>JBAMNC010001528.1:0-1224114 GCA_037902135.1 Cetoscarus ocellatus | reverse complement strand
CTTCCAGTTTGTTGCAATTTTGAACGCCTGACCGTGCTGAAAAAGTCAGGAAAATTGGAATGTGTAATACAGACCCCATTGGGTGTTTCTCAATTCAAAGTTCACAGGTTCCAACTTGCGAACTCTGGAAGTTCAAACTCGGCAAGTTTGCGCCCGAGTTCGGACTGCAGGGATACAGGAGTCCGCAGAAGGACCCTACCACTATTGGAACGGCAATCAATCAATCAATCAATCAATCGATCGAGCTTTCTTTTTTAAGGCACTTTTCATATTTGAGAGCAACACAAAGTGCCTCACAGAGGCTAAAACAACATAGAAAACAAAAAACCCGTCCATCCCACCCCCAAAAAATACAGAGACATATGGAGACACACACTCGCAGACATCAGCGCACACGCACACACACGCACGCACACACACACATTGACATGAGCTATCGTAAAAGAGAGACATGGCTGGGCACCGAGGGCTGAGGTAAGGGACAAACCACCTTTGGGGACCATCAACGCTGAGGAGGGCTCCCGGCCCACGAGGAGCGCAGCTGGAGACTTCCCCACCCCGCGCAGACACGAAGCCCCACACCACAGTGCAGGGGCCTCCAGCACGCAGGTGGAGCCATCCACCGGCAGCGGCCCCAGAAGTGAACCAGGAGCAGCTCCTAGCGTGGAGAGCCCCCATGAGGAAACACTAGAGCTGAAAACCATCAGAGTAAAACAGTCATAAAAATATAAGAAAAGGGGACATAAAAAAAGACAGATAACATAGCATAAAATGGCGCATCATTTATGAGATTCTTTTCAACATTCTTATGAGATTATTTTCAACATCTTATTTGGTTGGTTTCTGAGGTGGAGTCTCTGACAGAGAGCAACACAGCCCTGACTCGTGGTTGCCCTTGCTTGGTATTGTCAGTGTTACAGACTTTGTGTCACATTGTGAATTTAAGAGAAGATACACTGATCTCCTATATTGAAGCGCCCGTCCCGGGTGCTCGGGCCGGCCCTCTGCGAGGGCCGAGCTGGACCCCGTCCCGGTGCCGGGTGCCGGCCCCCTCGCTTTTGCCTTTGATTTCCTAATCACATTTTGGATGTTTTCCTGACTTGGGGTGCTGATTTCTCGTCCAGTTCTTGTCAATCGTGGCCAAGCCACACCCCCAAACGTATTAAAGTCAGCCCTCAGGTCTACACTTCCTCATTCCTACACATCATGAATCAATATCACAAGCCCTATGTTATCCCTAGGAATTATTCCTTCCAGTTTGTTGCAATTTTGAACGCCTGACCGTGCTGAAAAAGTCAGGAAAATTGGAATGTGTAATACAGACCCATTGGGTGTTTCTCAATTCAAAGTTCACAGGTTCCAACTTGCGAACTCTGGAAGTTCAAACTCGGCAAGTTTGCGCCCGAGTTCGGACTGCAGGGATACAGGAGTCCGCAGAAGGACCCTACCACTATTGGAACGGCATCAATCAATCAATCAATCAATCAATCGATCGAGCTTTCTTTTTTAAGGCACTTTTCATATTTGAGAGCAACACAAAGTGCCTCACAGAGGCTAAAACAACATAGAAAACAAAAAACCCGTCCATCCCACCCCCAAAAAATACAGAGACATATGGAGACACACACTCGCAGACATCAGCGCACACGCACACACACGCACGCACACACACACATTGACATGAGCTATCGTAAAAGAGAGACATGGCTGGGCACCGAGGGCTGAGGTAAGGGACAAACCACCTTTGGGACCATCAACGCTGAGGAGGGCTCCCGGCCCACGAGGAGCGCAGCTGGAGACTTCCCACCCCGCGCAGACACGAAGCCCCACACCACAGTGCAGGGGCCTCCAGCCACGCAGGTGGAGCCATCCACCGGCAGCGGCCCCAGAAGTGAACCAGGAGCAGCTCCTAGCGTGGAGAGCCCCCATGAGGAAACACTAGAGCTGAAAACCATCAGAGTAAAACAGTCATAAAAATATAAGAAAAGGGGGACATAAAAAAGACAGAAAACATAGCATAAAATGGCGCATCATTTATGAGAATTCTTTTCAACATTCTTATGAGATTATTTTCAACTTCTTATTTGTTTGGTTTCTGAGGTGGAGTCTCTGACAGAGAGTCAACACAGCCCTGACTCGTGGTTGCCCTTGCTTGGGTATTGTCAGTTGTTACAGACTTTGTGTCACATTGTGAATTTAAGAGAAGATACACTGATCTCCTATATTGAAGCGCCCGTCCCGGGTGCTCGGGCCGGCCCTCTGCGAGGGCCGAGCTGGACCCCGTCCCGGGTGCTCGGGCCGGCCCTCTGCGAGGGCCGAGCTGGACCCCGTCCCGGGTGCTCGGGCCGGCCCTCTGCGAGGCCGAGCTGGACCCCGTCCCGGGTGCTCGGGCCGGCCCTCTGCGAGGGCCGAGCTGGACCCCGTCCCGGGTGCTCGGGCCGGCCCTCTGCGAGGGCCGAGCTGGACCCCGTCCCGGGTGCTCGGGCCGGCCCTCGCTTTGGCCTTTGATTTCCTAATCACATTTGGATGTTTTCCTGACTTGGGGGTGCTGATTTCTCGTCCAGTTCTTGTCAATCGTGGCCAAGCCACACCCCCAAACGTATTAAAGTCAGCCCTCAGGTCTACACTTCCTCATTCCTACACATCATGAATCAATATCACAAGCCCTATGTTATCCCTAGGAATTATTCCTTCCAGTTTGTTGCAATTTTGAACGCCTGACCGTGCTGAAAAAGTCAGGAAAATTGGAATGTGTAATACAGACCCATTGGGTGTTTCTCAATTCAAAGTTCACAGGTTCCAACTTGCGAACTCTGGAAGTTCAAACTCGGCAAGTTTGCGCCCGAGTTCGGACTGCAGGGATACAGGAGTCCGCAGAAGGACCCTACCACTATTGGAACGGCAATCAATCAATCAATCAATCAATCGATCGAGCTTTCTTTTTTAAGGCACTTTCATATTTGAGAGCAACACAAAGTGCCTCACAGAGGCTAAAACAACATAGAAAACAAAAAACCCGTCCATCCCACCCCCAAAAAATACAGAGACATATGGAGACACACACTCGCAGACATCAGCGCACACGCACACACACGCACGCACACACACACATTGACATGAGCTATCGTAAAAGAGAGACATGGCTGGGCACCGAGGGCTGAGGTAAGGGACAAACCACCTTTGGGGACCATCAACGCTGAGGAGGGCTCCCGGCCCACGAGGAGCGCAGCTGGAGACTTCCCCACCCCGCGCAGACACGAAGCCCCACACCACAGTGCAGGGGCCTCCAGCCACGCAGGTGGAGCCATCCACCGGCAGCGGCCCCAGAAGTGAACCAGGAGCAGCTCCTAGCGTGGAGAGCCCCCATGAGGAAACACTAGAGCTGAAAACCATCAGAGTAAAACAGTCATAAAAATATAAGAAAAGGGGGACATAAAAAAGACAGATAACATAGCATAAAATGGCGCATCATTTATGAGATTCTTTTCAACATTCTTATGAGATTATTTTCAACATCTTATTTGGTTGGTTTCTGAGGTGGAGTCTCTGACAGAGAGCAACACAGCCCTGACTCGTGGTTGCCCTTGCTTGGTATTGTCAGTGTTACAGACTTTGTGTCACATTGTGAATTTAAGAGAAGATACACTGATCTCCTATATTGAAGCGCCCGTCCCGGGTGCTCGGGCCGGCCCTCTGCGAGGGCCGAGCTGGACCCCGTCCCGGGTGCTCGGGCCGGCCCTCGCTTTGGCCTTTGATTTCCTAATCACATTTTGGATGTTTTCCTGACTTGGGGTGCTGATTTCTCGTCCAGTTCTTGTCAATCGTGGCCAAGCCACACCCCCAAACGTATTAAAGTCAGCCCTCAGGTCTACACTTCCTCATTCCTACACATCATGAATCAATATCACAAGCCCTATGTTATCCCTAGGAATTATTCCTTCCAGTTTGTTGCAATTTTGAACGCCTGACCGTGCTGAAAAAGTCAGGAAAATTGGAATGTGTAATACAGACCCATTGGGTGTTTCTCAATTCAAAGTTCACAGGTTCCAACTTGCGAACTCTGGAAGTTCAAACTCGGCAAGTTTGCGCCCGAGTTCGGACTGCAGGGATACAGGAGTCCGCAGAAGGACCCTACCACTATTGGAACGGCAATCAATCAATCAATCAATCAATCGATCGAGCTTTCTTTTTTAAGGCACTTTTCATATTTGAGAGCAACACAAAGTGCCTCACAGAGGCTAAAACAACATAGAAAACAAAAAACCCGTCCATCCCACCCCCAAAAAATACAGAGACATATGGAGACACACACTCGCAGACATCAGCGCACACGCACACACACGCACGCACACACACACATTGACATGAGCTATCGTAAAAGAGAGACATGGCTGGGCACCGAGGGCTGAGGTAAGGGACAAACCACCTTTGGGGACCATCAACGCTGAGGAGGGCTCCCGGCCCACGAGGAGCGCAGCTGGAGACTTCCCCACCCCGCGCAGACACGAAGCCCCACACCACAGTGCAGGGGCCTTCAGCCACGCAGGTGGAGCCATCCACCGGCAGCGGCCCCAGAAGTGAACCAGGAGCAGCTCCTAGCGTGGAGAGCCCCCATGAGGAAACACTAGAGCTGAAAACCATCAGAGTAAAACAGTCATAAAAATATAAGAAAAGGGGGACATAAAAAAGACAGATAACATAGCATAAAATGGCGCATCATTTATGAGATTCTTTTCAACATTCTTATGAGATTATTTTCAACATCTTATTTGGTTGGTTTCTGAGGTGGAGTCTCTGACAGAGAGCAACACAGCCCTGACTCGTGGTTGCCCTTGCTTGGTATTGTCAGTGTTACAGACTTTGTGTCACATTGTGAATTTAAGAGAAGATACACTGATCTCCTATATTGAAGCGCCCGTCCCGGGTGCTCGGGCCGGCCCTCTGCGAGGGCCGAGCTGGACCCCGTCCCGGGTGCTCGGGCCGGCCCTCTGCGAGGGCCGAGCTGGACCCCGTCCCGGGTGCTCGGGCCGGCCCTCTGCGAGGGCCGAGCTGGACCCCGTCCCGGGTGCTCGGGCCGGCCCTCTGCGAGGGCCGAGCTGGACCCCGTCCCGGGTGCTCGGGCCGGCCCTCGCTTTGGCCTTTGATTTCCTAATCACATTTTGGATGTTTTCCTGACTTGGGGTGCTGATTTCTCGTCCAGTTCTTGTCAATCGTGGCCAAGCCACACCCCCAAACGTATTAAAGTCAGCCCTCAGGTCTACACTTCCTCATTCCTACACATCATGAATCAATATCACAAGCCCTATGTTATCCCTAGGAATTATTCCTTCCAGTTTGTTGCAATTTTGAACGCCTGACCGTGCTGAAAAAGTCAGGAAAATTGGAATGTGTAATACAGACCCATTGGGTGTTTCTCAATTCAAAGTTCACAGGTTCCAACTTGCGAACTCTGGAAGTTCAAACTCGGCAAGTTTGCGCCCGAGTTCGGACTGCAGGGATACAGGAGTCCGCAGAAGGACCCTACCACTATTGGAGCGGCAATCAATCAATCAATCAATCAATCGATCGAGCTTTCTTTTTTAAGGCACTTTTCATATTTGAGAGCAACACAAAGTGCCTCACAGAGGCTAAAACAACATAGAAAACAAAAAACCCGTCCATCCCACCCCCAAAAAATACAGAGACATATGGAGACACACACTCGCAGACATCAGCGCACACGCACACACACGCACGCACACACACACATTGACATGAGCTATCGTAAAAGAGAGACATGGCTGGGCACCGAGGGCTGAGGTAAGGGACAAACCACCTTTGGGGACCATCAACGCTGAGGAGGGCTCCCGGCCCACGAGGAGCGCAGCTGGAGACTTCCCCACCCCGCGCAGACACGAAGCCCCACACCACAGTGCAGGGGCCTCCAGCCACGCAGGTGGAGCCATCCACCGGCAGCGGCCCCAGAAGTGAACCAGGAGCAGCTCCTAGCGTGGAGAGCCCCCATGAGGAAACACTAGAGCTGAAAACCATCAGAGTAAAACAGTCATAAAAATATAAGAAAAGGGGGACATAAAAAAGACAGATAACATAGCATAAAATGGCGCATCATTTATGAGATTCTTTTCAACATTCTTATGAGATTATTTTCAACATCTTATTTGGTTGGTTTCTGAGGTGGAGTCTCTGACAGAGAGCAACACAGCCCTGACTCGTGGTTGCCCTTGCTTGGTATTGTCAGTGTTACAGACTTTGTGTCACATTGTGAATTTAAGAGAAGATACACTGATCTCCTATATTGAAGCGCCCGTCCCGGGTGCTCGGGGCCGGCCCTCGCTTTGGCCTTTGATTTCCTAATCACATTTTGGATGTTTTCCTGACTTGGGGTGCTGATTTCTCGTCCAGTTCTTGTCAATCGTGGCCAAGCCACACCCCCAAACGTATTAAAGTCAGCCCTCAGGTCTACACTTCCTCATTCCTACACATCATGAATCAATATCACAAGCCCTATGTTATCCCTAGGAATTATTCCTTCCAGTTTGTTGCAATTTTGAACGCCTGACCGTGCTGAAAAAGTCAGGAAAATTGGAATGTGTAATACAGACCCATTGGGTGTTTCTCAATTCAAAGTTCACAGGTTCCAACTTGCGAACTCTGGAAGTTCAAACTCGGCAAGTTTGCGCCCGAGTTCGGACTGCAGGGATACAGGAGTCCGCAGAAGGACCCTACCACTATTGGAACGGCAATCAATCAATCAATCAATCAATCGATCGAGCTTTCTTTTTTAAGGCACTTTTCATATTTGAGAGCAACACAAAGTGCCTCACAGAGGCTAAAACAACATAGAAAACAAAAAACCCGTCCATCCCACCCCCAAAAAATACAGAGACATATGGAGACACACACTCGCAGACATCAGCGCACACGCACGCACACGCACGCACACACACACATTGACATGAGCTATCGTAAAAGAGAGACATGGCTGGGCACCGAGGGCTGAGGTAAGGGACAAACCACCTTTGGGGACCATCAACGCTGAGGAGGGCTCCCGGCCCACGAGGAGCGCAGCTGGAGACTTCCCCACCCCGCGCAGACACGAAGCCCCACACCACAGTGCAGGGGCCTTCAGCCACGCAGGTGGAGCCATCCACCGGCAGCGGCCCCAGAAGTGAACCAGGAGCAGCTCCTAGCGTGGAGAGCCCCCATGAGGAAACACTAGAGCTGAAAACCATCAGAGTAAAACAGTCATAAAAATATAAGAAAAGGGGGACATAAAAAAGACAGATAACATAGCATAAAATGGCGCATCATTTATGAGATTCTTTTCAACATTCTTATGAGATTATTTTCAACATCTTATTTGGTTGGTTTCTGAGGTGGAGTCTCTGACAGAGAGCAACACAGCCCTGACTCGTGGTTGCCCTTGCTTGGTATTGTCAGTGTTACAGACTTTGTGTCACATTGTGAATTTAAGAGAAGATACACTGATCTCCTATATTGAAGCGCCCGTCCCGGGTGCTCGGGCCGGCCCTCTGCGAGGGCCGAGCTGGACCCCGTCCCGGGTGCTCGGGCCGGCCCTCTGCGAGGGCCGAGCTGGACCCCGTCCCGGGTGCTCGGGCCGGCCCTCTGCGAGGGCCGAGCTGGACCCCGTCCCGGGTGCTCGGGCCGGCCCTCTGCGAGGGCCGAGCTGGACCCCGTCCCGGGTGCTCGGGCCGGCCCTCTGCGAGGGCCGAGCTGGACCCCGTCCCGGGTGCTCGGGCCGGCCCTCGCTTTGGCCTTTGATTTCCTAATCACATTTTGGATGTTTTCCTGACTTGGGGTGCTGATTTCTCGTCCAGTTCTTGTCAATCGTGGCCAAGCCACACCCCCAAACGTATTAAAGTCAGCCCTCAGGTCTACACTTCCTCATTCCTACACATCATGAATCAATATCACAAGCCCTATGTTATCCCTAGGAATTATTCCTTCCAGTTTGTTGCAATTTTGAACGCCTGACCGTGCTGAAAAAGTCAGGAAAATTGGAATGTGTAATACAGACCCATTGGGTGTTTCTCAATTCAAAGTTCACAGGTTCCAACTTGCGAACTCTGGAAGTTCAAACTCGGCAAGTTTGCGCCCGAGTTCGGACTGCAGGGATACAGGAGTCCGCAGAAGGACCCTACCACTATTGGAACGGCAATCAATCAATCAATCAATCAATCGATCGAGCTTTCTTTTTTAAGGCACTTTTCATATTTGAGAGCAACACAAAGTGCCTCACAGAGGCTAAAACAACATAGAAAACAAAAAACCCGTCCATCCCACCCCCAAAAAATACAGAGACATATGGAGACACACACTCGCAGACATCAGCGCACACGCACACACACGCACGCACACACACACATTGACATGAGCTATCGTAAAAGAGAGACATGGCTGGGCACCGAGGGCTGAGGTAAGGGACAAACCACCTTTGGGGACCATCAACGCTGAGGAGGGCTCCCGGCCCACGAGGAGCGCAGCTGGAGACTTCCCCACCCCGCGCAGACACGAAGCCCCACACCACAGTGCAGGGGCCTCCAGCCACGCAGGTGGAGCCATCCACCGGCAGCGGCCCCAGAAGTGAACCAGGAGCAGCTCCTAGCGTGGAGAGCCCCCATGAGGAAACACTAGAGCTGAAAACCATCAGAGTAAAACAGTCATAAAAATATAAGAAAAGGGGGACATAAAAAAGACAGATAACATAGCATAAAATGGCGCATCATTTATGAGATTCTTTTCAACATTCTTATGAGATTATTTTCAACATCTTATTTGGTTGGTTTCTGAGGTGGAGTCTCTGACAGAGAGCAACACAGCCCTGACTCGTGGTTGCCCTTGCTTGGTATTGTCAGTGTTACAGACTTTGTGTCACATTGTGAATTTAAGAGAAGATACACTGATCTCCTATATTGAAGCGCCCGTCCCGGGTGCTCGGGCCGGCCCTCTGCGAGGGCCGAGCTGGACCCCGTCCCGGGTGCTCGGGCCGGCCCTCGCTTTGGCCTTTGATTTCCTAATCACATTTTGGATGTTTTCCTGACTTGGGGTGCTGATTTCTCGTCCAGTTCTTGTCAATCGTGGCCAAGCCACACCCCCAAACGTATTAAAGTCAGCCCTCAGGTCTACACTTCCTCATTCCTACACATCATGAATCAATATCACAAGCCCTATGTTATCCCTAGGAATTATTCCTTCCAGTTTGTTGCAATTTTGAACGCCTGACCGTGCTGAAAAAGTCAGGAAAATTGGAATGTGTAATACAGACCCATTGGGTGTTTCTCAATTCAAAGTTCACAGGTTCCAACTTGCGAACTCTGGAAGTTCAAACTCGGCAAGTTTGCGCCCGAGTTCGGACTGCAGGGATACAGGAGTCCGCAGAAGGACCCTACCACTATTGGAACGGCAATCAATCAATCAATCAATCAATCGATCGAGCTTTCTTTTTTAAGGCACTTTTCATATTTGAGAGCAACACAAAGTGCCTCACAGAGGCTAAAACAACATAGAAAACAAAAAACCCGTCCATCCCACCCCCAAAAAATACAGAGACATATGGAGACACACACTCGCAGACATCAGCGCACACGCACACACACGCACGCACACACACACATTGACATGAGCTATCGTAAAAGAGAGACATGGCTGGGCACCGAGGGCTGAGGTAAGGGACAAACCACCTTTGGGGACCATCAACGCTGAGGAGGGCTCCCGGCCCACGAGGAGCGCAGCTGGAGACTTCCCCACCCCGCGCAGACACGAAGCCCCACACCACAGTGCAGGGGCCTCCAGCCACGCAGGTGGAGCCATCCACCGGCAGCGGCCCCAGAAGTGAACCAGGAGCAGCTCCTAGCGTGGAGAGCCCCCATGAGGAAACACTAGAGCTGAAAACCATCAGAGTAAAACAGTCATAAAAATATAAGAAAAGGGGGACATAAAAAAGACAGATAACATAGCATAAAATGGCGCATCATTTATGAGATTCTTTTCAACATTCTTATGAGATTATTTTCAACATCTTATTTGGTTGGTTTCTGAGGTGGAGTCTCTGACAGAGAGCAACACAGCCCTGACTCGTGGTTGCCCTTGCTTGGTATTGTCAGTGTTACAGACTTTGTGTCACATTGTGAATTTAAGAGAAGATACACTGATCTCCTATATTGAAGCGCCCGTCCCGGGTGCTCGGGCCGGCCCTCTGCGAGGGCCGAGCTGGACCCCGTCCCGGGTGCTCGGGCCGGCCCTCGCTTTGGCCTTTGATTTCCTAATCACATTTTGGATGTTTTCCTGACTTGGGGTGCTGATTTCTCGTCCAGTTCTTGTCAATCGTGGCCAAGCCACACCCCCAAACGTATTAAAGTCAGCCCTCAGGTCTACACTTCCTCATTCCTACACATCATGAATCAATATCACAAGCCCTATGTTATCCCTAGGAATTATTCCTTCCAGTTTGTTGCAATTTTGAACGCCTGACCGTGCTGAAAAAGTCAGGAAAATTGGAATGTGTAATACAGACCCATTGGGTGTTTCTCAATTCAAAGTTCACAGGTTCCAACTTGCGAACTCTGGAAGTTCAAACTCGGCAAGTTTGCGCCCGAGTTCGGACTGCAGGGATACAGGAGTCCGCAGAAGGACCCTACCACTATTGGAACGGCAATCAATCAATCAATCAATCAATCGATCGAGCTTTCTTTTTTAAGGCACTTTTCATATTTGAGAGCAACACAAAGTGCCTCACAGAGGCTAAAACAACATAGAAAACAAAAAACCCGTCCATCCCACCCCCAAAAAATACAGAGACATATGGAGACACACACTCGCAGACATCAGCGCACACGCACACACACGCACGCACACACACACATTGACATGAGCTATCGTAAAAGAGAGACATGGCTGGGCACCGAGGGCTGAGGTAAGGGACAAACCACCTTTGGGGACCATCAACGCTGAGGAGGGCTCCCGGCCCACGAGGAGCGCAGCTGGAGACTTCCCCACCCCGCGCAGACACGAAGCCCCACACCACAGTGCAGGGGCCTCCAGCCACGCAGGTGGAGCCATCCACCGGCAGCGGCCCCAGAAGTGAACCAGGAGCAGCTCCTAGCGTGGAGAGCCCCCATGAGGAAACACTAGAGCTGAAAACCATCAGAGTAAAACAGTCATAAAAATATAAGAAAAGGGGGACATAAAAAAGACAGATAACATAGCATAAAATGGCGCATCATTTATGAGATTCTTTTCAACATTCTTATGAGATTATTTTCAACATCTTATTTGGTTGGTTTCTGAGGTGGAGTCTCTGACAGAGAGCAACACAGCCCTGACTCGTGGTTGCCCTTGCTTGGTATTGTCAGTGTTACAGACTTTGTGTCACATTGTGAATTTAAGAGAAGATACACTGATCTCCTATATTGAAGCGCCCGTCCCGGGTGCTCGGGCCGGCCCTCGCTTTGGCCTTTGATTTCCTAATCACATTTTGGATGTTTTCCTGACTTGGGGTGCTGATTTCTCGTCCAGTTCTTGTCAATCGTGGCCAAGCCACACCCCCAAACGTATTAAAGTCAGCCCTCAGGTCTACACTTCCTCATTCCTACACATCATGAATCAATATCACAAGCCCTATGTTATCCCTAGGAATTATTCCTTCCAGTTTGTTGCAATTTTGAACGCCTGACCGTGCTGAAAAAGTCAGGAAAATTGGAATGTGTAATACAGACCCATTGGGTGTTTCTCAATTCAAAGTTCACAGGTTCCAACTTGCGAACTCTGGAAGTTCAAACTCGGCAAGTTTGCGCCCGAGTTCGGACTGCAGGGATACAGGAGTCCGCAGAAGGACCCTACCACTATTGGAACGGCAATCAATCAATCAATCAATCAATCGATCGAGCTTTCTTTTTTAAGGCACTTTTCATATTTGAGAGCAACACAAAGTGCCTCACAGAGGCTAAAACAACATAGAAAACAAAAAACCCGTCCATCCCACCCCCAAAAAATACAGAGACATATGGAGACACACACTCGCAGACATCAGCGCACACGCACACACACGCACGCACACACACACATTGACATGAGCTATCGTAAAAGAGAGACATGGCTGGGCACCGAGGGCTGAGGTAAGGGACAAACCACCTTTGGGGACCATCAACGCTGAGGAGGGCTCCCGGCCCACGAGGAGCGCAGCTGGAGACTTCCCCACCCCGCGCAGACACGAAGCCCCACACCACAGTGCAGGGGCCTTCAGCCACGCAGGTGGAGCCATCCACCGGCAGCGGCCCCAGAAGTGAACCAGGAGCAGCTCCTAGCGTGGAGAGCCCCCATGAGGAAACACTAGAGCTGAAAACCATCAGAGTAAAACAGTCATAAAAATATAAGAAAAGGGGGACATAAAAAAGACAGATAACATAGCATAAAATGGCGCATCATTTATGAGATTCTTTTCAACATTCTTATGAGATTATTTTCAACATCTTATTTGGTTGGTTTCTGAGGTGGAGTCTCTGACAGAGAGCAACACAGCCCTGACTCGTGGTTGCCCTTGCTTGGTATTGTCAGTGTTACAGACTTTGTGTCACATTGTGAATTTAAGAGAAGATACACTGATCTCCTATATTGAAGCGCCCGTCCCGGGTGCTCGGGCCGGCCCTCTGCGAGGGCCGAGCTGGACCCCGTCCCGGGTGCTCGGGCCGGCCCTCGCTTTGGCCTTTGATTTCCTAATCACATTTTGGATGTTTTCCTGACTTGGGGTGCTGATTTCTCGTCCAGTTCTTGTCAATCGTGGCCAAGCCACACCCCCAAACGTATTAAAGTCAGCCCTCAGGTCTACACTTCCTCATTCCTACACATCATGAATCAATATCACAAGCCCTATGTTATCCCTAGGAATTATTCCTTCCAGTTTGTTGCAATTTTGAACGCCTGACCGTGCTGAAAAAGTCAGGAAAATTGGAATGTGTAATACAGACCCATTGGGTGTTTCTCAATTCAAAGTTCACAGGTTCCAACTTGCGAACTCTGGAAGTTCAAACTCGGCAAGTTTGCGCCCGAGTTCGGACTGCAGGGATACAGGAGTCCGCAGAAGGACCCTACCACTATTGGAACGGCAATCAATCAATCAATCAATCAATCGATCGAGCTTTCTTTTTTAAGGCACTTTTCATATTTGAGAGCAACACAAAGTGCCTCACAGAGGCTAAAACAACATAGAAAACAAAAAACCCGTCCATCCCACCCCCAAAAAATACAGAGACATATGGAGACACACACTCGCAGACATCAGCGCACACGCACACACACGCACGCACACACACACATTGACATGAGCTATCGTAAAAGAGAGACATGGCTGGGCACCGAGGGCTGAGGTAAGGGACAAACCACCTTTGGGGACCATCAACGCTGAGGAGGGCTCCCGGCCCACGAGGAGCGCAGCTGGAGACTTCCCCACCCCGCGCAGACACGAAGCCCCACACCACAGTGCAGGGGCCTCCAGCCACGCAGGTGGAGCCATCCACCGGCAGCGGCCCCAGAAGTGAACCAGGAGCAGCTCCTAGCGTGGAGAGCCCCCATGAGGAAACACTAGAGCTGAAAACCATCAGAGTAAAACAGTCATAAAAATATAAGAAAAGGGGGACATAAAAAAGACAGATAACATAGCATAAAATGGCGCATCATTTATGAGATTCTTTTCAACATTCTTATGAGATTATTTTCAACATCTTATTTGGTTGGTTTCTGAGGTGGAGTCTCTGACAGAGAGCAACACAGCCCTGACTCGTGGTTGCCCTTGCTTGGTATTGTCAGTGTTACAGACTTTGTGTCACATTGTGAATTTAAGAGAAGATACACTGATCTCCTATATTGAAGCGCCCGTCCCGGGTGCTCGGGCCGGCCCTCTGCGAGGGCCGAGCTGGACCCCGTCCCGGGTGCTCGGGCCGGCCCTCTGCGAGGGCCGAGCTGGACCCCGTCCCGGGTGCTCGGGCCGGCCCTCGCTTTGGCCTTTGATTTCCTAATCACATTTTGGATGTTTTCCTGACTTGGGGTGCTGATTTCTCGTCCAGTTCTTGTCAATCGTGGCCAAGCCACACCCCCAAACGTATTAAAGTCAGCCCTCAGGTCTACACTTCCTCATTCCTACACATCATGAATCAATATCACAAGCCCTATGTTATCCCTAGGAATTATTCCTTCCAGTTTGTTGCAATTTTGAACGCCTGACCGTGCTGAAAAAGTCAGGAAAATTGGAATGTGTAATACAGACCCATTGGGTGTTTCTCAATTCAAAGTTCACAGGTTCCAACTTGCGAACTCTGGAAGTTCAAACTCGGCAAGTTTGCGCCCGAGTTCGGACTGCAGGGATACAGGAGTCCGCAGAAGGACCCTACCACTATTGGAACGGCAATCAATCAATCAATCAATCAATCGATCGAGCTTTCTTTTTTAAGGCACTTTTCATATTTGAGAGCAACACAAAGTGCCTCACAGAGGCTAAAACAACATAGAAAACAAAAAACCCGTCCATCCCACCCCCAAAAAATACAGAGACATATGGAGACACACACTCGCAGACATCAGCGCACACGCACACACACGCACGCACACACACACATTGACATGAGCTATCGTAAAAGAGAGACATGGCTGGGCACCGAGGGCTGAGGTAAGGGACAAACCACCTTTGGGGACCATCAACGCTGAGGAGGGCTCCCGGCCCACGAGGAGCGCAGCTGGAGACTTCCCCACCCCGCGCAGACACGAAGCCCCACACCACAGTGCAGGGGCCTTCAGCCACGCAGGTGGAGCCATCCACCGGCAGCGGCCCCAGAAGTGAACCAGGAGCAGCTCCTAGCGTGGAGAGCCCCCATGAGGAAACACTAGAGCTGAAAACCATCAGAGTAAAACAGTCATAAAAATATAAGAAAAGGGGGACATAAAAAAGACAGATAACATAGCATAAAATGGCGCATCATTTATGAGATTCTTTTCAACATTCTTATGAGATTATTTTCAACATCTTATTTGGTTGGTTTCTGAGGTGGAGTCTCTGACAGAGAGCAACACAGCCCTGACTCGTGGTTGCCCTTGCTTGGTATTGTCAGTGTTACAGACTTTGTGTCACATTGTGAATTTAAGAGAAGATACACTGATCTCCTATATTGAAGCGCCCGTCCCGGGTGCTCGGGCCGGCCCTCTGCGAGGGCCGAGCTGGACCCCGTCCCGGGTGCTCGGGCCGGCCCTCTGCGAGGGCCGAGCTGGACCCCGTCCCGGGTGCTCGGGCCGGCCCTCTGCGAGGGCCGAGCTGGACCCCGTCCCGGGTGCTCGGGCCGGCCCTCTGCGAGGGCCGAGCTGGACCCCGTCCCGGGTGCTCGGGCCGGCCCTCTGCGAGGGCCGAGCTGGACCCCGTCCCGGGTGCTCGGGCCGGCCCTCTGCGAGGGCCGAGCTGGACCCCGTCCCGGGTGCTCGGGCCGGCCCTCGCTTTGGCCTTTGATTTCCTAATCACATTTTGGATGTTTTCCTGACTTGGGGTGCTGATTTCTCGTCCAGTTCTTGTCAATCGTGGCCAAGCCACACCCCCAAACGTATTAAAGTCAGCCCTCAGGTCTACACTTCCTCATTCCTACACATCATGAATCAATATCACAAGCCCTATGTTATCCCTAGGAATTATTCCTTCCAGTTTGTTGCAATTTTGAACGCCTGACCGTGCTGAAAAAGTCAGGAAAATTGGAATGTGTAATACAGACCCATTGGGTGTTTCTCAATTCAAAGTTCACAGGTTCCAACTTGCGAACTCTGGAAGTTCAAACTCGGCAAGTTTGCGCCCGAGTTCGGACTGCAGGGATACAGGAGTCCGCAGAAGGACCCTACCACTATTGGAGCGGCAATCAATCAATCAATCAATCAATCGATCGAGCTTTCTTTTTTAAGGCACTTTTCATATTTGAGAGCAACACAAAGTGCCTCACAGAGGCTAAAACAACATAGAAAACAAAAAACCCGTCCATCCCACCCCCAAAAAATACAGAGACATATGGAGACACACACTCGCAGACATCAGCGCACACGCACACACACGCACGCACACACACACATTGACATGAGCTATCGTAAAAGAGAGACATGGCTGGGCACCGAGGGCTGAGGTAAGGGACAAACCACCTTTGGGGACCATCAACGCTGAGGAGGGCTCCCGGCCCACGAGGAGCGCAGCTGGAGACTTCCCCACCCCGCGCAGACACGAAGCCCCACACCACAGTGCAGGGGCCTCCAGCCACGCAGGTGGAGCCATCCACCGGCAGCGGCCCCAGAAGTGAACCAGGAGCAGCTCCTAGCGTGGAGAGCCCCCATGAGGAAACACTAGAGCTGAAAACCATCAGAGTAAAACAGTCATAAAAATATAAGAAAAGGGGGACATAAAAAAGACAGATAACATAGCATAAAATGGCGCATCATTTATGAGATTCTTTTCAACATTCTTATGAGATTATTTTCAACATCTTATTTGGTTGGTTTCTGAGGTGGAGTCTCTGACAGAGAGCAACACAGCCCTGACTCGTGGTTGCCCTTGCTTGGTATTGTCAGTGTTACAGACTTTGTGTCACATTGTGAATTTAAGAGAAGATACACTGATCTCCTATATTGAAGCGCCCGTCCCGGGTGCTCGGGCCGGCCCTCGCTTTGGCCTTTGATTTCCTAATCACATTTTGGATGTTTTCCTGACTTGGGGTGCTGATTTCTCGTCCAGTTCTTGTCAATCGTGGCCAAGCCACACCCCCAAACGTATTAAAGTCAGCCCTCAGGTCTACACTTCCTCATTCCTACACATCATGAATCAATATCACAAGCCCTATGTTATCCCTAGGAATTATTCCTTCCAGTTTGTTGCAATTTTGAACGCCTGACCGTGCTGAAAAAGTCAGGAAAATTGGAATGTGTAATACAGACCCATTGGGTGTTTCTCAATTCAAAGTTCACAGGTTCCAACTTGCGAACTCTGGAAGTTCAAACTCGGCAAGTTTGCGCCCGAGTTCGGACTGCAGGGATACAGGAGTCCGCAGAAGGACCCTACCACTATTGGAACGGCAATCAATCAATCAATCAATCAATCGATCGAGCTTTCTTTTTTAAGGCACTTTTCATATTTGAGAGCAACACAAAGTGCCTCACAGAGGCTAAAACAACATAGAAAACAAAAAACCCGTCCATCCCACCCCCAAAAAATACAGAGACATATGGAGACACACACTCGCAGACATCAGCGCACACGCACGCACACGCACGCACACACACACATTGACATGAGCTATCGTAAAAGAGAGACATGGCTGGGCACCGAGGGCTGAGGTAAGGGACAAACCACCTTTGGGGACCATCAACGCTGAGGAGGGCTCCCGGCCCACGAGGAGCGCAGCTGGAGACTTCCCCACCCCGCGCAGACACGAAGCCCCACACCACAGTGCAGGGGCCTTCAGCCACGCAGGTGGAGCCATCCACCGGCAGCGGCCCCAGAAGTGAACCAGGAGCAGCTCCTAGCGTGGAGAGCCCCCATGAGGAAACACTAGAGCTGAAAACCATCAGAGTAAAACAGTCATAAAAATATAAGAAAAGGGGGACATAAAAAAGACAGATAACATAGCATAAAATGGCGCATCATTTATGAGATTCTTTTCAACATTCTTATGAGATTATTTTCAACATCTTATTTGGTTGGTTTCTGAGGTGGAGTCTCTGACAGAGAGCAACACAGCCCTGACTCGTGGTTGCCCTTGCTTGGTATTGTCAGTGTTACAGACTTTGTGTCACATTGTGAATTTAAGAGAAGATACACTGATCTCCTATATTGAAGCGCCCGTCCCGGGTGCTCGGGCCGGCCCTCTGCGAGGGCCGAGCTGGACCCCGTCCCGGGTGCTCGGGCCGGCCCTCGCTTTGGCCTTTGATTTCCTAATCACATTTTGGATGTTTTCCTGACTTGGGGTGCTGATTTCTCGTCCAGTTCTTGTCAATCGTGGCCAAGCCACACCCCCAAACGTATTAAAGTCAGCCCTCAGGTCTACACTTCCTCATTCCTACACATCATGAATCAATATCACAAGCCCTATGTTATCCCTAGGAATTATTCCTTCCAGTTTGTTGCAATTTTGAACGCCTGACCGTGCTGAAAAAGTCAGGAAAATTGGAATGTGTAATACAGACCCATTGGGTGTTTCTCAATTCAAAGTTCACAGGTTCCAACTTGCGAACTCTGGAAGTTCAAACTCGGCAAGTTTGCGCCCGAGTTCGGACTGCAGGGATACAGGAGTCCGCAGAAGGACCCTACCACTATTGGAACGGCAATCAATCAATCAATCAATCAATCGATCGAGCTTTCTTTTTTAAGGCACTTTTCATATTTGAGAGCAACACAAAGTGCCTCACAGAGGCTAAAACAACATAGAAAACAAAAAACCCGTCCATCCCACCCCCAAAAAATACAGAGACATATGGAGACACACACTCGCAGACATCAGCGCACACGCACACACACGCACGCACACACACACATTGACATGAGCTATCGTAAAAGAGAGACATGGCTGGGCACCGAGGGCTGAGGTAAGGGACAAACCACCTTTGGGGACCATCAACGCTGAGGAGGGCTCCCGGCCCACGAGGAGCGCAGCTGGAGACTTCCCCACCCCGCGCAGACACGAAGCCCCACACCACAGTGCAGGGGCCTCCAGCCACGCAGGTGGAGCCATCCACCGGCAGCGGCCCCAGAAGTGAACCAGGAGCAGCTCCTAGCGTGGAGAGCCCCCATGAGGAAACACTAGAGCTGAAAACCATCAGAGTAAAACAGTCATAAAAATATAAGAAAAGGGGGACATAAAAAAGACAGATAACATAGCATAAAATGGCGCATCATTTATGAGATTCTTTTCAACATTCTTATGAGATTATTTTCAACATCTTATTTGGTTGGTTTCTGAGGTGGAGTCTCTGACAGAGAGCAACACAGCCCTGACTCGTGGTTGCCCTTGCTTGGTATTGTCAGTGTTACAGACTTTGTGTCACATTGTGAATTTAAGAGAAGATACACTGATCTCCTATATTGAAGCGCCCGTCCCGGGTGCTCGGGCCGGCCCTCTGCGAGGGCCGAGCTGGACCCCGTCCCGGGTGCTCGGGCCGGCCCTCGCTTTGGCCTTTGATTTCCTAATCACATTTTGGATGTTTTCCTGACTTGGGGTGCTGATTTCTCGTCCAGTTCTTGTCAATCGTGGCCAAGCCACACCCCCAAACGTATTAAAGTCAGCCCTCAGGTCTACACTTCCTCATTCCTACACATCATGAATCAATATCACAAGCCCTATGTTATCCCTAGGAATTATTCCTTCCAGTTTGTTGCAATTTTGAACGCCTGACCGTGCTGAAAAAGTCAGGAAAATTGGAATGTGTAATACAGACCCATTGGGTGTTTCTCAATTCAAAGTTCACAGGTTCCAACTTGCGAACTCTGGAAGTTCAAACTCGGCAAGTTTGCGCCCGAGTTCGGACTGCAGGGATACAGGAGTCCGCAGAAGGACCCTACCACTATTGGAACGGCAATCAATCAATCAATCAATCAATCGATCGAGCTTTCTTTTTTAAGGCACTTTTCATATTTGAGAGCAACACAAAGTGCCTCACAGAGGCTAAAACAACATAGAAAACAAAAAACCCGTCCATCCCACCCCCAAAAAATACAGAGACATATGGAGACACACACTCGCAGACATCAGCGCACACGCACACACACGCACGCACACACACACATTGACATGAGCTATCGTAAAAGAGAGACATGGCTGGGCACCGAGGGCTGAGGTAAGGGACAAACCACCTTTGGGGACCATCAACGCTGAGGAGGGCTCCCGGCCCACGAGGAGCGCAGCTGGAGACTTCCCCACCCCGCGCAGACACGAAGCCCCACACCACAGTGCAGGGGCCTCCAGCCACGCAGGTGGAGCCATCCACCGGCAGCGGCCCCAGAAGTGAACCAGGAGCAGCTCCTAGCGTGGAGAGCCCCCATGAGGAAACACTAGAGCTGAAAACCATCAGAGTAAAACAGTCATAAAAATATAAGAAAAGGGGGACATAAAAAAGACAGATAACATAGCATAAAATGGCGCATCATTTATGAGATTCTTTTCAACATTCTTATGAGATTATTTTCAACATCTTATTTGGTTGGTTTCTGAGGTGGAGTCTCTGACAGAGAGCAACACAGCCCTGACTCGTGGTTGCCCTTGCTTGGTATTGTCAGTGTTACAGACTTTGTGTCACATTGTGAATTTAAGAGAAGATACACTGATCTCCTATATTGAAGCGCCCGTCCCGGGTGCTCGGGCCGGCCCTCTGCGAGGGCCGAGCTGGACCCCGTCCCGGGTGCTCGGGCCGGCCCTCTGCGAGGGCCGAGCTGGACCCCGTCCCGGGTGCTCGGGCCGGCCCTCTGCGAGGGCCGAGCTGGACCCCGTCCCGGGTGCTCGGGCCGGCCCTCGCTTTGGCCTTTGATTTCCTAATCACATTTTGGATGTTTTCCTGACTTGGGGTGCTGATTTCTCGTCCAGTTCTTGTCAATCGTGGCCAAGCCACACCCCCAAACGTATTAAAGTCAGCCCTCAGGTCTACACTTCCTCATTCCTACACATCATGAATCAATATCACAAGCCCTATGTTATCCCTAGGAATTATTCCTTCCAGTTTGTTGCAATTTTGAACGCCTGACCGTGCTGAAAAAGTCAGGAAAATTGGAATGTGTAATACAGACCCATTGGGTGTTTCTCAATTCAAAGTTCACAGGTTCCAACTTGCGAACTCTGGAAGTTCAAACTCGGCAAGTTTGCGCCCGAGTTCGGACTGCAGGGATACAGGAGTCCGCAGAAGGACCCTACCACTATTGGAACGGCAATCAATCAATCAATCAATCAATCGATCGAGCTTTCTTTTTTAAGGCACTTTTCATATTTGAGAGCAACACAAAGTGCCTCACAGAGGCTAAAACAACATAGAAAACAAAAAACCCGTCCATCCCACCCCCAAAAAATACAGAGACATATGGAGACACACACTCGCAGACATCAGCGCACACGCACACACACGCACGCACACACACACATTGACATGAGCTATCGTAAAAGAGAGACATGGCTGGGCACCGAGGGCTGAGGTAAGGGACAAACCACCTTTGGGGACCATCAACGCTGAGGAGGGCTCCCGGCCCACGAGGAGCGCAGCTGGAGACTTCCCCACCCCGCGCAGACACGAAGCCCCACACCACAGTGCAGGGGCCTCCAGCCACGCAGGTGGAGCCATCCACCGGCAGCGGCCCCAGAAGTGAACCAGGAGCAGCTCCTAGCGTGGAGAGCCCCCATGAGGAAACACTAGAGCTGAAAACCATCAGAGTAAAACAGTCATAAAAATATAAGAAAAGGGGGACATAAAAAAGACAGATAACATAGCATAAAATGGCGCATCATTTATGAGATTCTTTTCAACATTCTTATGAGATTATTTTCAACATCTTATTTGGTTGGTTTCTGAGGTGGAGTCTCTGACAGAGAGCAACACAGCCCTGACTCGTGGTTGCCCTTGCTTGGTATTGTCAGTGTTACAGACTTTGTGTCACATTGTGAATTTAAGAGAAGATACACTGATCTCCTATATTGAAGCGCCCGTCCCGGGTGCTCGGGCCGGCCCTCTGCGAGGGCCGAGCTGGACCCCGTCCCGGGTGCTCGGGCCGGCCCTCTGCGAGGGCCGAGCTGGACCCCGTCCCGGGTGCTCGGGCCGGCCCTCTGCGAGGGCCGAGCTGGACCCCGTCCCGGGTGCTCGGGCCGGCCCTCTGCGAGGGCCGAGCTGGACCCCGTCCCGGGTGCTCGGGCCGGCCCTCTGCGAGGGCCGAGCTGGACCCCGTCCCGGGTGCTCGGGCCGGCCCTCGCTTTGGCCTTTGATTTCCTAATCACATTTTGGATGTTTTCCTGACTTGGGGTGCTGATTTCTCGTCCAGTTCTTGTCAATCGTGGCCAAGCCACACCCCCAAACGTATTAAAGTCAGCCCTCAGGTCTACACTTCCTCATTCCTACACATCATGAATCAATATCACAAGCCCTATGTTATCCCTAGGAATTATTCCTTCCAGTTTGTTGCAATTTTGAACGCCTGACCGTGCTGAAAAAGTCAGGAAAATTGGAATGTGTAATACAGACCCATTGGGTGTTTCTCAATTCAAAGTTCACAGGTTCCAACTTGCGAACTCTGGAAGTTCAAACTCGGCAAGTTTGCGCCCGAGTTCGGACTGCAGGGATACAGGAGTCCGCAGAAGGACCCTACCACTATTGGAACGGCAATCAATCAATCAATCAATCAATCGATCGAGCTTTCTTTTTTAAGGCACTTTTCATATTTGAGAGCAACACAAAGTGCCTCACAGAGGCTAAAACAACATAGAAAACAAAAAACCCGTCCATCCCACCCCCAAAAAATACAGAGACATATGGAGACACACACTCGCAGACATCAGCGCACACGCACACACACGCACGCACACACACACATTGACATGAGCTATCGTAAAAGAGAGACATGGCTGGGCACCGAGGGCTGAGGTAAGGGACAAACCACCTTTGGGGACCATCAACGCTGAGGAGGGCTCCCGGCCCACGAGGAGCGCAGCTGGAGACTTCCCCACCCCGCGCAGACACGAAGCCCCACACCACAGTGCAGGGGCCTTCAGCCACGCAGGTGGAGCCATCCACCGGCAGCGGCCCCAGAAGTGAACCAGGAGCAGCTCCTAGCGTGGAGAGCCCCCATGAGGAAACACTAGAGCTGAAAACCATCAGAGTAAAACAGTCATAAAAATATAAGAAAAGGGGGACATAAAAAAGACAGATAACATAGCATAAAATGGCGCATCATTTATGAGATTCTTTTCAACATTCTTATGAGATTATTTTCAACATCTTATTTGGTTGGTTTCTGAGGTGGAGTCTCTGACAGAGAGCAACACAGCCCTGACTCGTGGTTGCCCTTGCTTGGTATTGTCAGTGTTACAGACTTTGTGTCACATTGTGAATTTAAGAGAAGATACACTGATCTCCTATATTGAAGCGCCCGTCCCGGGTGCTCGGGCCGGCCCTCTGCGAGGGCCGAGCTGGACCCCGTCCCGGGTGCTCGGGCCGGCCCTCGCTTTGGCCTTTGATTTCCTAATCACATTTTGGATGTTTTCCTGACTTGGGGTGCTGATTTCTCGTCCAGTTCTTGTCAATCGTGGCCAAGCCACACCCCCAAACGTATTAAAGTCAGCCCTCAGGTCTACACTTCCTCATTCCTACACATCATGAATCAATATCACAAGCCCTATGTTATCCCTAGGAATTATTCCTTCCAGTTTGTTGCAATTTTGAACGCCTGACCGTGCTGAAAAAGTCAGGAAAATTGGAATGTGTAATACAGACCCATTGGGTGTTTCTCAATTCAAAGTTCACAGGTTCCAACTTGCGAACTCTGGAAGTTCAAACTCGGCAAGTTTGCGCCCGAGTTCGGACTGCAGGGATACAGGAGTCCGCAGAAGGACCCTACCACTATTGGAGCGGCAATCAATCAATCAATCAATCAATCGATCGAGCTTTCTTTTTTAAGGCACTTTTCATATTTGAGAGCAACACAAAGTGCCTCACAGAGGCTAAAACAACATAGAAAACAAAAAACCCGTCCATCCCACCCCCAAAAAATACAGAGACATATGGAGACACACACTCGCAGACATCAGCGCACACGCACACACACGCACGCACACACACACATTGACATGAGCTATCGTAAAAGAGAGACATGGCTGGGCACCGAGGGCTGAGGTAAGGGACAAACCACCTTTGGGGACCATCAACGCTGAGGAGGGCTCCCGGCCCACGAGGAGCGCAGCTGGAGACTTCCCCACCCCGCGCAGACACGAAGCCCCACACCACAGTGCAGGGGCCTCCAGCCACGCAGGTGGAGCCATCCACCGGCAGCGGCCCCAGAAGTGAACCAGGAGCAGCTCCTAGCGTGGAGAGCCCCCATGAGGAAACACTAGAGCTGAAAACCATCAGAGTAAAACAGTCATAAAAATATAAGAAAAGGGGGACATAAAAAAGACAGATAACATAGCATAAAATGGCGCATCATTTATGAGATTCTTTTCAACATTCTTATGAGATTATTTTCAACATCTTATTTGGTTGGTTTCTGAGGTGGAGTCTCTGACAGAGAGCAACACAGCCCTGACTCGTGGTTGCCCTTGCTTGGTATTGTCAGTGTTACAGACTTTGTGTCACATTGTGAATTTAAGAGAAGATACACTGATCTCCTATATTGAAGCGCCCGTCCCGGGTGCTCGGGCCGGCCCTCGCTTTGGCCTTTGATTTCCTAATCACATTTTGGATGTTTTCCTGACTTGGGGTGCTGATTTCTCGTCCAGTTCTTGTCAATCGTGGCCAAGCCACACCCCCAAACGTATTAAAGTCAGCCCTCAGGTCTACACTTCCTCATTCCTACACATCATGAATCAATATCACAAGCCCTATGTTATCCCTAGGAATTATTCCTTCCAGTTTGTTGCAATTTTGAACGCCTGACCGTGCTGAAAAAGTCAGGAAAATTGGAATGTGTAATACAGACCCATTGGGTGTTTCTCAATTCAAAGTTCACAGGTTCCAACTTGCGAACTCTGGAAGTTCAAACTCGGCAAGTTTGCGCCCGAGTTCGGACTGCAGGGATACAGGAGTCCGCAGAAGGACCCTACCACTATTGGAACGGCAATCAATCAATCAATCAATCAATCGATCGAGCTTTCTTTTTTAAGGCACTTTTCATATTTGAGAGCAACACAAAGTGCCTCACAGAGGCTAAAACAACATAGAAAACAAAAAACCCGTCCATCCCACCCCCAAAAAATACAGAGACATATGGAGACACACACTCGCAGACATCAGCGCACACGCACGCACACGCACGCACACACACACATTGACATGAGCTATCGTAAAAGAGAGACATGGCTGGGCACCGAGGGCTGAGGTAAGGGACAAACCACCTTTGGGGACCATCAACGCTGAGGAGGGCTCCCGGCCCACGAGGAGCGCAGCTGGAGACTTCCCCACCCCGCGCAGACACGAAGCCCCACACCACAGTGCAGGGGCCTTCAGCCACGCAGGTGGAGCCATCCACCGGCAGCGGCCCCAGAAGTGAACCAGGAGCAGCTCCTAGCGTGGAGAGCCCCCATGAGGAAACACTAGAGCTGAAAACCATCAGAGTAAAACAGTCATAAAAATATAAGAAAAGGGGGACATAAAAAAGACAGATAACATAGCATAAAATGGCGCATCATTTATGAGATTCTTTTCAACATTCTTATGAGATTATTTTCAACATCTTATTTGGTTGGTTTCTGAGGTGGAGTCTCTGACAGAGAGCAACACAGCCCTGACTCGTGGTTGCCCTTGCTTGGTATTGTCAGTGTTACAGACTTTGTGTCACATTGTGAATTTAAGAGAAGATACACTGATCTCCTATATTGAAGCGCCCGTCCCGGGTGCTCGGGCCGGCCCTCTGCGAGGGCCGAGCTGGACCCCGTCCCGGGTGCTCGGGCCGGCCCTCTGCGAGGGCCGAGCTGGACCCCGTCCCGGGTGCTCGGGCCGGCCCTCTGCGAGGGCCGAGCTGGACCCCGTCCCGGGTGCTCGGGCCGGCCCTCTGCGAGGGCCGAGCTGGACCCCGTCCCGGGTGCTCGGGCCGGCCCTCGCTTTGGCCTTTGATTTCCTAATCACATTTTGGATGTTTTCCTGACTTGGGGTGCTGATTTCTCGTCCAGTTCTTGTCAATCGTGGCCAAGCCACACCCCCAAACGTATTAAAGTCAGCCCTCAGGTCTACACTTCCTCATTCCTACACATCATGAATCAATATCACAAGCCCTATGTTATCCCTAGGAATTATTCCTTCCAGTTTGTTGCAATTTTGAACGCCTGACCGTGCTGAAAAAGTCAGGAAAATTGGAATGTGTAATACAGACCCATTGGGTGTTTCTCAATTCAAAGTTCACAGGTTCCAACTTGCGAACTCTGGAAGTTCAAACTCGGCAAGTTTGCGCCCGAGTTCGGACTGCAGGGATACAGGAGTCCGCAGAAGGACCCTACCACTATTGGAACGGCAATCAATCAATCAATCAATCAATCGATCGAGCTTTCTTTTTTAAGGCACTTTTCATATTTGAGAGCAACACAAAGTGCCTCACAGAGGCTAAAACAACATAGAAAACAAAAAACCCGTCCATCCCACCCCCAAAAAATACAGAGACATATGGAGACACACACTCGCAGACATCAGCGCACACGCACACACACGCACGCACACACACACATTGACATGAGCTATCGTAAAAGAGAGACATGGCTGGGCACCGAGGGCTGAGGTAAGGGACAAACCACCTTTGGGGACCATCAACGCTGAGGAGGGCTCCCGGCCCACGAGGAGCGCAGCTGGAGACTTCCCCACCCCGCGCAGACACGAAGCCCCACACCACAGTGCAGGGGCCTCCAGCCACGCAGGTGGAGCCATCCACCGGCAGCGGCCCCAGAAGTGAACCAGGAGCAGCTCCTAGCGTGGAGAGCCCCCATGAGGAAACACTAGAGCTGAAAACCATCAGAGTAAAACAGTCATAAAAATATAAGAAAAGGGGGACATAAAAAAGACAGATAACATAGCATAAAATGGCGCATCATTTATGAGATTCTTTTCAACATTCTTATGAGATTATTTTCAACATCTTATTTGGTTGGTTTCTGAGGTGGAGTCTCTGACAGAGAGCAACACAGCCCTGACTCGTGGTTGCCCTTGCTTGGTATTGTCAGTGTTACAGACTTTGTGTCACATTGTGAATTTAAGAGAAGATACACTGATCTCCTATATTGAAGCGCCCGTCCCGGGTGCTCGGGCCGGCCCTCTGCGAGGGCCGAGCTGGACCCCGTCCCGGGTGCTCGGGCCGGCCCTCTGCGAGGGCCGAGCTGGACCCCGTCCCGGGTGCTCGGGCCGGCCCTCTGCGAGGGCCGAGCTGGACCCCGTCCCGGGTGCTCGGGCCGGCCCTCGCTTTGGCCTTTGATTTCCTAATCACATTTTGGATGTTTTCCTGACTTGGGGTGCTGATTTCTCGTCCAGTTCTTGTCAATCGTGGCCAAGCCACACCCCCAAACGTATTAAAGTCAGCCCTCAGGTCTACACTTCCTCATTCCTACACATCATGAATCAATATCACAAGCCCTATGTTATCCCTAGGAATTATTCCTTCCAGTTTGTTGCAATTTTGAACGCCTGACCGTGCTGAAAAAGTCAGGAAAATTGGAATGTGTAATACAGACCCATTGGGTGTTTCTCAATTCAAAGTTCACAGGTTCCAACTTGCGAACTCTGGAAGTTCAAACTCGGCAAGTTTGCGCCCGAGTTCGGACTGCAGGGATACAGGAGTCCGCAGAAGGACCCTACCACTATTGGAACGGCAATCAATCAATCAATCAATCAATCGATCGAGCTTTCTTTTTTAAGGCACTTTTCATATTTGAGAGCAACACAAAGTGCCTCACAGAGGCTAAAACAACATAGAAAACAAAAAACCCGTCCATCCCACCCCCAAAAAATACAGAGACATATGGAGACACACACTCGCAGACATCAGCGCACACGCACACACACGCACGCACACACACACATTGACATGAGCTATCGTAAAAGAGAGACATGGCTGGGCACCGAGGGCTGAGGTAAGGGACAAACCACCTTTGGGGACCATCAACGCTGAGGAGGGCTCCCGGCCCACGAGGAGCGCAGCTGGAGACTTCCCCACCCCGCGCAGACACGAAGCCCCACACCACAGTGCAGGGGCCTCCAGCCACGCAGGTGGAGCCATCCACCGGCAGCGGCCCCAGAAGTGAACCAGGAGCAGCTCCTAGCGTGGAGAGCCCCCATGAGGAAACACTAGAGCTGAAAACCATCAGAGTAAAACAGTCATAAAAATATAAGAAAAGGGGGACATAAAAAAGACAGATAACATAGCATAAAATGGCGCATCATTTATGAGATTCTTTTCAACATTCTTATGAGATTATTTTCAACATCTTATTTGGTTGGTTTCTGAGGTGGAGTCTCTGACAGAGAGCAACACAGCCCTGACTCGTGGTTGCCCTTGCTTGGTATTGTCAGTGTTACAGACTTTGTGTCACATTGTGAATTTAAGAGAAGATACACTGATCTCCTATATTGAAGCGCCCGTCCCGGGTGCTCGGGCCGGCCCTCTGCGAGGGCCGAGCTGGACCCCGTCCCGGGTGCTCGGGCCGGCCCTCTGCGAGGGCCGAGCTGGACCCCGTCCCGGGTGCTCGGGCCGGCCCTCTGCGAGGGCCGAGCTGGACCCCGTCCCGGGTGCTCGGGCCGGCCCTCGCTTTGGCCTTTGATTTCCTAATCACATTTTGGATGTTTTCCTGACTTGGGGTGCTGATTTCTCGTCCAGTTCTTGTCAATCGTGGCCAAGCCACACCCCCAAACGTATTAAAGTCAGCCCTCAGGTCTACACTTCCTCATTCCTACACATCATGAATCAATATCACAAGCCCTATGTTATCCCTAGGAATTATTCCTTCCAGTTTGTTGCAATTTTGAACGCCTGACCGTGCTGAAAAAGTCAGGAAAATTGGAATGTGTAATACAGACCCATTGGGTGTTTCTCAATTCAAAGTTCACAGGTTCCAACTTGCGAACTCTGGAAGTTCAAACTCGGCAAGTTTGCGCCCGAGTTCGGACTGCAGGGATACAGGAGTCCGCAGAAGGACCCTACCACTATTGGAACGGCAATCAATCAATCAATCAATCAATCGATCGAGCTTTCTTTTTTAAGGCACTTTTCATATTTGAGAGCAACACAAAGTGCCTCACAGAGGCTAAAACAACATAGAAAACAAAAAACCCGTCCATCCCACCCCCAAAAAATACAGAGACATATGGAGACACACACTCGCAGACATCAGCGCACACGCACACACACGCACGCACACACACACATTGACATGAGCTATCGTAAAAGAGAGACATGGCTGGGCACCGAGGGCTGAGGTAAGGGACAAACCACCTTTGGGGACCATCAACGCTGAGGAGGGCTCCCGGCCCACGAGGAGCGCAGCTGGAGACTTCCCCACCCCGCGCAGACACGAAGCCCCACACCACAGTGCAGGGGCCTCCAGCCACGCAGGTGGAGCCATCCACCGGCAGCGGCCCCAGAAGTGAACCAGGAGCAGCTCCTAGCGTGGAGAGCCCCCATGAGGAAACACTAGAGCTGAAAACCATCAGAGTAAAACAGTCATAAAAATATAAGAAAAGGGGGACATAAAAAAGACAGATAACATAGCATAAAATGGCGCATCATTTATGAGATTCTTTTCAACATTCTTATGAGATTATTTTCAACATCTTATTTGGTTGGTTTCTGAGGTGGAGTCTCTGACAGAGAGCAACACAGCCCTGACTCGTGGTTGCCCTTGCTTGGTATTGTCAGTGTTACAGACTTTGTGTCACATTGTGAATTTAAGAGAAGATACACTGATCTCCTATATTGAAGCGCCCGTCCCGGGTGCTCGGGCCGGCCCTCGCTTTGGCCTTTGATTTCCTAATCACATTTTGGATGTTTTCCTGACTTGGGGTGCTGATTTCTCGTCCAGTTCTTGTCAATCGTGGCCAAGCCACACCCCCAAACGTATTAAAGTCAGCCCTCAGGTCTACACTTCCTCATTCCTACACATCATGAATCAATATCACAAGCCCTATGTTATCCCTAGGAATTATTCCTTCCAGTTTGTTGCAATTTTGAACGCCTGACCGTGCTGAAAAAGTCAGGAAAATTGGAATGTGTAATACAGACCCATTGGGTGTTTCTCAATTCAAAGTTCACAGGTTCCAACTTGCGAACTCTGGAAGTTCAAACTCGGCAAGTTTGCGCCCGAGTTCGGACTGCAGGGATACAGGAGTCCGCAGAAGGACCCTACCACTATTGGAACGGCAATCAATCAATCAATCAATCAATCGATCGAGCTTTCTTTTTTAAGGCACTTTTCATATTTGAGAGCAACACAAAGTGCCTCACAGAGGCTAAAACAACATAGAAAACAAAAAACCCGTCCATCCCACCCCCAAAAAATACAGAGACATATGGAGACACACACTCGCAGACATCAGCGCACACGCACACACACGCACGCACACACACACATTGACATGAGCTATCGTAAAAGAGAGACATGGCTGGGCACCGAGGGCTGAGGTAAGGGACAAACCACCTTTGGGGACCATCAACGCTGAGGAGGGCTCCCGGCCCACGAGGAGCGCAGCTGGAGACTTCCCCACCCCGCGCAGACACGAAGCCCCACACCACAGTGCAGGGGCCTTCAGCCACGCAGGTGGAGCCATCCACCGGCAGCGGCCCCAGAAGTGAACCAGGAGCAGCTCCTAGCGTGGAGAGCCCCCATGAGGAAACACTAGAGCTGAAAACCATCAGAGTAAAACAGTCATAAAAATATAAGAAAAGGGGGACATAAAAAAGACAGATAACATAGCATAAAATGGCGCATCATTTATGAGATTCTTTTCAACATTCTTATGAGATTATTTTCAACATCTTATTTGGTTGGTTTCTGAGGTGGAGTCTCTGACAGAGAGCAACACAGCCCTGACTCGTGGTTGCCCTTGCTTGGTATTGTCAGTGTTACAGACTTTGTGTCACATTGTGAATTTAAGAGAAGATACACTGATCTCCTATATTGAAGCGCCCGTCCCGGGTGCTCGGGCCGGCCCTCTGCGAGGGCCGAGCTGGACCCCGTCCCGGGTGCTCGGGCCGGCCCTCTGCGAGGGCCGAGCTGGACCCCGTCCCGGGTGCTCGGGCCGGCCCTCTGCGAGGGCCGAGCTGGACCCCGTCCCGGGTGCTCGGGCCGGCCCTCTGCGAGGGCCGAGCTGGACCCCGTCCCGGGTGCTCGGGCCGGCCCTCGCTTTGGCCTTTGATTTCCTAATCACATTTTGGATGTTTTCCTGACTTGGGGTGCTGATTTCTCGTCCAGTTCTTGTCAATCGTGGCCAAGCCACACCCCCAAACGTATTAAAGTCAGCCCTCAGGTCTACACTTCCTCATTCCTACACATCATGAATCAATATCACAAGCCCTATGTTATCCCTAGGAATTATTCCTTCCAGTTTGTTGCAATTTTGAACGCCTGACCGTGCTGAAAAAGTCAGGAAAATTGGAATGTGTAATACAGACCCATTGGGTGTTTCTCAATTCAAAGTTCACAGGTTCCAACTTGCGAACTCTGGAAGTTCAAACTCGGCAAGTTTGCGCCCGAGTTCGGACTGCAGGGATACAGGAGTCCGCAGAAGGACCCTACCACTATTGGAACGGCAATCAATCAATCAATCAATCAATCGATCGAGCTTTCTTTTTTAAGGCACTTTTCATATTTGAGAGCAACACAAAGTGCCTCACAGAGGCTAAAACAACATAGAAAACAAAAAACCCGTCCATCCCACCCCCAAAAAATACAGAGACATATGGAGACACACACTCGCAGACATCAGCGCACACGCACACACACGCACGCACACACACACATTGACATGAGCTATCGTAAAAGAGAGACATGGCTGGGCACCGAGGGCTGAGGTAAGGGACAAACCACCTTTGGGGACCATCAACGCTGAGGAGGGCTCCCGGCCCACGAGGAGCGCAGCTGGAGACTTCCCCACCCCGCGCAGACACGAAGCCCCACACCACAGTGCAGGGGCCTCCAGCCACGCAGGTGGAGCCATCCACCGGCAGCGGCCCCAGAAGTGAACCAGGAGCAGCTCCTAGCGTGGAGAGCCCCCATGAGGAAACACTAGAGCTGAAAACCATCAGAGTAAAACAGTCATAAAAATATAAGAAAAGGGGGACATAAAAAAGACAGATAACATAGCATAAAATGGCGCATCATTTATGAGATTCTTTTCAACATTCTTATGAGATTATTTTCAACATCTTATTTGGTTGGTTTCTGAGGTGGAGTCTCTGACAGAGAGCAACACAGCCCTGACTCGTGGTTGCCCTTGCTTGGTATTGTCAGTGTTACAGACTTTGTGTCACATTGTGAATTTAAGAGAAGATACACTGATCTCCTATATTGAAGCGCCCGTCCCGGGTGCTCGGGCCGGCCCTCTGCGAGGGCCGAGCTGGACCCCGTCCCGGGTGCTCGGGCCGGCCCTCGCTTTGGCCTTTGATTTCCTAATCACATTTTGGATGTTTTCCTGACTTGGGGTGCTGATTTCTCGTCCAGTTCTTGTCAATCGTGGCCAAGCCACACCCCCAAACGTATTAAAGTCAGCCCTCAGGTCTACACTTCCTCATTCCTACACATCATGAATCAATATCACAAGCCCTATGTTATCCCTAGGAATTATTCCTTCCAGTTTGTTGCAATTTTGAACGCCTGACCGTGCTGAAAAAGTCAGGAAAATTGGAATGTGTAATACAGACCCATTGGGTGTTTCTCAATTCAAAGTTCACAGGTTCCAACTTGCGAACTCTGGAAGTTCAAACTCGGCAAGTTTGCGCCCGAGTTCGGACTGCAGGGATACAGGAGTCCGCAGAAGGACCCTACCACTATTGGAACGGCAATCAATCAATCAATCAATCAATCGATCGAGCTTTCTTTTTTAAGGCACTTTTCATATTTGAGAGCAACACAAAGTGCCTCACAGAGGCTAAAACAACATAGAAAACAAAAAACCCGTCCATCCCACCCCCAAAAAATACAGAGACATATGGAGACACACACTCGCAGACATCAGCGCACACGCACACACACGCACGCACACACACACATTGACATGAGCTATCGTAAAAGAGAGACATGGCTGGGCACCGAGGGCTGAGGTAAGGGACAAACCACCTTTGGGGACCATCAACGCTGAGGAGGGCTCCCGGCCCACGAGGAGCGCAGCTGGAGACTTCCCCACCCCGCGCAGACACGAAGCCCCACACCACAGTGCAGGGGCCTCCAGCCACGCAGGTGGAGCCATCCACCGGCAGCGGCCCCAGAAGTGAACCAGGAGCAGCTCCTAGCGTGGAGAGCCCCCATGAGGAAACACTAGAGCTGAAAACCATCAGAGTAAAACAGTCATAAAAATATAAGAAAAGGGGGACATAAAAAAGACAGATAACATAGCATAAAATGGCGCATCATTTATGAGATTCTTTTCAACATTCTTATGAGATTATTTTCAACATCTTATTTGGTTGGTTTCTGAGGTGGAGTCTCTGACAGAGAGCAACACAGCCCTGACTCGTGGTTGCCCTTGCTTGGTATTGTCAGTGTTACAGACTTTGTGTCACATTGTGAATTTAAGAGAAGATACACTGATCTCCTATATTGAAGCGCCCGTCCCGGGTGCTCGGGCCGGCCCTCTGCGAGGGCCGAGCTGGACCCCGTCCCGGGTGCTCGGGCCGGCCCTCTGCGAGGGCCGAGCTGGACCCCGTCCCGGGTGCTCGGGCCGGCCCTCTGCGAGGGCCGAGCTGGACCCCGTCCCGGGTGCTCGGGCCGGCCCTCTGCGAGGGCCGAGCTGGACCCCGTCCCGGGTGCTCGGGCCGGCCCTCGCTTTGGCCTTTGATTTCCTAATCACATTTTGGATGTTTTCCTGACTTGGGGTGCTGATTTCTCGTCCAGTTCTTGTCAATCGTGGCCAAGCCACACCCCCAAACGTATTAAAGTCAGCCCTCAGGTCTACACTTCCTCATTCCTACACATCATGAATCAATATCACAAGCCCTATGTTATCCCTAGGAATTATTCCTTCCAGTTTGTTGCAATTTTGAACGCCTGACCGTGCTGAAAAAGTCAGGAAAATTGGAATGTGTAATACAGACCCATTGGGTGTTTCTCAATTCAAAGTTCACAGGTTCCAACTTGCGAACTCTGGAAGTTCAAACTCGGCAAGTTTGCGCCCGAGTTCGGACTGCAGGGATACAGGAGTCCGCAGAAGGACCCTACCACTATTGGAACGGCAATCAATCAATCAATCAATCAATCGATCGAGCTTTCTTTTTTAAGGCACTTTTCATATTTGAGAGCAACACAAAGTGCCTCACAGAGGCTAAAACAACATAGAAAACAAAAAACCCGTCCATCCCACCCCCAAAAAATACAGAGACATATGGAGACACACACTCGCAGACATCAGCGCACACGCACACACACGCACGCACACACACACATTGACATGAGCTATCGTAAAAGAGAGACATGGCTGGGCACCGAGGGCTGAGGTAAGGGACAAACCACCTTTGGGGACCATCAACGCTGAGGAGGGCTCCCGGCCCACGAGGAGCGCAGCTGGAGACTTCCCCACCCCGCGCAGACACGAAGCCCCACACCACAGTGCAGGGGCCTTCAGCCACGCAGGTGGAGCCATCCACCGGCAGCGGCCCCAGAAGTGAACCAGGAGCAGCTCCTAGCGTGGAGAGCCCCCATGAGGAAACACTAGAGCTGAAAACCATCAGAGTAAAACAGTCATAAAAATATAAGAAAAGGGGGACATAAAAAAGACAGATAACATAGCATAAAATGGCGCATCATTTATGAGATTCTTTTCAACATTCTTATGAGATTATTTTCAACATCTTATTTGGTTGGTTTCTGAGGTGGAGTCTCTGACAGAGAGCAACACAGCCCTGACTCGTGGTTGCCCTTGCTTGGTATTGTCAGTGTTACAGACTTTGTGTCACATTGTGAATTTAAGAGAAGATACACTGATCTCCTATATTGAAGCGCCCGTCCCGGGTGCTCGGGCCGGCCCTCTGCGAGGGCCGAGCTGGACCCCGTCCCGGGTGCTCGGGCCGGCCCTCTGCGAGGGCCGAGCTGGACCCCGTCCCGGGTGCTCGGGCCGGCCCTCGCTTTGGCCTTTGATTTCCTAATCACATTTTGGATGTTTTCCTGACTTGGGGTGCTGATTTCTCGTCCAGTTCTTGTCAATCGTGGCCAAGCCACACCCCCAAACGTATTAAAGTCAGCCCTCAGGTCTACACTTCCTCATTCCTACACATCATGAATCAATATCACAAGCCCTATGTTATCCCTAGGAATTATTCCTTCCAGTTTGTTGCAATTTTGAACGCCTGACCGTGCTGAAAAAGTCAGGAAAATTGGAATGTGTAATACAGACCCATTGGGTGTTTCTCAATTCAAAGTTCACAGGTTCCAACTTGCGAACTCTGGAAGTTCAAACTCGGCAAGTTTGCGCCCGAGTTCGGACTGCAGGGATACAGGAGTCCGCAGAAGGACCCTACCACTATTGGAGCGGCAATCAATCAATCAATCAATCAATCGATCGAGCTTTCTTTTTTAAGGCACTTTTCATATTTGAGAGCAACACAAAGTGCCTCACAGAGGCTAAAACAACATAGAAAACAAAAAACCCGTCCATCCCACCCCCAAAAAATACAGAGACATATGGAGACACACACTCGCAGACATCAGCGCACACGCACACACACGCACGCACACACACACATTGACATGAGCTATCGTAAAAGAGAGACATGGCTGGGCACCGAGGGCTGAGGTAAGGGACAAACCACCTTTGGGGACCATCAACGCTGAGGAGGGCTCCCGGCCCACGAGGAGCGCAGCTGGAGACTTCCCCACCCCGCGCAGACACGAAGCCCCACACCACAGTGCAGGGGCCTCCAGCCACGCAGGTGGAGCCATCCACCGGCAGCGGCCCCAGAAGTGAACCAGGAGCAGCTCCTAGCGTGGAGAGCCCCCATGAGGAAACACTAGAGCTGAAAACCATCAGAGTAAAACAGTCATAAAAATATAAGAAAAGGGGGACATAAAAAAGACAGATAACATAGCATAAAATGGCGCATCATTTATGAGATTCTTTTCAACATTCTTATGAGATTATTTTCAACATCTTATTTGGTTGGTTTCTGAGGTGGAGTCTCTGACAGAGAGCAACACAGCCCTGACTCGTGGTTGCCCTTGCTTGGTATTGTCAGTGTTACAGACTTTGTGTCACATTGTGAATTTAAGAGAAGATACACTGATCTCCTATATTGAAGCGCCCGTCCCGGGTGCTCGGGCCGGCCCTCGCTTTGGCCTTTGATTTCCTAATCACATTTTGGATGTTTTCCTGACTTGGGGTGCTGATTTCTCGTCCAGTTCTTGTCAATCGTGGCCAAGCCACACCCCCAAACGTATTAAAGTCAGCCCTCAGGTCTACACTTCCTCATTCCTACACATCATGAATCAATATCACAAGCCCTATGTTATCCCTAGGAATTATTCCTTCCAGTTTGTTGCAATTTTGAACGCCTGACCGTGCTGAAAAAGTCAGGAAAATTGGAATGTGTAATACAGACCCATTGGGTGTTTCTCAATTCAAAGTTCACAGGTTCCAACTTGCGAACTCTGGAAGTTCAAACTCGGCAAGTTTGCGCCCGAGTTCGGACTGCAGGGATACAGGAGTCCGCAGAAGGACCCTACCACTATTGGAACGGCAATCAATCAATCAATCAATCAATCGATCGAGCTTTCTTTTTTAAGGCACTTTTCATATTTGAGAGCAACACAAAGTGCCTCACAGAGGCTAAAACAACATAGAAAACAAAAAACCCGTCCATCCCACCCCCAAAAAATACAGAGACATATGGAGACACACACTCGCAGACATCAGCGCACACGCACGCACACGCACGCACACACACACATTGACATGAGCTATCGTAAAAGAGAGACATGGCTGGGCACCGAGGGCTGAGGTAAGGGACAAACCACCTTTGGGGACCATCAACGCTGAGGAGGGCTCCCGGCCCACGAGGAGCGCAGCTGGAGACTTCCCCACCCCGCGCAGACACGAAGCCCCACACCACAGTGCAGGGGCCTTCAGCCACGCAGGTGGAGCCATCCACCGGCAGCGGCCCCAGAAGTGAACCAGGAGCAGCTCCTAGCGTGGAGAGCCCCCATGAGGAAACACTAGAGCTGAAAACCATCAGAGTAAAACAGTCATAAAAATATAAGAAAAGGGGGACATAAAAAAGACAGATAACATAGCATAAAATGGCGCATCATTTATGAGATTCTTTTCAACATTCTTATGAGATTATTTTCAACATCTTATTTGGTTGGTTTCTGAGGTGGAGTCTCTGACAGAGAGCAACACAGCCCTGACTCGTGGTTGCCCTTGCTTGGTATTGTCAGTGTTACAGACTTTGTGTCACATTGTGAATTTAAGAGAAGATACACTGATCTCCTATATTGAAGCGCCCGTCCCGGGTGCTCGGGCCGGCCCTCTGCGAGGGCCGAGCTGGACCCCGTCCCGGGTGCTCGGGCCGGCCCTCTGCGAGGGCCGAGCTGGACCCCGTCCCGGGTGCTCGGGCCGGCCCTCGCTTTGGCCTTTGATTTCCTAATCACATTTTGGATGTTTTCCTGACTTGGGGTGCTGATTTCTCGTCCAGTTCTTGTCAATCGTGGCCAAGCCACACCCCCAAACGTATTAAAGTCAGCCCTCAGGTCTACACTTCCTCATTCCTACACATCATGAATCAATATCACAAGCCCTATGTTATCCCTAGGAATTATTCCTTCCAGTTTGTTGCAATTTTGAACGCCTGACCGTGCTGAAAAAGTCAGGAAAATTGGAATGTGTAATACAGACCCATTGGGTGTTTCTCAATTCAAAGTTCACAGGTTCCAACTTGCGAACTCTGGAAGTTCAAACTCGGCAAGTTTGCGCCCGAGTTCGGACTGCAGGGATACAGGAGTCCGCAGAAGGACCCTACCACTATTGGAACGGCAATCAATCAATCAATCAATCAATCGATCGAGCTTTCTTTTTTAAGGCACTTTTCATATTTGAGAGCAACACAAAGTGCCTCACAGAGGCTAAAACAACATAGAAAACAAAAAACCCGTCCATCCCACCCCCAAAAAATACAGAGACATATGGAGACACACACTCGCAGACATCAGCGCACACGCACACACACGCACGCACACACACACATTGACATGAGCTATCGTAAAAGAGAGACATGGCTGGGCACCGAGGGCTGAGGTAAGGGACAAACCACCTTTGGGGACCATCAACGCTGAGGAGGGCTCCCGGCCCACGAGGAGCGCAGCTGGAGACTTCCCCACCCCGCGCAGACACGAAGCCCCACACCACAGTGCAGGGGCCTCCAGCCACGCAGGTGGAGCCATCCACCGGCAGCGGCCCCAGAAGTGAACCAGGAGCAGCTCCTAGCGTGGAGAGCCCCCATGAGGAAACACTAGAGCTGAAAACCATCAGAGTAAAACAGTCATAAAAATATAAGAAAAGGGGGACATAAAAAAGACAGATAACATAGCATAAAATGGCGCATCATTTATGAGATTCTTTTCAACATTCTTATGAGATTATTTTCAACATCTTATTTGGTTGGTTTCTGAGGTGGAGTCTCTGACAGAGAGCAACACAGCCCTGACTCGTGGTTGCCCTTGCTTGGTATTGTCAGTGTTACAGACTTTGTGTCACATTGTGAATTTAAGAGAAGATACACTGATCTCCTATATTGAAGCGCCCGTCCCGGGTGCTCGGGCCGGCCCTCTGCGAGGGCCGAGCTGGACCCCGTCCCGGGTGCTCGGGCCGGCCCTCTGCGAGGGCCGAGCTGGACCCCGTCCCGGGTGCTCGGGCCGGCCCTCTGCGAGGGCCGAGCTGGACCCCGTCCCGGGTGCTCGGGCCGGCCCTCGCTTTGGCCTTTGATTTCCTAATCACATTTTGGATGTTTTCCTGACTTGGGGTGCTGATTTCTCGTCCAGTTCTTGTCAATCGTGGCCAAGCCACACCCCCAAACGTATTAAAGTCAGCCCTCAGGTCTACACTTCCTCATTCCTACACATCATGAATCAATATCACAAGCCCTATGTTATCCCTAGGAATTATTCCTTCCAGTTTGTTGCAATTTTGAACGCCTGACCGTGCTGAAAAAGTCAGGAAAATTGGAATGTGTAATACAGACCCATTGGGTGTTTCTCAATTCAAAGTTCACAGGTTCCAACTTGCGAACTCTGGAAGTTCAAACTCGGCAAGTTTGCGCCCGAGTTCGGACTGCAGGGATACAGGAGTCCGCAGAAGGACCCTACCACTATTGGAACGGCAATCAATCAATCAATCAATCAATCGATCGAGCTTTCTTTTTTAAGGCACTTTTCATATTTGAGAGCAACACAAAGTGCCTCACAGAGGCTAAAACAACATAGAAAACAAAAAACCCGTCCATCCCACCCCCAAAAAATACAGAGACATATGGAGACACACACTCGCAGACATCAGCGCACACGCACACACACGCACGCACACACACACATTGACATGAGCTATCGTAAAAGAGAGACATGGCTGGGCACCGAGGGCTGAGGTAAGGGACAAACCACCTTTGGGGACCATCAACGCTGAGGAGGGCTCCCGGCCCACGAGGAGCGCAGCTGGAGACTTCCCCACCCCGCGCAGACACGAAGCCCCACACCACAGTGCAGGGGCCTCCAGCCACGCAGGTGGAGCCATCCACCGGCAGCGGCCCCAGAAGTGAACCAGGAGCAGCTCCTAGCGTGGAGAGCCCCCATGAGGAAACACTAGAGCTGAAAACCATCAGAGTAAAACAGTCATAAAAATATAAGAAAAGGGGGACATAAAAAAGACAGATAACATAGCATAAAATGGCGCATCATTTATGAGATTCTTTTCAACATTCTTATGAGATTATTTTCAACATCTTATTTGGTTGGTTTCTGAGGTGGAGTCTCTGACAGAGAGCAACACAGCCCTGACTCGTGGTTGCCCTTGCTTGGTATTGTCAGTGTTACAGACTTTGTGTCACATTGTGAATTTAAGAGAAGATACACTGATCTCCTATATTGAAGCGCCCGTCCCGGGTGCTCGGGCCGGCCCTCTGCGAGGGCCGAGCTGGACCCCGTCCCGGGTGCTCGGGCCGGCCCTCGCTTTGGCCTTTGATTTCCTAATCACATTTTGGATGTTTTCCTGACTTGGGGTGCTGATTTCTCGTCCAGTTCTTGTCAATCGTGGCCAAGCCACACCCCCAAACGTATTAAAGTCAGCCCTCAGGTCTACACTTCCTCATTCCTACACATCATGAATCAATATCACAAGCCCTATGTTATCCCTAGGAATTATTCCTTCCAGTTTGTTGCAATTTTGAACGCCTGACCGTGCTGAAAAAGTCAGGAAAATTGGAATGTGTAATACAGACCCATTGGGTGTTTCTCAATTCAAAGTTCACAGGTTCCAACTTGCGAACTCTGGAAGTTCAAACTCGGCAAGTTTGCGCCCGAGTTCGGACTGCAGGGATACAGGAGTCCGCAGAAGGACCCTACCACTATTGGAACGGCAATCAATCAATCAATCAATCAATCGATCGAGCTTTCTTTTTTAAGGCACTTTTCATATTTGAGAGCAACACAAAGTGCCTCACAGAGGCTAAAACAACATAGAAAACAAAAAACCCGTCCATCCCACCCCCAAAAAATACAGAGACATATGGAGACACACACTCGCAGACATCAGCGCACACGCACACACACGCACGCACACACACACATTGACATGAGCTATCGTAAAAGAGAGACATGGCTGGGCACCGAGGGCTGAGGTAAGGGACAAACCACCTTTGGGGACCATCAACGCTGAGGAGGGCTCCCGGCCCACGAGGAGCGCAGCTGGAGACTTCCCCACCCCGCGCAGACACGAAGCCCCACACCACAGTGCAGGGGCCTCCAGCCACGCAGGTGGAGCCATCCACCGGCAGCGGCCCCAGAAGTGAACCAGGAGCAGCTCCTAGCGTGGAGAGCCCCCATGAGGAAACACTAGAGCTGAAAACCATCAGAGTAAAACAGTCATAAAAATATAAGAAAAGGGGGACATAAAAAAGACAGATAACATAGCATAAAATGGCGCATCATTTATGAGATTCTTTTCAACATTCTTATGAGATTATTTTCAACATCTTATTTGGTTGGTTTCTGAGGTGGAGTCTCTGACAGAGAGCAACACAGCCCTGACTCGTGGTTGCCCTTGCTTGGTATTGTCAGTGTTACAGACTTTGTGTCACATTGTGAATTTAAGAGAAGATACACTGATCTCCTATATTGAAGCGCCCGTCCCGGGTGCTCGGGCCGGCCCTCTGCGAGGGCCGAGCTGGACCCCGTCCCGGGTGCTCGGGCCGGCCCTCGCTTTGGCCTTTGATTTCCTAATCACATTTTGGATGTTTTCCTGACTTGGGGTGCTGATTTCTCGTCCAGTTCTTGTCAATCGTGGCCAAGCCACACCCCCAAACGTATTAAAGTCAGCCCTCAGGTCTACACTTCCTCATTCCTACACATCATGAATCAATATCACAAGCCCTATGTTATCCCTAGGAATTATTCCTTCCAGTTTGTTGCAATTTTGAACGCCTGACCGTGCTGAAAAAGTCAGGAAAATTGGAATGTGTAATACAGACCCATTGGGTGTTTCTCAATTCAAAGTTCACAGGTTCCAACTTGCGAACTCTGGAAGTTCAAACTCGGCAAGTTTGCGCCCGAGTTCGGACTGCAGGGATACAGGAGTCCGCAGAAGGACCCTACCACTATTGGAACGGCAATCAATCAATCAATCAATCAATCGATCGAGCTTTCTTTTTTAAGGCACTTTTCATATTTGAGAGCAACACAAAGTGCCTCACAGAGGCTAAAACAACATAGAAAACAAAAAACCCGTCCATCCCACCCCCAAAAAATACAGAGACATATGGAGACACACACTCGCAGACATCAGCGCACACGCACACACACGCACGCACACACACACATTGACATGAGCTATCGTAAAAGAGAGACATGGCTGGGCACCGAGGGCTGAGGTAAGGGACAAACCACCTTTGGGGACCATCAACGCTGAGGAGGGCTCCCGGCCCACGAGGAGCGCAGCTGGAGACTTCCCCACCCCGCGCAGACACGAAGCCCCACACCACAGTGCAGGGGCCTTCAGCCACGCAGGTGGAGCCATCCACCGGCAGCGGCCCCAGAAGTGAACCAGGAGCAGCTCCTAGCGTGGAGAGCCCCCATGAGGAAACACTAGAGCTGAAAACCATCAGAGTAAAACAGTCATAAAAATATAAGAAAAGGGGGACATAAAAAAGACAGATAACATAGCATAAAATGGCGCATCATTTATGAGATTCTTTTCAACATTCTTATGAGATTATTTTCAACATCTTATTTGGTTGGTTTCTGAGGTGGAGTCTCTGACAGAGAGCAACACAGCCCTGACTCGTGGTTGCCCTTGCTTGGTATTGTCAGTGTTACAGACTTTGTGTCACATTGTGAATTTAAGAGAAGATACACTGATCTCCTATATTGAAGCGCCCGTCCCGGGTGCTCGGGCCGGCCCTCTGCGAGGGCCGAGCTGGACCCCGTCCCGGGTGCTCGGGCCGGCCCTCTGCGAGGGCCGAGCTGGACCCCGTCCCGGGTGCTCGGGCCGGCCCTCGCTTTGGCCTTTGATTTCCTAATCACATTTTGGATGTTTTCCTGACTTGGGGTGCTGATTTCTCGTCCAGTTCTTGTCAATCGTGGCCAAGCCACACCCCCAAACGTATTAAAGTCAGCCCTCAGGTCTACACTTCCTCATTCCTACACATCATGAATCAATATCACAAGCCCTATGTTATCCCTAGGAATTATTCCTTCCAGTTTGTTGCAATTTTGAACGCCTGACCGTGCTGAAAAAGTCAGGAAAATTGGAATGTGTAATACAGACCCATTGGGTGTTTCTCAATTCAAAGTTCACAGGTTCCAACTTGCGAACTCTGGAAGTTCAAACTCGGCAAGTTTGCGCCCGAGTTCGGACTGCAGGGATACAGGAGTCCGCAGAAGGACCCTACCACTATTGGAGCGGCAATCAATCAATCAATCAATCAATCGATCGAGCTTTCTTTTTTAAGGCACTTTTCATATTTGAGAGCAACACAAAGTGCCTCACAGAGGCTAAAACAACATAGAAAACAAAAAACCCGTCCATCCCACCCCCAAAAAATACAGAGACATATGGAGACACACACTCGCAGACATCAGCGCACACGCACACACACGCACGCACACACACACATTGACATGAGCTATCGTAAAAGAGAGACATGGCTGGGCACCGAGGGCTGAGGTAAGGGACAAACCACCTTTGGGGACCATCAACGCTGAGGAGGGCTCCCGGCCCACGAGGAGCGCAGCTGGAGACTTCCCCACCCCGCGCAGACACGAAGCCCCACACCACAGTGCAGGGGCCTCCAGCCACGCAGGTGGAGCCATCCACCGGCAGCGGCCCCAGAAGTGAACCAGGAGCAGCTCCTAGCGTGGAGAGCCCCCATGAGGAAACACTAGAGCTGAAAACCATCAGAGTAAAACAGTCATAAAAATATAAGAAAAGGGGGACATAAAAAAGACAGATAACATAGCATAAAATGGCGCATCATTTATGAGATTCTTTTCAACATTCTTATGAGATTATTTTCAACATCTTATTTGGTTGGTTTCTGAGGTGGAGTCTCTGACAGAGAGCAACACAGCCCTGACTCGTGGTTGCCCTTGCTTGGTATTGTCAGTGTTACAGACTTTGTGTCACATTGTGAATTTAAGAGAAGATACACTGATCTCCTATATTGAAGCGCCCGTCCCGGGTGCTCGGGCCGGCCCTCGCTTTGGCCTTTGATTTCCTAATCACATTTTGGATGTTTTCCTGACTTGGGGTGCTGATTTCTCGTCCAGTTCTTGTCAATCGTGGCCAAGCCACACCCCCAAACGTATTAAAGTCAGCCCTCAGGTCTACACTTCCTCATTCCTACACATCATGAATCAATATCACAAGCCCTATGTTATCCCTAGGAATTATTCCTTCCAGTTTGTTGCAATTTTGAACGCCTGACCGTGCTGAAAAAGTCAGGAAAATTGGAATGTGTAATACAGACCCATTGGGTGTTTCTCAATTCAAAGTTCACAGGTTCCAACTTGCGAACTCTGGAAGTTCAAACTCGGCAAGTTTGCGCCCGAGTTCGGACTGCAGGGATACAGGAGTCCGCAGAAGGACCCTACCACTATTGGAACGGCAATCAATCAATCAATCAATCAATCGATCGAGCTTTCTTTTTTAAGGCACTTTTCATATTTGAGAGCAACACAAAGTGCCTCACAGAGGCTAAAACAACATAGAAAACAAAAAACCCGTCCATCCCACCCCCAAAAAATACAGAGACATATGGAGACACACACTCGCAGACATCAGCGCACACGCACGCACACGCACGCACACACACACATTGACATGAGCTATCGTAAAAGAGAGACATGGCTGGGCACCGAGGGCTGAGGTAAGGGACAAACCACCTTTGGGGACCATCAACGCTGAGGAGGGCTCCCGGCCCACGAGGAGCGCAGCTGGAGACTTCCCCACCCCGCGCAGACACGAAGCCCCACACCACAGTGCAGGGGCCTTCAGCCACGCAGGTGGAGCCATCCACCGGCAGCGGCCCCAGAAGTGAACCAGGAGCAGCTCCTAGCGTGGAGAGCCCCCATGAGGAAACACTAGAGCTGAAAACCATCAGAGTAAAACAGTCATAAAAATATAAGAAAAGGGGGACATAAAAAAGACAGATAACATAGCATAAAATGGCGCATCATTTATGAGATTCTTTTCAACATTCTTATGAGATTATTTTCAACATCTTATTTGGTTGGTTTCTGAGGTGGAGTCTCTGACAGAGAGCAACACAGCCCTGACTCGTGGTTGCCCTTGCTTGGTATTGTCAGTGTTACAGACTTTGTGTCACATTGTGAATTTAAGAGAAGATACACTGATCTCCTATATTGAAGCGCCCGTCCCGGGTGCTCGGGCCGGCCCTCTGCGAGGGCCGAGCTGGACCCCGTCCCGGGTGCTCGGGCCGGCCCTCTGCGAGGGCCGAGCTGGACCCCGTCCCGGGTGCTCGGGCCGGCCCTCTGCGAGGGCCGAGCTGGACCCCGTCCCGGGTGCTCGGGCCGGCCCTCTGCGAGGGCCGAGCTGGACCCCGTCCCGGGTGCTCGGGCCGGCCCTCGCTTTGGCCTTTGATTTCCTAATCACATTTTGGATGTTTTCCTGACTTGGGGTGCTGATTTCTCGTCCAGTTCTTGTCAATCGTGGCCAAGCCACACCCCCAAACGTATTAAAGTCAGCCCTCAGGTCTACACTTCCTCATTCCTACACATCATGAATCAATATCACAAGCCCTATGTTATCCCTAGGAATTATTCCTTCCAGTTTGTTGCAATTTTGAACGCCTGACCGTGCTGAAAAAGTCAGGAAAATTGGAATGTGTAATACAGACCCATTGGGTGTTTCTCAATTCAAAGTTCACAGGTTCCAACTTGCGAACTCTGGAAGTTCAAACTCGGCAAGTTTGCGCCCGAGTTCGGACTGCAGGGATACAGGAGTCCGCAGAAGGACCCTACCACTATTGGAACGGCAATCAATCAATCAATCAATCAATCGATCGAGCTTTCTTTTTTAAGGCACTTTTCATATTTGAGAGCAACACAAAGTGCCTCACAGAGGCTAAAACAACATAGAAAACAAAAAACCCGTCCATCCCACCCCCAAAAAATACAGAGACATATGGAGACACACACTCGCAGACATCAGCGCACACGCACACACACGCACGCACACACACACATTGACATGAGCTATCGTAAAAGAGAGACATGGCTGGGCACCGAGGGCTGAGGTAAGGGACAAACCACCTTTGGGGACCATCAACGCTGAGGAGGGCTCCCGGCCCACGAGGAGCGCAGCTGGAGACTTCCCCACCCCGCGCAGACACGAAGCCCCACACCACAGTGCAGGGGCCTCCAGCCACGCAGGTGGAGCCATCCACCGGCAGCGGCCCCAGAAGTGAACCAGGAGCAGCTCCTAGCGTGGAGAGCCCCCATGAGGAAACACTAGAGCTGAAAACCATCAGAGTAAAACAGTCATAAAAATATAAGAAAAGGGGGACATAAAAAAGACAGATAACATAGCATAAAATGGCGCATCATTTATGAGATTCTTTTCAACATTCTTATGAGATTATTTTCAACATCTTATTTGGTTGGTTTCTGAGGTGGAGTCTCTGACAGAGAGCAACACAGCCCTGACTCGTGGTTGCCCTTGCTTGGTATTGTCAGTGTTACAGACTTTGTGTCACATTGTGAATTTAAGAGAAGATACACTGATCTCCTATATTGAAGCGCCCGTCCCGGGTGCTCGGGCCGGCCCTCTGCGAGGGCCGAGCTGGACCCCGTCCCGGGTGCTCGGGCCGGCCCTCGCTTTGGCCTTTGATTTCCTAATCACATTTTGGATGTTTTCCTGACTTGGGGTGCTGATTTCTCGTCCAGTTCTTGTCAATCGTGGCCAAGCCACACCCCCAAACGTATTAAAGTCAGCCCTCAGGTCTACACTTCCTCATTCCTACACATCATGAATCAATATCACAAGCCCTATGTTATCCCTAGGAATTATTCCTTCCAGTTTGTTGCAATTTTGAACGCCTGACCGTGCTGAAAAAGTCAGGAAAATTGGAATGTGTAATACAGACCCATTGGGTGTTTCTCAATTCAAAGTTCACAGGTTCCAACTTGCGAACTCTGGAAGTTCAAACTCGGCAAGTTTGCGCCCGAGTTCGGACTGCAGGGATACAGGAGTCCGCAGAAGGACCCTACCACTATTGGAACGGCAATCAATCAATCAATCAATCAATCGATCGAGCTTTCTTTTTTAAGGCACTTTTCATATTTGAGAGCAACACAAAGTGCCTCACAGAGGCTAAAACAACATAGAAAACAAAAAACCCGTCCATCCCACCCCCAAAAAATACAGAGACATATGGAGACACACACTCGCAGACATCAGCGCACACGCACACACACGCACGCACACACACACATTGACATGAGCTATCGTAAAAGAGAGACATGGCTGGGCACCGAGGGCTGAGGTAAGGGACAAACCACCTTTGGGGACCATCAACGCTGAGGAGGGCTCCCGGCCCACGAGGAGCGCAGCTGGAGACTTCCCCACCCCGCGCAGACACGAAGCCCCACACCACAGTGCAGGGGCCTCCAGCCACGCAGGTGGAGCCATCCACCGGCAGCGGCCCCAGAAGTGAACCAGGAGCAGCTCCTAGCGTGGAGAGCCCCCATGAGGAAACACTAGAGCTGAAAACCATCAGAGTAAAACAGTCATAAAAATATAAGAAAAGGGGGACATAAAAAAGACAGATAACATAGCATAAAATGGCGCATCATTTATGAGATTCTTTTCAACATTCTTATGAGATTATTTTCAACATCTTATTTGGTTGGTTTCTGAGGTGGAGTCTCTGACAGAGAGCAACACAGCCCTGACTCGTGGTTGCCCTTGCTTGGTATTGTCAGTGTTACAGACTTTGTGTCACATTGTGAATTTAAGAGAAGATACACTGATCTCCTATATTGAAGCGCCCGTCCCGGGTGCTCGGGCCGGCCCTCTGCGAGGGCCGAGCTGGACCCCGTCCCGGGTGCTCGGGCCGGCCCTCGCTTTGGCCTTTGATTTCCTAATCACATTTTGGATGTTTTCCTGACTTGGGGTGCTGATTTCTCGTCCAGTTCTTGTCAATCGTGGCCAAGCCACACCCCCAAACGTATTAAAGTCAGCCCTCAGGTCTACACTTCCTCATTCCTACACATCATGAATCAATATCACAAGCCCTATGTTATCCCTAGGAATTATTCCTTCCAGTTTGTTGCAATTTTGAACGCCTGACCGTGCTGAAAAAGTCAGGAAAATTGGAATGTGTAATACAGACCCATTGGGTGTTTCTCAATTCAAAGTTCACAGGTTCCAACTTGCGAACTCTGGAAGTTCAAACTCGGCAAGTTTGCGCCCGAGTTCGGACTGCAGGGATACAGGAGTCCGCAGAAGGACCCTACCACTATTGGAACGGCAATCAATCAATCAATCAATCAATCGATCGAGCTTTCTTTTTTAAGGCACTTTTCATATTTGAGAGCAACACAAAGTGCCTCACAGAGGCTAAAACAACATAGAAAACAAAAAACCCGTCCATCCCACCCCCAAAAAATACAGAGACATATGGAGACACACACTCGCAGACATCAGCGCACACGCACACACACGCACGCACACACACACATTGACATGAGCTATCGTAAAAGAGAGACATGGCTGGGCACCGAGGGCTGAGGTAAGGGACAAACCACCTTTGGGGACCATCAACGCTGAGGAGGGCTCCCGGCCCACGAGGAGCGCAGCTGGAGACTTCCCCACCCCGCGCAGACACGAAGCCCCACACCACAGTGCAGGGGCCTCCAGCCACGCAGGTGGAGCCATCCACCGGCAGCGGCCCCAGAAGTGAACCAGGAGCAGCTCCTAGCGTGGAGAGCCCCCATGAGGAAACACTAGAGCTGAAAACCATCAGAGTAAAACAGTCATAAAAATATAAGAAAAGGGGGACATAAAAAAGACAGATAACATAGCATAAAATGGCGCATCATTTATGAGATTCTTTTCAACATTCTTATGAGATTATTTTCAACATCTTATTTGGTTGGTTTCTGAGGTGGAGTCTCTGACAGAGAGCAACACAGCCCTGACTCGTGGTTGCCCTTGCTTGGTATTGTCAGTGTTACAGACTTTGTGTCACATTGTGAATTTAAGAGAAGATACACTGATCTCCTATATTGAAGCGCCCGTCCCGGGTGCTCGGGCCGGCCCTCGCTTTGGCCTTTGATTTCCTAATCACATTTTGGATGTTTTCCTGACTTGGGGTGCTGATTTCTCGTCCAGTTCTTGTCAATCGTGGCCAAGCCACACCCCCAAACGTATTAAAGTCAGCCCTCAGGTCTACACTTCCTCATTCCTACACATCATGAATCAATATCACAAGCCCTATGTTATCCCTAGGAATTATTCCTTCCAGTTTGTTGCAATTTTGAACGCCTGACCGTGCTGAAAAAGTCAGGAAAATTGGAATGTGTAATACAGACCCATTGGGTGTTTCTCAATTCAAAGTTCACAGGTTCCAACTTGCGAACTCTGGAAGTTCAAACTCGGCAAGTTTGCGCCCGAGTTCGGACTGCAGGGATACAGGAGTCCGCAGAAGGACCCTACCACTATTGGAACGGCAATCAATCAATCAATCAATCAATCGATCGAGCTTTCTTTTTTAAGGCACTTTTCATATTTGAGAGCAACACAAAGTGCCTCACAGAGGCTAAAACAACATAGAAAACAAAAAACCCGTCCATCCCACCCCCAAAAAATACAGAGACATATGGAGACACACACTCGCAGACATCAGCGCACACGCACACACACGCACGCACACACACACATTGACATGAGCTATCGTAAAAGAGAGACATGGCTGGGCACCGAGGGCTGAGGTAAGGGACAAACCACCTTTGGGGACCATCAACGCTGAGGAGGGCTCCCGGCCCACGAGGAGCGCAGCTGGAGACTTCCCCACCCCGCGCAGACACGAAGCCCCACACCACAGTGCAGGGGCCTTCAGCCACGCAGGTGGAGCCATCCACCGGCAGCGGCCCCAGAAGTGAACCAGGAGCAGCTCCTAGCGTGGAGAGCCCCCATGAGGAAACACTAGAGCTGAAAACCATCAGAGTAAAACAGTCATAAAAATATAAGAAAAGGGGGACATAAAAAAGACAGATAACATAGCATAAAATGGCGCATCATTTATGAGATTCTTTTCAACATTCTTATGAGATTATTTTCAACATCTTATTTGGTTGGTTTCTGAGGTGGAGTCTCTGACAGAGAGCAACACAGCCCTGACTCGTGGTTGCCCTTGCTTGGTATTGTCAGTGTTACAGACTTTGTGTCACATTGTGAATTTAAGAGAAGATACACTGATCTCCTATATTGAAGCGCCCGTCCCGGGTGCTCGGGCCGGCCCTCTGCGAGGGCCGAGCTGGACCCCGTCCCGGGTGCTCGGGCCGGCCCTCTGCGAGGGCCGAGCTGGACCCCGTCCCGGGTGCTCGGGCCGGCCCTCTGCGAGGGCCGAGCTGGACCCCGTCCCGGGTGCTCGGGCCGGCCCTCTGCGAGGGCCGAGCTGGACCCCGTCCCGGGTGCTCGGGCCGGCCCTCGCTTTGGCCTTTGATTTCCTAATCACATTTTGGATGTTTTCCTGACTTGGGGTGCTGATTTCTCGTCCAGTTCTTGTCAATCGTGGCCAAGCCACACCCCCAAACGTATTAAAGTCAGCCCTCAGGTCTACACTTCCTCATTCCTACACATCATGAATCAATATCACAAGCCCTATGTTATCCCTAGGAATTATTCCTTCCAGTTTGTTGCAATTTTGAACGCCTGACCGTGCTGAAAAAGTCAGGAAAATTGGAATGTGTAATACAGACCCATTGGGTGTTTCTCAATTCAAAGTTCACAGGTTCCAACTTGCGAACTCTGGAAGTTCAAACTCGGCAAGTTTGCGCCCGAGTTCGGACTGCAGGGATACAGGAGTCCGCAGAAGGACCCTACCACTATTGGAACGGCAATCAATCAATCAATCAATCAATCGATCGAGCTTTCTTTTTTAAGGCACTTTTCATATTTGAGAGCAACACAAAGTGCCTCACAGAGGCTAAAACAACATAGAAAACAAAAAACCCGTCCATCCCACCCCCAAAAAATACAGAGACATATGGAGACACACACTCGCAGACATCAGCGCACACGCACACACACGCACGCACACACACACATTGACATGAGCTATCGTAAAAGAGAGACATGGCTGGGCACCGAGGGCTGAGGTAAGGGACAAACCACCTTTGGGGACCATCAACGCTGAGGAGGGCTCCCGGCCCACGAGGAGCGCAGCTGGAGACTTCCCCACCCCGCGCAGACACGAAGCCCCACACCACAGTGCAGGGGCCTCCAGCCACGCAGGTGGAGCCATCCACCGGCAGCGGCCCCAGAAGTGAACCAGGAGCAGCTCCTAGCGTGGAGAGCCCCCATGAGGAAACACTAGAGCTGAAAACCATCAGAGTAAAACAGTCATAAAAATATAAGAAAAGGGGGACATAAAAAAGACAGATAACATAGCATAAAATGGCGCATCATTTATGAGATTCTTTTCAACATTCTTATGAGATTATTTTCAACATCTTATTTGGTTGGTTTCTGAGGTGGAGTCTCTGACAGAGAGCAACACAGCCCTGACTCGTGGTTGCCCTTGCTTGGTATTGTCAGTGTTACAGACTTTGTGTCACATTGTGAATTTAAGAGAAGATACACTGATCTCCTATATTGAAGCGCCCGTCCCGGGTGCTCGGGCCGGCCCTCTGCGAGGGCCGAGCTGGACCCCGTCCCGGGTGCTCGGGCCGGCCCTCTGCGAGGGCCGAGCTGGACCCCGTCCCGGGTGCTCGGGCCGGCCCTCTGCGAGGGCCGAGCTGGACCCCGTCCCGGGTGCTCGGGCCGGCCCTCTGCGAGGGCCGAGCTGGACCCCGTCCCGGGTGCTCGGGCCGGCCCTCGCTTTGGCCTTTGATTTCCTAATCACATTTTGGATGTTTTCCTGACTTGGGGTGCTGATTTCTCGTCCAGTTCTTGTCAATCGTGGCCAAGCCACACCCCCAAACGTATTAAAGTCAGCCCTCAGGTCTACACTTCCTCATTCCTACACATCATGAATCAATATCACAAGCCCTATGTTATCCCTAGGAATTATTCCTTCCAGTTTGTTGCAATTTTGAACGCCTGACCGTGCTGAAAAAGTCAGGAAAATTGGAATGTGTAATACAGACCCATTGGGTGTTTCTCAATTCAAAGTTCACAGGTTCCAACTTGCGAACTCTGGAAGTTCAAACTCGGCAAGTTTGCGCCCGAGTTCGGACTGCAGGGATACAGGAGTCCGCAGAAGGACCCTACCACTATTGGAACGGCAATCAATCAATCAATCAATCAATCGATCGAGCTTTCTTTTTTAAGGCACTTTTCATATTTGAGAGCAACACAAAGTGCCTCACAGAGGCTAAAACAACATAGAAAACAAAAAACCCGTCCATCCCACCCCCAAAAAATACAGAGACATATGGAGACACACACTCGCAGACATCAGCGCACACGCACACACACGCACGCACACACACACATTGACATGAGCTATCGTAAAAGAGAGACATGGCTGGGCACCGAGGGCTGAGGTAAGGGACAAACCACCTTTGGGGACCATCAACGCTGAGGAGGGCTCCCGGCCCACGAGGAGCGCAGCTGGAGACTTCCCCACCCCGCGCAGACACGAAGCCCCACACCACAGTGCAGGGGCCTCCAGCCACGCAGGTGGAGCCATCCACCGGCAGCGGCCCCAGAAGTGAACCAGGAGCAGCTCCTAGCGTGGAGAGCCCCCATGAGGAAACACTAGAGCTGAAAACCATCAGAGTAAAACAGTCATAAAAATATAAGAAAAGGGGGACATAAAAAAGACAGATAACATAGCATAAAATGGCGCATCATTTATGAGATTCTTTTCAACATTCTTATGAGATTATTTTCAACATCTTATTTGGTTGGTTTCTGAGGTGGAGTCTCTGACAGAGAGCAACACAGCCCTGACTCGTGGTTGCCCTTGCTTGGTATTGTCAGTGTTACAGACTTTGTGTCACATTGTGAATTTAAGAGAAGATACACTGATCTCCTATATTGAAGCGCCCGTCCCGGGTGCTCGGGCCGGCCCTCTGCGAGGGCCGAGCTGGACCCCGTCCCGGGTGCTCGGGCCGGCCCTCTGCGAGGGCCGAGCTGGACCCCGTCCCGGGTGCTCGGGCCGGCCCTCTGCGAGGGCCGAGCTGGACCCCGTCCCGGGTGCTCGGGCCGGCCCTCTGCGAGGGCCGAGCTGGACCCCGTCCCGGGTGCTCGGGCCGGCCCTCGCTTTGGCCTTTGATTTCCTAATCACATTTTGGATGTTTTCCTGACTTGGGGTGCTGATTTCTCGTCCAGTTCTTGTCAATCGTGGCCAAGCCACACCCCCAAACGTATTAAAGTCAGCCCTCAGGTCTACACTTCCTCATTCCTACACATCATGAATCAATATCACAAGCCCTATGTTATCCCTAGGAATTATTCCTTCCAGTTTGTTGCAATTTTGAACGCCTGACCGTGCTGAAAAAGTCAGGAAAATTGGAATGTGTAATACAGACCCATTGGGTGTTTCTCAATTCAAAGTTCACAGGTTCCAACTTGCGAACTCTGGAAGTTCAAACTCGGCAAGTTTGCGCCCGAGTTCGGACTGCAGGGATACAGGAGTCCGCAGAAGGACCCTACCACTATTGGAACGGCAATCAATCAATCAATCAATCAATCGATCGAGCTTTCTTTTTTAAGGCACTTTTCATATTTGAGAGCAACACAAAGTGCCTCACAGAGGCTAAAACAACATAGAAAACAAAAAACCCGTCCATCCCACCCCCAAAAAATACAGAGACATATGGAGACACACACTCGCAGACATCAGCGCACACGCACACACACGCACGCACACACACACATTGACATGAGCTATCGTAAAAGAGAGACATGGCTGGGCACCGAGGGCTGAGGTAAGGGACAAACCACCTTTGGGGACCATCAACGCTGAGGAGGGCTCCCGGCCCACGAGGAGCGCAGCTGGAGACTTCCCCACCCCGCGCAGACACGAAGCCCCACACCACAGTGCAGGGGCCTTCAGCCACGCAGGTGGAGCCATCCACCGGCAGCGGCCCCAGAAGTGAACCAGGAGCAGCTCCTAGCGTGGAGAGCCCCCATGAGGAAACACTAGAGCTGAAAACCATCAGAGTAAAACAGTCATAAAAATATAAGAAAAGGGGGACATAAAAAAGACAGATAAAATAGCATAAAATGGCGCATCATTTATGAGATTCTTTTCAACATTCTTATGAGATTATTTTCAACATCTTATTTGGTTGGTTTCTGAGGTGGAGTCTCTGACAGAGAGCAACACAGCCCTGACTCGTGGTTGCCCTTGCTTGGTATTGTCAGTGTTACAGACTTTGTGTCACATTGTGAATTTAAGAGAAGATACACTGATCTCCTATATTGAAGCGCCCGTCCCGGGTGCTCGGGCCGGCCCTCTGCGAGGGCCGAGCTGGACCCCGTCCCGGGTGCTCGGGCCGGCCCTCTGCGAGGGCCGAGCTGGACCCCGTCCCGGGTGCTCGGGCCGGCCCTCGCTTTGGCCTTTGATTTCCTAATCACATTTTGGATGTTTTCCTGACTTGGGGTGCTGATTTCTCGTCCAGTTCTTGTCAATCGTGGCCAAGCCACACCCCCAAACGTATTAAAGTCAGCCCTCAGGTCTACACTTCCTCATTCCTACACATCATGAATCAATATCACAAGCCCTATGTTATCCCTAGGAATTATTCCTTCCAGTTTGTTGCAATTTTGAACGCCTGACCGTGCTGAAAAAGTCAGGAAAATTGGAATGTGTAATACAGACCCATTGGGTGTTTCTCAATTCAAAGTTCACAGGTTCCAACTTGCGAACTCTGGAAGTTCAAACTCGGCAAGTTTGCGCCCGAGTTCGGACTGCAGGGATACAGGAGTCCGCAGAAGGACCCTACCACTATTGGAACGGCAATCAATCAATCAATCAATCAATCGATCGAGCTTTCTTTTTTAAGGCACTTTTCATATTTGAGAGCAACACAAAGTGCCTCACAGAGGCTAAAACAACATAGAAAACAAAAAACCCGTCCATCCCACCCCCAAAAAATACAGAGACATATGGAGACACACACTCGCAGACATCAGCGCACACGCACACACACGCACGCACACACACACATTGACATGAGCTATCGTAAAAGAGAGACATGGCTGGGCACCGAGGGCTGAGGTAAGGGACAAACCACCTTTGGGGACCATCAACGCTGAGGAGGGCTCCCGGCCCACGAGGAGCGCAGCTGGAGACTTCCCCACCCCGCGCAGACACGAAGCCCCACACCACAGTGCAGGGGCCTTCAGCCACGCAGGTGGAGCCATCCACCGGCAGCGGCCCCAGAAGTGAACCAGGAGCAGCTCCTAGCGTGGAGAGCCCCCATGAGGAAACACTAGAGCTGAAAACCATCAGAGTAAAACAGTCATAAAAATATAAGAAAAGGGGGACATAAAAAAGACAGATAAAATAGCATAAAATGGCGCATCATTTATGAGATTCTTTTCAACATTCTTATGAGATTATTTTCAACATCTTATTTGGTTGGTTTCTGAGGTGGAGTCTCTGACAGAGAGCAACACAGCCCTGACTCGTGGTTGCCCTTGCTTGGTATTGTCAGTGTTACAGACTTTGTGTCACATTGTGAATTTAAGAGAAGATACACTGATCTCCTATATTGAAGCGCCCGTCCCGGGTGCTCGGGCCGGCCCTCTGCGAGGGCCGAGCTGGACCCCGTCCCGGGTGCTCGGGCCGGCCCTCGCTTTGGCCTTTGATTTCCTAATCACATTTTGGATGTTTTCCTGACTTGGGGTGCTGATTTCTCGTCCAGTTCTTGTCAATCGTGGCCAAGCCACACCCCCAAACGTATTAAAGTCAGCCCTCAGGTCTACACTTCCTCATTCCTACACATCATGAATCAATATCACAAGCCCTATGTTATCCCTAGGAATTATTCCTTCCAGTTTGTTGCAATTTTGAACGCCTGACCGTGCTGAAAAAGTCAGGAAAATTGGAATGTGTAATACAGACCCATTGGGTGTTTCTCAATTCAAAGTTCACAGGTTCCAACTTGCGAACTCTGGAAGTTCAAACTCGGCAAGTTTGCGCCCGAGTTCGGACTGCAGGGATACAGGAGTCCGCAGAAGGACCCTACCACTATTGGAGCGGCAATCAATCAATCAATCAATCAATCGATCGAGCTTTCTTTTTTAAGGCACTTTTCATATTTGAGAGCAACACAAAGTGCCTCACAGAGGCTAAAACAACATAGAAAACAAAAAACCCGTCCATCCCACCCCCAAAAAATACAGAGACATATGGAGACACACACTCGCAGACATCAGCGCACACGCACACACACGCACGCACACACACACATTGACATGAGCTATCGTAAAAGAGAGACATGGCTGGGCACCGAGGGCTGAGGTAAGGGACAAACCACCTTTGGGGACCATCAACGCTGAGGAGGGCTCCCGGCCCACGAGGAGCGCAGCTGGAGACTTCCCCACCCCGCGCAGACACGAAGCCCCACACCACAGTGCAGGGGCCTCCAGCCACGCAGGTGGAGCCATCCACCGGCAGCGGCCCCAGAAGTGAACCAGGAGCAGCTCCTAGCGTGGAGAGCCCCCATGAGGAAACACTAGAGCTGAAAACCATCAGAGTAAAACAGTCATAAAAATATAAGAAAAGGGGGACATAAAAAAGACAGATAACATAGCATAAAATGGCGCATCATTTATGAGATTCTTTTCAACATTCTTATGAGATTATTTTCAACATCTTATTTGGTTGGTTTCTGAGGTGGAGTCTCTGACAGAGAGCAACACAGCCCTGACTCGTGGTTGCCCTTGCTTGGTATTGTCAGTGTTACAGACTTTGTGTCACATTGTGAATTTAAGAGAAGATACACTGATCTCCTATATTGAAGCGCCCGTCCCGGGTGCTCGGGCCGGCCCTCTGCGAGGGCCGAGCTGGACCCCGTCCCGGGTGCTCGGGCCGGCCCTCTGCGAGGGCCGAGCTGGACCCCGTCCCGGGTGCTCGGGCCGGCCCTCTGCGAGGGCCGAGCTGGACCCCGTCCCGGGTGCTCGGGCCGGCCCTCGCTTTGGCCTTTGATTTCCTAATCACATTTTGGATGTTTTCCTGACTTGGGGTGCTGATTTCTCGTCCAGTTCTTGTCAATCGTGGCCAAGCCACACCCCCAAACGTATTAAAGTCAGCCCTCAGGTCTACACTTCCTCATTCCTACACATCATGAATCAATATCACAAGCCCTATGTTATCCCTAGGAATTATTCCTTCCAGTTTGTTGCAATTTTGAACGCCTGACCGTGCTGAAAAAGTCAGGAAAATTGGAATGTGTAATACAGACCCATTGGGTGTTTCTCAATTCAAAGTTCACAGGTTCCAACTTGCGAACTCTGGAAGTTCAAACTCGGCAAGTTTGCGCCCGAGTTCGGACTGCAGGGATACAGGAGTCCGCAGAAGGACCCTACCACTATTGGAACGGCAATCAATCAATCAATCAATCAATCGATCGAGCTTTCTTTTTTAAGGCACTTTTCATATTTGAGAGCAACACAAAGTGCCTCACAGAGGCTAAAACAACATAGAAAACAAAAAACCCGTCCATCCCACCCCCAAAAAATACAGAGACATATGGAGACACACACTCGCAGACATCAGCGCACACGCACACACACGCACGCACACACACACATTGACATGAGCTATCGTAAAAGAGAGACATGGCTGGGCACCGAGGGCTGAGGTAAGGGACAAACCACCTTTGGGGACCATCAACGCTGAGGAGGGCTCCCGGCCCACGAGGAGCGCAGCTGGAGACTTCCCCACCCCGCGCAGACACGAAGCCCCACACCACAGTGCAGGGGCCTCCAGCCACGCAGGTGGAGCCATCCACCGGCAGCGGCCCCAGAAGTGAACCAGGAGCAGCTCCTAGCGTGGAGAGCCCCCATGAGGAAACACTAGAGCTGAAAACCATCAGAGTAAAACAGTCATAAAAATATAAGAAAAGGGGGACATAAAAAAGACAGATAACATAGCATAAAATGGCGCATCATTTATGAGATTCTTTTCAACATTCTTATGAGATTATTTTCAACATCTTATTTGGTTGGTTTCTGAGGTGGAGTCTCTGACAGAGAGCAACACAGCCCTGACTCGTGGTTGCCCTTGCTTGGTATTGTCAGTGTTACAGACTTTGTGTCACATTGTGAATTTAAGAGAAGATACACTGATCTCCTATATTGAAGCGCCCGTCCCGGGTGCTCGGGCCGGCCCTCTGCGAGGGCCGAGCTGGACCCCGTCCCGGGTGCTCGGGCCGGCCCTCTGCGAGGGCCGAGCTGGACCCCGTCCCGGGTGCTCGGGCCGGCCCTCTGCGAGGGCCGAGCTGGACCCCGTCCCGGGTGCTCGGGCCGGCCCTCTGCGAGGGCCGAGCTGGACCCCGTCCCGGGTGCTCGGGCCGGCCCTCTGCGAGGGCCGAGCTGGACCCCGTCCCGGGTGCTCGGGCCGGCCCTCGCTTTGGCCTTTGATTTCCTAATCACATTTTGGATGTTTTCCTGACTTGGGGTGCTGATTTCTCGTCCAGTTCTTGTCAATCGTGGCCAAGCCACACCCCCAAACGTATTAAAGTCAGCCCTCAGGTCTACACTTCCTCATTCCTACACATCATGAATCAATATCACAAGCCCTATGTTATCCCTAGGAATTATTCCTTCCAGTTTGTTGCAATTTTGAACGCCTGACCGTGCTGAAAAAGTCAGGAAAATTGGAATGTGTAATACAGACCCATTGGGTGTTTCTCAATTCAAAGTTCACAGGTTCCAACTTGCGAACTCTGGAAGTTCAAACTCGGCAAGTTTGCGCCCGAGTTCGGACTGCAGGGATACAGGAGTCCGCAGAAGGACCCTACCACTATTGGAGCGGCAATCAATCAATCAATCAATCAATCGATCGAGCTTTCTTTTTTAAGGCACTTTTCATATTTGAGAGCAACACAAAGTGCCTCACAGAGGCTAAAACAACATAGAAAACAAAAAACCCGTCCATCCCACCCCCAAAAAATACAGAGACATATGGAGACACACACTCGCAGACATCAGCGCACACGCACACACACGCACGCACACACACACATTGACATGAGCTATCGTAAAAGAGAGACATGGCTGGGCACCGAGGGCTGAGGTAAGGGACAAACCACCTTTGGGGACCATCAACGCTGAGGAGGGCTCCCGGCCCACGAGGAGCGCAGCTGGAGACTTCCCCACCCCGCGCAGACACGAAGCCCCACACCACAGTGCAGGGGCCTCCAGCCACGCAGGTGGAGCCATCCACCGGCAGCGGCCCCAGAAGTGAACCAGGAGCAGCTCCTAGCGTGGAGAGCCCCCATGAGGAAACACTAGAGCTGAAAACCATCAGAGTAAAACAGTCATAAAAATATAAGAAAAGGGGGACATAAAAAAGACAGATAACATAGCATAAAATGGCGCATCATTTATGAGATTCTTTTCAACATTCTTATGAGATTATTTTCAACATCTTATTTGGTTGGTTTCTGAGGTGGAGTCTCTGACAGAGAGCAACACAGCCCTGACTCGTGGTTGCCCTTGCTTGGTATTGTCAGTGTTACAGACTTTGTGTCACATTGTGAATTTAAGAGAAGATACACTGATCTCCTATATTGAAGCGCCCGTCCCGGGTGCTCGGGCCGGCCCTCGCTTTGGCCTTTGATTTCCTAATCACATTTTGGATGTTTTCCTGACTTGGGGTGCTGATTTCTCGTCCAGTTCTTGTCAATCGTGGCCAAGCCACACCCCCAAACGTATTAAAGTCAGCCCTCAGGTCTACACTTCCTCATTCCTACACATCATGAATCAATATCACAAGCCCTATGTTATCCCTAGGAATTATTCCTTCCAGTTTGTTGCAATTTTGAACGCCTGACCGTGCTGAAAAAGTCAGGAAAATTGGAATGTGTAATACAGACCCATTGGGTGTTTCTCAATTCAAAGTTCACAGGTTCCAACTTGCGAACTCTGGAAGTTCAAACTCGGCAAGTTTGCGCCCGAGTTCGGACTGCAGGGATACAGGAGTCCGCAGAAGGACCCTACCACTATTGGAACGGCAATCAATCAATCAATCAATCAATCGATCGAGCTTTCTTTTTTAAGGCACTTTTCATATTTGAGAGCAACACAAAGTGCCTCACAGAGGCTAAAACAACATAGAAAACAAAAAACCCGTCCATCCCACCCCCAAAAAATACAGAGACATATGGAGACACACACTCGCAGACATCAGCGCACACGCACGCACACGCACGCACACACACACATTGACATGAGCTATCGTAAAAGAGAGACATGGCTGGGCACCGAGGGCTGAGGTAAGGGACAAACCACCTTTGGGGACCATCAACGCTGAGGAGGGCTCCCGGCCCACGAGGAGCGCAGCTGGAGACTTCCCCACCCCGCGCAGACACGAAGCCCCACACCACAGTGCAGGGGCCTTCAGCCACGCAGGTGGAGCCATCCACCGGCAGCGGCCCCAGAAGTGAACCAGGAGCAGCTCCTAGCGTGGAGAGCCCCCATGAGGAAACACTAGAGCTGAAAACCATCAGAGTAAAACAGTCATAAAAATATAAGAAAAGGGGGACATAAAAAAGACAGATAACATAGCATAAAATGGCGCATCATTTATGAGATTCTTTTCAACATTCTTATGAGATTATTTTCAACATCTTATTTGGTTGGTTTCTGAGGTGGAGTCTCTGACAGAGAGCAACACAGCCCTGACTCGTGGTTGCCCTTGCTTGGTATTGTCAGTGTTACAGACTTTGTGTCACATTGTGAATTTAAGAGAAGATACACTGATCTCCTATATTGAAGCGCCCGTCCCGGGTGCTCGGGCCGGCCCTCTGCGAGGGCCGAGCTGGACCCCGTCCCGGGTGCTCGGGCCGGCCCTCGCTTTGGCCTTTGATTTCCTAATCACATTTTGGATGTTTTCCTGACTTGGGGTGCTGATTTCTCGTCCAGTTCTTGTCAATCGTGGCCAAGCCACACCCCCAAACGTATTAAAGTCAGCCCTCAGGTCTACACTTCCTCATTCCTACACATCATGAATCAATATCACAAGCCCTATGTTATCCCTAGGAATTATTCCTTCCAGTTTGTTGCAATTTTGAACGCCTGACCGTGCTGAAAAAGTCAGGAAAATTGGAATGTGTAATACAGACCCATTGGGTGTTTCTCAATTCAAAGTTCACAGGTTCCAACTTGCGAACTCTGGAAGTTCAAACTCGGCAAGTTTGCGCCCGAGTTCGGACTGCAGGGATACAGGAGTCCGCAGAAGGACCCTACCACTATTGGAACGGCAATCAATCAATCAATCAATCAATCGATCGAGCTTTCTTTTTTAAGGCACTTTTCATATTTGAGAGCAACACAAAGTGCCTCACAGAGGCTAAAACAACATAGAAAACAAAAAACCCGTCCATCCCACCCCCAAAAAATACAGAGACATATGGAGACACACACTCGCAGACATCAGCGCACACGCACACACACGCACGCACACACACACATTGACATGAGCTATCGTAAAAGAGAGACATGGCTGGGCACCGAGGGCTGAGGTAAGGGACAAACCACCTTTGGGGACCATCAACGCTGAGGAGGGCTCCCGGCCCACGAGGAGCGCAGCTGGAGACTTCCCCACCCCGCGCAGACACGAAGCCCCACACCACAGTGCAGGGGCCTCCAGCCACGCAGGTGGAGCCATCCACCGGCAGCGGCCCCAGAAGTGAACCAGGAGCAGCTCCTAGCGTGGAGAGCCCCCATGAGGAAACACTAGAGCTGAAAACCATCAGAGTAAAACAGTCATAAAAATATAAGAAAAGGGGGACATAAAAAAGACAGATAAAATAGCATAAAATGGCGCATCATTTATGAGATTCTTTTCAACATTCTTATGAGATTATTTTCAACATCTTATTTGGTTGGTTTCTGAGGTGGAGTCTCTGACAGAGAGCAACACAGCCCTGACTCGTGGTTGCCCTTGCTTGGTATTGTCAGTGTTACAGACTTTGTGTCACATTGTGAATTTAAGAGAAGATACACTGATCTCCTATATTGAAGCGCCCGTCCCGGGTGCTCGGGCCGGCCCTCGGCGAGGGCCGAGCTGGACCCCGTCCCGGGTGCTCGGGCCGGCCCTCGCTTTGGCCTTTGATTTCCTAATCACATTTTGGATGTTTTCCTGACTTGGGGTGCTGATTTCTCGTCCAGTTCTTGTCAATCGTGGCCAAGCCACACCCCCAAACGTATTAAAGTCAGCCCTCAGGTCTACACTTCCTCATTCCTACACATCATGAATCAATATCACAAGCCCTATGTTATCCCTAGGAATTATTCCTTCCAGTTTGTTGCAATTTTGAACGCCTGACCGTGCTGAAAAAGTCAGGAAAATTGGAATGTGTAATACAGACCCATTGGGTGTTTCTCAATTCAAAGTTCACAGGTTCCAACTTGCGAACTCTGGAAGTTCAAACTCGGCAAGTTTGCGCCCGAGTTCGGACTGCAGGGATACAGGAGTCCGCAGAAGGACCCTACCACTATTGGAACGGCAATCAATCAATCAATCAATCAATCGATCGAGCTTTCTTTTTTAAGGCACTTTTCATATTTGAGAGCAACACAAAGTGCCTCACAGAGGCTAAAACAACATAGAAAACAAAAAACCCGTCCATCCCACCCCCAAAAAATACAGAGACATATGGAGACACACACTCGCAGACATCAGCGCACACGCACACACACGCACGCACACACACACATTGACATGAGCTATCGTAAAAGAGAGACATGGCTGGGCACCGAGGGCTGAGGTAAGGGACAAACCACCTTTGGGGACCATCAACGCTGAGGAGGGCTCCCGGCCCACGAGGAGCGCAGCTGGAGACTTCCCCACCCCGCGCAGACACGAAGCCCCACACCACAGTGCAGGGGCCTTCAGCCACGCAGGTGGAGCCATCCACCGGCAGCGGCCCCAGAAGTGAACCAGGAGCAGCTCCTAGCGTGGAGAGCCCCCATGAGGAAACACTAGAACTGAAAACCATCAGAGTAAAACAGTCATAAAAATATAAGAAAAGGGGGACATAAAAAAGACAGATAACATAGCATAAAATGGCGCATCATTTATGAGATTCTTTTCAACATTCTTATGAGATTATTTTCAACATCTTATTTGGTTGGTTTCTGAGGTGGAGTCTCTGACAGAGAGCAACACAGCCCTGACTCGTGGTTGCCCTTGCTTGGTATTGTCAGTGTTACAGACTTTGTGTCACATTGTGAATTTAAGAGAAGATACACTGATCTCCTATATTGAAGCGCCCGTCCCGGGTGCTCGGGCCGGCCCTCTGCGAGGGCCGAGCTGGACCCCGTCCCGGGTGCTCGGGCCGGCCCTCTGCGAGGGCCGAGCTGGACCCCGTCCCGGGTGCTCGGGCCGGCCCTCTGCGAGGGCCGAGCTGGACCCCGTCCCGGGTGCTCGGGCCGGCCCTCGCTTTGGCCTTTGATTTCCTAATCACATTTTGGATGTTTTCCTGACTTGGGGTGCTGATTTCTCGTCCAGTTCTTGTCAATCGTGGCCAAGCCACACCCCCAAACGTATTAAAGTCAGCCCTCAGGTCTACACTTCCTCATTCCTACACATCATGAATCAATATCACAAGCCCTATGTTATCCCTAGGAATTATTCCTTCCAGTTTGTTGCAATTTTGAACGCCTGACCGTGCTGAAAAAGTCAGGAAAATTGGAATGTGTAATACAGACCCATTGGGTGTTTCTCAATTCAAAGTTCACAGGTTCCAACTTGCGAACTCTGGAAGTTCAAACTCGGCAAGTTTGCGCCCGAGTTCGGACTGCAGGGATACAGGAGTCCGCAGAAGGACCCTACCACTATTGGAACGGCAATCAATCAATCAATCAATCAATCGATCGAGCTTTCTTTTTTAAGGCACTTTTCATATTTGAGAGCAACACAAAGTGCCTCACAGAGGCTAAAACAACATAGAAAACAAAAAACCCGTCCATCCCACCCCCAAAAAATACAGAGACATATGGAGACACACACTCGCAGACATCAGCGCACACGCACACACACGCACGCACACACACACATTGACATGAGCTATCGTAAAAGAGAGACATGGCTGGGCACCGAGGGCTGAGGTAAGGGACAAACCACCTTTGGGGACCATCAACGCTGAGGAGGGCTCCCGGCCCACGAGGAGCGCAGCTGGAGACTTCCCCACCCCGCGCAGACACGAAGCCCCACACCACAGTGCAGGGGCCTTCAGCCACGCAGGTGGAGCCATCCACCGGCAGCGGCCCCAGAAGTGAACCAGGAGCAGCTCCTAGCGTGGAGAGCCCCCATGAGGAAACACTAGAGCTGAAAACCATCAGAGTAAAACAGTCATAAAAATATAAGAAAAGGGGAACATAAAAAAGACAGATAAAATAGCATAAAATGGCGCATCATTTATGAGATTCTTTTCAACATTCTTATGAGATTATTTTCAACATCTTATTTGGTTGGTTTCTGAGGTGGAGTCTCTGACAGAGAGCAACACAGCCCTGACTCGTGGTTGCCCTTGCTTGGTATTGTCAGTGTTACAGACTTTGTGTCACATTGTGAATTTAAGAGAAGATACACTGATCTCCTATATTGAAGCGCCCGTCCCGGGTGCTCGGGCCGGCCCTCTGCGAGGGCCGAGCTGGACCCCGTCCCGGGTGCTCGGGCCGGCCCTCTGCGAGGGCCGAGCTGGACCCCGTCCCGGGTGCTCGGGCCGGCCCTCTGCGAGGGCCGAGCTGGACCCCGTCCCGGGTGCTCGGGCCGGCCCTCTGCGAGGGCCGAGCTGGACCCCGTCCCGGGTGCTCGGGCCGGCCCTCTGCGAGGGCCGAGCTGGACCCCGTCCCGGGTGCTCGGGCCGGCCCTCGCTTTGGCCTTTGATTTCCTAATCACATTTTGGATGTTTTCCTGACTTGGGGTGCTGATTTCTCGTCCAGTTCTTGTCAATCGTGGCCAAGCCACACCCCCAAACGTATTAAAGTCAGCCCTCAGGTCTACACTTCCTCATTCCTACACATCATGAATCAATATCACAAGCCCTATGTTATCCCTAGGAATTATTCCTTCCAGTTTGTTGCAATTTTGAACGCCTGACCGTGCTGAAAAAGTCAGGAAAATTGGAATGTGTAATACAGACCCATTGGGTGTTTCTCAATTCAAAGTTCACAGGTTCCAACTTGCGAACTCTGGAAGTTCAAACTCGGCAAGTTTGCGCCCGAGTTCGGACTGCAGGGATACAGGAGTCCGCAGAAGGACCCTACCACTATTGGAACGGCAATCAATCAATCAATCAATCAATCGATCGAGCTTTCTTTTTTAAGGCACTTTTCATATTTGAGAGCAACACAAAGTGCCTCACAGAGGCTAAAACAACATAGAAAACAAAAAACCCGTCCATCCCACCCCCAAAAAATACAGAGACATATGGAGACACACACTCGCAGACATCAGCGCACACGCACACACACGCACGCACACACACACATTGACATGAGCTATCGTAAAAGAGAGACATGGCTGGGCACCGAGGGCTGAGGTAAGGGACAAACCACCTTTGGGGACCATCAACGCTGAGGAGGGCTCCCGGCCCACGAGGAGCGCAGCTGGAGACTTCCCCACCCCGCGCAGACACGAAGCCCCACACCACAGTGCAGGGGCCTTCAGCCACGCAGGTGGAGCCATCCACCGGCAGCGGCCCCAGAAGTGAACCAGGAGCAGCTCCTAGCGTGGAGAGCCCCCATGAGGAAACACTAGAACTGAAAACCATCAGAGTAAAACAGTCATAAAAATATAAGAAAAGGGGGACATAAAAAAGACAGATAAAATAGCATAAAATGGCGCATCATTTATGAGATTCTTTTCAACATTCTTATGAGATTATTTTCAACATCTTATTTGGTTGGTTTCTGAGGTGGAGTCTCTGACAGAGAGCAACACAGCCCTGACTCGTGGTTGCCCTTGCTTGGTATTGTCAGTGTTACAGACTTTGTGTCACATTGTGAATTTAAGAGAAGATACACTGATCTCCTATATTGAAGCGCCCGTCCCGGGTGCTCGGGCCGGCCCTCTGCGAGGGCCGAGCTGGACCCCGTCCCGGGTGCTCGGGCCGGCCCTCTGCGAGGGCCGAGCTGGACCCCGTCCCGGGTGCTCGGGCCGGCCCTCTGCGAGGGCCGAGCTGGACCCCGTCCCGGGTGCTCGGGCCGGCCCTCGCTTTGGCCTTTGATTTCCTAATCACATTTTGGATGTTTTCCTGACTTGGGGTGCTGATTTCTCGTCCAGTTCTTGTCAATCGTGGCCAAGCCACACCCCCAAACGTATTAAAGTCAGCCCTCAGGTCTACACTTCCTCATTCCTACACATCATGAATCAATATCACAAGCCCTATGTTATCCCTAGGAATTATTCCTTCCAGTTTGTTGCAATTTTGAACGCCTGACCGTGCTGAAAAAGTCAGGAAAATTGGAATGTGTAATACAGACCCATTGGGTGTTTCTCAATTCAAAGTTCACAGGTTCCAACTTGCGAACTCTGGAAGTTCAAACTCGGCAAGTTTGCGCCCGAGTTCGGACTGCAGGGATACAGGAGTCCGCAGAAGGACCCTACCACTATTGGAACGGCAATCAATCAATCAATCAATCAATCGATCGAGCTTTCTTTTTTAAGGCACTTTTCATATTTGAGAGCAACACAAAGTGCCTCACAGAGGCTAAAACAACATAGAAAACAAAAAACCCGTCCATCCCACCCCCAAAAAATACAGAGACATATGGAGACACACACTCGCAGACATCAGCGCACACGCACGCACACGCACGCACACACACACATTGACATGAGCTATCGTAAAAGAGAGACATGGCTGGGCACCGAGGGCTGAGGTAAGGGACAAACCACCTTTGGGGACCATCAACGCTGAGGAGGGCTCCCGGCCCACGAGGAGCGCAGCTGGAGACTTCCCCACCCCGCGCAGACACGAAGCCCCACACCACAGTGCAGGGGCCTTCAGCCACGCAGGTGGAGCCATCCACCGGCAGCGGCCCCAGAAGTGAACCAGGAGCAGCTCCTAGCGTGGAGAGCCCCCATGAGGAAACACTAGAGCTGAAAACCATCAGAGTAAAACAGTCATAAAAATATAAGAAAAGGGGGACATAAAAAAGACAGATAACATAGCATAAAATGGCGCATCATTTATGAGATTCTTTTCAACATTCTTATGAGATTATTTTCAACATCTTATTTGGTTGGTTTCTGAGGTGGAGTCTCTGACAGAGAGCAACACAGCCCTGACTCGTGGTTGCCCTTGCTTGGTATTGTCAGTGTTACAGACTTTGTGTCACATTGTGAATTTAAGAGAAGATACACTGATCTCCTATATTGAAGCGCCCGTCCCGGGTGCTCGGGCCGGCCCTCTGCGAGGGCCGAGCTGGACCCCGTCCCGGGTGCTCGGGCCGGCCCTCGCTTTGGCCTTTGATTTCCTAATCACATTTTGGATGTTTTCCTGACTTGGGGTGCTGATTTCTCGTCCAGTTCTTGTCAATCGTGGCCAAGCCACACCCCCAAACGTATTAAAGTCAGCCCTCAGGTCTACACTTCCTCATTCCTACACATCATGAATCAATATCACAAGCCCTATGTTATCCCTAGGAATTATTCCTTCCAGTTTGTTGCAATTTTGAACGCCTGACCGTGCTGAAAAAGTCAGGAAAATTGGAATGTGTAATACAGACCCATTGGGTGTTTCTCAATTCAAAGTTCACAGGTTCCAACTTGCGAACTCTGGAAGTTCAAACTCGGCAAGTTTGCGCCCGAGTTCGGACTGCAGGGATACAGGAGTCCGCAGAAGGACCCTACCACTATTGGAACGGCAATCAATCAATCAATCAATCAATCGATCGAGCTTTCTTTTTTAAGGCACTTTTCATATTTGAGAGCAACACAAAGTGCCTCACAGAGGCTAAAACAACATAGAAAACAAAAAACCCGTCCATCCCACCCCCAAAAAATACAGAGACATATGGAGACACACACTCGCAGACATCAGCGCACACGCACACACACGCACGCACACACACACATTGACATGAGCTATCGTAAAAGAGAGACATGGCTGGGCACCGAGGGCTGAGGTAAGGGACAAACCACCTTTGGGGACCATCAACGCTGAGGAGGGCTCCCGGCCCACGAGGAGCGCAGCTGGAGACTTCCCCACCCCGCGCAGACACGAAGCCCCACACCACAGTGCAGGGGCCTTCAGCCACGCAGGTGGAGCCATCCACCGGCAGCGGCCCCAGAAGTGAACCAGGAGCAGCTCCTAGCGTGGAGAGCCCCCATGAGGAAACACTAGAGCTGAAAACCATCAGAGTAAAACAGTCATAAAAATATAAGAAAAGGGGGACATAAAAAAGACAGATAACATAGCATAAAATGGCGCATCATTTATGAGATTCTTTTCAACATTCTTATGAGATTATTTTCAACATCTTATTTGGTTGGTTTCTGAGGTGGAGTCTCTGACAGAGAGCAACACAGCCCTGACTCGTGGTTGCCCTTGCTTGGTATTGTCAGTGTTACAGACTTTGTGTCACATTGTGAATTTAAGAGAAGATACACTGATCTCCTATATTGAAGCGCCCGTCCCGGGTGCTCGGGCCGGCCCTCGCTTTGGCCTTTGATTTCCTAATCACATTTTGGATGTTTTCCTGACTTGGGGTGCTGATTTCTCGTCCAGTTCTTGTCAATCGTGGCCAAGCCACACCCCCAAACGTATTAAAGTCAGCCCTCAGGTCTACACTTCCTCATTCCTACACATCATGAATCAATATCACAAGCCCTATGTTATCCCTAGGAATTATTCCTTCCAGTTTGTTGCAATTTTGAACGCCTGACCGTGCTGAAAAAGTCAGGAAAATTGGAATGTGTAATACAGACCCATTGGGTGTTTCTCAATTCAAAGTTCACAGGTTCCAACTTGCGAACTCTGGAAGTTCAAACTCGGCAAGTTTGCGCCCGAGTTCGGACTGCAGGGATACAGGAGTCCGCAGAAGGACCCTACCACTATTGGAACGGCAATCAATCAATCAATCAATCAATCGATCGAGCTTTCTTTTTTAAGGCACTTTTCATATTTGAGAGCAACACAAAGTGCCTCACAGAGGCTAAAACAACATAGAAAACAAAAAACCCGTCCATCCCACCCCCAAAAAATACAGAGACATATGGAGACACACACTCGCAGACATCAGCGCACACGCACACACACGCACGCACACACACACATTGACATGAGCTATCGTAAAAGAGAGACATGGCTGGGCACCGAGGGCTGAGGTAAGGGACAAACCACCTTTGGGGACCATCAACGCTGAGGAGGGCTCCCGGCCCACGAGGAGCGCAGCTGGAGACTTCCCCACCCCGCGCAGACACGAAGCCCCACACCACAGTGCAGGGGCCTTCAGCCACGCAGGTGGAGCCATCCACCGGCAGCGGCCCCAGAAGTGAACCAGGAGCAGCTCCTAGCGTGGAGAGCCCCCATGAGGAAACACTAGAACTGAAAACCATCAGAGTAAAACAGTCATAAAAATATAAGAAAAGGGGGACATAAAAAAGACAGATAAAATAGCATAAAATGGCGCATCATTTATGAGATTCTTTTCAACATTCTTATGAGATTATTTTCAACATCTTATTTGGTTGGTTTCTGAGGTGGAGTCTCTGACAGAGAGCAACACAGCCCTGACTCGTGGTTGCCCTTGCTTGGTATTGTCAGTGTTACAGACTTTGTGTCACATTGTGAATTTAAGAGAAGATACACTGATCTCCTATATTGAAGCGCCCGTCCCGGGTGCTCGGGCCGGCCCTCGCTTTGGCCTTTGATTTCCTAATCACATTTTGGATGTTTTCCTGACTTGGGGTGCTGATTTCTCGTCCAGTTCTTGTCAATCGTGGCCAAGCCACACCCCCAAACGTATTAAAGTCAGCCCTCAGGTCTACACTTCCTCATTCCTACACATCATGAATCAATATCACAAGCCCTATGTTATCCCTAGGAATTATTCCTTCCAGTTTGTTGCAATTTTGAACGCCTGACCGTGCTGAAAAAGTCAGGAAAATTGGAATGTGTAATACAGACCCATTGGGTGTTTCTCAATTCAAAGTTCACAGGTTCCAACTTGCGAACTCTGGAAGTTCAAACTCGGCAAGTTTGCGCCCGAGTTCGGACTGCAGGGATACAGGAGTCCGCAGAAGGACCCTACCACTATTGGAACGGCAATCAATCAATCAATCAATCAATCGATCGAGCTTTCTTTTTTAAGGCACTTTTCATATTTGAGAGCAACACAAAGTGCCTCACAGAGGCTAAAACAACATAGAAAACAAAAAACCCGTCCATCCCACCCCCAAAAAATACAGAGACATATGGAGACACACACTCGCAGACATCAGCGCACACGCACACACACGCACGCACACACACACATTGACATGAGCTATCGTAAAAGAGAGACATGGCTGGGCACCGAGGGCTGAGGTAAGGGACAAACCACCTTTGGGGACCATCAACGCTGAGGAGGGCTCCCGGCCCACGAGGAGCGCAGCTGGAGACTTCCCCACCCCGCGCAGACACGAAGCCCCACACCACAGTGCAGGGGCCTTCAGCCACGCAGGTGGAGCCATCCACCGGCAGCGGCCCCAGAAGTGAACCAGGAGCAGCTCCTAGCGTGGAGAGCCCCCATGAGGAAACACTAGAACTGAAAACCATCAGAGTAAAACAGTCATAAAAATATAAGAAAAGGGGGACATAAAAAAGACAGATAAAATAGCATAAAATGGCGCATCATTTATGAGATTCTTTTCAACATTCTTATGAGATTATTTTCAACATCTTATTTGGTTGGTTTCTGAGGTGGAGTCTCTGACAGAGAGCAACACAGCCCTGACTCGTGGTTGCCCTTGCTTGGTATTGTCAGTGTTACAGACTTTGTGTCACATTGTGAATTTAAGAGAAGATACACTGATCTCCTATATTGAAGCGCCCGTCCCGGGTGCTCGGGCCGGCCCTCTGCGAGGGCCGAGCTGGACCCCGTCCCGGGTGCTCGGGCCGGCCCTCTGCGAGGGCCGAGCTGGACCCCGTCCCGGGTGCTCGGGCCGGCCCTCGCTTTGGCCTTTGATTTCCTAATCACATTTTGGATGTTTTCCTGACTTGGGGTGCTGATTTCTCGTCCAGTTCTTGTCAATCGTGGCCAAGCCACACCCCCAAACGTATTAAAGTCAGCCCTCAGGTCTACACTTCCTCATTCCTACACATCATGAATCAATATCACAAGCCCTATGTTATCCCTAGGAATTATTCCTTCCAGTTTGTTGCAATTTTGAACGCCTGACCGTGCTGAAAAAGTCAGGAAAATTGGAATGTGTAATACAGACCCATTGGGTGTTTCTCAATTCAAAGTTCACAGGTTCCAACTTGCGAACTCTGGAAGTTCAAACTCGGCAAGTTTGCGCCCGAGTTCGGACTGCAGGGATACAGGAGTCCGCAGAAGGACCCTACCACTATTGGAACGGCAATCAATCAATCAATCAATCAATCGATCGAGCTTTCTTTTTTAAGGCACTTTTCATATTTGAGAGCAACACAAAGTGCCTCACAGAGGCTAAAACAACATAGAAAACAAAAAACCCGTCCATCCCACCCCCAAAAAATACAGAGACATACGGAGACACACACTCGCAGACATCAGCGCACACGCACACACACGCACGCACACACACACATTGACATGAGCTATCGTAAAAGAGAGACATGGCTGGGCACCGAGGGCTGAGGTAAGGGACAAACCACCTTTGGGGACCATCAACGCTGAGGAGGGCTCCCGGCCCACGAGGAGCGCAGCTGGAGACTTCCCCACCCCGCGCAGACACGAAGCCCCACACCACAGTGCAGGGGCCTTCAGCCACGCAGGTGGAGCCATCCACCGGCAGCGGCCCCAGAAGTGAACCAGGAGCAGCTCCTAGCGTGGAGAGCCCCCATGAGGAAACACTAGAACTGAAAACCATCAGAGTAAAACAGTCATAAAAATATAAGAAAAGGGGGACATAAAAAAGACAGATAAAATAGCATAAAATGGCGCATCATTTATGAGATTCTTTTCAACATTCTTATGAGATTATTTTCAACATCTTATTTGGTTGGTTTCTGAGGTGGAGTCTCTGACAGAGAGCAACACAGCCCTGACTCGTGGTTGCCCTTGCTTGGTATTGTCAGTGTTACAGACTTTGTGTCACATTGTGAATTTAAGAGAAGATACACTGATCTCCTATATTGAAGCGCCCGTCCCGGGTGCTCGGGCCGGCCCTCTGCGAGGGCCGAGCTGGACCCCGTCCCGGGTGCTCGGGCCGGCCCTCGCTTTGGCCTTTGATTTCCTAATCACATTTTGGATGTTTTCCTGACTTGGGGTGCTGATTTCTCGTCCAGTTCTTGTCAATCGTGGCCAAGCCACACCCCCAAACGTATTAAAGTCAGCCCTCAGGTCTACACTTCCTCATTCCTACACATCATGAATCAATATCACAAGCCCTATGTTATCCCTAGGAATTATTCCTTCCAGTTTGTTGCAATTTTGAACGCCTGACCGTGCTGAAAAAGTCAGGAAAATTGGAATGTGTAATACAGACCCATTGGGTGTTTCTCAATTCAAAGTTCACAGGTTCCAACTTGCGAACTCTGGAAGTTCAAACTCGGCAAGTTTGCGCCCGAGTTCGGACTGCAGGGATACAGGAGTCCGCAGAAGGACCCTACCACTATTGGAACGGCAATCAATCAATCAATCAATCAATCGATCGAGCTTTCTTTTTTAAGGCACTTTTCATATTTGAGAGCAACACAAAGTGCCTCACAGAGGCTAAAACAACATAGAAAACAAAAAACCCGTCCATCCCACCCCCAAAAAATACAGAGACATATGGAGACACACACTCGCAGACATCAGCGCACACGCACACACACGCACGCACACACACACATTGACATGAGCTATCGTAAAAGAGAGACATGGCTGGGCACCGAGGGCTGAGGTAAGGGACAAACCACCTTTGGGGACCATCAACGCTGAGGAGGGCTCCCGGCCCACGAGGAGCGCAGCTGGAGACTTCCCCACCCCGCGCAGACACGAAGCCCCACACCACAGTGCAGGGGCCTCCAGCCACGCAGGTGGAGCCATCCACCGGCAGCGGCCCCAGAAGTGAACCAGGAGCAGCTCCTAGCGTGGAGAGCCCCCATGAGGAAACACTAGAGCTGAAAACCATCAGAGTAAAACAGTCATAAAAATATAAGAAAAGGGGGACATAAAAAAGACAGATAAAATAGCATAAAATGGCGCATCATTTATGAGATTCTTTTCAACATCTTATTTGGTTGGTTTCTGAGGTGGAGTCTCTGACAGAGAGCAACACAGCCCTGACTCGTGGTTGCCCTTGCTTGGTATTGTCAGTGTTACAGACTTTGTGTCACATTGTGAATTTAAGAGAAGATACACTGATCTCCTATATTGAAGCGCCCGTCCCGGGTGCTCGGGCCGGCCCTCTGCGAGGGCCGAGCTGGACCCCGTCCCGGGTGCTCGGGCCGGCCCTCTGCGAGGGCCGAGCTGGACCCCGTCCCGGGTGCTCCTATATTGAAGCGCCCGTCCCAGGTGCTCGGGCCGGCCCTCGCTTTGGCCTTTGATTTCCTAAACACATTTTGGATGTTTTCCTGACTTGGGGTGCTGATTTCTCGTCCAGTTCTTGTCAATCGTGGCCAAGCCACACCCCCAAACGTATTAAAGTCAGCCCTCAGGTCTACACTTCCTCATTCCCACACATCATGAATCAATATCACAATCATTTAATCACAGTGCCAACTGTCTACCACAATGTCATCGCACGTTTCTGTACTCTACTCAGGTATATCCAATCAAATCCTATCCCTTCGCGTCATATCGGATCGTTACTCATCATATCACGTCGTATTGATACTGAATCATATCCTTCTTATAAAATCATATCATATCTTCCATGTGGTTTCATCGTATCACACAATATCCCATTGCTCTATATAACACTGAGTCATGTGATATATGATTGATTCTGGATGAACGTCTATGATGTGCCAAAAATTGAGGAATTATTTCAGCTAGGACCAAAGTGTTTTGAAAACCAGCGAAGGGAACCACCATACCGGAATACCTGACTTACCCCAGTTTTCCAATCTTTCTTTTGATTCATTTTAAACAATTTATCCTTTCATCCATCCCAAGTATTCAGCTTTCGCCATAACAGTACTAAATTACTTCACTTTCAGCTACTGAGGTGCTTCCTCATACCCAGCTCTTCCTCGCTTTATTTCAACATCAATTTCAAGTCATGCCAAAGCCCTTCTCTTGCTCCCCCTTCTCGTTGATCAGATCAACATCACCTTCCCCATGAATGGTAAACACATGCACAGGTCCTTGGTTTGTAAAACTCAAGCCTTCTCGTCAGTGTTCTTGGGGGTTCTAAAATAATCGGTCCCTCATAGCATCTTGGTTTAAAATCTAAATATAACTTGCCAGATTGTCTGCCTGGTATTCAAAGCATTTTCGTCTTAGCTGAAATAATTCCTTAAGTCTTGGCACATCATAGACCTTTATCCAGAATCAATCAATCAATTTCGATTGTGTACAAAGATTAGCCGTCATTCTACCAGTCAGTTAACAAAGTTCCAACGTCTTTCACTGCAAACCCATTACTGCCTCTCAGTCATTAGGGTCCGAGCTGTATGATATCCCTAGGAATTCCTTCCAGTTTTTCGCAATTTTGACCCCCTGAACCTGCTCAAAATGTCAGGAAAATTCGCAGGCGGTTTGGTCCTGGCGAAATTTTGTGTATTCTAATGGCCGCAAAAACGGAGCATGAAAACTCGCTCGGTAGCACCCTCTTCGGATTATGACGATCGGCCAGTTTTTTGTAGGACTCGTCGGGATCTTCCATTTTGATCCCTGGGACTTTTCTCTAAAACGCACAGGGAAGGCGCTACAAATTTTTTTTTCGGTCCACTTTGGCGATGTGCATATTTCGTGTTGTGATTTTTGGGGATTTTTTTTTTTTTGATTTCCGAGAGAAATATTAGGTGGAGTCCCTGGCAGACAGCAATCTACTTTGACTCGTGGTTTCACCTTCTTTGGGACTATCAGTCTTCCAGGCTTTGTCAACACATTGCTCAGGCCGTTGTACTACTCCTCTGTCTGTGCAGAGGAACGCTGGAGACATTTTCATGGGATGGGGACCAGCTCGGCCCGAGCAAAGGGCCGGCCCGAGTACCCGGGACGGGGACCAGCTCGGCCCTCTGCCCACTCTGATTTCAAAGAGAAATATTAGGTGGAGTCCCTGGCAGACAGCAATCTACTTTGAGTCGTGGTTTCGCCTTCTTTGGGACTATCAGTCTTCCAGGCTTTGTCAACACATTGCTCAGGCCGTTGTACTACTCCTCTGTCTGTGCAGAGGAACGCTGGAGACATTTTCATCTTGGTTCACTTCAGTATAGCAGATCAGTGTATCTTCTCTTAAATTCACAATGTGACACAAAGTCTGTAACACTGATAATACCAAGCAAGGCCAACCACGAGTCAGGGGTGTGTTGCTCTCCGCCAGAGACTCCACCTCAGAGACCAACCAAATAGGGATGTTGAAAATAATCTCATAAATGATGCATCGTGAAGCACATGTAGATGAAGATGTTTGAATGCAAAGACCATCAATACTTGTTTAATCTCATAAAGGCTTCTGCTAGATGGTTTGGGTTCTGAGCAGCGAGAAAAAAATCAGGTAGATAAATATGAAGACACATCAGTACAAAAACTCAAAAAAAATTCAAGCCGCAAGCAGCATTGGTGGAGGACATCTGCCCGGGAGAGGAGAGACCAGAGGAGAGTCATGGAAAGGGGCTAACTGGACATGAATTGCCTCAGGGACTATTGTGCGGCCCTCTTTCTCTCTCTGTTTCTCCCCGGTACTCCTCCTTCCTCTCCTCTGCTGCGCACCTGAGAGTAATCTGTGCTCAGGGAGGGGAGGGCTATTTGGAGGAGCTGAGAGAGGAGCAATGGTTGGGCACACACACAGACCTGGGGAGCAGGAGGTTTCTTTGTACTCCTTTCAATCAATCAATCAATCAATCTTTATTTGTATAGCGCCAATTCATAACAAGTGTTATCTCAAGACACTTTACAATAGAGCACAAAGCTCTTCATATTATGGATACACATATATGCATAGATACATATATACATATAAAAATACACATATACATATATATACAAATATTTACATCCAACACCCAACATGAATCCATATAGCCAATCATGAATCCCTCCATCATGGCGGCAAGAAAAAACCTTCTGTTAAGCAGCAGGAAATCTTGAATGTGGACCCCAGTCTCATGATGAACAGCAAATCCACACGATGCTGTGTTGGGTGTGTGGGCAAAGGGAGGGAGGTAAGTGGAGACAAGCGGACTAAAGTAAGAACTAAAGCTAGTGACAGATCAATGGACCAATCATAGACCTGTCGTCGTCAAATTTGTTTCTGCTGCAAACAAATTTATTAGAGGAGGGTCCTCATGTCTGTGTGGTTGTGGTGAAAATTTTATAGAAGTATAATCAATAAAAGTCTTACTGGAAGTAAGAATTTATGGTAGTGATGAACTCATGGGTGCCCAGACCACAAGTGCATCCCTACCATATTTGTCTCCGTTAAGTATAAATGTATTAATGGTAGACCTCTTGAGATGTGACACCTCATTCTCAGGAGGGATCTCATGTCCATGTGGAGCTAGAGATAGTTACTATAGATGTATCAACCATGGATAGAAAGATCATGTTAATATCAACATTAACAGCTATAATGATTATGAACTGGAGTGAGTGTTTTCTGGATTTACAGCTATTTTTGTTTCTCAATATGTGTACTTCAGCAAACTTCCGGACTTGCGCACTCGTGATACGTCATCAACCACAGCCGAAGTCCCTTTCCAATACTAAGTCCGCATCGACACAAGTTCGGTCCATGTACCCGCTCCGCTCGTAACTTGAGGGGACTTTTCACAGCTCCAATCCCACAATGCAAGGCAACCGGATCGGTGCCTGGACTTAGCACCCTGGCCCCCTCGCCGCCTCGGTGAAGGTTTTCTGTCATGTCATATAAATAAATATAAATGGCTGTCACCTTTTAAATAACTATTCCAAATCATTCTAACCTGATCCAAAAAGGAAAGGTAATTAAGCAGATCGCAGCCCTAGCACCAAGTCTGGGGACCTTGGGGCATGAGTTGACAGACAACTGTAATGTTGCAAAAACAAACGTCCATTTCTCCTGTGCTCCTGTTCACACTCCAGTCCAGAGGGTGGCGGTAATGCCCCTATAACCGCAGAAGACGAAGAAGAAGAAGAAGAGGAAAACGAGAAAATGGTTAAAGAGGAAGATAAAGAAAGAAAACCAAAGAAAACTGCAGCTATTATGTCCCAAAAAAAATTCTGATAATGGCCACTTTTCAAATGTATAACTTCCCATTTTCAACCCTCTCAGTGCCAGTGTTTCTGTGGCTTTCTCCTTGTCTGTCTCTCTGTTGCTCACCTCTGCTGTCTGTTGTCTGTCTCTGCTTCTCTCTTCTGCTGCATGTCTCTGTCAACATGCATTAATTCACTGAATGAATAAACATGAATGAATTTAATGGAAATGCACCATCTCTATTATCATCCAAACATTCCTTTTACTGTGAATCAATGAATTGAATTAAATTTAGGTGTACTATTTCTCTACTATCAGACAGTCATCTTTCTCTTAGTTGTAGCTCTCCTTGTGTCTTTGTTGCTCTCTTTTTTTGTCTGTCCATATCTGTTGCTCACCTTGCTCATTTCAAAATTAATTTGAAATTAAATTAATTAATTTCAATTTCAAAATTAAAATTAATTTCACACACATACATATGGTAAACACACAGAGAATTATAATGAAGGTGTTTTAAAATGTTATATCTTAATGTGTGTGTGTATATATAATAGACATCTTCAGCTATTACATGACATCTATCCTACTGATGTATACATATTCAGATTTTCTGATATCAATGACAGCTGTACCTTCTGTAAAAAAGATCAAGAAAGCATCATCCATTTTTTTTTTTTTTTTTTATAAATGTCCATTTTGCATCACCTTTTGAAAGATTTGTGACACTTTCTTTTCGTTAAAACTACAGTAAAGTATCACTTTTATGAGAAAAAAATAATTTTTGACTCCTTCTCTCAAAGTAATAAATTTAACATAATTAATCTCTTCATATTACTTGATAAATTACATATACATAAAGTCAGAATATCCAGGGCAATTAGTATAAATAAAGGTATATTCACATCAATAAAAGAAATTATACTATAAAAATACTCTAAGTCTTTCATTCAAGGTATGCCTACACTTTCTTTAATTTAACTTTTCAAATTACTTCTAGTATTGAAAAAGCACTAAAATGAGAGTTTTACTTTAACAGTTATTAAGACAGTTAAAAGAGAGAATATTTTTTGACTTAAAACAGTCACCACAACATGTTAACTTGTGTCACTCAAAGCTGCTAGATCTGTACTTCACAAGAGCAAAAAAGGACTAAAATATGACCACATCTTAAGAAAATTTTCACCTAAACATGGAGATCAGATCTAAAATAGCTGCCAATATTACCACGGGTTAGCTAATAAATATCCACTGGTGCACTGGGGCACAATATTTTCTTCTGCCAATAGTTAAGGGAAATTTTGTCCCTGTTTAGATTTGTCCCTGTTTAGAACTGATTTGTAACTTTTTTTTCAATCAATCCGATTAGTGCGTCCTTTGTGCGTGTCGAGGATGGCCAAGTGATTAAGTCTGTGAGCGGTCATGGTGCTCCGCAGGTAGGTCTTGAGTCTGCGTAAATCACTAAAGGACCTCTCTGCTGTGCATGTTGTTACTGGGAGTGTGTAAAAAAGTTTGAAGGCTTTAACGGGCTCGGTGAACAGCTCCTATTATCCCACTTCAGCTCTGAAAAAACTCCCTCAGATCATGCATGGAGCGAATGGTGAGATGGCGCGTCCTGCAGATGTCACCAAGCATGTCCAGCTGCAGCTCCAAACGGCTCATGTCAACATCTGTGCAGAAAGCGGCGCTATCCCACGCCGAAGTGCTGTTTTCTCCGTTTATTTTTGCCACCACCACCAGCTCTGTTTTTTCGATACATTTGAAAGCCTCAGTTCTGAACTGCGGTCAAGTCAAGCCAGCAGTAACTCCAACCTCCGTGGTCAAATTAGCCGCACCCAACTTTCCAGTGTACAAGTATTCTCAGCATTATGGTAAATGCGGAAAAACGGCGTATTCGGTTTTTAAAATAAAGGTATTAAAAACAGTAAGCTACGTATCGAACCTACATTTAAAATAAAATATGATACATTAAAGTGTTTCATGTGCCCATGATGAATAAAAAACACTAAAGATCACTTTAATGTCTTTTTTACAGCACCAATGTGGTGCAGTAGAGCGCGGAGAGACGTAAACCAATAATCCCTCTGACGCAGTTTATCATCCGACCACAGGGTGGCAGACTAAACCGGAAACAGAAACCCTATCTGTTTGTAACTCTACTTGCGTCACTTCCTCCTACTGCCTCGTCTTTGGCGGCAGCGACATTTCAAATTTCGATATACGTTTGTCGGGATATAACATGACTAAACTGAGCAAAGGGACCAAGCAGCGCCTCCAGCAGCGGTTCTAATGTGGACAATTTGTCATCCAATGGTGCTTCATCCTCAGTGTGCTGTATCTTGGTCAGTATCTGAAAACAAAGAGTTAAAGACAGAAGGCGGGCTCAGCTAGCGTTAGCCTGCTAGCCTGGCCCCAGCATCAACATGCTGGGTCGTTGTAGCTTTAGATGAGTAAATCAAAACTGTGAAGGTGACATCGTAAATCTTAAGTGAATATCTATTTGCTGAATGAACTTTCCGACTGTTTCCTTAGCTTTTACGTCACACTTGTGTTAGTTTGTGTGTGATTCAGTGACTGTCCCATGCTGCTAAAGTGAAGAGTGCCGTCGTCTACTTGTTGGCTTGCCTTACGCTGATTTTTGTTGAAGTTAAATGGAATAAATGAGTGTGTAGAATGAATGCTTTGTAAGACAAGAATAGGGAAGTATAAAATCCATGGTGGGTTCCAGGCGTGTCATTATAGATGCAGAAAACAGCAAAAATATGCTAAAGATTTAACAAGGCAGTGTCCATGTAGCTGATCTATGTTGGTGTGACACAGCACACAGGTTTTAGGAGTGTAAAGGGACTATGTTGTTAGTTTTTGACTGTAGTTCAGGTTCTGAAACAGCAAATACTATGCAGCCCACTTTTCTGAACAGGTTGAGGTTTTTGGCACACATTACATAAGCAGGCACTTGATCAGGACTTGCTGGTATTGGTAAAAGACCAGGGGCCTGTTGCACGAAAGTAGGATTCAGACATCCAGGATCAATAATTAAGCCTGGCTCATCGAATCCAAAACAAGACGTTTCAGGCTTAATTGGTTGCACAAACAACCTAGCGAGGCAGAGAGCACACAGATTCATCAAGCCAGGTGTAACCATCCTGGATCAGTGGGCGCACGCCATCGATCACAGAATCGCAGATTCACCATGACAACAAGAGCGGCGTGCTTCTCTCCATCGGAGCAGGAAGTCTTCATGGAGGTGTATGAGGAGGTAAAAGATCTTATTAAAAAAGAGGAAATACCGCCACAGCAATACAGCAACGACAGGAAGCATGGCAAAGCGTTGCAGACCGCCTGAATGTGTAAGTAGTGCACTGATACACACTCCATACTCCACTAAAACATCACAATATCAGTCCAAATAGTCCATTAATGTCTCCAAATAGTCCATTAATGTCTCCAAATAGTTGTGCCTTGATTATGAATTTGTTGAATTGCATGTGAAACTGAAAATGAAACATCCACATTTGCTCCTTATGGTTCATGTCCTTATGCTGTTGGATTATATGTATCCAAGTGTGCACGAGTTTGTGCATGCATGCAGGGCCGGCTGTACCCAATGTGGGGCCCTAGGTGAGACTTTATATGGTGCCCCCCTCCATCTGCAGTTTACATATGCTTTGGCCTACATAAGAAATCAAATAGCATTGTTTTACCTTTGTTTTAATTTATAAGACAAGGTGTCACCAATTTTACTTGCTCAACAAATTAATAATAGCCTACATACAAAAAAATCTTAAATATAATATAAATACCCTTACCACAAATAAAACCCTTTACATTGGTGAACAAGTAATAATAATTGTAATAAATTATAAGTACAAAAATCAGAGTCTGGAATGTTGCCACCTACTCTATGACATGATGATGTGGGCAGCTGTTGGGCTGCTGCACAGGGCATTCTGTCACAGCCACCAAGATTTCAACTGCTGATTATAGTATTTATTATTGGGGGTGTTTTGACCCCCCACCTTTAATTTTGCAGGGACAATATACCCAATGCCCCTTCAGGGATGGCGCCAGTGTAAATATCCCCTACCCTCAATAAAACTTTGCCAAAATGAACACCACCGGACAAGAGCTTATATACAGTGAAAATCTTTATTAAGTGTTCATATATTCTTTTCGGAATCTCCTAAATTTTTCTAAGTTAATCTCTTTTGTATTTTAAACTGTTTTGTATCTATAGAATATCTATTTACACAAGAAATTATTCACAGGTGAGGCTGGGACATGCCTGACTGATCCAATAGAAGTTCCCGCTGCAATTACACCCATCTGTATACATACCACCTCTTCATGCTACCCTGTTAGTCCCAAGAAAACAACGGGAGAAAGGAAAGGAAGTCAAAGAAACAAACACAGACGGACTTTTTTAGCTACACAACAGGACAATTGTGTGTGACGCTGGCATATCATTTCTCTAGCCCAACAAACAAATGCAGGTGACACATTCAAACCAACACTCACATATGTGCAGAAACTCACTCGCCCTCACACTCATACAGCAGCTACGAGTCCTGCAGCTCACACTCCGTAATAGCCCCCATCACAGTGTAGATACCACAGACTATAAAATATTGTTTTCCTCTCAAACTAAAGCGCTGTGCAAAGTTAGCTAGCAGGGCATTGAATGGGTTTAGTTAAAATTCCTAGAACATCTTTAATATTCACTGTACATACTTTGTAATACAAGTTTTTCCTCTTTTGGATATTATCCTTATAAAACTGTGTTAAATATATTTTTTCTTGTAAATGAAAAAGAAAGAGGGGAGAGCATGGGCAAAGAAACTCAGGCTATCATTGAAACCGCCAAATGCATACTAATGTCGAATGCAGTTTGCAGTATGTGCTGCATATTAGGGATCCACAGATGTTTCGACTTAACATCGGTATCTGTCAAATCAGCCCTTGTTATGAATGTGTTGATCGCCAAACAATCTAAAATAAACAGATGTCAGTCTCAGAAATGTATCTGTTGTGTCACACCGTCTGACTGCTGGCATCTGGCACACCTGACTGCTGAAAAGGGGGATTATGGACTTATTTATATGATCAAGCATGAAAGAAAGTGTTATCATCTTGGGAATATTACAACAAAACAAGTTTATTCAAAATAAATCTTTACTTGAACTGGCAATGGCTAAATTGTCATTTCAAACCATTATAAGAAGGCCTTGTTATTGACAACAATGCATCACAACTGTATACTGCATTTGACAGCACAATGTAGTAGTATGACTGTTGAGCTGTTTGAGTTGCTTTCTGGACTGGGAAACAGAAGAAAACTATAGCTGCTTGTTTCATCCCATGTAATGTGTGATAACAAACACCAAGGCCCCATCTGGGACACCTCAGGCCACCTAACAGAGAGTTTAGTTTAAGTTTCGTCCTGCCCCCTATGATTTTTTCCATCCTATCAGAGAAGACCAATAAAACAGAGCACTCTGCGTGACAGTCAGAGACGTAAACAAACCAGTCGGCAAAGCTAAAGAATTATTGGTGCATTCCATTTGATCTCTTAGGTTGGAATGTTTGAGTTGCAAATTAACTACATCACTGGGAACACCCTGTAGGTATATACACCCATCAGTATTTCTACTCAAAAAGTGGGATGAAGAATGGGTTTAATTAGGATGGAAAGTAATTCCAGCCGATATCAAAGTTCTGAGGTAATCGGAATGCACCATAAGTCTGGGATGTCCAACCTACAGGGGCTGATTGCAGACCACAGTCAACTTTTGGTTGGTCCACAGCAAATTCAAAACAATTCAAGTTGGCCCACATTAGAACTTTATGATAGAATGAATCGGCCTCATTTATGTTACTGTTTTCTCTGACTCAAGGTCTAATAAAAAGAAAAAATGCTAAGCACCAACAGCACTACACAGTTTCTCTGTTTGCTGACAAAAAGTTGGCACATTTTTGTGTCCAAATGAAGAGATAAGCCGTCAATGTTTCCCCTCTTTGCTGCATGCAGTGTTGTTCTTATGGTGCGTACAAGTTGTATGGGGAAGTTGGGATATCTGAGTTTGGCCAGGGCCAATAAGGGCCCCCTGAAATCTGATTGGCCACCCCAAATTTCTTTGAACTGGTTGACTGCTTGCTTTGTGTAGCCATTAATAGAAAGCTGTGATGTATGCTGATTTCTATTTGAACATACTCAACAGCTTAACATATGTTAACCAATTTTTATTTTTAAATTTGGTGTCCACCCTCCTTCTTTCAGTGTCACTCCTCAGTCATGGAGTTGAAGACCTTGTATTATGTCACATCTCTAAGTCAAATCACTGCAGGATATTATGGCTCTATGAATGCCTTTTTCGACACAGATACCACTGTAGGAGACAAAAAGATTGTTTCGTGTGATTCTGGCTTGACACAGCTGAACTGTGGCATCCATTTATGTCCTGTAAAAGCATAGTGTTGATTTATTTGGATTCACTGATTTTCACAGCTGTAAATTCATCTGGGAGATGCAAAGTCATGAAATTCACAGATATGCTAATGCTATATGCTAATGCTATATGCTATACTATCCTCCATCTTGACCTCTGACCTGTTGTTGGTTTGCACTGTGGGAAACAGTATTCATGGTGGACTGATAAAATACCTGCTGCAGATTTTTTTGAAGATCAGTGCAAAATCCAGGTATTTTTGGCTGAAAAAATGTTGATCTCACAATGCACACAACATTCCGGCAGATTCAGCACACATTGCTACAGCAGAAGGCGGTTTCAAGTACAGCCTATGAACTCTCATTTCATTGTCAAATGCTACATATGAAACACAACAGATTTACATTAAACCGATATAATCTTAAAATAAGTGGTTTCTTCTTTTTTTCACAAATTAAACATACATGACACACATTCTGACGGTGGTACACACGGCTAAGTGTTAACATAGTTTAATACTTGTAATTACAGAGTTTCTCCATGATCTTTTGTCTGAATGCGATGTTTATGTATCACAGAGTCGTGTTTGTGCATGTGAGCATGTACGTATGTTTGTATGAGCTTGTACTGCAGGTATACAATTGATGTCAACCCTGTGCCTTCACTGATAGGTAGTGGGTTAGTCCTTATCTTCTTAGTAGGATAACAGTCTCTGCCCTGTTACGGTGTTTGACATGTAGTGCAAGGTTAGCTCTGTAGACACACACTGGGATTTAAGTGCATCAGGCTCCATCTAAGTGCTGGAAGTGATGAAGGGACTGCAAGCAAGATGGCTGGACTTGAAGGGGAGGGTCACACCATGTTGGTTTTATGGCAGGAGGTTATGAAAGGCAGGCTGGCTGGTTCTGTAGGTTTATTCTTCTCCAAAGGCGTGGATGCCTCCCTCTTCTTAGCTCATGTTGAGGGACAGGAACATCATGACAACAGACACACAGGGTTTAGGAACCTGAGAGAAACCAGAAGAAAAACAGAGACAAGACCAGCAGGAGTGTTTGTTAGTGCAGTGGACACTGAGAGAAAGACACCGGCGGTAACTGAATCTATTAACAACCTACTACATTCAGTAACTTTATATTGATGGTCAGGAGGCACTACAAACTTCACACCATTAAAACTTGACAATATTTGTAAAGCCTGACATTTTATGCACAATACACCCAATATTAATTGTAAGGAAAACTCAATATTTTTAAATTAAAGCAACTTTAAGTTAAGACAACTTCATAATATTAGTTAAAGCAACTTGATATTTTTTAAGATAATAGGCTATTGTAAGTTAGTAAAACTCAATATTGTTGTTAAAGCAAACTTGCTATCATACATTACAAAAACGTAATATATAAGGAAAATATAACTTGAAAATATAAGTTTGGAAAACTTGTTATTTCAAGTTAAGACAGTTTCATATTATTAATAAGTAGAACTTGATATTTTGAGTTGAGTGAACTCATCATCTTAAGTCTAGACATCTTGATATCAAAATTTAGAAAAGCTTTATTTTGAGTGAGGGAACTTGCAACAAGCTACAGAAACCTGATATTTTAAGTTAATACAACTTGTAATCAGAGGTTGAGCTGCATGGTGGTGCTCATGTAAGAAGGTTGCTGGTTTGATTCTGGGACTGCCTTATTATTATTATTATTATTATTATTATTATTATTATTATTATTATTATTATTAAATAAACCCAACAGAAACCAGTTGTTACACAGCCCACAGGGATTGTTGTATAAATCCCACCTCAAACGTGGTTAAAAGCCAATTACTATGAGGAATTTTGAACTGGGTCCTGGGGTGGCCGATCAGACTTCCAGGGGGGCCTGGGACCAAATTTGGCCATGACCCCCTTGGGGGTAGTGCCCCACTATTTGAGTAACACTGGGCTAAGTAAACTTGATATCACAATTTAAAAGAACATGGTGTTTAAGTTGAGTCAGTTTAATATAATGTGTTAGAAAAAATATCTTATATTACTGCAACTCACTATGTATAAATAAATCTTTAAAAATGTAAAATAAAATTGTATTTCTACCTTCTCACCCGGCCCTTAGATTTATCCTACAGCTATTGTCAAGTATCTGACTGACAGGTATATGGCATTTTGTTTCACTCTTGAACCACAGATGGCAGTCAAATTCTTAAGAACAATCACACTGTACATAGTGGGTTACATAATCCTCCTCTTAAAAGCAGCATATAAATCATTTCATTTAAATCTTTGTCCTTACCTAAAGATTTGGTTAGGCGTTTCCTCCCTCTGAAAAATCACAGACGGAGAAAAAAGTTTAAAAACATACAAAAGCAACTCCACAGTTTTCAAGGTCATGCTATAAATAGACTCTTCTGTTTAAAGTGCCCAAACACAAGCATCCTTCATGGTGCCTGGTTGCATTGTGTGTTGTCACCAGTAGATGGCACCAGAGATGAACAAAATGTTTAGCCTATCGAGCCGTTTTGAATTATTCATAATGATTCATTCTCTGTGCCCTGAGCCGAGGAAAGGCACATCATCAGACTGCACACTCAGGCTGTTTATTGACCTGTGAAAGTGCTGATAATCCCATTCAAGACTTCTCTTTTAGGACATTATACAGGGATATTTTACCTCGTATTTTATCTCATTCATGATATTTGAAGGTCATCAGAGTTGCAGTAAAAATGGCACATCCCTCCCTCTGTTAAGGACAGCTACATCTACAGAGAGTAAAATGTGGCACCATGATGTTAACAGTGTGATAAAATGAAGCGCTCCTTCACAGCCTCAATGTGAAGTAAAAGATCTTTTCTTCTCTGCTCTGTTCCCATCCTCTTCCTAGCTTTTGTTTAAAGGGTTAATGGTCATCCATGCTTGTCTGCTCCCATTAAAAACTACAGGGCTTGAACATACAAACCCCATTTACCATCGGAGGTCATGCCTGCCACAGGCTGTAATAGTAAATCACTGTGGACTCACAGTGGTGATGCAACATCACATATGTATGAAAACATATCACTGACCAAAAAAAATCACATCCCGTCACTGTTTAGGAAAGATCTTTGACTGAAAAAGAGGATGAATGGTTGTTATGAGGCTGTCGGATACCTCTTTTGCTCCAACAGTTAGAGTACAGAGAAGAGCAAAGATGTACTTTAAGAAATAAAGTAATGGTTAATAACAGTAAAATCCTCTTTAACTAATATAAATATGCATTTTACGTTTAAATTAAAGGACTGTCATCAATCGTCGGGCCAAATCTCGAGTATCAGTGAGTAAAAATACATCTCAAGGATAAAAAATGAAATGCCAAAATCATAAAAAGTTAAGCATTCATCTGGATGCCAATGGGCATGTTCATTGATTTCACTAAGACCCAAACCTCTCAAGGGAGATGTGACCCTCAGCTTTTACAAAGACTGCACCCTGAAAAAAGGGAGGCCTTATTAACCTGCTGAATGGACCTATCAACTCTACTTTTCAGAGACCTTTAACAGACAATAGAGACATAATTATGTCATGTTATGACTGGCGAGTGGCTTTGTGCTAAGACAATTAACGTTGTTCTCTAACACATCTTCTAATGCAGTGTTTGTGTGAATACAAGCTTTCAGTTTCCTGATATTACTCCTTCAAAACAAAGGTCCTTTATCAATGTTAGAAATAGGGCATAAAATTGTTACAACTTTGTCTGAATTTCAATGAGTCTTTAATCACCCTGGACTTGATACAAGTAAGAAATTGTTTAAAAACATTCAGTGAGTAAAGAATAGAGATGGAAATAATTTCAAATTCATCTGAACACAAGTAAAAGTCAAATATATCAAACTAATCCAAAGTTGATAAAGCACTTGGAAAATGGTCAAAGTTGAGCACTTATTAGTTATCACTGTAACGCATCATCTACTAAACAGTCAATGTTAGGTTGAATGAAATGTTGCTAAAGCTTATGTTAGGACGTCCAGCCTTCAATACTGTTTTCATTTTACCATTCAGGTTTATGTGCTGATGTGGTCACTCACAGCTTTGGTCACAGTTATATGTGTGAATGTGTGTGAGCCTTCACAGTTTCTGCAGAACTGAATGTCAAGTTTTTAGGCTAAAATACTGTTTATCTGCACTGTGATTAAAAGGCACAACCAATTCTATCTGCTCATTCAAAAGCATTTAATGCTATTTATTGACATCTGGGTTTAAGGGCGTTTGGGCAGCAAGGCAGCAGCCATAAAACAGAGCTACAGTGATTACTAGTGGTGGGCAGCTCAGGTAAAGTTTAGACAGAAGATCTGATGATGATTTGGTGCCAGTATAAATGAAAATAAAACAGAGTATGATTTATACCAACTTATTCTGATGTTGGCTATTTTGCTCCCTCAATTAAACAGCTGAGCCGTCTGCCTGTGGTAAAGCAGATAGTTCCTGCTCCTTGACACAAATACAAACAAACCTAACGCATAGTCTGCTCCCTTAAAGGGATGTAGGCATCAGGCAAGGCTGAAGCTCTGTATCAGAAAGGCGGAAGTACGTTTTTAAGTTGTTTTCTTTCACAAATCACTTCGTTTATTATGTTCATCAACTTGTAAACCATCATGTCTGGTAGATAACTGAGCTACAGGGGCATAAGAAAATACTGATACACAAATATATCGCTTTTGCTTTTTGGTGAAACACAGTATTGATATTTCATAAATAGGGAAAAAAATTTCATACTTCAGTTCAGTCTCTGGACTCTAGTTGGCAACAGAAGAAGAATTTGTTTCTTTTTGTCTCACAGTTACATTTACAGAAAGAAAAAGTTTATGCATGTTGCATAGACCGTGCTTTATTTCAGTAACGTTGACAGTAAACTACATATTTAACAGATAATATTATTGGTTCTTAATATTATAAATAAATAGACTATTAAGTAAAAAATGTGATACATCACCCTGCTTGTATTATTTATAATATACTGTAATATATTATATTGTAACCTCTGTATCAGTAAACATATATCACAAGATTGTTGCCAATACAAAATTCAACCACTGAACACAAACACTGTTAGTTGGCTGGTGGCTAATGTTCAGCTCAGAACTTACGCAATGAAAACAGCATTATGGCTGTAAAATGAAAATGTATAAAGATATGTATATAAATGGTTTCATGTAGTTAGAGTTATGTATAGACAGATTATCCCAACACATATAGTGTTTGGAGAATAATTTCTCATTTTAATTAACAGGGACCTTAAACATTTTTCCCTACTTATAATGATGACAGTTAGTCCGTCAATAAAATTTTAACCTTTAACCAGTTATACAACAAACTAAGCTGTCCTGACTCATCACTGTATCTGTGCATCTCTTCAATAATGATCTGCTTAGGTCGAGCTTTTCAGGAAGTAAATTAATGTCTACATGCTGCTCGTTGGCAGCAGGTCATTGTAATACATCAAACACGTCTCTGGTGCAGTCCTTTAACTTGTGTGAAAATTCATTTGAAGCCTCCTACATTTAGCTTTCTGTCTTTTTTAAGCCTGCATCAAAAGCTCATTACGTCAGCAGTTTTGGCTTAAGGCACGCTGAAAGTGATGCTTTTATTAAACCAGCTCTTTGAATGTGTTTGCCAGGCTGCAGAGTGTTTATCTCTAACTTAGTGAGTGCATAATTTCTATTTTTACTGTACAAAATTCAGGAGATTATACGAAAAGGGGAAAGTATTCTCATCTATTTTAAATGTGTGCCTCTGAAAGAGCAGTATGATTTTTTTAAGTGAGGATAACTTCACACAGTTTCATCAGTGCTTCTTTAGCTCCAAAAATGAACAGATGAACAAACCAGGAGGAAGTCATGTAATACTTTGGGTGAGTTTGGTCAGGCAACTTTACTTATTTGCATGTCATGTTTTCTGACTTGTGTTTTAGCAGAAACTGTTCATCACAGCTCTGTTCTCTGTAACTCATTTTTGTAAATGTAACAGTATTTTACCATAATATCTACAGCTACCTACTGCAAATGCAGTAAATTACTGTAAATGGCAATGGATTGTGGGAAAACATACTGATTTCTGTAAACTTAAAAGTAACCGTAATATACACTGTTACCAGCCTAAAATCTCTTTACAGTAAATAACCGAAAAGGGCAGTGGACCAATATGGCTTCTGCCTGCTTTCCTGTAAAGTGTCTAGAGACAACATTTGTTATATTTGATTGATTGACTGAATGACTGACCAAGAGAAAACTTAGGTCACGACCATATTTCCATTTTGCCTGGGAAAACTGACCATTGGGAGGAAAGATTTGTTTTAGTAAATATTCCACATTTTTGGGTGAAACAAATACTTGAGTAGGGTATTTTATTCAATAAAAAACGGTGTATGTGATTTGCTACAAATGAGCATTTAGATAGTCAAATGAATTATAATACAGCAAGTTCACTGTCATATTAAAGTAGTTGTAAAATAATACACCACAATGATACTGTGAATGAAAATGCAGTAAGGATGCTGTTTTGACAATACAGTAATTAAGCTGTAAATTAAAATTCAGTAATGATACCTGGTATAAAAAACTATTTTTTAAAATACAATAATTGTGCTGTAAATTAAAATAGTCATGCTACTGTAAAGACATTTACCGTAACTTACTGGCATCTTTTAGCCAGCAAGTTACAGTAATTTACATCAGTGTTTTTTACAATGTAATAACCAATGTTTAGTGAGAATAAGTTGTTTTCACAGAGTGGATCTTTGACGGGGTGATCACAACCAAAATGAGAAACAGAGGGGGCTCCTCTCACCCTGAATGTGTTCCTCCTTGATTACAATCCTTCAGACTGTTTTTGACTCTGGTTTATTCAACCCTCCTTACACTCTCCTTTCCCCACAATAAACAATTATTACATAATTTATTTATTTTACTTAAATAGGAAGTACGTTTGAATGAATTAATATTATTGTACAAGTTTAGACTAATCAATGAACCATTAGTAATTTATGGAGGAGGGGTGGGATAAATACGTCAACACTTCTGCCCACTTCTTTTTGATTATGTAACATAAAGTATTAATTGTTTAACATTTTTATGATATTTACCTTTTAGTTTGGTTCTCTACGTTTATCCAGTTCTCCATTAAAAGGGCAACTGGACTTGCTTGAGGTTCTTGAAAGTCCAGCAAGTCCAGTTCCTTTTAACGAAGACTTGGATAACCATGACCTGGATGAATAAGAACCGACACTTTCTTTCTTTTTAACATGGTCAAATAAATGTATTCTTTCATTCATTTAACCCAAAATGTTTTAGTGGATTGCATATGTAAGTGGCCACCGGAGTGCATTTTATTTTATGTTTTATTCATGTTTCGGAGTTGGTGCGCCCTGGAAACTGTATAATTAAGCAAAGTGACGTCAGACGCCAGTTTTGCCACACGCCAGCTCCGCCACAGGGTCGCCCGTTAGCGAGGAGGAAATGATCGGCAAAAAGATAAGCTTAAAGTAAGTTTGTAGTTGTTTGTATGTTGTTTGGTAGTTCACATTGAACAGTTACTTATATGGAAATATGTTGGCTTGTCCTCGAGTGCAGTTTTGGGCCAACGTCGGGTCCAGCTGCGTATTAAAGGCTACACACGTGAGGATTTTGCACCCTTGGTAGGCGAAGCGAGGTATGTGGCTTCTGGTGGCGTATTTTCTGTATTAATTGATTGCAATGTTAATGATGGTTAAGTATGAGTTTTTAACTAATATTGTGTAACTTTGAGATCTGTGATATTTGTGATATTGATATGTGTTTTGTATATTGGTTTTAGTTTCACGGTGCTCGCGTGAAATGAGATGAATGATATTTTTGCACCAGTGGAACTCTACGCTCCATTAATGATGCCAAGGGCCGCAACAGCATTTGAGTTGGTCCTCCTGAGTATGTGATAAAATGATCAGATGTCTGTTTTCCTTGGAACCATTGTGTCTTTAATAATGTTGATCTATCATGGACAGCAGACTGTGTCCAACAGAGTTAAGTTTGTTACACAACCTTGTGATGAACAAATACATTCCCTCTTCAATGGTCTTGGTCTTTTAGGTCTTAAATAGGCTTATCAGTAAAATATCACTTCTCTTACAGATCAGCTGGCACATATTCACCCTTGCTCTCGGCGAGCAGCTCCTCCGACATGAGTCCATCCTGCCTGTTCCCCAAAACGAAGGCGAGGAAGGAGAGGATGAGCGCGTCCAGGATGCCCATGATCGCCAGGATGTAGGCCCAACGCACTGAGCATGCTCCCAGGCTGTACTTGTCTGTCTGCTCTCCACACATACGCCGCACCTCTTCGCTGTCCCAACCATCAGGATAGATCATGCAGCCCAGCACCAGACACACCCCTGAAGACGAGGGCAAAGGAAAGAGGGATAACATCAGAACTTGAGACATGGATGAACATAATGAGGTTTTAGGAGGAGTAGCGCTGCAAACGAGGTCACAGATAATGAGAAGTTTGGGGTGGAATTGGAAACAGAGAGGGATTCTTTCGAGTGCTTTCGTGTTCCCATTAAAAAAAAACCAAAATGAGATGCATTAAACCCCCAAAAACTGAATAATTCTGTTACAATCCTGGAGCTCTGGTGTATGTTTGTCCTTTGCAATTATTATTTTGGATATAATTGAAAGCTAATGTTATTGTAAAACTCAACTGAAAGCATGAACCTACTGAATTATCTTTGTCTGGTAACATTTATTAAAATGTGCATTTAAGCTGTTGTTAAATGCACAAATGAAAGCTCTTTTTTTGTTCATGATTAATTTTAATGTCTTATCAAAATCAGAGATAATTTATTGATTTCTTGGGGGAAATATAGATGTTACAGTTGATCTAATACATCCTTACAGCCAGCACAGTGACCATATATACTGGCCTTTACTGTATATATACATATTCTGGCTGTAATAACTTAAAAATATATAAACTAATAGACAATTATTCTCTATCTTTTAATGCTAATGTTCAGAAAATATTTTTCTCATTATCCATCTAATCCAAAATAATTGCTTCTGTGATTTTCATCGCTGAATATCCACCATTAAAAACAAAAAAATATTTTAGTTTATCATAATGGTATTTTGAAGTTATTATCTTGCATTTTTGTCTGTTTTTTTAAGCAAACAGACAATAAAATAAGAGGAATGGATCAATTATAGTGTAAGAGAGACTTAGTGTCCTTCACAGTAAATGGTTATGTATCCATATGAGTATCAGTGAAATAAGACTGTTAAGAAAATAAGGACATATACAATTATGGCAAAAAAAAAAGAAAAAATCCTGAGTAGTTCAACTTTTCATTATGGCTTATAAAGAAATCTTTGATGGGAAAGATATAGAGATGCACAATATTAAATTTCTGATGTATGCTGAGTTTTCTAAACTTATTGCCAATACAGATATCAATAACAATATTTTTGGACAAAGTAAACAGTCCATCTTACTAAAATTTAATTCTCTAAAAGTAATACTGTTGAAGCATTTTGGTACATTAATACATTATGCCAATATTTCAGCTGAAATAGGGGATATAAAGGGTCTATATGTATGACCAACATATCCGCTGTAAATATTGACATTTTTTTCCGTATTTGCAGAAACTGATATTTAACTTTTTGATCTATTATCTGCTGATACTGACATCAAACCAGAGATATGTCACATCCCTCGAAAAAACTGGGATTTTTGCTTAAAGTTACTGGTGTCAAAAGTACTTTATTTGTCTTTCAGATGTTCAAGAGTAAAAGAACTAAGTTTCTAGAAAATATAATACTCCAGGAAAGCACTGATAACCAATCTTTTGGGGGGATTTCTCCGGATCAGAAAAAGACAAACAGGCATACTTTAAGTCAACACATACATGCACACGTAAATAAAATAATAAAGATAAAAAAACATATTATTTTATTTACTTAACCAGTCCATTCAAATACATGTACTTTATTCCTGTTTGCAACTGACAAAAAAATAGCATGTCCAAAGCACACGAAACTGAAGATAGAGACACTTAAAAAATATACAAATGTGCTGTGTTTAGAAGTGAAGATAACACACAGACTATCCCACTTAAAGTTCAGATAATTTAGTATGGATATTGCACACATGATTAAGATTATAAACTACAAAGAGTGATAATTTGGCCCCCTTGCAGTAAAATTCAAACTGGTGTGGCTCTCCTTGTAACCAAACTGGTCCATCCCTGATTTGAACACAATTATCTCTGGTGGGTTACCCTCAAAAACTGTTGTAAACAAAAACAGCAAGAGTCCTAAACAGACCCATTAATGTAGTAACAGCTCTGAATAAATGAAATGTCCCCAAAAACTGCAGTGCACTTCCTCCCATTCACATACTTTTCTTGTTTTGCTCCAAAATTCTTTGCCTCTCTCTCTCCTTACTTTTAAATAGCGCTAATATTATTCCCAGCTCCTGCCCGGGGGTAAAATTGCTCTCATCTTCACTTTTGATCTTTCTTATCTTCACTTTAAAAGGGATTCCTCTCTGAGGTGATGCTGCGGCAAGAGAAAAAGAAGGCACAAGAAAAACCAAAGCCCATTTTCTCCCTTGCTCTTTTGGATATTAACTAAGAGCTCCTCATTCCCAGCTTTGGCTCAAGGGGGAAAAAAATCTCTCTCATGTTCAATTTGGATGAAGTTCTGCTCCGAGTTGTAGCAGCAGAGCAGCAGTGTTGGACCTGGAAGTAAAAGAAGCTGACTGCACATTTATCCGGACAGCATTTCACATCAATAATAAAAGATTCTGCCCACTTCTTTACCCCAAAAACACTTGCATGCAATGTTGCGTCCCTGAATACTGTTTGTTAATTTGTAATGCATCCATGTAATCCTCATTTTAAAGGTCTTGGGCGCTGCTTCTTTGTGCATAAAACTCAAACATCATTGTCCTCATTTGTTCTTCCTCTGAAGTCCTACAGCTGAAAGTGAGTACAATATGCTCTCCTCCTTCTGTGCATACACAAGCTGCCCACACAGACACATGAAACCCTCTGCAGTTGGTTCTAGTGCAGCGCTGCAGTGTGTAAAAGGGCTTGAAGACATCAGGGGGAAGTTGAGAGAGGTTTGGAGTGAGTGAAAGCGAGTGAGAGGAAGATTACAGAGCAATATCTGCTGCAGACGAGCTGCATACCTCACAGAGCAAACCATCCTGAAGACTCGACCCCGCCCCATGGCTCTTACTGTCATAACAAATTCATGTGCACACGGAGGTTGAAGGAGCAAGGGCTAGGGATGGATGAGCACTGCAATGAACCCCTTCAATGCAGACGTTTTGATGATTTTATTTTGCAAAGACCGTTTTTATCACTTTGAGAAGTAAATCAGGCTCATATGCTGCTGCTGGAACAGGTGATATGATTGACTAGAGCATGTACTGAACGCTTTATACAGGCGTTACCTTTTAATCAAGATCCGGTTCTTTTTGCCTGGCTCAGCCCCGACAGGTTGTGATACGGCCTCACAAGATACCGTGTCACTCAAGCCAGCAGAGCGCTTTTTACAGCTGGGCAGCACCGTCTGTCAAACGTCCTGGAGTGCATGATTCAGCTCCTGAGTGAGTGTCACTGAGGGCTTTATAAACATGATGATGAGTGAGAGAGCAGAGGAGGAACAGGTCCACTTCACCTGCATCAGGCTGCTGTCTGTCATTTTAACTAGGGATAGGAACTGATCATAATAATAATAATAAACTTTATTTATATAGCACTTTTCAAAACAGGGTAACAAAGTACTTTACAGACAAAATTCAAAGATAAACAAGAGTATAAAAGAGAAATGTGAGGTATACAATGACCAAAAGTCTAAGAGTTTCAACAGAACAGTGGTAAACCACGTAAGAGCCACAAATGACAGAAAAGAGGGCAAAATAAATAAAAGATAAGAAGGAGGAAGCAAATTTCCTGGAAATAGGAAATAAAATGATGGAAAAGAAAATAAGATTTTATTGATACAAATGTTATTAACGATTCTGCTTATCAATCCGATTCACTTATCGATTCCTGGGAATTTCCTGTGCGGGCAAAAGTTGGCCTGCAAGGTACTAGAGGCAACAATGTCAAATATCTGTCACTCTGATTTCAACGCTGTGCTGTTTAGATGAATTCCTCTGCAAGTTGCTGGTGTTTCCACCCTCTAAAGGTTGTGCAGTAGGCGTCTCTTTCTGTCAGAAATTAAGCCATAATTTCACTAATTCCGCTCCATGCCTCGTCTTCCATGATCATCATCTCTGTCGACTGCCTCTGATGAGAGTGTGACCTCCTTGATTATAAGGCTTGCAGAACAAAGTGGAAGGATCAATGGGGGGATTGTTTAGCAAAAAGACTAATGATATTGATTGTTTGAGGCAGTTGTTAGTGATTCTCAACTGGGGCTGGTTTTCAAATCAATCCCAAATTTTAAGAGCTAACACCGCTCTAAAATCAAACTTATTGATGAAGCAACAAACACAGCAGATGAGACCATGAGTGTTTAAGAGTTAATGTAGCTTTTATTTATTATTTATTTATAAAGTAGAAGTGCTGCGAGAGCACAAACCTCTGTAAAGGCATTTCCAACATTATAGCGCAAGTAATTGTCAAAAATGTGGAAAACTGCCCTATCTCACACTGATAACAAATCCTTGAAAGAAATCTTAGATCCACATCCAGATCACCACCAAAGTCTAACCACTTCCCCCCTGTGCCATGACCAATGACCACCGTCATCCAAAAAAAATGAAAAAATGGAAACGGCCCTGTCACCTAATGATGACAAATCCTTCAAAAAAATTCTTTCATTTGCATCCAGATTTAGAACACTACCAAAACCTAAGTCTTTGGGTGATCCTGGCCTATCCTGAAGATGTCATCAAATTCTGTCAGAACAGAGCTTTCCTGTTAAACTAAGAAACAAACTAAGAAAACAAACGTCAGCAAAATTCTAACCTTCTCAGCGGAAGTAATGAACATATTAATCTTTAATGATAATCCAGCCATTGTGTTCTTAGCATCAGACAAAAAAATGTAAAAAAACTGCGCTGTCTCTCAATGATGACAAATCCTTTAAAAACGACGTTGATCCGCATCCAGATTGGGATCACCACCAAAATCTGACTGATTGGTTCTTGGTTCATTTCTGACCTACCCTGAAAATTTAATCTAATTCTGATCATATCATAACTCTTTTAGTTTTCCTTTTAAAACACTAACAAACAAACAAATAATATAGCAAAATATTTCTTCCCTGGTGGAGGTAAAAAGTTTTTAGTTTTTTTTATCATATTATAGGGTCAGAGGTCAAGATTTTATAGGTCTCACTCCTTTTCAACATGCTTACACTGGCCTCAGATGTGCCCAAAGCATATTTTTGTTTTGTTTCTTATAATGCTCCATGTCTGTTCTTCACATATAGTGGCACAATAAAGGAGAAGGAATTAAATAATCGAGAAGAAATTATGAGTAAACAGCTTGACTTACAAAGTCGATAGCAAACTGCCAGCCACTGATTTACACTGAATTACAATTACACAGATTCAAACTGATCACACTGAATTACTCTGATTTACACTGATATTTTACTGAATTACAATTACACAGATTTAAACTGATTTTAACTAATTACAGTTACACCGATTTACACTGAATTACACTGATTTTTACTGAATTACAATTACATTGATTTACACTGAATTACACTGATTTTTACTGAATTACAATTACACTGATTTACACTGATTAAAACTGATTTACACTGAGTTAATATTACTCTGAATTACACTGATTTTTACTGTATTACAATTACACTGACTTACACTTATTTACACTGAATTAATATAACACTGATTTAGACTTATTAACACTGATTTAAATGGATTCACGCTGAATTACCTGGATTTACACTGATTTTCACTGATTTTAAGAAAATCAGAGCTGACACTCTGATTGATTTTGATTTAATTTGTGCCCAAAACACACAAATGTATAATCCTCACACATAATCCTTCCTCTCTGTGCTGTAAATTTGCATCGTCAAAATACCAAATCTAGGCCAACACGTCCCAAATTACTGAGCATGGAGGTTAAAGGTCAAGGTTATTACGCCTTATGGTGACAACTCATGTGAACACAATCAGTAAATTCTCTGATGGATTTCTGTCAAACTTGTTCATCCAGAGAATTTCCAGTTATCACAGAACAACAAAAATCACCCCTGCCCTTCTTTCTGACCCATCACTGAACCTTTACAGACCGGCATCAAAACCATCAGGTGTGTTCTAGTCTCAAACATTTCTGTAATGTGTTTTCATTTGACATGTGAACAATAACATTAATATCATTTCATCTATGCAAAAATACAAATACGTGTTGTGAAAGCTACAACCTAGTTAAACCTGCTGGAGGCTAAACAACGAAAACCTTTTAACAAATATAAGAACAGAAGAGACTTTTTCTTCTCTCTGCCAGAAGATTGAACATCCTGACAGGGCGCTGAAAAACTGAACCCATCAGTCAGCCGTCCTGTTATCTGGTGACCTGAGGGTGAATCTTCATTTTTTTTCCAAAGCTTCTTCTGAGCTTAAGAAAAAAAGAAAGTAACTAGATCTGAAGTGACATGAATAGCATTTTCACTTTGGAGTAAAAAGGCAGGATCTGCATGAACACTGCATATATAATGGGCCTTTATGTAACAGCTTTCACCACACAAAGGGAATATTGGAGGACAAATAATATTTTTCACACATTATTCCTCTCTCTCCCTCGTGATGCTTTTACTACAAAGGTAACAAAAGCTTTTCCAGATCCTTCTGGGTATCTCCTGCACGCCTTTGGCTCCATTCAGCAGCATCATGAATATTACATCGAGCTTCAGGAGAGAGAGACTGAGGATGCAGGAAGACGACGGATAGAAGAGGTGTACACTGACAAAAGCTGATATCATCAGGGGAGTGAGACCAAAAGAGAACAAGAGCAACACAAGCAGTAAAATATCTGCCACAATCACTGCTGAAATATCTACCTTATAGCCCGTCGCTGCATATTTTCTTTTCTCAGGACTAAATCAGCCAGGATTAAGCCAACAGAGGGTGCCACATATGCCGAGTCTGTTTTCCAGAAACAGCTTGTGGTTTTAGAAGGAGCACATGTCCCCTCTATGCACAGTAACTGTGCGCCTGGCAACAACTAATCCATAACCACACAAACAACAACAATGCACTTCAGCGGGCCGTCACTGCAGCCCCTTACATAATGAGGCGCTTAATCCAAATTCAGAGTACAGTCAGCGTGTGTTAGCAACAGCGAAGAGTTCACACCAAGCATGGCATCGCATTATCTAACGTCTTTGTGTGCATGATTTGTAAACAGTGATGCGTTTGCAAATGTTTTAATAAGTATAATGCATCTATTAGCAAAAACAGAGACACACTGCAAAGAGAAACATCTAATTCATCCATCCATCCCCGTACAATGTGCAATACTCCCATGTGCAATTACTCTGTAAATGTTTAAATAATTCTTATAGTGTAGTTATTTAGTTTTATATTTCTAGTCTTCATATTTATAATAATACACATACTGTTTTTATACTTAGTCTATTTTTTTTATTATCATTTCTGTCCCCTTTGCTGCTGTAACACTGCAAATTTCCCAGTGAGGGACGAATAAAGGTTTATTCTATTCTATTCATTCCTCCATCCATCCATTCATTATGTCAGGTGACCATGGTCCACTTTGGTTACCCAGAGGGCCACATCAGAAGTGTCCTCATTGACAGACAGCCACATTTTTGCAAGTTAAAGGTAACTAAAAGGGGAAAATACACAAATATAGCTGTCATTGAAAGTTACTTTTTAATACTAATATATTCTAACCCAAATGGAATAAGCAATATTGAATGTATTAAGGGGCAGCGCGTCGGTGCAGCAGGTGGACTGCGTGTCTCACAGCAAGAAAGTTGCTGGTTCAAACCCAAGTCAGACAGGGCCTGAGGAAGTGCTGTTATTGATTTTAGCAAACAATGCAAAATTCCTGGAGATAGAAATGAGCTTTGAAATCAGAATTGCATCAAGATAATCTTGGATTTGTCAAAACTGCAGCAATACCCATCAGTCTACACAACAGACTGAATGTACGCTGTTTAATTTTAATAAGAATTTACCACAGAGGGGTCCGCCTGTTTCTTACCATGGAGGGGCCTCGGGAGAATTCCTACACTGTTACTGACTGTTGTAAACATAACAGTATTTTACCATAATATATACAGCAGCCTACTGTAAAAAAAAAAAAAAAAATGCAGTAATATACTGTAAATGGCAATGTATTGTGGGAAAATATGTTGATTTCTGTAAAATTAACAGAATTTTACCATAAAATCCACATTTGCCTCCTGGGAAAATGTCCATACAGTAAATTGCTAAAAAGGGCAATGGATCAAGAGAAAATTCAATTTTGCCTGGAAAAACTGAGGCAAGATTTCTTTCAGTAAACATTTCACAGTTTTGGATGAAACAAATGATGAACTAAATGTATTTTACTGGAGTAAAATTGATTTATGTGATTTTTTTGTTTACAAAATGGTATCTTGTTGCTTATCATTGATCAGTTGAATACTTAAAGATATAATAATATTATCGAAAATACAGCAAGCTCACCGCAATTCAAAATGCATTAACAAGTTGTAGAAAAAATACCGTAATGAAACTGTAACTTAAAATACAGTGAGAATGCTGTTTTTGAAAATGCAGTAATTATGCTGTAAATTGAACCAGAGAAATGATACCATAAATAAAAATACAGTAGTAAAATTCAGTTACAATGCTGTACATTAAAAAAGAGTAACGCTACTGTAAGGGCATTTACAGTAACTTACTGGCATCTTGTTGCCTGTAAAATTTACATCAACCTTTTTACAGTGTGTTGTGTTAATTCGTTATCCAGTGGTATGTTTTGCGTTGTCATTTCCCTGCAATTTACTTCTCTTCTCTTCACTGTATTTATTCCCACATAACTAAGTCGTAGTCCTACAAGTACAGGGGTTCCCACCATTTTACTTCACAGTGAGGACCCTCATGCATCAGCTGCCTCTCTCAAATTCTTTGTCTGCACAATGGAAAATTACAAAAAGCCTTAAACTTAACTCATGAGTCTTGATTTTTGTTATGTAGTTGCTGATTTGTTACATACATGACGTGTCAAGGAAAGTCTTGCATGGTCCAGCTGTTCTGTTTTAAATGTATTCATAGAAGTATTTCAATTTAAGGTGTAGATAGAGTTTTTAGTGTTAGAGTTACTATCTAGTATCTATTTTTCTCTACTTTTTATTTATGTCAAGGTTAGCATAGAAAATAGATTGTGATGCACAATATTGTTAGAACAGTATCAGTATCGGCAGATAATTGCCACTAAAGTTGACTATCATTATTGGTAGATATAAAGACTTATGTGTGGAGTTTGCATGTTCTCTCTGTGCATGTGTGGGTTCGCTCCAGGCACTTTTGCTTCATCCCTTGAGCAAAAACCATGCTTGATTGGTTAACTGGTGTGAGTGAGTGTGTAAATGGCGACCAGTCCAGGGTGTCCCCTGTTTCTCAGCTGGGATAGGCTCCAACCCCCCCGCAATCACAAAGGGATAAGCGGCATAGATAATCGATGGATTTTCAAAAAATTATAAGCATTTGTACAGTTTACAGGAGCCTCACAGAAGAGAATGACCAAAATAAACAAACTGCCTCCTCTGGCTTCACTTTGCATTGGAGCAGACTCTCCTGCTGCAGTAATAACGTCTTTGCTTCGAATGCTGCTACAGAAAAAGCAGCACACCTGACAGAATGCAGCTGTCAGTCCGATCTGAGACGAAACATTAACTGATGGCATTATCCGACCCTTTCAGCTTTGCCCTTCTCTCCAGCTTTCTGCTGCTGTCTCCTGAGAGGAGGGGGAGGGGGCTCAGGGGAGAACAGACAGGTTCTGAGGCAGGGCGAGGGGGAGATATGAACACACAGAGGAGAGGTGGAGAGAGACAGCTCATGCAGGCTGCCGTGCCCGGTGTGTGGCCGCCAGCAACTACCCATGCAGCACCATGCTAACATCATGGACACTGGATACCACATGCTGGAGCCCCTGGGGGGAGCTATTCTCAGCATTTACTCGTTTCTGACATTTTCACACACACACACACCTCTCTGCCCTCGATCTCTGCAAACATAGGAGTGTAAAAGTGGACTGAGAAAGGCTTGCTGGCGAACAGAGGTTTACATAAGAGGCTGTAGGTAGGGCAGATTCTGGGGCAGACGGGCAGATGGTGCAGAGATGAAACGATGGCAGTAGAGGCACAAAGGCTTGTTTCCCCAAAGAGACAACTTAATCCCATCAATCAAGAAAGAATCTCATTGTCAAATATAATCCCTCTGTGCTGTTTGTGTGAATTTCAGGTGACTGAGGCAGCTTGAGTGGATTTATGTGTCTGGTTTGCAGACAAAGAAAAATAAACTGCACACATGAGCACTTGAAGCAAAATCTGGATATAAGCATGGACCAAACAACCTCCCACACAAACACGCTCTTAGTACATTATATAGAGAACATGCCATTTTGTGCTGTTGAAATCCAAGTGAACATTGTTAAATCCTTTGTAGTGCAAAGTGAGAAGTAATGAACTATGAATACTAGCAAATGATGCCACCATGATTTGTGCATTAAAGCCTTAAGAAGTCCAAAGTGATTTTCCACTGCACTTCAGATGAAAGAGAGGAGTGAGCAGTGTGACCACAAACACAAACACCTAACAGACCATATTTTAAGACGAGGGCTGTGAAACGATTCAAATTTTATATCAAATTAATCACAGGGTTGCTGTGGAATAATTTTGATTGATCATGATTAAATATCATTTACTTTTAATCTATATTAACCGTGTGAGGGTGGTTTGTTGCAAGCTGGACGACGCATTAGCCGAAGTGCTGGCATGCTTTGCATTAATGTGGTACTTTCAGCTGGAAGTGCTTCGGTGAGAAGAAAACTCCTTCCTGCAGAGTGTGCATATAACCCCATGGTTCTTGGGTTTTTTGTATTGAAATTTTCCACCAACAGGGCCACCATGCATTTAGCGTCTTCCTATTTGAGTTGGTTGATTCTGACGGATCAACTGCCCATTTGCACATGTGCGGCAGCATGCACTACGGCAGGTCTACTTGGACAAACTACTGTCCGAAACGCGTTGGGGATTTTAGTCATTCTGTGCTACAGATGGGTTAACATTTTTAATCAGATTAATCATTGTGATGGATTAATCCGTGTTAAAGCGTTAATTTTGACAGCTCTACTCAAGACATTTTCATTTTTATCTCTAGTCAGGATTATTTATGAAGGAAAAACAGGTTTTCTTATGCTGATTACAGATATGAGACTGTCATCTTAATGAATAAATGTAAATGGGTAGGATGTGGCACAAAAATGCATACTCTTCAAAAAAAAAATTAGAAACATTATTCCTCCCCTTCAGTAATACCAGTTGGCATTATATTTTACATCGTTAGAAAGCCTTATTTGAGGTTTACACTGAGGTACAACATGTAAGGATCGTGCGTGAGCGGAATATTCAACAGGGCTAAACGTGTGGGTAGCTCCCCCTGAAAATGTGCCATAATCCCCTGTGACTGGACGCTGGTGTTCCAGTGCGCAGGGTGGCAGCATTATTTGGTGTCAGCCCTGGTACCATTTCCAAACTTAAGACAAAGTTCCATGACGCTGACGGAGTCAAAGACAGACCGAAAAGTGGATATATTGTGCCGCTGTGTATCCTGCACAGCTCACTACATTCAACTCATCAGGAGGAAATAAGTAGCAGGTGATGAGTGTGTCATTTTTGGACACAACCCATGATAGACTGAGCTTAATGGCTCCTGTATGTACCACACACCCAGCCTCCTACATGTTTAGAAATGGTTTGTGCTATAATGAAGTTATATAATGCCAGTAGGGATGTAACGGTATGAAAATTTCATATCACAGTTATCATTATTATTGCGGTATTGTTGTAATGTGCTCAAAATCTTCAAAAAGTACTTACACACACTTCAAATCATTTACCCCTTTTTATAGTATAGTTATAACAGCCTGCCTTGTCTTTTTTTGTCTTTTTTGTCAATAACTGTGTAAGGAAGTGTCCTTTGAGTACATTTTTTCAACCTTTTTTCACGAGAAATAAAAGTGGCAAGTATTTGTCATTATTATGTTATAAATGCTTAAAATAGTGTGTAATTACAAGAAAAGGAAAAAAGAATTTTAACTTTGAAAAGTTTTCTTTTTATAAACAACTCTAAATGAACATGTTCAAAGTTTTGGAGATGACCAAAAATTAACTTAGTGTCCATGTTACAGATTGTTATATTAGACCATGTCAATGGTCTCGAGGATTTCTGATAGTTTGAATCACATATGTCTTTTTCTTAAGCCAGTGACAGCTTCGTTTTTTAACAAAGTTTTATTTAGTTAAAAATAATGTGAATTTAAGAACAACCTGGCCTTCTTCCTCTCTCTGGTTCCTTGCTGAGGTCTTTCTCAACAGTCCAGACAGTCTGCTCTCCTCTGATGCTGCTGTGGGGGTGTTTGTAGCGGAGGTGCTACTGCTTCTTTGTGGCTCTTCCTGCCTCATGGAGACTTTTTTCTGCAGACAGGGTCACCGTCTTCAATCAGTTTCTACTCTGCATCCTTGTAAAATCTGAAATACGACCAGGCTTCAGACTTTGTCCATTTTGAGGGGGGAAAAATCTCTGCTACAGTGCCTGTGCAGGTACCATACACCATACTTTCAGCTTTCAGCGGCCAAACATTACAAACTGTGCACGTGCGCCTGCGTCTGAGGGACCGCTGCTGCTCTGCTGAGGAGCAGATACATAGTTCTGGCTTTTCCAGGTAGTGAGCAGCATCACCGTGAGTTATTGACAAAGTGAGGTAATCAAACACGGTTTAACGGTATTTACAATAGGAAATGGTTATACTAACCGTCTGAAATTTTACCATGGTTTACCATTTTACCGTTACATACCTAAATGCCAGTTCTAATTAATCTATTTAAACCTTATCAAATCAAGTAGTTCATAGAGATTAATGTCTCAACAAAGACATTTTCTAAAGCCTCTGATTGCCAAAGAGTGTTTCCTCATCTTTTCATCTTTATAAGCAAATAAATGCTCTTCCTCTGCCTTATTTCACTAAATATCTGCACAATTCATCTCTTACTGTTGCATTATCAACAGCTGCTTAAATGTATCAGCTTTGCACTCCTACATTTTGGCTTCCTCAGCAACAATGAAGGGGGACGTCAAGTGTTGTCCGCATCAATCTAAATTTAACAGTATAAAGGACTACAGGGCTTCATGTTGTCCCATGTTCTTCATGTTTCACCCTGTAATTCATTATATCCAATAGCAGAAAGAAACATACTCATTCATAATTTCTGTCCTTTTCATCATGAACACATCTGCAGTAAATCCAAGCTGCCATGAAAAGGGATTCACTTTTATTAACTCTCCAGTCTTTTATGTGTCCAATTTTCTCCTCTGCTCATTTAGAGGGTTTTTAACAAGCTGAATTATACATCCACACACATCCCACACTGCCCCATCCAGTTCTACCACACACCAGCATGTATACTGGTAGAAATGTACTTCTTTGTTTAGTATTCACACAGTGTCTTAAGCCCTGAGCATCACTTGCCTCTCCTATTTGTGACACATCTTGGCGCCGATGAATAAGAGTGTGTTTACTGAATAGTCTGCCTCTCTATGAGCAATCCCACAGCAGGCCAAGTGGCATTTAAGGTGAAATCAGCTCATAGAAGAAAATCTGCATACATGCTTCCAGTGTTTATCCCTGTGGGGCTTTTTATGAATATGCATATCTAAGTTTAGTCTAATGTAACAACTAATGGTACTCCCCCACAGGTGAAACAGTGACCGAAACAAGGCCAAAGTCTGACTCACTTCCTCTTTAGACTCTTACCTACAAGAGGCAGCACAAAAGGAGCGAGACAGAAAAAGACAGCAACATTATTACTCACATCCAAACAGAACAAAACACCGGCCCCTGATTGTTCTTTGCTGGCGAGAAATGCAATCCGCCGCCCCTGAAGACACGCTACGTCTCCGATGCTTGCTGTCTACGCCGCTGTTTCTCAGAGTAAAGCTCCAGGCAGAGCGAGACTGTTTGCCAGCACTGAGGCACGGTGTGACAGTGTGGCTGGGTGCTCGGATGACTCACGGTGCTGAGACTGAAGAGGAGCAGGCTCGTCCAAACACAGGATTGTGGGGAAAGAGGTGGGAGCGGAATAGTAGCCGAAAGTTTTTAAGACCAAACAGCTGCTTCTGCGGGGGGTAATGGTTTGACAGCTCGAAGCACTAGTTTTGTCTGCTGCGCTACAGAAATGATCATTTATAATATCTGTGCCCTATTAATGACAAACTAAACACACTATAACATAGGTTCAGTGATTTGGATCAAAAGAGCAAATTAACTAGAATGAGAATGTGGTTTTATTAAAGAAAAGCCACTCTTTTTGGAGCTTTTGTATTAGATTTTTGGACAGCTAGACACAGAAAGCTTTGTCGATCTTCAGGACGCTGTGCCTCTCGCTGCACCGCTTCCTCGTATTTCCTGCATCCCGCGAAAACAGTCTGTGTAATTCACTCTGTGTCAGGTACCCCCACTCAGGAAAACCGAAACAACTGAGTGAAGTCGAGCTGATACCACGTAATGGAAAAGCCCCCCTAAGATTTAATTGTCTGGAACAGTAGTGCTTTACAATTTTGACACACAGTAGAAACACAGCCAGAGAATGTTAGACTCTGTTATTTCAGGGATAAATCTTGCTAACTATTGCATTTTCTTCCTTTTATCCAAGATCCTCATACGTTTATTTTGAATGTTTTACTGTCTTTTAGTGTCATTAATTTCTGAATGTATCAAACCCAACAAAGCACTTTAGTTTGCTTTGTGTATGAATGATGCTCCATTAATAAACCTCCCTTGCTCTTTTCCAAAAATACTGAATATTTGTTTTTTTCTTCTGCCAGCCCTTGAATGCACCAATGACTAAGTTCCCCAGAACACTGCTTGCTCAGAGGCGTGCGTCATAGCACCATTCAGTGATTCAGCGTTTTTGAATTAAATGGGTTGAAACATACAAAATTATCTAATGAAGCATTCTCCTCTCTGGATGACAACAGTGTGAGTTTTAGGGAAAACAACAACTTATCATCCACTCTGCTCTGCAGCTGAGTTGCTCAGGACACTTTGCATTACTCAGACCTACAGTGAAATTGTGGCACAGAAGTTCATATCAGGCTTGATATCCCAGCTATAAAGTAAAATTATAATGTGTCTGACTTTACTGCTTCCTGCTTTGTCTTCCATAATGGGAAATGTTTCTTTGGCTGCTTAAGCTCCTTCATTTTTGATTAAAAAAAAAATTCACTTTACATTGGTTTTGAGAGATTTTTCCATGAAAACAGCTGCCGGCTGTGGTGGAAAACTTTACTTAGGGAAAATTGTAACCATTTGTGGGCAACAGAGCTTTCCAATAAGCACAAAAGCTTTGTAAGATGTTTGCCCTACTTGTTGTATGTCTAAGTAAACAATTGGTGCTCCAAGAGCACAAACCTCCGTGGGAAAAACATCTCTGTCTAGCACTGTCAGCAAATCCTTGAAAAAATACTTTATATAAGGCATAGGATCACCATTAACATCTTATGAGTTTTCCTTTGTGCCATGACCAACATTCCCTGAAAATGTCATTAAAAGACACACAGGACTTATAGAGTTATTAGCAAATGTGGAAAACTGCCCTATCTCGCATTGTTGATAAATCCTTCAAAACATTCCCGAATCGGCATCTGGACTTGGATTACTATCAAACTCTAATCACTTCCTGTGCCATGACCCACATTCCCCTCAAAATTTCATCAACTTCATTCATAACCTTTTTGAGTTATCCTCATCACAATCTAATAAACAACTAACAAACCCTGGCATAACCTCCTTTGCGGGGAACAAAGTAAAACGAGCTGAGAGAGGCAGCATCAGTGCTGACGATGCACATTAATCCTGGTTTATCCTTCTGTATCAAAGCTACCCTGTGCCTATGCCATGGTGCCCGGCCCTATGGAGCATTTCAACTTGCATCAGTGTCCGTGTAGTTTAGCAATACTCCACCAAAACACCGATCAGCATTGTAATTTGTCTTCAGGTCCTGACACAGTCTTTGCTTGTTCATGTACAAGAAATCATAGTGACAGAGACAGGGAGAATAATCCCGGAATAAAGAACCAAATAATAATAAGCAGCTGCTGACTGCAATGCTATCATTCCAAATAGAAAAGAGAGGAGACATCTGGGGAGTTGAAATCAAATGTTAAATCACTCGAGGCAGAGGAAGTGGATTTTTTAGCTCTCATTTGTCCAGCGAATGAGGCATGAATGAAAATATACACTTTTGATAAATCAGCAAGTAATTTCAACATGCTGGGTTGTCCACTGCAGTCATTTTTCCACGTTAAATCACACAAGCCTCTGCGTTAGTTCGGAGTTACATGGACCAAAAGTGAAGGTCACAGTGTAGCTGACACTAGGGATGGAAATCAGGGGGTACCTCACGCGATACATGGTCCATGATAACAATATAATCATGATGTAGTGATTCTGCGATCATAACTATAGTACAAAAATAATAATGTAACAATATGTCACAATAATCAACTTTGTCTTTCCCTTCAATGTTGTAGAAGTGGAAGGTTATCCATACTTTGGATTTATAAGTGGCAGGGGCATCCTGCAGTGTACTTTTCTTCACTCTGTAAACTTTCTCTTCTTTGGCTGGTAATTTCCATTCAAGTTTCACTCATTCAAGTGTGGAGCACCCCCATGAGGAGCCATCAAGTAGTGTTTCCATGAGATAAACCAACAGGGACATACAGCATGTTTAGGGTGCCATATTTTATTAATTAAAATATCAATATTTGGTGCCAGCATATTGATAATCATATCATGGGAGGGAGGATGATGATAATCGCCATATCTATTTTTTGTTCCACCCCTACCTGACACAGTTGTATAATTCAGCCTTTAGGGATATGGTGGGTCTGACTCATAATTTCTTGTTAATGTAAAATCTGGTAGAGTTGGCATAATGTGGAGCAGATATCATGCAGGGAGAACTCCAACATGCAAGACACTGGAGATGAATTCGAGTCAGTGTAATGACGAGTCCTTTTTTGCAACTCATCACCACACTGTAGGTTCATGTTGCACCTTCTTAACCTGAACAGCCAGACATCAACTGTGAGCTTCCTTGTTGTATGGATGATAAAGTGTGGCCATTACAGGACAGTCAAATGTTTGTGTAATGTGCTGGAGCCTCATTTATAAAGCTTGCTTACACACAAAACGGGACTTGAAAGTGGCGTAAGTCACTTCCCATGCAAAGGTTGTGATTTATAAAAATAAACTTGGCGGGAGAATGTGCGCACCGGTAGGTCAACTTTGATGCTGGTACAGGAACATTTTGGAGATGTGGGAAACTGGCGGCACGGATGGTGAGGGTGTGAAGTGAAGCCAGATTCACGTCATATATGTAATGTCATCACGTATTAGACTTAAAGACCCGCGTAATCATAAACACCCGAGTCTGCAGTGTTATAGATGTGTTCACTTACTACTTAATGCAATGTTAATGTACCATACTTCATCTTCAAATGATACAGAGCGGTGGATAGCACTGATTGATTAGTATTAGCTGTGACAAGGTGTGTAACAGTCTAATTGCTGAGTAAGCATATAAATAGTGCAGTGACACTCATGTGTAATGCTGCACAATGGATGCGCTGGCACTGCTGGAAGATCACACAGACTGTGGATCAGGATGGAGAGAATTCTTAGGGACCACAAAGATTTCCTGGCCCATAATGATGACTGGCTAATAAGCTGATTTAGATTCCCCAGAGCAGTGCTCTTGGATCTATGAGCTGAACCGGTCCCAGTCTTAAACAAAACCACCAGCAGGAACCTCGCCATCCCGGTGTGTATACAGATGCAGACCACTCTGGGGTTTCTGGTAACCGGCTCCTTCCAGCGGAAATTAGTTGACAGGTATGTGTTTGATATGATTATCAATATATAATGTTACATTTTCTGTCTAAAGCCTCTTTTGGGTATGACATAATACAATTAAATTCTGTTCTTAGGTCTGGGATATCACAGCCATTCCTCAGCACAGTAATGCCAGCCGTGTTGAATGGCATGTAATCGGCGCGAATGACAGTTCTGCACTCATGTTGCTAGTATGGGAGGTAGAGCCTTCAGTTATCAGGCTCCTCTTCTCTGGAACCATTTACCGACCACGGTTCGGGAGGCAGACACCCTCTCTACCTTTAAGGCTAGACTTAAAACATTCCTCTTTGATAAAGCTTTCAGTTAGGGACCAGCTCATAGTCCATAGTTTAGACATATAGTTAAGATGCATAGGCTTAGACTGCCGGGGGGATCTGGCACATTGGGCTCTATCCCTCTCTCTCTCACACTCTCTCTCCATATCTGCCTCTGCCCCTTTCTGTTTGCTCCTGTACTCGTCTCTGGCTCTTGTCTTTTAGGTTGCCTGGGATCCTTGGTGGAGACTGCCTGCTGCTGTGGAGTCACGAAGCCTCAATAACTACAATTACAGACATAACACATATTTGGCCATCTCACTCCAGTTCATAATCATTATAGCTGTTAATGTTGATATTAACATGATCTTTCTATCCATGGTTGATACATCTATAGTAACTATCTCTAGCTCCACATGGACATGAGATCCCTCCTGAAAATGAGGTGTCACATCTCAAGAGGTCTACCATTAATACATTTATACTTAACGGAGACAAATATGGTAGGGATGCACTTGTGGTCTGGGCACCCATGAGTTCATCACTACCATAAATTCTTACTTCCAGTAAGACTTTTATTGATTATACTTCTATAAAATTTTCACCACAACCACACAGACATGAGGACCCTCCTCTAATAAATTTGTTTGCAGCAGAAACAAATTTGACGACGACAGGTCTATGATTGGTCCACTGATCTGTCACTAGCTTTAGTTCTTACTTTAGTCCACTTGTCTCCACTTACCTCCCTCCCTTTGCCCACACACCCAACACAGCATCGTGTGGATTTGCTGTTCATCATGAGACTGGGGTCCACATTCAAGATTTCCTGCTGCTTAACAGAAGGTTTTTTCTTGCCGCCATGATGGAGGGATTCATGATTGGCTATATGGATTCATGTTGGGTGTTGGATGTATGTATTTGTATATATATGTATATGTGTATTTTTATATGTATATATGTATCTATGCATATATGTGTGTCCATAATATGAAGAGCTTTGTGCTCTATTGTAAAGTGTCTTGAGATAACACTTGTTATGAATTGGCGCTATACAAATAAAGATTGATTGAAGATTGATTGATTGCTGTAAGAGCTGCGAGTGAAAATGATAAAATGTGCCTACAATCAGTGTAAAAATTATTTGTTCTTCAAACATGGTTTTGACAAATTTAATGGTTTAGACAAATTCATCCTGATGCACAGCTTCTTCGCCTTCTTTGGTTTTGGCAGACTATATGCATCCAAGGTGTATCGCTGCCCCCTCTGACGCACAGCCGTGTCGGGAAGAGACTGCAGGCGGGCAAAGCAAAAACATTCATGAGGTACTTTGCATTGACCATTCATGGTAACATGTGGGTGTGTAGAGGGCGGGATGTGAGGTGAAACCATCTGTGCAACTTTCCAGGTGAACTGTGATTTATAAAGGGAAAAGTGCTCGCAAGTGTGCACACGCACGGTTTTATAAATCAGGTTTTCATTTTGGCGCACACCATTTTCAGCTTTTGGGTGCACATTCAGTTTTAGTTTGGATCCTACGCAATGTTTTGTAAATGAGGCCCCTGAACTTGAAAAACAAACAAAACAAAACAAAACAAAAGTAGCCTGTAAGCCACTTTTCCATTTTATTTCTTAGTTGTGTATCTGGTCCTCATTCTTTTTGAAAAACTTTACAGAAACCAAAAATTAACTGAGTGGTTCCACAGTGATTTGCATCCCTAAATAGGTCAGGCAAAGCCAAGGCTTGTATTTTTCAGGATTGCACATGATTATCTGCCACAATCCAAATGGATTTCAGTTCCTAATTTGAGACAGTGAAAGTCTGAAGCCTTTCATCTCGCTCTGCTACCAAGGGAGCCTGTCATCATGGTTTGATCCTCAGCTCTGCAGGCTCTGCTCTCTGCATGCTCCCAAGTTATTCTGGTGCTCCTCCATTTGCATTTTGCAGCTGTATCTATGGGCTCACACTGCAACTTAAGTTCTCTTTCAAAAATCTATGCATGCCTTGATAATTACATGGATGGCCACATATATTTCATATCACTAAATAGTGCTGAAAATCTGCTCTCCATGTTGCCCACAGAGTTAGTCCAGTGATTTGTACATGCTCAAATAGCCAGGTTAGAGTGGGATTAATTAATCTTATCTTTGCCAGAGCTGGACCAGACTCTAATGAAGCATAGTGGACGATTAGAAGAAAATCAGCTTTTAATTCTGACCCCAATGAAGAGCGAGTCCAATGCATGTCTCACAGCAAGAAGACTTTTAGAGTGACTCCCTGTGATGACTTTCTGGTGACACTGGATGAGGGAGAGGGTCACAAGTGGCCACTAGAACCAGTTCCTTTTTGATTCATAGGCCATCTAAGGCCATTTTTGGATGCCTAGGTGCCTCTCGTTTTTATCGAAGGACTCCTGAATGCTAGTAAAGGAGACATGGACTGCCCAAGTTGTTCAAGATTTCCAGAAAAAAATGTTTGGGGGACTTGTTCCTTCACTAGTATGGGATAGTTTGGACACACATGAACACGGCAATTGAAATCTGTTTCAATACAAACACCCACGGCAAGATTGTTTGGAAGAGGTGGTCTCATCTAGCTTCAAATCAATCCCCAGGCAGTTTGTTTGCAGTGAGAATGCAATCAGAATCAGAATCAGAATCAGAAATACTTTATTAATCCCCAAGGGGACATTTGGTTGTTTCAGTTGCTTGAATACACAGTATAGGAGGAGGAAATATCAAACAACGGTATTAAAATAGATAAGAGCATAAATTTAAATAAATAAATGAAATGAAAAATTGAAAAGAAAAGAAGAGAAAAATTACGTAGGGAGGTTGCAAACATGAAGAATCTTTAAGCAATATCAACTTCCTTATGAAGGAAAAAACAAGCTAACCCAGCAATGAGACATTTGACCTTTGCCCTTAAGCCATGACTCATCAAGTTGGTACTTCTGCCTGCGTACAACCTTAATGCAGATCATGACCAGCTTAGAGTCCACTCTGATCATACATTAAGCAATTGAGCTAATAACAAAGCAAAGCCCTAAATTTTGACATAAATCCATGTCCGGAGAATGTGAAAAGTCCCAAAGGAAAACAGATTATTATTAGTTAAATAATATCTGCACCTTTTTGTCGACTACTAACATAGCTGTCAGTTTAAAGGCATGAAGAGAAAGAAGTTCAGATGTATGTCACTTTAGAAAAAATAGTCACCGATAAAAGGTTAAGAGATGCATTGCTACATGCAAGTCTTTTCTCCTTTAATTTCTTAAGGTTACTTTCTTTTCCTGTCTGTGCAGACAGCATTTGAAATGCTTCCTGCTCAAGATTCCTTCTTTTCGGATTACTGACTAAACCTGGCACCATTCATCTCTCTTGGCAGGAATTCTCGTTGACTGTCAGTTTTTATGGGTCAGAAACACTTAGGCCCCGTCCACAGAGAGAGAAAAACATTTTTGTTTTTAAAACATCCTCTGTAAAGATGGCATTGTTTCAAGAAATGTGTCCATCCACATGAAAACGCTGTAGTATATATACCAGGCCTGTAAGTGGTGCTGTGATGCTGCTGCAGATATACACCAAAACCAGAGAAGAAAACATGGAGAAATGTCAACAAACACTGGAGTTGGTTGTTTTCCATGTCCTCTTGTTGCTCACAGTGGTACTGAAGGAGCAGAAGATTTTACTGTTTAAGCCATAACAAGCTCAGTAGCTTCTGCAGCATGAACGCAAAACCGTATTCATTGTTTCTGTTGTTGTCAGGTTCACACGTGTGGTTTGAGTGAAAGATGGGGCTGTTTCTGAAGGTATTTGTATTTGTTGTCTACACGAAAATAATAATGGAACAAAATGAAGTACAGTATATTATAGTCTGATTGATGGTCAAGGATTAGGGGGTTAAGACAGAAAAACACCAGGACAGTGTTTAATCTTCTTTGTGAGTATGTCCGTCTGTTTATGTGACCATGAGAGTATAATAATGAGAGATGCATCAGAGCAGAGTTTTAAAATTTATTTAAGCTTCGGAAGAGTGAGTTGGCTCACAGGACACACATACAAACCAATCCTCTAAAATACACTTCCAAATTGTCCAAAACTTCAGGGTAAAGTAGAGCATGAGAAACTTTTAAAATCTGATTCCAACAATCTCCCCTGGAAATTGGGCAGCATTTATCCTGAGAGGAGCTGTCTACAGTCCAAGTTTATTTCTGCCTTGGCAGCTGCCAAAAGTTGGTGATGGCTTAAGGGGAGCATGAAGCTTCCAGACATCCTCTGTCTCCCGCTCTGTCAACATTTTCAGCAATTTTCCGCACAAGCAGCACATAACACCTGCAGCAGACCCACCATCTCAGTTTAAAGGGATGGAAACTGCAGAAAATGGCTTGTTTCATCCAATCAGTTTGTTCTGTGCCTCGAAGTCTTGAAAAATAAGCAGAATTTGATCTATTGGTCGGTACAAGAGGTGCACAAGAGCCAGACAGTTGTAGTGATAAGTCAAACAGAGGGCTGGGGCAGTTTTTATGTTAGAGTGATTTGTTGAAGTCTTATTACCTCTGCCAAGGAGGTTATGTTTTTGCTGGCATATGTTTGTTTGTTTGTTTGTTTGTATGTTTGTTTGTCAGCAAGACCACACAAAAACGGATTTTGCTGAAAGTTTCAGAAGTTGTTGGTTATGGCCCAACTTAGAAATGATTAGATTTTGGTGGTGACACATATATTTGTCTGGATGCAAAAAAAATCCTATCTCTGCCATTTTTTACAGATTTGCTTCCAATTTCACAGGATAATATGGGGTCCATGTCTCTATCATCAAGGTAAATTTCATCTTGATCCGATCCAGAAAAAATGTTGAACTTTATAAAAGGATATTTCAAGGATATAAAGGATATTTTCGCTCAACTCCTGACACGTTTTGCTAGAGTTTGTTCTACAAAATAGCTGACATTTTAACTTTACACTGCAGCAGTAGCTCCTCTATTATCTGATTGGCCTGTCATGAATGTGATTGACAGAATGATTGTCCAGTCAAATGCTGGATTTGCTTTCAAACACTTGGAAAGTTCCCCAGATGGACGAGTGAAATATTCTGTACATAATGAACTGTCCATCTGGTACGGCAGGTTAAGCATAACCTATATTGTAGCAAATGTTAGCTTTGTTAAGCAAGCTACACTTCACTTGTTTAAAGATCTGTCAACAATGAATCTCAAATACATCAGTAACTAGAAAAGCACTCAGAGAGCGCAGACCTCCGTCAAGAAGCTTCTGTCCACTTTGGCGAAGATGGTCCTATCTGGCAATGTTAAAGTATCCTTTAAAAAAAAATTCCTGGATCCAGACGGTGATCTGGATCACCCCCAAAATTTAATCAGTTCTTCCATATCCCATTTCCGACAATTCCTGAAAACTTCATCCAAATCCATTTAGAACTTTTCAAGTTATTTTGAACACAAACAGACAAACAGACAGACAGACGGATAAACGCCGGCAAAAACATAACTTTTCAGTTTTTCTATTGCCACCATAACAGTTTAACATGAAGCATTTGGCAACAATGTCCTAACAATATGTTTAAATGTTTCTTTTGGTCAGGTTCCTCAAAAATTGCAATAAATTACTTTGAACTCATTGCTCCTCACAAAAGTAATTATTTCTCTCATGATGTGGTCCAACAGTAACCAAGTAACCACTTTACTTTAAAGCTACTAATAAGGCCTCCTTTCCCTCTTAGAAAATTTGGTCCTCGGCAGGTTTAACATACAACTAATAACAGTTTTCATTGCATCTCTTTAGGTCAGAAACACAAAATAACGGTCATACTTAGAGTTGTCTCAGTACAGCTAACTTCCCTCTAATCCAACATGCTGTGTTTGAACAGTTTATACTTTACATCATGATAACACCTTGGACAAAAAGGAAGTAACCAAGCATTACTTAGATTAGTATTATTCCTTTTTTGAAAATGTAAACCTTCACACCCTGTCTTTACTAAACACTGTATGACCAAACTGAATCCACTGTCTCTCTTTGCAGAGCTTGTCATCTTGTTTAACAGGGTGAAGAGAGTGGAGCAATCATTCATTATTTTCACTTTCAACACCGAGGAGGAAACTTCATTTGTATTGACGAGGCTTTGCGTCAAACACTCATCAATACAAAGCACTACACGTCTGTTTCTCAAATCAAAGAACTTGATGAGTTGTTTACAAGAGAAAACCCAGACCACATGATTAAATATATAAAAGAGGCATTGTGATGAGTGCAATGTGAAAGACTGCAAAACAATGTCTGATGCTCGCATTCATAATGCTGAAGGGATACGCCAACATTTTCCTTTTTGTGTCTTGCCTCACTTCCAAGTCCATGACAAGCAGATAGACACCACTCTTTTGACTGTTTGTGCAGCAACAAGGAAGAGACGGGCAGAGCTCGCCTACTGTTAATTAGCTTTGGTCAAACACTGGGAGTCAATGGGTAGCATTAGCTTGCCTCTGCCTACAGTCACCAGATAAACTTTTCAGCAACTCTTTACGGTCCTGTGCTTGATGTGACTCATGTTTAACATTATGTTACATTATCTTTTTCTAGACTAAGATTAGCACTTTATCTAATTCTCGAAAGAAATAGACTTGAGCTTATATAGTGCTTTTCTAGTCTTTTGACTACTCAAAGCAGCTTTACACCACAGGTCACATCTATCCATTCACTGTCACATTCACTCACTGATGGTTGAAGCTTCTTTGTTAGTTGTCCATTCGTATCAACTGAGACATTCATGCCTTTCATACCCATTTACACGCCACTGACGCAGCAGTGGGAGCAAGTTTGGGTTAACTGTCTTGCCCAAGGACACATCACCATGTGACACCCAGAGGTGGGCTTGAACTTGCAACTTCCCAATTACTGACCAAGCTCACCATCAGACTGCACCACCGACGTCCCCAAAATATGAAATACACAATGAAATACATACGGAACTAAACTGCCGGGCGCATGCACAAACCACCACAGACGTGTTTGTAAGTAGGTCAAGAAAACAAAAGAAATGTTGTTGTATCTCTTTAAATCTCAATGACATTTTCATTTAATTATCGTTCATACTATTTGTCTTTATCTCCTTGGACTTAGAGATCAGCAGTGTGGCTTCTAAGCAAACGTTCAACAATATTCAACCAGACCTTACTACATTACAGAATTAAATGCTGTATTTTAATATGTCTTTTCACTGCTGTCATGTGAGTATCAGGAGTTAACAGGTGAAAGACCAGTACAGATGTGGAGAAGCTGGTATAGACATAAATTGACTTTTTGTGGAAATTAAGGGTCTTGAACAACATTTTCTACACCTTTGTGTGTCATGTCTGCCTGGTAGATAAGTGTTTTTTTCTCATGTTTCTTGTCTTGTGTGTCCTCTTTTATTTTGAAGTGCTCACTCACCCTTGTCTGCAGGTCTGTGTCCTGCCTTTCCCCTCCCTTGTACACACCTGCTCCTGATTGTGCTTTCCCACTCTTGTTCCCAATCACTCCCCATTACCTCAATCAATCAATCCTAAATTGTGTAGTTCCAACTCATAACAAGTGTTATCTCAAGACACTTTACAATAGGCAAAGACAAACTCTTCCTTGTTCCCCGCTCTGACCTGTTGTCTCGGTTTTTATACCTTGCCTTTTTGCCTCACGTTTTGGAATAACTCTGTCCTGTTTGACGGCCTTTTTGTGAATAAACTGACTCTGGACAACAGTCAGTGATTGTCTGTATCAATGACTGCATTTGGGTCCTCCAGCTCAGCCCTTGACATTGTGCTCTTAGGAAAACATTTTTCTAGCCCAGAGTGTGTTAATCCAGGGTTGCAGGGTGAGTGTTGTAATTTCCTGCATGTCATTGTTTAATCACTAAAGCTCTTTTCACTGCAAAACGCTTCTTTTCACTATAACACCTCCTCCAAACAAACTCTTTTGACAATATCATTGTTTCTATTCAGATTTTTGTGTACAAAACTGTATATCAGATCTTTTTTCACTTTTGACAAATAGTTTTTATTCAGATTATTGCTCAAACTCTTAAAGCCACAAAACCATTCAGTGTGCCAGTTTCATTTATCTACACACTGATTTAAGTCTAGAGGAGAGCAGGCAGTGAATACTTCTGATGAGGGAGGTCTTAACAGGGACACGGAGCGCTCTGACACCCTTCGGTGTCACCGTTCCAGTAATATAAGGCTGTCGCAGGAGTGATACATGTTTCTCTATAATTAAAATAACACTTCAGGTTAAGGCAGGGAGGCAGAGGTAGAGGGTAAAAGGAGAGGAAGTAGAGGGAGGAGAGGAACATTAACCGCAGTGAGTGGAGCAGGAGGGAGTCAGGGTGGGGTGGAGGGCTTATGTAACAGGTTTAGATGCGGCCTGTACCTCCACAAAGGATAAAGATTGGCAAGGGCAATGGGGATCAAAAAAGGCCTTTGAATTCTCCATGAAAATACAGACTAGGCCACTGGTCCTGGGATGATGGAGGCAAACAGCCACAGCTTATTCAGGACCGTAGTCTCTCTGTCAACAGTTACATTAGGAGTTTTCACCTGGGACACACTGAGAGGGGCTGCACACGAGCACTAAAGCAATGATGCTGGATTTAAAACCACATTTTCCAGGAAAATAGGAAATTAAACATCCATGAAAATCTCGTAAATTCTCCCTGCAGCCACCATTTTAGTACAATATTGCTGCAGGGTAAAACTGACTCTGGAGCACACTACTGTGGCTGAGAGAAATTAATGTTATGTATGGATATGTTTGGCTAATGCAAATTCTAAATGTGCATTAAAACAGTATTTAAAATTTAAGAGATGCAGCTGTAGACATTTACAGCACACAGAGACTCTATTACTGCTTTTGGATTGGACACTACATGAGAATTTAAGGGCTCCAGTTTCCCCTCACAGACCAACAACATGCCCATAGGTAAAATTGTGACTCTAACTTTCTTGTTAGTGTGAGTGGGAATAGTTGTCTTTCTCTTTTTGGCCCTGTGATTGGCTTGTGACCAGTCCAGGGTGTACTCTGCCTCTTGCCTTATGTCAGGTGGGGTAGGATCAAGCCCCTGTGACCCTTGTGAAAGGGTGAGAGAGCGACAGCAGAGAAGGACACCTTGTAAGCTGCAGGCTGAATTCGAACCTGAGCCGGCAGGGGCATACACAGGATGTGCCTGGATGCTTAACACTCCTCTAAAACCAGCACCCCAAAAACTCAACTCAGGATTATTGTCTGTGCCACATATTCATAATATTGAACCTCCTTACTGAGTTATACCTCATGTTTGTTTCAACTATGTAGGTCAGATGAGGACTGAAGAATTACTATGGAAAAACTTTACAAGCTTGTGATAAAATCGCAGAATCACTTAAGCTAAATGTAGATTTTTTATGCTTATACTTTCTTTTTTAACAGAGCAGAAGGTTTTTAGTTCATACCTTTACATGTTTCAACGGAGCTCTTCCATCTTTGTCAGACATGTAAAAGTATGAACTAAAAACCTTCTTGTCTGTTAAAGAAAGTATAGGCATTTTATGTACACAGACATAATGAACCTACTCGGACTATGTAGATATTTTAATTCAATCCTTTACTAAAAATAAAGGTACAGTACTTGGCAATATCTCCTTAATATGGTGCAAATGACAGTAATCAGGGTCAGAGGAACAAAAACTAAGAGGCCAAAAACTGACAGTGGATCTGGATCAGATCACCTCCAAAATTATTTAGAGTTATTTTACACACAGACTGACGGACAGGCAGACAAAAAACAAACAGACAAACACTGGCAAAAACAAACTCCCTGGTGGAGGCAATAAGCTGAGAAAAAATCAACGTGAATCAGCACAATAATCCTTCACTTTCCCCCCTCAGTGGAGTTTTATATTCTTAATATTCTATTGTCATATAAATCAGATGATTGTCTTGCAGTATAAGTGCAAATTTGTTGCATTGTAATTCTGCTATTGAATGAATTGTGGTGCATCACATTGAATCATAATGAGGGCTTTAAATTGTTAATTTTCTTATCATGATTAGTTAAGATTTAAAATCTTCCACCAGAAATTGAAGTTTAGTTTCGTTCAGATTCAGACAACTTTATTTCGACTAAAAGGTTATTCGGTTCATAGCAAGGAAGTCTTTAAAGACAAATTAAACAAACACAGCCACAGTCAACATCTACACAATCAAAATCATGTGTCAGTAGCAACAGACTTAGCAGACCAACTGGGTCACTCATTATAAAAGCATAATTATTTATCAATAAGTAATAAGCACATAATAACTTTAAAGTGTTCTCAGCTGAGCAGCATGCCTTAATTTAAAAGTGCAAAGATAATGATGATGTTTTAATGTAAAAACAAGTTTTTCTGTCCATTTTGACAAAGTTCAACATTCCTTTCATGAATACTGACATCACCACTTCCACCCTCTCGAATAAAATCTTCTCATAGCTCACACTTTTCTCCCTCTTCTCCCTTTTGTGGAAAAACTCCGAATCCTTGACTGCCTGAGCTCTGGACTGAGCTCCCAGGGATTAACTCTGGTAAATCTATAGTCCTGCAGGAGCTACAGGGACACAAGACCACTGAGGCGTCATGATGATGACTTAGCTGTCATTAAGAGTTTGTATTCTAATTTAATGAGCATTGATTTGTTTGGTTTCAAGTCCAAAAGCATGATTAGAGTGTTGAAGAAGCTCCTCTTTTGGCACAAACATTAAATTAAATTAACAAGCATGCGTTATGGAAACAGAAGCGTGAGGCCAAATGTGAGGTATGGCTATTAAATAATGAGGCTGTGCTCATGAGGGTAAAACCACGTGGTGTGTTATAAATTAAAGGTTTAGGGATGTAATGATATGAAAATTTCATATCCTGGTTATTATGATTAAAATTATCATGGTTATCATTATTATCGCAGTATTGTTGCAATGTGCTCAAATATCCAAAAAGTACTTAAATACACTGAAATCATTGAACAAAGTTTTGTTTTGTTAAAAAATAATGTGATTTTAAGAACGATCATGGAGTGACCAGTACTTGATCCTCTTCAGCTCTCTGGTTCCTCGCTGAGGTCTTTCTCAACAATCCAGCCAGGCCTCTCTGATGCTGCTGTGGGGGTGTTTGTGGTTTTTCCCTGCCTCCCTTCCCGGACACTTTTTTCTGCATTTTTTGCAGACAGGGTGACCATCTTCAATAAGTTTCCTCTTGGCGTCTTTGTAAAATCCAAAATAAGACCAGACTTCAGACTTTCTCCATTTCAAGGGGGAAAAAAATCTCTGTTACAGGATCTGTACGGGCACCAACCACCATACTTAAACTTTCAGAAGTCAAACATTGCAACTACACGTGTGAGCCTGCGTCTAAGGGACTGCTGCTTTGCCGAGGAGCAGACAGATAGTTTTGGCTCTTTCAGGCAATGAGCAGTATCATCGTGAGTTATTGACAAAGTGAGGTAATTAAACACGGTTTTAACGGTAATTAAAATAGGAAACGGTAATACGAACTTACGAAATTTTTGGTTTATCATTTTACCGGTAACCATTACACTCCAATAAAGGTTGAGTATTCACACACAACTACTGCAAGTTTATGTTTAGAGGAGTCTTTAGTTCACTTCTACAGGTTGAAGTGCATGTGTTTTTGGTGTTAGAAACACATTAACTTGAACAAAAAGGTGATTGAGGACACAAGCACATGTGTTTGAATGATACAAAATATTTTGTGATGGCAAAGAGGAAGTCCAAGATGATGAACATCCTGGCCATGCACACATGCACGTCAAAAACTCCTGAAAACATTCAGCAAAGTGAACAAATCATTGGAAATGTCTGACTACTCAGTATAAGAATGAGAGCAGAATTGGTCTCGATTGAGAAGAAACAGTTAATCACAGCGGTCACCACTTCTCTGAACCACCTCAACGCCCCCGTCACGGACCAGCAGGTGACCAGAGAGGGATTTCAGCCAAAGATCTGAGGCCAGTTTAAGGATTTGATAATAACTCTACTGAAATTAAGGCTTTTTAAATCTCAGATGTTTGTTGACTAGCTTACATGAATGCAGACAATAGTTCCAAGTGTCCTGAAAAACTTGGAAACAATGACCACATTTCTTATTGAATAAAACACTTTGAAAAACGAAACATGCAGAAAATTATAATCATAACAGAAAATCTATTGCTTCATTAAAAACCTAATAAGTAACTTTTGCTTGAAGATTTGAACATGAAAAAGTGTGTGTCAAAACACTTTGTTATCACTTTTCCAAAATATTTGGGTGTCTATTCATTTGTTCCAAAACGTCTCCACAAAATTGCTCGCCTTTTTCCTTTTTATCAGGAGTAAGAAGTTTTGGGACAACATTGGTGCACGCCTCTGCAAAAACACATGCACTTCAATTAGTAGCTGGCAGTAAACTTACAGCAGTTGTGTGTGAACACTCAAACCTTTAATTTATAACACTAAGTGTGACTGTGAACCACATGGCTTTATCCTCATAAGAGCGGCCTCATTATTTAATAGCCAGACTTCAAATATGACCCGACCACTGTATGTAGTTACAGACAAAAAAAAAAAATACAAGATTATATGCATGATGATTCATGTGCTCAGGGAGACTCAAATGATTGTGAAAATCACGTAAATGATGTTTTTCTTTCAATAACTCACAGTATTACTGAAGTGCACATGCATCAAACCTGAAGATTACATTACCTGATTATTCAAAGTTATTTCATAAATGGGATCATGTCAGTGTACTTAGTTGATTGAATAAGCCCACAGTGTCACAGCACAGAGTTTGTACTCTGGAGATCACCTCGGTCTGTGCAGCCAGTGTGCAGGTGTTGGTGTATCCACTTTATCTGATACACAACAAAAGCTGTAGGTCAGCACATTCAGGTGCAGCTCTGCCTTAAAAAGACCCTGAGAGAATACAAAACAGCTCTGCAATTATCCTGAACCATGCAGCGGTCATCACTTCTCTGAACCACCTTAACACCCCCGTCATGGACCAGCGGATGACCAGGGGGCACTTCAGCCAAAGATCTAAGGCCAGTTTAAGGATTTGATAATTACTCTTCTGAAAAAAATGCTTTTGAAATCTCAGATGTTTGTTGACTAGCTTACATGAATGCAGACAGCAGGTCCAAGTGTCCTGAAAAACCTGGAAACAACAGCCACATTTCTTATGAAAGAAAACACTTAGAAGAAAGAAACATACAGAAAATCTATTGCTTCACTGAAAACTTAATTAAAATATTCTCCTCATTACATTTCAGAGCTTCCAAGACGGATGGAAAAGTCATCTTAGAGGGCATAATAATGTTTACAGTCATCTCAAACAATGATGGTAGTTTATGGGCTATAGTGCACAGTCCTGTGTATTGTCATCTGTCTGTAACTGTTACATTGTTTTGATTTTTGTATTTACCTGACTTGGGACAATGAACAATCAAGGAAATGTGCTCATTCAGGCAAATGAACATTGACGCTTAGCACTGATATGTTGATCAATGCGTACTGTTCTTATTAAGTTAATTAAAGATTAAAACAAATAAATGAGAATCCTGTGAATAGGAGGCTCACATATTTGTACCACAAGTCATGCATCTCAAAAAATGACAACTTGAGAGCCACATTTACCCTATTTTAACAAAAATGTACATCTGTATCAGCAAAATATATTACTAACAAGAGAAGTCAGCGTTTGATTAAACTTCCTGTTCATGCATTTCAAAGTAAAAGCCTGGTTTGCCATTTCAGTCAAACACTTCTACTTCCTTAAGTTCAGGTCAGTTATTCAGTGCATCAGGACACTTGTTGGGAGGTTTTTTTTTTGGTAAACTTGGACTGTATTTCCTAATTTAATGTCGAACACAGTACATTTTTGTGCCTTTCTGTGAATGCCAATTAAATGCCAAGGATAAAAAATGCTCCATGGTCATTTTTGACGTGAAGAAAAAGCTGAACAAGAGACCACAAAATCAGCTTTTATCAGACCACTGTAAAAGAGGAGACCACATCATGGACTGTAAAAAAGGCAAAAGCAAGAAAGCAACAAGTACCACCAACAGACCACAGAGGCTACTGAGATCAAGTCAGGCCCATAGAACATGTTGGTATCACATATATTTGACAGTTATTGAGCAAAAACAATTGTTCACCAATGGCGGTTATCTGGATCACCACCAAAATGTAATCATTTTTAAGTTGGGCCATTACCAACATCTGAAAATTTCAGCAAAATCTGTCCAGTAGTTTTTGTATAATCTAGCTAACAAACAAACAAACAAACAAACACTGGCAAAAGCATAACCTCCTTGGCGGAGGTAAAAATGAAAATGCCCAAACCATTTTTGTGACATTAAACACTTTCTGCAGGTGCATTTGCAGTATTCCATAAAGAATCGGTCATCCTTCTAGCATACAAGAGTTCATGTTATATTCACAGACTGCACATCCTTTAAAACAAACCTCCACAAAAAGGAGCAAACTGGTGTATGAGCATGATCTGTTTTCATCATACCAGCTAAATTGTCTCCAGAAAAGAATGGGAACTTGAATGAACCCAGTTTCTCTTCCTCTATCAGACACAAAAACAAGGAAAAGGATTTCTTTGCCAGTATTTGTTCCGAATCTAATGGCACTGATGCATCTTCCTCTAATAACAGCAGACAGTCCTCATCCATGCTGTTTCTCTAACTGGGTTACACAAATCTGCCCCAATGGGGATCCGACTTGATGTGCTGCAGAGAGACATTACTCCCCTCTTTGCACGTATAGCTGCAGCAAACATGACTGACTGGATACATCAGGCTGTTTCTTACATACTGATGATAACTGGCAGGCTTAAAACTGGCACAGACTGCTGTCAAATAACAAATCTGTTCAAGGTAAGATTAAGGTCCTGTCACAGACAGCGATTTGGACGTCACGCTGCTGCATGTTCAAAGAGAGGAGGGTGACGCTCGACAGCTCAAAGAAAGCTGTCTGAGGGGATCGTGGGTCGATCATTAGGCACAGTCCTTAATCCTTTGTTAATATATACAAATACCACCACAGCTGCAACTTGGTCTTCCAAAATACTTTAAAGCCAAATTACATTAAAATCATATTGAAATGATTCACCTGCTTTAAGTCCAGCTACAGGTGTGTGAAGGTCGTTTGGTTTACTCTGATGGAGTATGTAGTTAGACTGCAGCAGGTCAGGTAGGGATAAATGTCAGAAAGCTATACAGGTAAGACAGACAATAAAAATATTCTTAAAGTTTCTGTAACTTCTCTCTCCTATGAGTCAACACTGAGGCAGTTATGAATGAAGATAATCGGCAACACATCAAATTAAAGTCAATACTATTGTGCATTTTGATGATAAAGTTGATTTATATGATAATTTCTGATGTAGCAAGTTGTTTTTGTGGACGGAGGCTAGAGGAAGATAAATCTCTCCAAAAAAATCATATGTGAAGCTGGAAGACGGAGATATACTCGCAGTTTGTCCTTGCGTTCACATTTGCATCTGTTGGCATCATGAGCATTTTTGATTATATACTTGTCTGAGTGTCACACGTGTTACAGGAGGATCCCACTAGAAGACTAACAAAGACCTCGGGCTGTATGTGACTATTTGTTAAGTGAAAAGTAAACTTTATACATGGCGATAATTACGTTGACTGAGAGTAAAACTAACAAAATAAACAACAATTATCAATGCCATCATCAGATATGCGTTGGCTCTTGATAACCAACGGTCAGACCTCATTATCAGCATCGTCTGCACTCAGTTTCTACATTACCTTTTCTGTGCGCCATAACTGTATCTGTGTAATAAGTGTGATCGTGTTAGCTGGTGACTTTCAACTGGCTGTGCTGATATATATTGTAGTTAAAGAGATACGCCAGCTTTTTTTTTTTGTTTCCTGTCTTGCCTCAATCCCGAGTTCATGACAAGCAGATAGATACCATTCTTTTGACTGTGCGTGCAGTAACAAGGAAGAGACAGGCAGAGCTCGCCCACCGCTAATTAGCTTAGCTTAAACACTGGGAGTCAATGGGTAGCATTAGCCTGCCTCTGCCTACAGCCATCAGATAAACTCTTCAGTGACTCTAAACGGTCCTGTGTGCTTGTTGTGACTCTTTTTTAAAGTCTTATGTTATTATATTTATAATTTTTAGACTAAGATTAGCACTTCATGTATTTTTTTAAGAAATATATACTTAAATAAATGTAAGGGCAGTGCATGTGCAAACAACCGTGGAAGTGCTTGTAGATAGGTCAACAAGCATCGTGTCCTCACTGCAAATGAACCACTCCAAGGGTCATTTGGAAGTGAGTGAAGATCACCTCTATAAGGAGAGCTCGACACAGTTGTTTGTAGTATAACGGGGACTGATTGTTTTGCTTATATAACTTCAAATGGACAAACAGGGAACATCAGCTTGTATCAGATCAACTCTCCAAAATGATCTCAGCTGTGAAAACAACCAAAGGTTTTTGTAACATGTATGGGGAAAATTCTGTGCATGAGTCCCAGATTGAGGTGATTATATACAAAGCTTATCAATAGCTCTTCAAAAAAGTCATTTTTCTTGTAAATGTTCATGATCATATTAATTTATGCGCTTATTTTTGATATGGTATGCTTTTTTGAGACTGGGAGCTAGAGAAAGATGGATCTGATATACTAGAATTTTAAACAATGAACAAGTAAAAATGAAAAGAAATGGATACCTGTTTCAAAGACGTGCAACAGTCCTAAACACTCATTGTTTCATTATTAGGTATTTTTTTCAGATTCCTCTTTATCTAGCTAATGAAACAATGAGTGTTTAGGACTTGTTTTTTGTTGCACATCATTGAAAACGGGTATCGATTTCTTTTAATTTCTACTTGTACCTGTTCATAGTTTAAAATTCTGGTATTAAAGTGAACACTTCATATGACTTCATACATGCAGCAAAGTATGCATGTTTAAAGACAAACAGTAGCAACAAGCAAACACAACAGAACCAATTCTCGTCAAGCTCTAATCTGGTCCTTTAAAGTACTCGTACTAAAGTCCTCATTTCCAGTATTAGGTGCAGAGAGCAGGTGGACTCCTCCACGTCTGCAGCAGTGAAATGTCTACAGCCCTGAGAGAACTGCTCAAACACACAACTCCATCCCCAGCTCTTCATTCAGTCTGCTTTAATTCTCCCCTCAGAACAAACCTCTCGATAGAGCTAATGGAGCATGAGAGTGAGGGGCAGCCACAGAGAAACACTGATAATGATGCATGAAGGGAGGGAAAGAGGTGACCCCAGAGGATCAGAGTGTTCTCTGTTTGTTCTCTCACCTTCTGTCTGTCCTCACACATTATATTTGTCTCTCATGTTATTTCCCCAGTGTTTCTTCTCTTTATTGTCTGCTCTGTTTGCCCCTAGTCTCCTACTGCCTGTCAGGCGATAAAGTTTTAATGTGTTGAAGTTTTGATGCTTCTTGTTTGATCTCCACCCAGCTTTATCTCCATCCTGTTGAGGCTGTATCTGCAGGGGCAGCATAACATCCTCATACACACATGTACCTTAATGTCCAAATTAGATTGTATGTTTATCAAAAACCTTATAATACAAATCAAAAATATAGAGCCGCTACGTTTGTTTGATCAGCATTTACACTTTACAAATTACAACGGAGGACAACGCTGATTAGACAACTGATTACTAAGCATCGAAGGTTGAGGGTTCATCTATTACTCATGTACATTTTTTAACAATTGAAGGACATTTTCTTCACATTTTGCACAGATGAAAACCCTGACCTCGTAACATTTCAAAGGTGAAAGCCAATGTCATAGAGCCTCATGTTCATTACACTTATTACGAATGCCATACCAAGAATGCTTTGAGGAATTTTCTTCAAGCTTTGTCCAAATCTCTTCAATGGCTCAGGAAGCTGATCAGATTTTGAAGGTCAAAGGTTAGTGATCAATGTCATGAAGTCATACACTAACATTGTCAATATTTCAAGAACATGTTGACTGATTTTCTTTTAATTTTGCACCGATGCCAACTATAAATCTGATACCTTCATTTATTAAGGTCAAGCTCATGGTGCCTCAAGTTCTTGTTTCACTAGTAAGTGCAGTGTCTCAAGAACGCTATGTCAACTCTTAATCAGAAAAAAGTGGTCAGACTTGAGAGACCAGAGGTCAAAGGTCAAGGTCATGAAGTCTAATGTTGACCCCTTGCTTGTAACCATGACATCTCGACACCACCTTTAGGGATTGTCTTTGAACTTTGCACAAAGTGTCAGGTTTTTGAGGTCATAAGTTTACTGCGGCTGATGTTCATTCTTTGCTTGAGAAAATATTTTTTCACACAGTTTGCAGTTTGATCAGAATTTTAAGGTCAAACGTTAGAGGTCAATGTCATGAGGTCATAGGCTCATCCCTTGCTTGCTGACATGGTTTGACAGGTTTTCTTCTAAATTTGCTCCCAATGCCAACTCTACATCATAAATGAAGGTATCAGATTTTTGAGGTCATATGAAGGACAATCTCACTCAAGTTCCTGTCTTGCTGCTATGTCAACTCTTGATCAGAGAAAACTGGTCAGACTTTAGAGGCCAGAGGTAAAAGGTCAAGGTAATGAAGCCGAAAGTTGATCTCTTACTTGTATGACATCTCGTGACCATGTTGAGGGATTGTCTTTAAACTTTCACAAAGTTTCACTCCTAGTAAAGGATAAACTGATATGATTTTGAAAGGTTAAAGGTCAAGGAACCCGGTGCTCATCCATTGCTTGTGAACTTTACATCTTAGAATCTCTTTAAGGGATTTTCTTCAAACTGAAAAAACTAAATATTTCAATATAGGAAAACTCATCAGGTTTAAGAGGTCATAAGTTTACTGAGGCTGATGATCACTCTTTGCTTGGGAAAAGGTTTTTGTTGTGAATTACTGAAAATGAGTTTTTGTTAAACTTGGCACACAGTTTGTTCTGACCTTAAGAATGAATAATCAGATTAAGGCGGTTAAATTTACAGAGTCTGATGTCATCCCTCGCTTCTTAAAATTATTTCTCAAGGAGTCCATTGAGGGATATTCATTAAATATGGCATAGATACTCCCCCTGTCTTAAAGATAAACTCAGCAGATTATCCAGGTCCAAGGTCAGAGTTCTTGGCCTTTATGTTTATCCATCACTCATGAATGCAACATCTGAAGAAAGCTTTTGATTTTTTGGGAATTAGAAATGATTATATTTTGGTGGTGATATGTATATTTGTCTGGATGCAAGAAATTCCAAAACTTCCAATTTCACAGGATAATATGGGGTCCATGTCTCTATCATCAAGGCAAATTTCATCTGGATCTGATCCAGATTGACATCACAGAAAACACTGAACTTTATAATAGGAAATCCCATTGAATACATTCAATAATTCATATAAAATCTAAATATTAATTGATGTTCCCAAGACTGGTGTTCATACTGGTTCAGATCCTTTCACTGTTCTGGATCTGCTGATCCAGATTTGTATCTTTTACAGGGGTTGTGGAAAAGCCAGTGCACTAACTGAGCTGCTTGGTGGAGGTCTGTGCTCTCTGAGTGCTTTTCTAGTTAATACTATTATAAGTACTATTATTCTTACTATTATTAGAAGTAGCTCTAGAATCAATTTTTTCATTTTTCCCTATTTCTGATCTGAGTGTGGGTGTCGTGTTGTGTTAATTATTAAATTTTTAAAGGTGAAGGTCCTCATGTTCATCCCTTACTGATTAGATTCCAATAAGGCAGTGCCACAAAAACCACCTGAGACTTTATCCTTGAACCATCACTGTATTTTCACTGTTCAGGACTTGCATACAAAGCAGAGCCATTAAACCACACCAGTTATAAATAAATAAACCATAGACACTCCACACGGTGGAAAAGTAGAAGTGTGCTTGTTACAACACATCCCTACTCTGTGGTCAGCTTCTAGATGGTGCCCTCTCTCCTCCAGTAGCTCATTAAACAAATTGGAGGAGGTCATGCAAATGCTGCAGAAAGCACGAGCGTGCACAATGTGAAGCAGTCATCCCCACGGTACCCAATACCAAAGACATCAAAGAGGAAGAGGAGGATGTCTCAGAGTGCAATGCTGTAATTTTGCCTTCCCGTGAATTTTAAAGCAAATCTTATCTCTCCTAATTATTCCGGGGGAGAGAACGAGCACGAACCAACGGAGCAGACCAAATAAAAAATAAACAAAACATGAAAAGGAAATTAAAAAAAACAGGTCCCTACGCAAACACAGCCTCTTTGAACACATTCCAGTTTGTTCTTTCCAAATAGGCCACCCTCAGACTGCATATTTGTTCTGCTGACTTTACAAAGCTCACGTCCTGCTTATTCACAGGTATGACTCATATGTTTAGTAAGAGGGAACAATCTTGTCCAATAAAAGAAAAAAAAAGGCTGCGGCTAACATAACCAAGCACGCAGACCGGGGTGTAAAACGGAGCAGTAATTATCTCTGACCTCACAGACTTCTCAGTTAATTGGTGCGCAGACCCCTGAAGAACTGCAGTTACAGGACATAGAGATGGAGAGGGAAATGGACGGCACATAATGTACTGGCCAGAACACATTAATGAAGGGAGAAGGAGAGAATAACAGGAGGAGAGAAGGAGCTGGAGATACAATGAGGTTAAAGTGAGGAAGTGAGATGCACAGAGGGGTGAAATTGTGTGAAAGTAGCAGAAAGGAAGGCGGTATAGGAGGTTGGTGCATTGTGTTTCTTGCTGTGCTCAGTCCAACGGAAATAAAAGGCACACTTACATCTGCCTGGTGTGGACTTGAGCAGATGCACATACAGAAATAGCTCAAGTGAGGAAAGTAGAAGAAGAATTTCAAGAGGGGTAGGATGGAGGCATTCTGCATTTGTTTGGCGGAGGTAGACATGTCCCAAGATGTGACGTTCTGGTTGGAGATATGTTATCAACTGAATATATGACTAAAAATGTTAGTTTACTCTTTTTTCCATGACAAAAGAAAGACACTATCTAGCTAGGATATATCCATATTTCTTTCAAGCTAAGGTTTTTCCTGCTCCATTCACACACATGGACATCATCAATGTCTTTGACAAGCTGAATCTTTTTCACCATTCCTCTGCTTCGTCCTCTTTATTTTTCAAAGTTGTCCCATCAGCAAGAAGTCCAACATCATTCAAAAACAGACATTAGCAGCAGGGCTGGCAGTAAGTTCAGTCAGAAAGACTGTTTTGCAATCATTTATTTATTTAGTTAAATAGGTCATGATTTCTTTAGTTTAGTATGAACTTTGGTGTATTTAGCATGGCTCTTTAGTATTCTCTGAGACAGTGATCATTAAAGCACTTTGGCAAATCCTCTGCTTTTTCCAACACTTTGACGACAACATCTTAACACAAAGTCATCAGTTAACACGCTAACTCATTACACCCAAACACTGAGACAGTTCTGACAGTTCATGGAGGAAAAACATCGTAGAAATGGAGGGCAGATGATGCTGACGGTCAGTTGTCAACAAATATTTGATGCTGATATTGATTATTGGAGTTTATTTTCATTCATTTACTCTCAGAATTAATGTTCACAGTTTAATTCTTACACAATTGGTGGTAACATACAGGCTGAGGTCTTTTGCACCCTAGTGGCTTCCTCCAGTGGTACACGACACATACAGGCAAATATTTAACCAAAAACACTCTGAACGCCAATGGACACAAACACAAGCATAAAGGAAAAACTGCAATTCTATCTCCAGTTTAAGGTCCGTCATCAAATTACTCTTTAAACAAATTAAAGTCTAGATTCACTAAATGTGCAATATTACTGTTACTGCTGTTGCTGCTATGTTCTAAAAACTACCTCAATATTTATATTTATCTATCCCGTGCAATACAGTCATATGTGATATATAATCAACTGTAAATACTAACCACCATTGCACTATAAGCATTCAGTATATACTCAGCTGTCCTGTGCAATACATTTCCACATGCAACAGAAATATTGAGAACTAGAAATAGGACCATTTTCATTATTAATACTTATCCTCTACCTCATATTTCACACAGAGCTCCAATTGCATTGTCCGGTAGGATTTTATTTCATCTTGTATATATCTTGTACATTTAAAGTCTTCTTACTACCTTTTTTACTTATTACAACCTCTCTTTTACTTGTACTATTTTTGCACTGTTTTTGTATTACCTTTCTTCTTAACTTAACCATCTATTGCACTAGAAAGGAGAAACTCTCCAATCTTGTTGTATATCTTGTATAATGACAATAAAGGCCATTCTGATTCTGATTCTGATTCTGACTAAATCTAGAACTATTAAGGGTAAATTTGATCGATCTGTGACTTAACCCCTTAAAGCCTGTTGTATCATATTTAATGCATACTTTTATGATACCTCTACCTAATCAATATGATCAACAAATTACTAAATAAAACATCTAAATACAATCAGATAAATGATAAAAATGTCCTCAAGCAGGTTGTCAGTTGCAAAAAACATCTAATTTATCAAATGAGATACAGAAAATATATATGTTAAATTTTATGGAAATTTTGATTTTTTTGGATTTCAGTAGCAAGTGAAATAAACATTTCAGCTTCAAAAAATGTGAATTTTCTGGCTGTAATTTGTGTTTTCAGGCTTTAAAAGGTTAAATTAAAACTTATTTTTTTGTCAGAAGACTAAATCTAAAATACCTGCCGGGTGGTTTCTGCTCTCATCGCACATTCAGCTCTTTTACCTGAGCTTCACATGAAATATAAAAGCTACTTTTGGAGGATGGCAGGAGATGTGAGCGTGTGCTCTCACCGAGGGCTTTCTGTCATGCTGCGCTCTGTGCAGTGACGTGAATTGGTTATATGTTGTTAAGTGTTTATTCACAACCTTCTGACCTCAGCCCAAGGGGAGCTGTGAAAGCTGCTGCCAGAGCGGCGCACGCTCTATCACTTAAATAACGTATACGCAGCCTACACACATAGTATGACCTTGATATTGAGTTAGCGTGAATGGATAGGCTGATGAGGGATGGGATGTGATGTGCTGTTTTTTTCCACTGCATGAATCTGCATCAGGGCTAATAAAAACTATAAAATGAAGCTTTACAACAAAAAAAACAAAAAGGCAGAGATAAATGCTGAAGCAGGAAGCAGTGACTTGAATACTGACTTTGTCATTCATGTGCATACCAAGGATTAACCCCAGGAAGTAACATGGCTGTGAAAAAAAGGTGCATGCTTCCTCTTGCACTAGCAGAAGTCATATAAACGTGGCATGTTAAAACACCTGTTTTTACAACAGAAATAAACACGCTTACGGTCTGGATAAAATACTGTTTGGGTCAGTTAGGTCATGGTTTTTTAAGCTCACCCTGTATGGGAAGTTTTTTTTTATTTTTTTTTATACAAACTCCAATTCCAATTAAGTTGGGATGTTGTCTAAAACAAAAATAAATCAATTCAATACTTTGCAAATCCTTTTCAACTTATATTCAACTGAATTACAAAGACAAGATATTTATGTTCAAACTGATAAATGTCATTGTTTTCTTGCAAATATTCCTTCATTTAAAATTTGCTTTCTGCAACACATTCAAAAGCTGGGACAGGGGCATGTTTACCCCTGTGTTATATCACCTTTCCTTTTAACAACACTCAATAAACACTTGGAGACTGAGGACACTAAGGTTGAAGCTTTGTAGGTGGAATTCTTTCCCATTCTTGCTTGATTTACAACTTCAGTTGCTCAACAGCCTGGGGTCTCTGTTGTCATATTTGTTCTTCATAATAAACCAAACATGTTCAGTGGGAGAGGTCTGGACTGCAGGCAGGTCAGTCTCGTACCTGCACTCTTTACCTACAAAGCCACGCTGTTGTAACACATGCAGAATGTGGCTTAGCATCGTCCTGCTGAAATAAGCAGATTGAGTGAAATCAGTTGGTCAAAAAGGAGTTGCAAATTGATGTATTGTGGTTTTATTAATGTTTTTATGCAACACCCCAACTTCATTGGAATTGAGGTCTGTAGTTTGTCTCCTCCCATTTTCTTAAGAATATGAAGAAAAGCACTTGTGACATCAAAAGACACAAATGTGAACACAAGGGGAAACAGCAAGTATATCTCTGCTCTTTTAGCTGCTTAGCTGAAATGGGACGCCACTGTAGTTTAGCCACTAATATCACAGTGTTGTCTGCATAATGATATTTTCAATCTCTGCTTTCAGCTGTTGGATCTCACATTCAGGCACAGGAAATCAAGATGAAGGGGGCATGTAGTATAACTCTATGTCCTGTGGAAAACACTGGAGAGGTAAGTGGACGACAACAACACTGTGTCCCAATTTCAGTTTAAGAGTCTGAATTTTCTCCAGATTTACTCACTGTAGTTCAGGGTTGGAGTGTCATTGATTATCAATGAAATGTTCATGCATTAGACATTTGCCACCATTAAGCATGCGTGAGTTGTGTCAATACAAAGCCACCCTGTAAACTACAGTTTTAGCATGTGACAAATTCGGGTTGAGTTAAACTTGAGAGTTATGTTCAACCACAACAAAACAACTCCATCAGTGTTTACTTTCTTGTTTTGGTTAAAGGTTATATAATGCGATCCCATCCAACAAAAGGGAGTTTGATATAATTGGAGTCATTTTGATTGGTTGGGAAAGTGGTGAAAAGACTTTTAAATGTGAAGAAAATTATTAATCTCGAAAAAGAAAACCATATCATGTTCTTAATCTTCCCTAAATACTTGGTTTTAAACTTCTTGATGTGTACAGACCTCTGATATGCCTCAAAAATGTTCATGGATAATGTGGATGTTGCTTTATATTTGCGTTTTGCCTTCTACTGGCAAGCAAAAATCTTTTCATTGCATTTTAAATTAATGTACTAAATAAACCTAAGAGCCATGCTAAATAAAACTAAATCTCAGTGAAACATTTTCATTAAAACTTTAAACTTTAGCACTATTTGAACTCAAATGAAACAATTATACTTCTCAAATAAAGTTTGGAAACGTTCATTATAAATGTTTTCATAGATTATTTCTCTCCTTTAACAATGCCAATTAGATTGTATTTTACATCGTTGAAAAGCCTGATTAGGAACCTCTACAAGAAGGTACAGCCTGTACGGATCATACATTTGCGGAACGAGCAACACAGCTAAAGGTGTGGGTAGCACACCCAGAAAATGTGCCAAAATCCCCTAAAAAAGAAGAAGTTGGTGTGGTGGAAGCTTTAGGACCAAGTTCACTGAGACTGCTGAGGTCAATGACAGACTGGGAAAGGGCGTCCCAGAAGGACAGCACCCCAAGAAGACCAGTTCCTCATTGTTGCTTCACCTGGGAACCATAGGCTTTCTCCCAGGAGACAAAGGGAGTTTGGTACATTTTCAAGAGGCTCCACCCACACATTTAGCTGTGAAATTCAAAACATGTCCCATTTTAGCAAGTTCGTCTTATTAAAATAGTTTTGGTAGTTTTGGTTTATCCACGTACGGTGGCTGGCATCTAAACACTGTCATCTGAATGAACTACTCCTCTGAGAATGAAAAATTCTGTTTTTAATTGATTGTTTTTGTGTAAATGTGGTCACAAGTGTGACATACATTAGTTGATGATACTGTTTAAATGAGGAAAATGTAGAGGCCAAAAACCACAAAGTAAGTTTCATGCTTTCTCACTCAGTCATGGTTTTTAAACCTGTCTTAACTGCAGTTTATCAGCATTTTATTGATGATTTGTACCTTCATTTCCAAACATCACCCGACAGTGAGGTGCCCATTACAGATGCGAGTAGGCCACCTGTCCTCCACAGGGTTAGTAAGCGAACACAGCGTGAGTTTAACCTTCAGCTAAGCATGATAAAGTCTGACAGCACTAAGCAGCCAAAGCTGGCTCATTAGTCCTCCCTGTGCCAGCTCTCTGTGGTCAGGGTCTCTCCTCTTGGCTTTTTCTTTCATCTCTTAGCTGCAGAAGCACAAACCCCGGCAGCCTCCTCCTCATTAGACAGGCCTGTTGCTTTAATGTAGCCCAACATAACACACTGAGCTGGAGTCATCCCAAAATAAAATCCCCTCCTCGTTTGTTTTGGTTGCAAACATGAAGCCGGCTGCTGTGGCCGGAGGTGCAGCTGAGCGGACTGATGTTTGGCAATGCTTAGGCTTCTTTTAGATGATGGAGGCCTCTGCTCTCCGTGGATGACATTTGCCCACAGTGACAGTGACAAATACGCCAACAGCTGAACCAGCAACCTTTTCGACATTTAAAACGACCTCTACAGCCCAACAGCTACTACAAATACACACCTGGAGGAGTTTCCAATTTGGCAGATATTAAAAAACATGTCTTAGTTCTCAGAAAAAAAGTGTTTTGGTCTATTTGGACATTTTTGCCCTCCAAAGTTTTACAGTTCAAATACACTGGATGCTTGACAGCAGATGCACATCAGAGTCCTGCATTTGGTCAGGTACTCGATGGGTATATGCAAAAAACATACGGGAGCATCATGGGAAAGCTATATTTGATTTCCCATGATGCTGCTTGATCACCTTGTGCAAATGCCCCCAGCTTCTCACAGTCACAGGAGTGTGCCTAGCCTCATTACTGTCCGCTGGGAGAGTTTTTAACGCTCTGAAAATCTCGTTTATGAAACTTCACCAAATTCTGATTCAAAGACAGCATTTTGTTGGATAAAACCATGTGTAAACTTTAAGTGGAGGACACTTATCTTTTTTAACTATTGGACTTGCACAGAAGTCGCGTTCGGTGTCTAGGTGGTTTTATGAATGCAGACTTTCTTTTAATAATTGCTCATGAATTTGGAGCAGTCATTTTAACTAAGATGGTCATAGTGTTTACATATGTTCCAGTGAGATATTTGCACCATAACTTAAAGGGATAGCTCCGAGTCTACCTGTCGGAGCTCTCTCAGACAAACTTTTTAAAACTGCCTTTTATCTGTCTTTTATGTGATTTTATATATTCTACCCCCGTTTCTACCAATCGCATCTGGCAAGACGATATAAGGACTTCTTTCATCAGACTCCGATTTTATTGCTTTTATCACTGTTTTTACCACCGAGCATACCGGCTTGTTTTTAGCCCGGTAGGCTAGCTAGGCCTGGCAGAGCACTATGCCACCACTCACCTCACCGCCTGGTCCCTGCGATGGCTGTCTTCGGCTGAGCCAGAAGATCGCCGATTTAGAAAACAGAGTCTCCCTTCTTCACCAAATCGGGGAAGACGAGCGCTTCATTGATACAATGCTGGCGCAGGGCTCCAACACCGCGCCTGCAGCTGCTTCCGCCACCGGGGGAGACCTGGATGACACCGTGCCGTGGACTAACATCACTCACCTCCCTACCGATGACCAGTGGACACGGCTGGGAGCCAAACCCAGAGCTCTCCGCTGCTCTACCCCGGGCCAGGCGGCCCCGTGGAGGACGGTTCATCACCGCGGTAAATCCATGAGACTGTCACCGCCGTGTCCTCCCCCGGCAGCTCAGGATCTTCGTCTGTCTAACAGGTTTAACATCCTGGATGAAGATGAGTTTCCTCCACTGGATAAAAACTATAATCATCCCGCCGAGCAAAACGAGTATGCTCCCCCACCAGCGATGCACCGCAGCAGCGCTGGTGCAGCGGGCTCCGTGGTGACTCGTCCCTGCGCTCTGCGTAAACCAGCAGCGCTCACATTTACCCCGCGGTCAAATCCACCTGCACCGGGTTCATCTGGCCACCGGGTCCCGGGCCGTGGGATGGCTACGCGGTCTGCCACGGCGGCTGCCACCAGCGGGGGATCACAACATGCCCGAGGTCCCCCGCCACCTCCACCGGACAGCATCCGGATCTCATATCGGCCAGCTCCAACGACTGCGATCATCGGGGACTCCATCATCAGGCGTGTGAGATCACGGCTATCAACAACACTGTGCTTCCCTGGTGCCACAGTCAACGACATCACTGCCAAAATCCCAGACATCCTGGAGGCACACCACTCAGTCACAACCGTTGTGATCCACGTGGGCACTAATGATGTGGCGAAACAGGAGTCGGAAATCCTAAGAAAAAAATTTTATCCGACTCTTTCAGTGTCTTTCCCAGAGCAATGTGAAGTCTTTTATTTCTGGTCCTGTGCCGACTCTCGGCCGCGGGGTCGGCCGCTTCTCCAGGCTCCTGAGCCTCCACACCTGGCTCTCCACTGTCTGCAGGGATTATGGCGTCGCTTTTATTGACAATTTTAATCTTTTATGGGAGCGCAAGGACGCTTTTAACCGGGACGGTCTTCATTTAAATCCCCGGGGTTCATGGCTGCTCTCTTCACACATCTCCTTCTCTCTCCGACACCACATGGACAATCAGTATGCACCTGGACAGCTTGGATCACAACCACTAACGTCATCACCTCCTTCTTCTTCACGTTCCTGACTACAGATCACACGCAATCCAGGTACTGTCAACACCACTACTCACACTAGGTCAACTAGCTCCCCCTGTAGTCTGGCTCCCCCTGCAGTCTCATCAGCGGTCCACTCGTCAATCCCTGTCATCATCAGCAATAGACACAGTTACAAACCTCCCCATGGATCACAACTACACCGCAGCCTTTTGAACATTCCCCTGAAGCGGCACGATGAGCGCGCGTTCAGCACCGACATTAAAATGGCTTTGCTGAACGTGCGCTCTCTGTCTAATAAATCTTTTATCATACATGACGTTATTTTAGACAACAATTTAGACTGTATTCTCCTCACAGAGACATGGCTTGGCACTGACGCACCTTTTGTTCTCACAGAGGCTTCACCACCAAATTTTAACTTTTTATTTTCTTCTCGGGGGTGCAGAAGGGGGGTGGGACTGCATCGATTACAAGAAATACCATGGTTTTAAAAGAGGTTTCTTTTAGCAGCTATACATCCTTTGAATACCATGCCTTTGTTTTTAGCAGCCCACCCATCCTGTGTGTGACAGTCTATAGACCACCCCGTTACTCCACCGTTTTTATCAGCGAGTTTTCAGATCTGCTGTCTGTCATTCATACAGCTTATAATAGGATTTTAATTACTGGCGATTTTAACTTGCACTTGGACATTGTCCAGAGATTTTTTAAACATTTTACACTGCCTTGATTTTAAACAACACGTCATGCAACAGACCCACGCCAGGGGGCGCACCCTCGACCTAGTCATCACCTATGGCCTGTCCGTGGGTGCGCCCTCTGTCGTGGATCTGGCCGTGTCAGACCATTTCTGTGTGTTTTTTAACATCGCCAGTTTTAACCAGCAGGAGGCCCCTGTGAGAACGGTGAGGAGACGCTACCTAACTCCTGAAGTGGCGGCAAATTTTATTCAGATTTTAGAGAGCACTCCTGCAGATATTTTACCAGCTCCCTGTGATTTTATTGTTGACAATTTTAACAACAAAATTATGTCAACACTGGACTCAGTTGCTCCACTTTCAACCAAAAAAATTAAAACAAGACCTACACCACCATGGAGAACTGGCGAGATCGGGGAGCTGAAAAGAAGCTGCAGGAGTGCTGAGAGAAGATGGAGAAAATCCAAGTTAACGGTGCATTATGAAAATTTTCGTGAACACCTCAAATCATATAATAACGCAGTCAAACAGGCAAGAATATCCCATTTTCAAAATTTAATTACCAACCATAAAAACAACCCCAAATTCCTCTTCTCTACAATTGACCTTTTAACTAATAAGAATTTTAACAGAGCCTCCATTCCAAACGACACCTTATGTGAGGACTTTGCAGACCACTTCAGGAGTAAAATCAATGACATCAGGTTGAATCTTTTACCCCAACAGATTTTAACTGTCGACTCACCTAGGTTGTTGATTTTACCTGAGGAAACACTGGAGAGTTTTGCCCTGGTTGATGCAAGGACGCTTGGTCGAGTTTTCTCCCAGGTGAAGCCCACAACCTGCCTTTTAGACCCAATTCCCACACCATTTTTTAAAACATTTTATGGCTTCTTTGAGGAACTGTTGCTGTACATTGTAAATTGCTCTCTTCAGACAGGTGTCTTTCCTACTTCCTTTAAAACGGCGATGGTGAAGCCCCTTCTGAAGAAGAGCAATTTAGACCCCAGTGTCTTAAACAACTACCGGCCTGTATCCAACTTACCATTTTTAAGTAAAGTTTTAGAAAAACTTGTTTTTAACCAAGTAAATTATTTTTTAATTCAGAACAACATTTTAGAGAAGCATCAGTCTGGTTTTAGGATGAACCACAGTACAGAAACAGCCCTTTTAAAGATTTTAAATGATATCAGGTGCAATTTAGATAACCATAAACTCACAGTCTTGGTGCTGCTGGATCTGACCGCCGCCTTTGATACAGTAGACCATCACATTTTATTAAATAGACTGAGGCACCTGGTTGGCTTCTCTGGTACTGTTTTGAAATGGTTCAACTCTTACCTGACTGATCGAAACTTCTTTGTAAGTTTGGATACATGTTCCTCAGGAACCCATGAGATAAAGTGTGGGGTCCCCCAGGGGTCAATTTTAGGTCCAACTCTTTTTAATCTTTACATGCTTCCCCTGGGGGATGTCATCAGGAGGCACGGCATCAGCTTCCATAGTTATGCGGATGATACCCAACTATATATCGCCGTGTCTCCTGATGACACAGGGCCTATTGATGCCCTTTTTAACTGCATTTTAGATATAAAGTCATGGATGGCAGTGAATTTCCTACAGCTCAACCAGGACAAAACAGAGGTCTTAGTCATTGGCCCTGAAGGCCAGAGAGAGAAACTTTTACCAAAACTCCAAGACCTTAAACCAACAAATTCTGCAAAAAAATTGGGCGTGATTTTTGACTCTGCGCTTTCTTTTATTCCACACATCAAGAATATAACTAAGATTGGTTTTTACCATCTCAAGAATATAGCCAGAGTCCGCCCGTGTCTCTCTCAGGCCAGCATGGAGGTGTTAATGCATGCTTTTATCTCTTCTCGTTTAGATTATTGTAATGCCCTGCTCTCTGGTCTTCCCAAAAAGAACATATCCAATCTCCAATTATTACAGAATTCAGCCGCACGAGTGCTGACGAGGACCAGAGGGCGGGAGCATATTACTCCAGTTTTAAAATTGCTGCATTGGCTCCCCGTGCGCTTCAGGATCAATTTTAAGGTTCTTTTATTAGTTTATAAATGCCTTAACGGCCTCGGGCCTACTTATTTATCTGACCTGTTTTTACCGTATCAGCCCTCGCAGACCCTGAGGTCCTCTGGCACCGGCCTTTTAACCATACCAAAAGTTAGATCTAAGACACACGGGGACGCGGCTTTTAGTTATTATGGTCCCCGATTGTGGAACAGCCTGCCGGAGAATCTCAGGGCTGCAGTGTCTGTTGATACTTTTAAAAAGAGGCTCAAAACCCACCTTTTTACTCAAGCTTTTAATTGATTTAATTGATTTATTTATTCCTTCAATATTTATTCTTATTCTACTTTATAACTTATTTATTCCATAATTTATTTATTTATTTATTCTTTTAGTTATCTTTCTTATCATATCTAATTCTTAACTTTTTACCTTATTTTAGTTATCCATTTTATGCTATTTTATCGGTCTTTTTTATGTCTCCCTTTTCTTATATTTTTATGACTGTTTTATTTTGATGGTTTTTAGCTCCAGTGTTTCCTCATGGGGGCTCTCCACGCTAGGAGCTGCTCCTGGTTCACTCCTGGGGCCGCTGCCGGTGGATGGCTCCACCTGCGTGGCTGGAGGCCCCTGCACTGTGGTGTGGGGCTTCGTGTCTGCGCGGGGTGGGGAAGTCTCCGGCTACGCTCCTCGTGGGCCGGGAGCCCTCCTCAGCGTTGATGGCCCCCAAAGGTGGCTTATCCCTTACCTCAGACTTCGGTGCCCAGCCATGTCTCTCTTTTTCGATAGCTCGTGTGAATGTGTGTGTGTATGTGTGTGTGGGCGCAGGTGTGTGTGTATGTGTGTATGCTGATGTCTGCGAGTGTGTGCGATAGGTCTCTATATTTTTTTGGGGGGGTGGGATGGACGGGTTTGTTGTTTTTATGCTGTTTTTAGCCTCTGTGAGGCACTTTGTGTTGCTTTTAAGTATGAAAAGTGCCTTATAAATAAAGCTTGATTGATTGATTGAGAAACTTTCAAGCCCCATTGACACCCGTCCTCGCAATCAGCTCTGCAGGTAAGGAGCAAAATGGTACCATTAGTCATTAGCCTGCTACGCTTTAGTCACAAGATTAACAAATCAGCTGTTGTACTAACAGTAGCAGCATGCATTTATGGTATTGTTGCTGCATGTGTTTGCATTTGTGGATGTTGCGGGTCAGTCACATGGCTAATGTAGACAGGTCCCTGTAGGTATGGATTTGACATTAGAAAAATGTGTGTGGTGGGTTGGGCAGGTGCTGATTGGTAAAACTGTACCCATGCAGGACTCTGATGGTGGTGACCTCCTACTGAAAATCAAACAATTGTGGTAATTTTCATACCAAAATAGTTTTGGGGAGTTCCATTACAAGTGGGCGATCCATGCTCAGCACGGTTTGTGTAAATATATATATGAACACAGACATTAATCCCTGTTCCAGCACAAACAACTACACTGAGTTCACCTCACAAAGGTGGTCTCAGCTCCTTTCCCGGCAACTTCTGAAGAAGTTTTTTTATAGTGAGGACACAATTGACCCAGCAACCAACAAAAGCAGAATGACACTGCTGAAGTAGTACTAGCAGAAGCAGTAGTAATAATAACTGCATTACAGCTATCAGGCAACTAGGCTACTGACAGTATACTACTTGATAATATGCCATAGAGTCACTTTCTGTGCACATGCACAACATACCATAAAAACAGTAACTTTTAAACATCACTCACCATCACTATGAACGATCATCACAGGACTTAACATCAACTGATTGAAAAATCTTTTAAATCCCACAATTTATCCAGCTCATTCAAGCAGGAGGACTGATCCTTTATGAAGCTCCTCTCTACTTGACAGTGTCTCTGCGGACACTTCTCCTGGTGTTAGGATGTAATGAGTTATGATGCTAACTGATGTCCCCTATGGTTCGCTGTAGGCACCAACAAGACATTAATTTCCACTATAATCCTTATTATATCACCATTTTTGGGTGATTTTCTTCCCATAATGCACAACTCAGTCAAAGCAACGCTGACTGTGATTTAATGGGGGCCTTTTGGGGACCTGAGAAAGGTGCGACTCAGCCTGGACTTGGCCCTTTTCAAAACACTGCAGTATGAACTTGAAACAATCCAAAGGAAATCTGCAGATAATGTTTTCGTCTCTAATCACCTGAGAGAATACTTTATAGGTCAATAAGCTTGAACATTCAGAGCACAAGGTCACCAGGTTTGCAAGGGAAACCATCTCCAACACATGTGCAGGTGCTAATTTTAGGCTGTGTTTTCCCAAACCAGTCATACAGTTTGTAAATTCATCATTTGCAAGGGTGAGGATAGTCTTGTAAAGCAATTGGATCTACCAGATTCTGTATTATTCAGGCAGATCCATGCAAAAGCTTCAAGCTGAAAAAAATGTGTCTAGTCAGAAAATTACTAGCAGGCACGAGTTACAGGTGTGGGTTAGTTCTGCTGAAAGCAGAAGTGACGTAACCCTCTGACTGACCAGTGACTGTTTGACAGACAAAACATTGATTCAATCACCTTTAGTTTTTTCTTGAAAAGTTCTGTCCTTTCCAAACACGTTCAATGGGATGTTACTTATATGGATATTAAAAATATTCCATGGATAAAAAAAACAGTTCATCTGGAGTGCCAGGTTAGAGTGGTGGGTAAATTATTTTAACTACTTGTGTAACTGGATTAAAGCAGTTTTTGTGTGAACCTTCCTTTTTGATGGTAGCCATACAAATAGAGTATTTTATTTGACAAAATTATATCATCTATTACTGAATAAAAATTAGAAAAAAAACTACATGGCAGAAAAAAGGAGGTCAAAGCTTTCTGTTGAACACGTGACACTTGCCAGTGGTTTGGCTTTCAAAACACACGGCATTTTATCAAACATAGCTTAAAAAAATGCCTTATTCCAAACATAAATTGCTTTTGCATTGGAATTTATAAACAGTATTGAAGTCTTGATGCACGTTCAAGTGTAAAAAGCAAGTGCTATTGTGCTAGTCTTCGGCTAATTCTCACAATGAGGATCTTTCACAAACAAAAATGTTCAAGTATAACCAAATAGCAGATACACTAGTGCACTATCTGTGAGAAATAGAGAATAAAGACATTTTCAGAGATATTAGAACAATTCTGATGGATTAATGGATTTGAAATGAGAAGCAATGACAGATTAACATCCCTATGGCACTGTGTGATTATTGTTATGTAAGCATATACTGTTCCTGGTTTAAAGGCTCTGCGCCATATTTGACTGTATAAGGTCTGTATACAAGCAGAATCTAAACAAGAAAATGCATCCATCCTAATTTTCCATTTGCTGCCCTTCCTTACATCAGGGTTACTGCTGATTCACAGCACCGCTCCATTTCAGGTCCTTTTACCTCAGTGTGTCTTAACCTGTAGCTTACAGTTAAAAACTGACAGTTAGACACCCAATTAGGGGGAGTAATGTCCATCATCTTCACAGCGACACTTCAGCACCATGGACAAAGCTGCCTGCTCAGCAGAGCTGTCTGACAACTGCAGCAGATTTATCTTACTTTTGCCTCCACCATTAAAAGTTCTCTCATTTTAACAACTCAGCTCATCCAGGATAATATCTATTTATCTGTTTAGTAGTTTAAGGAAGACATATGGAGCACAAGCCTGGGGACCCACCATCACCTCTCTTGTGAGGAGCTGCAACCCCTTTTTTCCATTTTTTCTAATTAATCAATCCATCCATCATCTCTACTGCTTACCCCTCTCGGGTCGCAGGGGGGCTGGAGCCTATTCCAGACATTGGGGAATGGGCAGGGGACTCTGAACCAGTCACCAGCCAATGTCAGGGCCACACTGAAAGACAGGCAGCCATCCACACACTCACCCTAAGTGCAACATAGAGTCACATTTAACCTAACAAATATATATTATTGGTCTGTGAGAGGAAGCTAGTGTGTCCAGAGGGAGCCCACACATGCAGGGGGGGAACATGCAAGCTCCACAAAAAAACAGGGGTTTAAACTAGCAACTTTCTTGCTGTGAGGCACGCATACTACCTGCTGTGCCATGAACTGGTCATATTTAAACATTTATAAGGACCCAAAGTTTGTTAAAAAAAGGGTGAACTTTCAACCTCAGTTGGAGTAAAATAGGACTGAACAAGGGATAACAAGCATGACTGGAAACTGCATTAATACAGAAGCCTTTTAGAAATATGCACGATTGCATACAAGCATTTTTTATCTTCTTTTATTTTATTTAACCTTTATTTAACCAGATAAATCTCATTAGGATCAGGATCTTGTTTACAAGGGCAACCTGGCCAAGAGGTCAAAGATGGATACAAAATTCAAGAAAAAGCTTTAAGCAATAAATTGCAGCCCATAAATATGTTAAAATCAACAACTTGACAATGGAAGAGCAATAACTTTTGAGGACAGTAGCAAATCACAAACACAGGGATTGTTCATAGGATTCTCACTGCCTGGTGAATAAACTGGAATGAAAAGCCTTGAGTGAAACCAGTTTTGCCATTTTCAGATCAGTCTGTATAGTTTTCCAAGCAGTGGGGCCGGCATAACAAAAAGCTCTTTTCCCAAAATCAGTTTGGACTCTGGGCACATTTAATTGATAGACTGCACAAGAGTTTAAGGCGTAGGTGCTCCTTGATTTCTGCCGTAATGAACATAGATAGGACGGTACTAGTCCAAGAAGAAATTTATAAATCAACAACATCCAGCGGGTATACCTCCTGGAGCTCAAGGAGGGCCACTCAGCTTTGGCATAAAGCTTGCGGTGGTGAGTGAGACATCCGCTACCAGTCACAAATCGTAATGCACAATGAAAAACAGTGTCCAGAGTCCAAAGACATTTGGTCGAGACACTCACATACAAAGCATCACCATAATCAATCAATGACAGAAAAGATAGATAGATTTTACTATTTACAAGACCACACGATACCATGGAAAGAAACAGCTTCATTTTGCCAAGAAAAATGAAAATGGCTGCATTAAGAATGTCATTTTCAACACATATTTAAATGTGTTGTCAGCTGGGGTCCTGGTTTGGCAGAGCGGGTAGAAACCAAGCACACACCAAAAATGAAGGCTTATTTCTAGAGTGGCTGACCTGGGTCGGAATCCTGCTCGAGGCCCATTTGCTGTGTATCCTCCCCTTGTTACTCTCCTCATTCTGAAATCTATTCTCTATCTTTCTACTATAAACAAAGGCCGAAAATAACCCAAATAATATCTTTTTGAATAAATGTGTTACAAGTGAATATAGAAATGGTACATAAATGGTGTGAGTGTGCACCAGACCAGCCCACAAAAATTGCAGGGCCCCTCAAGTGAATGGACCCTCCCCATGTCTATTCACCAGGTTGCATGTTACTAGTGTGTGAGTATGTCCATGTCACTCTACAATAATTTTCTTCTTGGCAATGTAATTTGTCTTTGCGTAATGCACGGTGGTTACCACTCCATCAAACAAGCAGCCACAGTCATGAAATAGAATTTAGGAAGGGAAGAGAGTTTAGGGGAATGACATGCAGAAAATGGGGCTCAAGTAGGAACCTAAAACAACAAGGTTATGGTTTGGCCGAGTGGTAAAGCAGTGGAGCACGCCCCATGAACATGCCTTGACTGGCTCAGGGCTGATTCTCCCCTGCTCTGTCTCACCCTTACATATGCAAATCCAATAATAATAATATAGGATATAGGAGTTGTTATGGAGTTGGCCATGAGGCAGGTATTCAGCATGGTATGCAAGTTGTAAAAGAAAATAAAACAATGAAACACAGAAGCTCAGTGTGATGATTAAAATCCTTACCTTAATTTTAATTTTTATTTTAAAAAGTTTAATTCTTGCTTTTCGTTTTCTGCTTCTGTAGCTATACTCTTTCATTATGTATGTACATTTTGTACATTTTGCATCCTGATCTTAAATTGAGAAAAATACTTATTTGTGTGCAAATTAAAAAAATCTTGTTCGCAATCAATGGCCCACGTTTGGGGGAGTATTTTGTGGTGTAGTATGCCACAGAAAATGTTGATTTTGAAAGGAAACTAAAGGTTTTCTGACAAATCTGAAGGGGTGTCCTCATTTATGCTGAGCACTGTACATTCTTGGAAATACACTCTGTGTGTATCTAGTCTATACTTCGAGAGTGAAGTGAACTGGCGTCAAATTCCTTGTATGTCTAACATAACTGGCCAATAAAGCTGATTCTGATTATGAAATTCAGGTTGCACCATCTAAATAAATAATAGTATTAAGACTGGCACATTACAGATGAATTCAAGGCAATTTCTTCGCTAACCTCAATGGGACCTTCCATTTTACTGGGCTCCAGAAAGCTCCCCCCATGAAGGGCAGCCTTGATGTGCACAATGCTGCCCCTCCATAAGTCAGTGCCCCAGCTGGCCTTAGATGCGCCCCTGTTCACTCTCAAAACTTTTTAAAATCAAGGTGACAACATCCTCTCACCTCTTTCTAAAGTCCCCACATGCCCCAAAACTTCAGCAGGTATACCTACAGCAGATCTTCTTACCTGATGCTGCTTGCATCCAGCCACAGATCTTGTAGACGGTGGAGGTGCTCAAGAGGAAGAAGAGACTGAAGCAGCCGATGCAGGTGACCACGAGCATCATGGACATCCCGATGAAGAAGGAGGCGGCCTTGAACGCCCCGGAGGGGATGGCGGAGAACTCGGTGAAGCTTCCCTGACAGGCCAGCTCCCTGGAGTGTCCGTCTCCAACGCAGTAGTGAAAGAGGCCGAAGTAGCCGGCCTGCGGGGTATCCACGCCATCCCCGATCCAATAGGGCTGCGAGAAGATGGTCACGTTAACCATGCCGAACAGGATCGTGAAGATGGCCCACAGGAGTCCGATGACACGGGAGTTGCGGACATAATTGGTCTGGTAGAGTTTGGCGGCTTCTGCAGACGGTAGCATTGATGCGGCAGATCCAGGTATCATTTTACGCAAACACGGAGACTAGAAGAAGGTGGCGATCAGCGCGAGGAGAGAGCGAGGACTGAACATTTATGGCATGAACCGTTTTTTTACTGAATTATCCCCGAGAAGAAGCGAGAAGAGGAGGACGGGTAAAAACGACTGTGCAACTGCAACACAGCAACATCTGTCAGACGAGATCAAGTCATGACGTTGGAGCCTGAAGCCAGGAGCTGAACCGAGCTGGAGCGCAGAGCTTTAACCCGGGATAAGACTAAAACTCAGCGACTACAGCAGCACTAACAGGTTACCTCCTCTTTGCTCGGTGTGTCCGTCAGACCTGCTCATTTCTGCCGCACCACGTCCCTCACTGATGCCCTTGGAAAACCTCAAACAACCTCCGAGAGAAACACAGATGTTTGATTCAGACTGCAAATGACGCGAGACTACATCCAAGGAAAATAATAACACACGATATCGCGCAGGCAGGACAATGTCCCCTATCCGATCTGCTCTTACAAATGAATACTGTCTACCGTGAGAAGATAACACGACGTCTCCAGTCAGGATGGTTACGCGCTGAATCTGCTCTGTGGTTTGTGACAGCAGCTGACTGCCGGTGATGCTGCTGGAGTCGGAGAGGGCGGGGCCGCGGAGTCTGTGCATGCAAACCCTTCCGGATAACGCTGCGTCAACGTCCACTGATGTGACACCGAAATATGAGCGATGAATTAGACCTGAATGTAAACATAGGCGGGAAACATATGTGCGTAAATATGAGGGCGCACACGATGTTGTCGCATCTCCGTCCTCACGCCCTTACACCTGCTGGTTTAGGGATGCAGCCAGCGCAGCTCTCTGCCAGGAGGTTATGCAACACTCCATGAGGCTGCACGCGACCTCACAGGCTTAATGCACAGCGGAGAGGAGCAGTGGATGCACGAGGACGGCGGTGGATGAGAGGAATATAGATGTTTTTGTACGGTGGCCTGGAAGGTCAACTGCAAAAACGTTTAATGCAACTGAAATTCAAGAAACAAAAACGTATCACGAAACACACAATACAAGCGAAATGCAAAGAAGGATTAAAACAACACAAAACCTCTGGGGGAAAGATGAAATAACATAGGATGCAAGATTAAAAAAAAAATAAAATGAAAAGCTGCATTTTTTACAAAAACTTGCAAAAAAGAACCAAAAATGAGTAATAGGTGAACATCTTCTGAAACAAAGTAGTTGAAAAAAATGAAATGATGCAGAAAAGATACTGAAACGCAAAGATGTTAAAGGGAAAAGTTTTAAGTGATATGCCTTCAAAAAATCTCGCAATGTTAAAGAATCCTTTCAAAACTTCCTGGATCCAGATGGTGATCCGGATCAGTCCCAAAATCGAATTATTTGTTCCTTATCCCATTTCACACATTTCCTGAACATTTCATGCAAATCCGTCCTTAACTCTTCAAGTTATTCTGAACACAGACAAACAAACAAACCAACGCCAGCAAAAACATAACCTCCTTGGCAGATGTAATAGCACTGATTAAACAGAGGATTATCACATTAAATGCAAAAACACATTTTGTTAAATACAAAAACATTTTATGAAACATTGAAATTCTTTCTAACATAAAAACAAAAGAAAGTAATGAAAATTTAAAAAAGAGAAGCATAAAAGATGAATGTTTGCAAAAAAAAACAAAATGAAAAAACAAAAACTGTGAAATATGCTTTTTATTAGCACAAAAAAACAGAAAACTACTGTGAAGCATAGAAGCCTCTGATGAAACACTAAAACACGTATTCTGAAATTCATACATATATATGTACACACACACAAACATATACATATATACAGATAGATGGATAGATAGATAGATAAAGAATAACCAAAAATCCTGAAAAACCAAAATGTTCAATGAAATTATTTCAAAAAATCATACAGCACCAAAACACTTCTGGAAATGTCACATAATTAGTAAGACATTTTATGGAAAAAAAAACAAACATTTGATTCTTCACCTATATTGCTTATCTCTTTAGAGCCTCTCCCAGCTGACATTGTCCTGGAGGCAGGTACACCCTGCACAGGTGACCGGCCCATTATGGGGACACATAGAAAGATAGAAGCACGCGGTCCACACGGGAAGTCGAACCAGCAAACTACACAATGTGAAGCATGTGCTCTAACTTGCTGCACCACTGTGCAGCCTAAAGTATTTTATTAAACACAAAAAATCCTGAAAATAATTTGCCAAATAAGAAGTTAAATGAAATCCTAACACAAAAAACATTATCTGAAACATTTGAAGAAATATTAAATGCAGAAGAAAAAAATGAATGAAGCACAAAAATAGTGTGGCAGTGAACCAGTTGACCTCTCGAGTTTGCTCAAAGTGTAGCTCTCATGTCCTAAAATGCTCTGGTTCATGTTCATACTTCATAATTCTAAAATATGAACAATGGTCACTTTCAAGTCTGCCTGAACTGATGCCATATAAAGACTGAGGAGATAAAATTTGACTGGTGGTGTCTGAAGGATTCACTTTCGACAGAAAAAGAGTGAAGGACTGTTATTAACTCAGGACAGTACTTGATACAAATCAAACACATGATGTTTCAATCCTGAATCCATCTGAGCAACAGCCCAAAGAAAGTATTTTGGCAAGAGCAGGAACTTTAAACAACATATCTAGAGGGTGATTGGACAATTCTGCTGCCAACACATTCACTACCAGCCAATCAGATGTGGTAAAATGGTCGCTGCTGCCAAAGAGTCAACTTCACAACGTGAGCAAGTTCTTTCTTTTCAGGGGCACGGTTCTGCCCTGGAGCAGCACGGTGGAGCAGGAGGTAGTGCATGTGCCTCACATCAAGAAGGTGTCTGGTTTGATCCCTGGGTCGGTCAGGACCTTTCTGTGTGGAGTTTTTATGTTCTCCTGTGCATGAGGGGCTCTCTCTGGACACTCCTGCGTCCTCTCCAGACCAAAAACATGTTCTTTAGGTTGATTGGTACCCCAAATTGCCCTTAGGTATGAGTGTGAGTGTCCGTCTCACACTCATACCATCTGTCTATGTCGCCCTGTGACCTGCAACGCCCCCCGCAACTCCAAAAGGGATAAGCAGAGTAGATAATAGGTGGATGGATTGATGTTCTGCCCTTTTTAATGGATAGTGGAGAGCCTCGGGAAGGAATCCACTTAGGCCAGCCAAATCACACATTTAGGACATGCCTGGTTGCGTGCCAAACTCGCACCTGATGTTCCTAGTTCATACATCTAATTGTCACCACACGTAGACTGTGCATCAATTCAGATGTGCTTTAACCTCAAGTCAACTTATTCACTGGCTCCAAAGTTCCATTCATGACTCAAAATAAAAGTTCAATTCATTGTTCATGACAAAAAGTAGTCTTGCAATGAACACATTCTGGCACAAGACTGCATTGTGTGATGTGAAAAACACTTGAAAATATCTTAAAACAAACTTTAATGTTTCATAAAATGTGTTTGTGTCTGTTAAATTGCTCTTAGTTTCATGAGATATTCCTTAAATCTATAAAATATTTTGTTTTTAGTTGCACTCAGGGCCACCATGGCACATTGGTTGTTGTTTTTTTTCTAGCTACATGCACACAACATTCAGGGTACTTTTGTGGTTGTTGAACATTTGTCCAAAACCATTAGAATGAAGAATGCAACTAAAGCAAAAATAGTAAGAAGTCATGAGAGGTTGCGGACACTGGAGAGGAAAAAAGAAAAACTTGTTACATAATGAGCAGAACACATACACACGGCTTACCCTCTTAAAGCACACTGTCCTTACACAAAGCCATCCAGATATGGTTGTGTAACAGCTTTTTTGGCTGCTTCTCAAGATCTGTGTACGTTTTTAAACAACGTCATCATCACTCTGGTTATAAATTTCATGTGTGTACAATGTGTTAAATCCCTCTTAACTTCTGCCATTCTTGTGCAAGTGGCCGGGTTCAATTCCCATGTGAGTCCATTAACTGCATGTCTTCCTCTGCTTCCTGTCTCTCCTTGTTTGAATCTAACCACATGGCTGTCTTATTACATGCAACTGTCCCGTGCAACACTGTTAAAACTGTTACTTTGACTTAAAGGGATATGGCAACATTTTCTTTGTTTTCGTGTCTTTCCTAATTCCAGAGTCCATGACAAGCAGATAGACAGCTTTATTTCACCTGCGTGTGCAGTAGCAAGGAAGAGACGGCCAAAGCTCGCCCACCACTAGAGTTAGCTTAGCTCAAACACTGAGAGTCTATGGGTAGTGTTAGCCTGCCCCTGCCTGCAGTCATCAGATGAACTCCTCAGCAACTCTTAACTGTCCTGTGTGCTCGTTGTCACTAGTTTTCTTTACCTGTTAGGGCAATGCTAATTTCCATACTTAGTCCCAAACATAAAAGGGTTGTTGACAAAAGTCCCAGGGAGACATTAAGCTGATGTGGCTTTATGTGGCTTTATGTTATCTAGTTTTCTTTATGTTATCTTATCTTCCGTTATCGTCGTATTATCTCCTTCTGCTCCTAAACAGAGGTTTTGTTTTGTTGACCTATTACTTCGGTGGTTTGTGCTAAAGATGTGGCATTTGGGAACGAGGCAAGTCTTTTGAACGGCTCTTTTCAGTGAATGATGAGAACCATGAGCCGTTTGTTTGTGAGCCATTCTTAAAAGCAAATTGCCTGCAAATTTACTTAAAAGAGCTGTTCAAAAGACTGGATTCGTTCAGAACGTTACATCTCTAATGCTCCTCCTCTGTGGTAGGTGGTCCCAACACTACAGTTTGTAGTCTTTCCACTTGTTGTCCTGCAGGAGGAGCTGTGCCAGTGAGGCATATTCAGGCAAGATGTAAAACGGACTTTGGTGACATCAATTCTTGGTAAGTTGTTGCTGAATCAATTTTAGAATATCAAATGAAAGTTTAAAAAACTAGATAATTGAGTCCCAAAAATAAAGTTTTTTATTTTTATTTTTGTAAAACTAGATACAGAAAAAAGGAAACCAGAAACCAGTTTACAAAATTAAGTTCTAACAAGAAGGCATCTGAAGGAGTTTTTACAGTGAATATGCAGAATGTTTTACACACCGAGTTTGACAATGGGGCAGTTTCAAAACCACACGACTAATATGCTGTCCCAAAATGGAAAAATTAACAACAAAACAACAAATAAAATGAACCCCACAACATCAAACAAAAAGACAACATGACAAATCAAAACAACATAAAAAAAATAAACTCAAAAACACAACTTATATAGCAATTAAGACAACAAGCCATATTTATACAAAAAGACAACAAAAAATATTTCTCATTGTATTTTATTTCATTTTTTTTGTTTTCTTTGTCATCTTAAATTATGTGTTGTTGTGTTTTTTGATTTATGGATGTGTTTCTTTTTGTGGTGTTTTTTTTATTGTGTTGTCTTATTTCTTGGTCGTTGGTTTTATTATTTGTAGAAAAGTATTTATTTATTCCAGTGTTTTTATTTTTTGAGGTGTTTTGAATTTGTTTTTCTGTATTTTCTCATTTGTTGTGTTTATTGATGGGTTGTTGTTTTTCCATTGTTTGTCATTGTTTGTTTTTTTTTCTGTTGAGTGTTTTTAATATGTTGTAGTCCATCCTGAATGCTACAGTGCTTTTCTTCAAAATTGTTGTATTGGTTTTTGCTTCATTTTATGTTATCTTATTTGTGGTTGTGTTGTCTAATTTGTTGTGTTTTTGGACTTCAGGGCCACCACATATTGACCTGATCTGTTTCTACTTCAAAAGTCCTAACTGTGCCACCCTGATCACTGATGTTCAAATGGTTGATTCAAGGTTGCCCTTGTGGCGCCTGATGTCAACAACTGTTGCTGCACCTCTCAATTCACGATCATGCATATCTTGAATTCAGATGGAGACAGAGACACAGTGTCCCTATTGATACACAATTATTGGATAATCACCACACTAAAATGACCATAAATGTAAAGTCACATGGCTTTCTGTCTGTCATATGCAATGTCAGTATTTTCCTGCATTGGTGGATTCTATTGAAAAAGCCAACAGGAAGTCATGAACTGAGGTTTAAAGGATTTACTGCAAAAATATTATTCACAGCCATTAATATAATTAAACCCCAAAGTGCCTCTCTGCAAATATGATCCCATTTGTACAAGCCTAACAAGACACTTAATATATTGGTTCAAGCCTTACCGAGGCCAACATCCAACTCTGCAAATCTGCTATTTTTTCCTTAATTGCCACATTATGTCTGATTATTGTGATTGCTGTATTAAAGACCTGTGCAAAAATAATTTGAATCAATTCTCCAGCGTCAGGTGCAACATATCTCTTTGTGTCTTGTCTGATTATTTTTGATTCTCTGTCTGTCTATTGTTCTCCTTAAACAGTGTAAGATGCTTCTTTCTGGAAACTCATAAAATTCATTGTGCTACTTAAAGGGCCACTTGAGTGTGCCAATGTGCCAGAGCATCTCTTAATTTTTGCAGATAGTTTGTTGTCTCTTATACTCCTGTGTGTCCTGTGTTGTCCATTGCTTAACATATTTTATGTACAAAAACATGAAAATGATCTAACAGTTTGTAAAAGAAGTATTCACTTAATAAACACAACAAAATCAAGTGATAATTCCCCATTACTTCAAGGTAAATACTGTAAGCATTAATTACGGGTGATCCTTTGTGAATGATCAACAAAGCAACAGTTTATTGTATGTTTCAATGTATGCACTGTCTGGTTGACTGCAAAAACTAAAGTTCTCTTTTGGAAAATAAAAAAAAAGTCTGTCCAGCAATTTCCACATAGCCCAAACCACAGCGGTCAGTAGATGCCGCGCACTCCGTGACAGATCGCCCCTCAGATTATTTCCACAGACCACTGTCTGTGTCTCGCCCCTTTTCCACTTCCGGACACAATCAAGTCTATTTTCAGCGGGAGATGCTTCAGCTCCACGAATGGCACACGTCCTCGCCCACTGGGAGCTATTTTTTTTAACCTAATATAATTATTTTTGTCTTTTATTTTCTAATTTTTATGTTTACATTATTAGTTTTATTGTATTTATAAATTTTTTTTTTTTTTAAGAGAGATGTGAAAATCAATCTTAGGCATAAAGTTGAATGTGAAGAATAATGTCAGAATACAATTTGTTTGTTTAAATATCTCTTCAGTATTATTCTCAAAGTTGATTTTTATGTTTTTTTTTATTAACTATATCTACATCTCTTTAACAAAATACAAAAAGAAGGCCTATGTGAGATTTTTTCTTAAAAGTTCCACTTTTTTTTTTTTTTACATTTCTTGACGTTTGATTGAATTCTTGCCATTTCAACTTTTATTTTTAGTGAATGGTGACAGAAATTGTCGTGTTTTTGTATTTTTTTCTCCTGAAAATCCCAGACTTTTCTTTGATACATTCTTTATTTGGCAATACATTTGTATTGTTTGTTTGTTTTTTTACTTTTTAAGGTTAGTTTTGCCCACTGTTAGTTTATTATTGATCATTTAAACCACATTCATCACAGTGTCGGAGCTGGGGCTTGTACACAGGCTGTTATGCTGCGTTCCAGGCATCCCGTAACTCGTGAAAGTGCACTGGAACGGCAGTCAAACTCGTAACTTCCCATCCGTGAACTCGTACAAGATCGATGTACTCCGAGTTACGACTTGTGACGTCACATCACTGCCTACACAATATGTCAGCCTCTAAATATCGACAAATACCGTAAAATTTAAAGTATATGCTTCCGTTACCTTCTGCGCCGTTTCCCCTCCTCCGTTTCACTCAAGTGATCAAGTTGCAGGCTTCTTTGGTGATTGAAATGATTAAGCATTAATCTTACAATGTCTGCCATGTTGGTTTGTTTACATACCAGAATTCCTTGAGCTCAAACCGAAGTTTTGATTTAATTTAGTTAATTAATTAATTTAATTTATAATTAATTTAGTTTAATTTGTCTGGAACGCTTTCAGGTCGGAACTCGGAGATTTCAACTGGGAAATTTCCGAGTTACGGGTTGCCTGGAACGCAGCATTAGCCCCTCCCTCTTGACGGTCACGTGGGGCACGTACGTATCATGCGCGAGCCTGTGAGGCGATATAACCAAGTTTTCCTGCCGCGGGAGTCTTCAGAAATACACAATTGTCTCTAGATCAGGTCAGTGTTGAAACAGTTTCACAAATTTGCATTGAAATGTATATTTTAGATGAAAGAAGCGTAAGCTAACTTAGCTCTGTAACCCCTCAAACTGCATGAATGTAATCTAGTGGTTAAAAAACGGTGTTTAAAGGGTGTCTGGGCTTTGCAGACTTTTCACAGGTTAATATTGATTGTTAACATGTTACATTGTAAATATTAACCCAGCAAAAGTAAGTTTTTGCCATAAGGCAGTTCATAATGCCTAGCAGTGAGAACAGGACAGGTGCATTTCATGTTATTTAATTAGTTTAGCTACTGAAGTTAATTATGCTCTTATTAATCACACCTGGGCACCTGTTCAAGTTACTGTATAAAGAAGAAAAACAGTCTGTTCTATCCAAAGCATGCCAAAATGTGTGGCAAATTTTACTCAATGGCTGCAGCAGCTTTGGGAAAATCTAGTGTGAAAAAAACGTGATAATAGCTGTAACTGGTGATTGTGAAAATAATTTTGCTTTATTCCTTTATTTTGTTTCAGAGACTGTAAAAACGCATCTATAATGCTGCCAAACTTTATGAAACATATATATTTTGATGGTTGTCACTTGGGGTTGGGGAAATGGACAGCAAATCAATAACAGTAGTTTTTAGTTGAATGGCTTTAAGTGCCTCCTTATTTTGTTCAGTGCAAAAACAGTTCTTATTTAAAGCCACATCAGCTTAATGTGTAAGGGACTTTTGTCAACAACCCTTTTATGTTTGGGACTAAGTATGGAAATTAGCATTGTCCTAAAGCCAGCTTATCTGTATGAGCTGCCACAACATTGTACGTTCAAATAAACAAAATATGATAATAGTCATAACAACCTGGACATGCTTTACCAAAACAACATGAAATTGACCAAACCGTTTGTAAAAGAAATATTCACTTAATAAACACAACAAAATCAAGTGATAATTCTCCATTACTTCATGGTAAATTCTGAAAATATTTAGTTATGGGTGGTTCTTTGTGAATGATCCACAAAGCAACAGTTCAGCTCAGTCCATGAGGACTTGGGCGAGGAACCAGAGAGTGGGTTGATTCAAGTTCGGACTGCATCGTGTTTGGAATTTAGTTTGGTGGTGAAAGAGGTGCTAGTTGGCTTCCCGAGGAGTGCTGAAGTGCCCATGAGCAAGGCACTGGACCCTAAACGTGCTTGGTGGCTTCTTCTGAAGTAGCAGCAAGCCATCATTCAGACATCTCTCCAATAGAGCATGATCATAGGAGCTGTTTTTGGATGGGTTTAAGCCTTGTGTGTGTCACATGTTTCTCAATAACAACATTTCCTGTGAAGGATAAATAGAGTATGTCATCTTCTTAATAAAATAAACAGGCCTTAACTAGAAATCATGCCAGACACTATTGTTTTTTTTTCAATTGACATAAGCATAAGTACAATAGTTATCTCATTGTCTCATTATATTCATTGAATTATTTTACTTCTCAGCCTTGGGAGTCACATTTTTTACTTTAAACTAAGAGCCCTAACAAGGGTATTTGGGTAAATACTTTAATGTTGCTTACATATAATCTACAGTTTGTCTTTCCAATGTGTCTTTAATCATTGTAGGGCTAGAAATTTAACACTTTACAATTTAAGTATGCAAAAAGTTATGAAGTTTGAATTATAGTTCAACCAGGCTGTTGTTTACTACCCAACTGTTGCAGTACTTCAGCTGGCCACCAAAGGTCAGTATCACTCTATTGTATATTTTGGTCAGCAGACCCAAGCACAGGCTGACATGATGGCACATTCTCTTGTATGAATTCAACAAAGGAATTTTTAACTGGTTCATATCGTGCATTTATGTATAAAGTAAAGCCTGTTGTCATTCAAAAAGGGAAAAATGCCTAAAATGACCATTCATTGTGATACTAAGGCTGGGCTTGTCCTGTATCAGACTTGTGTGTGAACTGGACATATTACTCTGGTGACAGACTCACATGTGCAATAGAATAACAACACTGGCACACACTATTAACTGCTGCAGAACAAGTTACATGTGGGATGATGCTCATAATCTGAAATTGCCAAGTGTGAAATGCCAAACCACATGTCTTGATCACCGAGGTCTGTGGACTGATTGTATGTTGGACTAAGGGAGGGACCAGCAGATGCTGTTTTCTGTTATTCTATTTGCCAATTAAAATGGTCAGTGTTAGAAGTTAAAATGTTAAGTGTACCTACTGCTCTCTGTTACATTTTTAAATAAAGTAGCTTTAACATTTTAATACAACACATCCATTCTGGCCTTGACGTTGAGGCTGAGGTCACTTTGGAAAGATCTGACCTGCATCAGATTTAAATCCTCTTGTAATACTCCTTTCAGACTGGCCAAAAAACCTGTTTGAACCCGGTAACAATCGGCTCCTGTTGGTAGTTTGAAAGGCTCTAATCGGCATTTCGACCCAGGTCGACTGACCCTGCAGGCGACACGGGTTTTTATCGGCTCGCCTCCAATTGGTTCCAGTGGGAACATCACACCCGGGTCAACCCGCTAATTTACAGATGATGTTGGCGTAACGTGCCACGTGCCGAAGGCATAACATCGCGCCCATCCCCTCCATCTGTAACTTACGTGACTCTTTGCTGTCTCAGCAACAAATTCCATCCACCTTTGTATCATCAGTGCTCGAATGTCGTTCAGTCTGCGCTGAGTTTATATATTTTTAAAGAGGGACAAAAGTACGAAGTACAGAAAACAGTTGACCGCCGTGTCCACGGCTTACATGCTCCTATCCATTGTTTACATGGTCGTGTTTCATTGCGCTGATGATGTCATCAATGTGATGACATCAGCTTCACACACCAGAGAAAAAAAAACAGCCATACAGCTAGTCTGCTGTCGATTAGACCCAGGTCTGCTGGGAGTGGGAAAGGAGTCATTTGCCAATTGTTAGCGGGTTAATCCGCTAATTTTAGTGTGGAAGTGGTATCAGTCTCCATGTTTACACTTTGCAATAAAATCAGACCATGGCCATTGGGTGCCAAGTGCTAGTCCATAAAGCTTGATGTGAACATGTTTATTATAGCTTAAACTGCATACAGAGGTGGTCTGGACTGTCTTTACTGAAAATCTATACTGAATCAATAAATATATGGCGATATGTTTAAAGGTCTATATAAACAAGCTGATCGAATAACTTTGGTATTTAATTAAAAATAGCAGCATTGTTTTATCTTGGTCTGTATCCAATTTTGTAAAAAATAACATGAAATTACTGCCTAACAACATCCATTCTGCAGTTTACCTCAGAGTAATTTTATATTCCTCTGATTATTTCATCACATCACATCATTACTGAAAAAATTATCATAGCATACCATTTTCATTACACCTGTTGTACTTTTACCCCTGCAAACCAGTCTTGCAAAAAGCTTGTATAAAGCTAATAAGACACACATTGTCACTCTTGCTTGGGGCTTCCCCGAGTGAACTAGATTATTCAAGAAAAAGTCAGTGGATTGTAGAAAAGAGAGGATGCAGAGAGTGCTGTGACAGTGAATTGGTCAGTGTTTGCCAGGAAAACAGGGAGATTTCAGAGGCAACGCTGGGACAGAAGAGGGAACAGTGCCTTCGAGAGTTGAAGGGAGAGAATGGTTGGTCGAGGATGAGAGAAATTTGCCTCCATGAATTTTGGGATGAAAGATTGGCTTGTGTGTGTAGAGTGTGTTTCAGTGTCTGTGTGTGTTTGTATGTTTAAGAGAGAGAGATTGAGTGCCAAAGAGAGAAAGCCTGGGTGTGTTGAGATAAGCTTGGGTCGTTGTGAGGTTGTTGTTTTCTGGGCACACATATTTTGCTTGTTTGTGTGTGTACGTGTGTGTTTTTGTGTATCGACTAAGTCATGACAGACTGTGTGTCCCAGATTTTTCTTCCACAGAGCAGCTAGTTTTTTCTTTTCCTTTTATTAGCCTTTTTGAAAAGTATTTGTATATATTTCTCTATATTGCATGTTCTTTAATGTTAAAAATGATGGTGTCCAAGTGTCCAAAGCACATGTGTTCGATAAAAGGATGTGGTACATGTTTTTAAACAGTTAGTAATTGTGTTCCATGATTGTGGTCGTAGTATCTATTAAAGTAATAATAATTATGATATTTGGCATAATCAAGCAGCCCTATGTCTCATCATAAATCCTGTTGTAGTGGTGAATGGTGCTGTGTAGTGGGAGCCAATTCAGAATTTATGTTTTGTATGTAAATGGTCTTGTAAATTTAGGGCCTTGAATGGGGGGACCCCTTTTGCTTCAATTCCCTTTTCCCTCCCTAGTCTAAGAGGTAGCACAAGGCTCTGACAGCTTTGAGGTTGTCAAAGTTTGGTCAACATAAACAGTGATAAAACAGTAAGAGGACACTTTCTTTAAAAAGTATTTTGCACAATTATTCCTGTGTTGGCTCTTTATGTTGATTCTACAAAGTAAAATCTGCCTTGTCAAACTAACGCTGCCAGACTTAATATTAACACCAGCTCGGTGTCTGTATGGGTCCACACATCAGAGTCGGTACCTTAACACTAATGGAGTGTGATGGTTGAATAATTTGGAGTTAAAATTTACTAACACTAACCAGTGTTACTTTTAATTAATATCTCCATGCAGTGTTAGAATGTACTCTCACTCGAGATATTTTCATATGTTTAAATGTTATCTTCATATCAACACTCCATAGTGTTAATTCATTTATGTGGTTTTATAAAAAGAATAATGAAAGTCTCATAAAAATGGAGTATTGAGACAAACAATTCACGACACTGCTTCAGTTAGCTTTCCAGTGAACATTTAGTGAACTAATGTTAAGTTTTACATCAGTCTGTTTTTCATTTTACTTTATCGTGGTCAGAGTTTTGTAACTGAACATTAGCTTACAGTGTTACGGTGGCTAATCATTGAAGAATTACTACAGACCAGAAGAAATATTAAAGCAATTATTAAAACATAAACACTTTAACCTGACACAGATTGTAGTTTTCTTGATGTGGAGCTAGTAGCATCTGTTGCTGTTCATTTAGGTAATCACTGATACGACAGATGAAACTCTGACTTTCGTCAGTGAGTCCTCCTGATTTTACTTGTACAATGTGAGTATTTACAGTCGTATGATCATACAATAAGAGCACATAAATAGTGCACGTTGGTCATTCGTTGTGAATGACTGAATCATACAGTGTGAGTGGAAATTCCTCACATGGCTTAGAATCGCACAGAGTATGCCCAGTTTAAAGTTATGACAGCAGGTGTCAGCTGGGGTGGTTATTATTACTTCCAATGGTTGTTGTTGCCATTGGTGTGTAATGTAAGGATGGGATTGAAAACCAAACTCAACAACTCAGTTGTCTGTGGATGAGATTTTTAAAGATATAGGGGAGGAAAACCTTGGCTTTCAGAGACACCAGCCTATGTGCAAACACAGCCTCAGACAGTCTCAAAACTCAAAATATGAATCGTCTTTAGATGTGTGATGTGGTCAGATTGTAGTCTATGTAAAGTTTTCTGTAGTCAGAGTGTAAAGTAGACCTAAAATGGCCACAATCCACTAGCCAAAAGGCTTGTGTTTGATTGTACCTTGAGAAGGTCAAACTAAACCTCTGTGGCCAGGCAGCTGACTACAAACTGACCACCTTTAGAGGCTCATAAGTGGACTCCTTTACTGAAATACAGACCACCAGATTGGTGTTTTAGGAGAAATAAAGAGGCTATGTAGGAACTTTTAACTCTTTGACCACCTTTCTTAAAGAGTTCAAAGGAGAGATATGAGTTCAAAGGTGCTTTAGCAGACGTTTCAGTTTTAAAACAACAACCAAAGAAACAGATAGAGATGCGCTCAGGGCCTCTGATTGTGAGATACTGAGGCCCCGTTTACATGACAACGAAATGGCCGAAAACGGAGAGTTTGCGCCTTCTGTTTACAGGAGAATGGTGGCTGGACTGCCTGAATCCGAAAACTTTTGAAACCTGTGTCCAGAGTGAAAAGTTTTGAAAACGTTTTCGATTTCGTCTCCGTGTAAACAGGAATCAGCGTTTTTAGGGAAAACGATGATGCTTGGTGCGTGTGCAGTTCTCTTTCCGATGAAGGTTGCGCACGCACCTAGGAACAACAAGGATTACAACAGCTTCGGCCGTCTACAGAGCAACATGTGTGCTGCTAACCGTGCTCGGTTTGTTATCCAGACAAAAATATCCAGACAAATTTGTTGTCCAGACAAGAAACTCCTGCGTCTTTGTCTGTCCACTCGCAATTGTTGTCTGTGAAAAGTTTGTCTTCACCGGATAGCGTGTTGTAACACAGCTGTTTTGCTACTAACCTACATCACCAACTACTGGCCTGGCATGCACACAACAGCGTTTTCAGTCGTTCTCATGCATCCATTACACTCTGAGGCATAGTGGTGGAGTCAGATCAGCTGTTAATTTCATATGATTCCTCGCATCAATGCAAGCCCTAGTCAAAAAGTCAGCTGTGTCACTGGGTTGTTGAGACTATCCAGCAGGCTGATATGCACTCTGGGTACAGTCCCATCCAGGATTTGAGTGCATTCAACGTGCCTTGAGGCTACCTCATGGGCCTTGTGCCAAAGAGCTTCCCTTACAGACATATAGCATGTGCAGCAGTCACATGGTCTTCTAAATCCAACTTTTCCAGATTCTACCACCTTGATGAAGCAGCCAGCCCCTCTGTTAGTGGGCAAGCACTGACCTGGTTGGCATGTAAATAGTGCACATATGTAAATAGTTAGCTTGTGGCTCACTGGTGTATCAGGTTAATGGGTTGCTCTGTCTTCTTGCGGGTTGTCTTAAAGAGTTACTCTGAACATGTTATGTAACAGAGTCTTGAGAGAACATGGGGTTACATGGCAACCCTGGCTGTCTAAGTAAAGAGACTATCTCTCCAGCCTCTAGGCCGCTCGGAGACCTGTTCCGATCAAACTTTCAATGATTGCACACCAGCATAGATGCTATATAGATGAACAGTAGGGTGTCACCGGGTAGCCGATGTGTCTTGAATTTGTATCCACCGTAACTGACAAGCAGGAGTGCGATATCCTGTACATGTTGTGTGACATGGTGGAGAGATAGTCTCTTTACTCAGAGAACCAGGGTAAATATGTAACCCCACGTTCTTATTTGATTGATAACTGGTATATATTGTGAGCCACCACAGACAAAAGAGTGAGCCATTGTCAGTGCAGGATGTATTTTATACCGTAAAACTTCAAAGATGATGAGCAAGTATTCGGGTATTTGTTCATTATGAAGTACTGTACTTGAGTTCTGACTGAAAACTGCAATCCCTAATCACAAAAAGTTATTTGGTTTATCTTAAGCGTACCCTATTATGAGAAAAAAAGTGATACTCAATATGATTATTGAATACAGTGACTTGAAATTTGCTAAATAAGATGTTGGCAAAAAAGAATATTTTTAAGTTTTTAAGCTGTTTATTCATTTAGTCATGTTTACCATTTGGATGTATGAAGATGGTGTCGAGCATATTAAATGTACAAATGCTGTGTCAGAAAGTGTTTGCAGTTAGCATGAAGTTTGAATTCAGACCTTTGTGGTGCATTTATTGTAAAAGCTCATGTTGTGTTAATGCTGTAATTATTTATTGGGCAGACACGAGCTGTTGTTGCTACATAAAACCTAATGAGATAATGTTTATGATGATGTCCTAATTTAATTAACTTCTTTAATTAAATCAGCCAGGCCTCTTTTAATTCTATGAGTATAATCATTTATTGATGATCTTTGGCAAAGGCTTGTTGTCATTTCCTTCCTTTCCCTTTCCTCCCCCCCTCCTTTTTTTAAACTGCATAGTGGGATTGTTGATGCTAAATCACAGCCTGCTGAGTGCCCAATCACAGCCTGAAGGCCTGAAAGGGCTGGTTGGACTTTCTGGACTTTTTATTTCCCAGTAGAGACTCAGGCTGATCTATTGTAGAGGTGACCCCCACAGAGTCACACAAACACTCCCATGCAGACTGTTTACCATTACAATGCTGACACTGGCACTTTCCCTCGCTGTCAGGAAGACTCATATTTATGTATTTTCAGTGTAATTACATGGCAGTGTTCTTATATTTCCAAAATGCCCTGTTTTCCCCCGCTGGGGCTTTTCATCCACGACTGCAGATCAAACTGAGCCATTGCCAACACTTTGCTTCCCTGAGCCACTGTGAAAAACCCACCGGTAAACAAAAGATAAAACACCCAAATGAAAGCTGGAGAGGGTGCAGAATCAACACAATGAGATGGGCTGTTGAAATGTGGCGAGAGAGTGTGTTTTCTGAAGCTAGCTGGTGTCGGTATTTGCTGATAGTAAAAAGGGAGTGTATGGGTAAATGTGTGCAGATGTCTTCCAACTTCTGTTTGATTTTAGGCCATCCCAGTTTTGTTGAACATTCTGCATGTTTTTAAAGCCTTACTTAACAACTGGTCAGGCTAGAAATTCTTTTACAAATGGGGGTTCATTACAAATAATTGAAAAGAGCATCAAAATCATTCAGTATTGATTCAAAATACATCAAATCCACAGCTCATTTGATTCATGAAGTAACTTGGGCTTAGCAATTAATCCCTTTTCCACTGTAATCATAATGTGGCTCAGGTGCAATGTTTCCTCAAGGTCAAATATGTGTCAGGATACCCTTTTTATTTTCAGTTTTCTGTGGCCTATGTTAATACATAGATAATAAAAATGTAGAGTATTTGTTTGGTACACAATCTGCATGGAATGTTGTGTAAAATGGAAATAAAACAAAATACAGTGATTGCAAATCCTTTTTGACCTTATTATTAAATACACTACAAAGACAAGATATCAAATGTTCAAACTGATAGACTTATTATTTTTTTTGCAATGTTTTACACATCAGACTTCTTTGGAATTAAGGTTTGTTTAAGTTGTTTGAAGAATTCAAATATCAGTGTCAATTCATTGTTTCCCCAAATCTTTTAACTAACCTTGCACAGCAGATGGACCTGCCTGATTCAACATCTGTAATCAGACAGCCCCATCTTGCCAAGCTCTAATCTACAACGATTGTGAGCGGCCCAAATAGGCTCGGTCCAGTCAGAGTCCTTTAGAGCAGGAAGAGGAATGAGCTACCAGCGAGACAACAGCAGGAAGTGACTGCACATACAGGGATTAGCATAAATGCTAACAGCTTCAGAAGCAGTTTTATCAGATTGTGACTGCATTTCTTTACTAAATGAAAAACAATAATCAACACTGCAAACTTCTCTATAGTAAGGGTATTTTGGCTTCACTTCTGGCACATTTTGACAAGATTTTTTTTAAAGAAGTGGCTCACATTCTGCAGTGCAGTAGCTCCGTGAGCAATGTGATTGACGGAACGATCACCCAATCATCTGCCGGATATGCTTCTGGAAACGTTCTGCCCTCCCAAAACACTTTCTATAGGCTGTTATCCAGATGGACTGGTAAAAGAATATATTAAACGGTACATCTGGTGTGCCAGGTCAAAAATAACACAGCCTTTCCCAAACTCAGGTGTGCTGTTGTCCAGTTTAAAACCTGAAAGTCTTTGGATCCTGCAATACTCTCATAAAACCACAGAATAAAACTTTATTATTACTATTATTTAAGTTTTTTTTTTTTTTCACAAGCCACACATTTCAACTGCCTATTAGCAAACCATCAAAATGCATTCCCTGTTTGTTAAAAAGAGTAAGACTTTAAGTAAACACCAAAGAACTGCACATTAAGATTCAGGTTGTTTCATTTTAAATTACATTCATTGTATTTATCTACATGACCTCTTAATAGCCACATGCAGTACATCTGGGACCCTGCAGAAAGCTGTGGGTCATACTTTGAGTAGCACTGGATTACAAATGGAAACATTATCGTAAAATCTGGTGTTTATGCTGCATTTTTAAGACCTTTTTTATTTAAAAGTTCTGCTACTTCTAACATTAGTCTCTCATTAAGTAACTATCCGGCTTTTAATTTAGGCGCTGGTCTACTGTGAGGTGAAAATTTGTAGCACCAAGTCTTCAAAGTATCATCAGGCCAGAGCCTCAATATATCATGAGCGCATGTTTGCTAACCACTCCGCAATACTGGCATCCTCATTATTATCATTATTATCATTAACTCTTAGCACAATGAATCTATGACCTAATTTTTGGGTTTATTCTTATTTCATTAATTTATTTGATTTTTCTTTATTTATTATTTACGTTTCTGTATTATTACATTATTACTGTTATTGTCATGTCTGCCACATGTTTGAGATGTTCAAGTGTTTGATGTTATTTTTAGATGAAAAATCAATTAATACATGCTCAAATTATTATTATTAGTAGCAGTAGTTTTAGTTTTAAGATAAGAGATAAAATAAGTTGAGATCTTCAGAAAAAAAACTAAATTTAACCCATTACTTTGTCAAAAGAAAATACAACAAAGAGTAGACTATATGGATGTAGGGATAGTGATTTTATTGATTCCAGTGGTATTACTGTTTTTGATGTGGAAGAAAGTTGGCTCACCCAGGTTTCCTGTGGCAACAATGTCAAACACATGGCACTCCTGAGATTTAATACTTTGATGCGTAGACAAATATCCCTTGCAAGTTGCTGGTGTTCCCACCTTTGTTCGAAATCACACAGACAGTGTATGTGGTGCAGTTTGTTATTTTGGGAATTTTTTGGGCGACATTTTGACCTCTTCTTGATATTTTGTCTGCCAAGATCACATCTTTGACTTCCTTGTAATTGTTTTTGCTGACTGCCACTGAGGTGTGTTACATCTTTAATTTGACAGCAAAGTGGAGAGAATTGATTAGGAAGTTGTTAAGTTCAAAGACAAATTATATTGATTCCTTGAGTTAGTTACTATTGATTTTCAACTGGAATTGTTTTTCTATCTGTAGGTAAAGATATTGCCGATTGGGCTCCAGTCAGTTAAAGGCATTTTATCTCATTGTTCTTCCTTGCACACATTTGTGACTCATTCAAAAATAGCTCTGCAACCATCATTGGGTCCCGTCCCTTCAGTTGAGCACCACTGCTTTAAAAACCATTTCCATATCACAGAACAATGTGTTGATGGGTCTGCATGCTGCAATCTCGTGCATGGTCTTCTGGGATCTTTTTTGGCTGGCTGGAAAGTCTGTTCTGTCTCTACTTTCCTGGTTCTGACGCCCAACTGTCTCTGTCTGATCAACATGTTTACACTGCTCTCATGAGACTGATAACACCCTGTACAAACTAATGAGCTGTGCAACAACTGTGTGTGGCCCTGTGAGTGTGCAGTTTGTTTACATGAGAGGGCTAAGCTTGTATATATTGAAATTGATTTGAAGTTTAAACACAGATTTATTCTTCTTGGAAAAAACTGATTGCACATGAGGTGAAAGTATGGTTTCTTTTGAGTCCCCACAGTTCTTTCAAAATCCACTTTTCTACAAGGACGTCTTTGTGTAGGACAAACATGCAGCACACTGACCTGGTTTTTAATTGCTCTACCCTCAGGAGTTTGATGTCATTTATTACAGGCTGAAAGCTTTTAGGTGGCACGCAAAAAAACATCACTTTTGAAGGTTTTCTGTCCCAGAAGGTCTATGGTTTTGGCTTTTTTTTTTTTAAATCTTGAATTATGTAATTTTCTTTTTCACTTTATTGTGCTACTTTAAAATAGAGCGTCTTGTTTCTGACAAAAATCATAACCCTATTCATGTTTACATTGAGATTAGGATTAAAAAAATTACTGTGTTTTATCAACATCTTCATTCTGGTGACTCTGCCACCTTAAATCTTTTAGATCTAACAGCTGTCTTTGACACAGTCGACCACACAACTCTCATCATTCTTCTCCAGTACTTTGTGGGTTTTAAAGGTACAGTTTTAAGGGGTTCAGGTCTTATATGTAAGAGAGGTCTTTCCAAGTTAGACTGAGTTTTTAAATCAATCTTTGCCCCTCTCCCATATGGTGTCCCACAAGGCTCAATTCTGGGACCAATTCTTTTCTCCCTGTATCTACTGCTACTTGATATGATTGAAAAAAAACATGGTGTTTCTTATCATTGGTGTGCAGGTGGCAACTCAATTAAAACTGTCATGGAGTAAATTAAGGACATAAAAGCTAGGATGAACTTAAGCCTTATACGATTAAATGAAACCAAAACAAAAATCATTGTGTTGGGCCACAGTGGATTTGATGATGACCCTCGTAAAGACCTGAGCTCACTGCAGCCTTATTTTAAACCCACTGTCACCAATCTTTATGTAAAACTCTTCAGTAATTTAAAACTGTATAGATAAACTCTTTTGTGAAATGCAGTTTCTATCATCTGAGTCTTTCATCTTAGATTTAATCAGTTTTGTCCTTTAATGATTTTGAGCAAGTGGTCCATGATTTTATCTCTTCACATTTGGACAACTGTAATGCACTTGACATTGGCGTAATCCAGGCCTCCATTGCACGACTACAGTTGGTCCAAAATCGAAAAAACAAATCAATCAACTTGGTTAATTGGTGCAAAAACAATCAACATATAATTAGCATTAGAACAAAAATAAGAGTCAGTAGGAATAAAATAAATGATAAAAATAGGTAGAAAATGGTGCAAAATTGGGTATATATATAAAAATATATACACAAGGAAGCTGTAATATAAAATGCCAATCCTGTCTCTCTTCAGTGGCTCCTGGCTCATTTTTGAGTTCATTTTATTGTTTGGTTTTAAAATTTTGTGGTTTTGCACCACCTTACATCTCTTCTTTTTACATGAGAGCGAGTGGTCCAGCATCTTATTGAGCAAACTTCAAGTTACTGTTTTAAATAATATTATGTATCCCATTTTTTTCTTATAAAAGGGCATGTGAACATTCTGAAACAAACCAAAGTGAATATACAACTCCTCTTTAAGGTGTGGTACCTGCATAAATTGCCAATACACAAAAAACTACATTTTTTAAAATCATCAACACTTTATAACATGTAAAGCAAAAAATCTGATACAATACAGTGTCCTTGCAATAAAATATATGTTGAAGAAAAATCCCGCTCCTTTCCAGAGCGCATCACTGAACACAGGAGTGCAGCTTTCCATTGATATACATAATGTACTGTATATCCATGGAAAGCTTCTCAGCTTTCAGAATCCGTTGAAATTATTTTGATAGCGTGGATACTCAAAGAGTTACGGTAGTTTGAATCATGCATGTCTTTTTCTGTTGCCGTCAACAGCTTCGTCTCTAGAACAAGCAAAACTCAGACATTTTGGGGAATTTTATAAAATCCCCTTGGACATAATTTTATGACCAAAAAGGAGGACATGTCTGGGCAAAAGAGGACGTATGGTCACCCTACAATAGGATCTGTTTTATCTAAACCTCTGTATTTCCCCTTTTTATGCCATAAGGTCATTTATGTCATTTCTTGCTTGTCCTTTGGTCAACAAGCACTTCAAAATGTCTGCTGCCCTAAGCCAGATACTATCCAATGGAAGCTGTCACTCAGGCCTTTGACCCAAAATGGTGCCTCCTTTTCCCCCTCACCCCCAGTTGGTACCTCATTGGCTCCAAACCACATGATGAACCACTTGACACACCTCTGCAGCCGTTCTATTGGCTGACCCAGATGTGGCTGAATATGATTGGTCAAATCTTGTAACTGTTCAACTTTTATTTTATTTTTTTTAATTCAAACCTTTCCTACTTAAGAGATGTTAGTAAAGCATTTCAGACGACCCTGATAAAGGCAACAGGCTGAAACACATCGGTCTAATAAATTTGTTTCCTGAACTACAAGTGTTGACCAGGCTAAAAACATAAGGGGCTCTAATTTCGTAGACCAGGCGCAGGCACAGGTGCGCCGTGCCAACGGGGTGTGTCCAGGGCATTTTGCAATTTTCCCGCAAGGCGCAGTCTGGCACAGCGAGGCACACCCAAGCCTCACCGGCGCAAGTGGCAGAGAGGGAGGAGAGAAGACGTGAGTGGGTTTAACACAGCCGAGTCTTCACCAATCAAATGAATGCCTCTCCTCACCTTTGAATGAGCTGCGGGCGAGGCGGAGTGACAGTTTCACCTTATCATGGACAAAGACAGCAGCAGCTCCAGGCGGCCAAACTTCACACAGGAGGAAACTGATGTGCTGGCCGGAGAGGTCCAAGCTCGCAGTACCAGAATATATGCGAACAGACCTCCACGGGCTGATGATGCAAAAACAGCCTAGGAGGAAGTTATTAATATTGTCAATCAAGTTTGCCCACGTATGCTGAGAACCACTGCCTAATGTAAAAAACGGTTCAATGATGTAAGGAGAAGGGGCAAACAAAAGCTCTCAGATAATAGAAGGCACACGGTAGCCACGGGGGGCGGCCCCTCCACCAGCCTCACTTTGAGCTCAGTGGAGGACATCGCATCCTTCACACTCTCACTGATAAGTATTGAGGGCTTTGGTGGGATAGAAATTGGGATTACGTGTAAGGCAAAAATATTTTTCTACTAATGAAGACACATTTAGTAACATATATTTAAACCCCGCATAATAAAGATGAGTGGTGTGGACAGATCACAACACGAATAAATTGTGTAATGGCAATGAAATCAGAAGCACCTGTGCTTAAATGATGCATTTTCATTTTTTGCATGTGAAATTAACTTGTTTTACCCCATTGAATCATGATCGTTTTGGCATGTAACTCCTGATTACACAAAACCAAAGATGTGATTACATTTGATTAACTGTTCATTGGCCGAACCGACAGCGATCTGACTGGTCCCCGCCACCGTGGACACGGTGTGCTGGAAAGACCCGGTGGCAAAGAAGGTCAGAGCTGCTGTCACTTCTACAGCAATGGGAGAGCACAGGGACCACCAGGCTGTGCATCGCCTGTGCCGAGAATAGACCAGGTTTGGAGCTGGTGAGCTTTCAGCGCACATTCCGGGCAGTGTTTTGGCACGACATTGTCACTGCGCCAAGCTTAATCTGTCGACACCTCCCCTTGTGTGTTGCCACACCCATCTCGGCGCAGCCAGTCTACCAAATGTGTCAAATTGGCTGCGCACGGTGGTGCGCTGGACGAAATTACCACTGCGAAGGGTGTGCCACCCTGCACTGAGCCAGGAAATTAAAGCCAAGAACAAACTTTTTTATTTTGTCCCTAAACTATGGAAAAAGTAACCAGAAATCAGAGTGTTTCTCTTGTTGCATTCTTTTAAATCTTGTTTTTAAAGTTACTTTTATGTGTTGGCTTTACCTTAGCATGAGAGTTTTGTGCTCTCTGTTTTTATGTGTTTTATTCTCCTAAGTTTGCTTTCACTTTAACCAATTGTCCTTTGTTTTGATGTGTTTTTTTATATGACTTTTTTGTGTTTTTTTCAGATTATCAGATATTATGGTGCTTTTATTATTTGGTTTTAATTATAAGTTTGTTTTTATTTTATTTTATATTTATATAGTATTTTATTTTGTTCTATTTATTTAGGTAAACTGGACATGTTACACATTTAAAAACAAGGAAAAAACATAAGTCCCCAAAAGTATTAAATTTCAAAAAGTACTATCAATAAATTAAAAAGTATTTGATACGTTTTTGATGCAGTGGTGGTGAACCAAAATGTAACAACATGCACTTTGACTTTTACTCCACACAACAAACTTTGAATGACATGAGCACAACATGGTTCATCTATTACCTCCGCCAAGGAGGTTATGTTTTTGCTGGCGTTTATCTGTCTGTTTTTCTGTTTGTTTGTTTGTGTTCAAAATAACTTGAAAAGTTCTGAACGGATTTGGATGAAATTTTCAGGGATTGTTGGAAATGGGAGAAGGAAGAACTGATTAAATTTTGGGACTGATCCGGATCACCTTTGCGGAGGTCTGCGCTCTCTGAGTGCTTTTCTAGTCTCAATTGTCATTTAGTCATAATTATGATGTTTTCATTTAGTGGATAGCCAAAATCATGACTGAAATGGAAGCTTGATTAATGTCCCAGCACCAATAAGAAGATTTAATTTCCTGAACATCTTTGTAAATCACTGGTGCAGGAATGTGTGTCTCAGATTGTACCACTAGATGGCATCCTGGGAGAAGCCTTCATGCACCAGCGGCTGTTTAGTTTGCAGACTGGAACATAAAATAATGCTTATCTCCTCACTCATGCTATTTGTTAACTGGGCTAATATGCTGTTATGTTTCCTTTTTGTTACACAACTAAATGTGTGGATTTCCTTCTCTGTTTCCTTGCCAACATTTTAATTTTTTCTAGGTCCACAAAATAAAATGGAGTCACTCTTTTGCCGCTGATACCATTTTGATAATATCAGCCCAAGCGTTCTGTACAGAAACCAGCAGGAGAAATGTCTGCCCTTGCAGTGTAAATCTGCATTTTCATTTTGAGAGTGAGGTGGCACATAAAACTTTCAAATTAGATACGTTTTGACTGCTGCTCTCAGACCAATCATGTTTTATTTACTGTGAAATGTTGTAGCCTGTGACAATTTGTGCTTCAACATTATTTAATCAGGGGAGACAACTTTTGAGGTTGGTCATTTTCCCTACGTAACATGCAGGGGAAATCATAATATGCTTAATATACAAAAAGGTTTTTGGGTAGTTTTTTTAAATCAGTACTTTTGCCTTTCCTGGTGTGTTTTTTTTTCTCAGAAAATATTGTTCTTTGTTGAATCTTGTGTAACATCTGAGTGCTGAGTAAAAAGTAAAATAAAATGAAAAGCCAAACCAGCCAGTCAAAGCTTTATGTCAAGTAGAGTTGTCAGAAAAACAAAATTCTTTGATACCAAGTTTGCAAACAATACTTATAAATAAAGTGTCAGCAGTGGATACCTCAAATTTTGGAAACAGGGTGTTCACAAGTGTAGTCTTAATTTGGAATTAATTCTTTATAAATAACCAAAAGTGTGGAAAATACATGTACTATTCTACATTCATATATTTGACAGTCTACTTATTCAGGTTTTCCCTGTGGTTGATATATATATATATATATATATATATATATATATATATATATATACAATATAAGTTGCATTTTCCCCCCAAATTTCATCCTCTGCCTTCAGAAACATGACTTCTCTTTCATCTATACAAATAAAGTTTGATCTATTTAATGCAAATGATAATTAAGGTAAAAAAAAGTACGATGTTTGAAATCTCAAATTGTGTATCTGGATTGTTTTTCATGCTTTCAATTACTTTGAATACTTTTGATTATAGGTCAGATACCATTTTGTTTGGCAGTGTTTCCTTATAGAGATCTGATTCATACTGCTTTGCTGTGCTATCTTACCTTATCAGCATAAACATAGAGTGCAATGTGTAGCTGTTGAACTCGAGAAACTGTAAGTACAATGGGGTGTTTTATGCATGATGGGGGTCTTAAAAGGTCTGAAGAAGTACAGTGTTCTTATGTGAAACATTGACTTAAGAAATGTAAAAAAGTACATTGCCCCTGATAACTTTGATTAATTCACCTTCCCCAACTAGCTATATGTTTTTGCTGGTGTTTGTCTGTGAGCAAGATAATCCAGAAATTCTTGGCTGATCAAGATGAAATTTTCTGGAAATGTCGGTCATGGCTCAGGGAAGAAATTATTACATATTGATGGTCATATCAATATGGTTGTGAATCCTGGAATTTCTTACAGGATTAGTTAACATTGCACTGTAGGAAGTTTCCACATTTTCCAGAATAAATTGGCTAAGAACGTCAGAGAGGCCTTGGCAGAGGTTCGTGCTCTTGAAGCACTTGTCTTATTAGTTAATTTGATAGAAAACTGCCTTCCTGTGGCACTACAGTATTAGTTTTTGAGGAAGAACTGGTTAACTTATCACACTCCAGATGTTCTTCTCACAACACAGAGAAGTGTACTCCCTCAGTACTCAGTACTTCCAAATATAATAACTTTTATTTAATTTTGAGCAGAGATGGAGTGTTATTTTAACTTAGATTTAAGTAACATTTTATTAGAGTCACTGCCCTTTTACTTAAGGTCTTTGTTTTTGGACTATTTTTACTACTACTAGAGTGCAGTCAAGTGTCTCCATCCATGATTGCTGTCCAACTAAGCTCTCACAGTGGCCACTTTGAGCCTTCAGGAATGTGAAAAATGAGGAGCTAATATAACATTTTTCTGTCACAAACATGCTCCAGAGCCGTGAATGTTGATTTCTAGTTACAAATATATGCAGCGTGGCGATGAGGTGATGACAGCTCTGTGTGTTTTTGTGTCTGTGTTTGTACATATGTGGGCTCTGAATGTTTGTCTTTGTGAAGCAGAGCTGGCTGCGTTTGCCGTGCGTGACTGACTGAGAGCAGAGGACCAGGAGCAGACAGCTGTGTATACTCAAGGACAATGGCTGCACACGGAAGAGTGATGTTTCCCCACACCAGGTCAGATCACCAACAACATACCGAAACACTCCTTCTTCCTCTTCTTGTCTATCAAAACCCAAGCAGCTCATTTTTTACTCCCAGTCCGTCTCCATGTTTCCCATTATGTCCGTCCATACATCACTCCCCTTCTCACTCCCTCTCAGCTCAATCACACCACACCGGCTCTCTTTTCTTAGCAAACCTTTCTCTCATCCATTATTGAGACGTGTTTTTTTTCCTTGAGTCTCAGAATGAAGTAAGGGAACGGATCTTTTGAAATTTTAATGCCCAGTATGAAAAATGTAGCATCAGTCATTTCTCAACAATACGTACTGGTAAACTTTTAGCAGGACCGAAGAGTCACGAGATGATGCTTCAACAAGGGGGAGAGAAGAGGGAAAAAGCCCTGCAGCGTTTGTTTTAGAGAGGTGGAAGAGGTCATGGGGCAGAAAAGAGATGGAGAAATGTAGCCTGTTTCTTGATCATGGACTGTACAAAATACTGGGTGTAGCCTGAGTGGCGAAATATGATTGGTTACTGAAGGGGGCTTTGGGAGCGAATTCACAGAGGCTGCTGTCACTTTATATTTGAGATTTGAAGATTCATTTGAATCTGGAGGGGAAAAGATGATATTAAAACTGTAGGGAGCCATTCAAAGTGAGCGGTAAGTTGATCCAGCAGGTACTGTACATGCACTCATGATGCTCTCTAAACCTCAGTAAATTCAGAGTGAAGTAAATTACAAGGACAAGCAGCAAAGCCACACTAAGCAGACAATAAAGGCAACAAAAATCTGAGGCTTGATGTGGAAGAATTTTGAGTACAACCATAGTGATGTCCAAATTAAAAACTTAAACCCGGGATTTGGGATGCACGATATTGGATTTTTGCTGATATCCCATATGCCAATATTTTTTAATTCATTATCGCTGATACTGATATTTCTGGTCCCGGAGCTCAATCTCTGTACTTAAAAAAATGGACTTGTTTCTTTCAGTGTTGCAGTATATTTTTGTGAGGAACAGATGTAAAACAAGAAAAACAGAATTTAACTCTTGCAAAAATAAAACCCTTGATTTTTAAATGTACCCATGCAGTGATGAGAAGGTGCATCATTTTTGTACATTTGTGTAATTTGCTGATATTCCAGCCGATATATGGCCGATATACTGTATGTAATATCTGCAAAAATTTCAGTATCAGCCGAGAGTGATGCTTCACTTTTTAGGCTGATATCAGCCGATACCGATTTTAAACCGATAATGCAATATCTACCCAGGATGTGTGTCAATCATGTGCAAAACAGCTGACTAAATCTTCAACCATGACAAAATGTGGGATCCCTGTTGGCTTTTCACCCTAGTGAGGAAGCGGAGGAGGCACTAAGTTCAAGCAGTGCTTCGTCAAGTGTCAACTCTGTGGGATTTTGTATGCTTTGGCAGGCTCCTGGGCAGAGGCACAGAAAAAGGCCATCACCAGGTACCTCAGTGCACTCTGAATGGGAGCAGCACTCGATCCATTTCAAGCTGGTATACTTCTTTTTCTGGTGAATTATATTAGATAAGTCAGACAGAAATTTTGATGGTATGACTTTAAGGCTTTTAAAATTCTGTCCTGTGTTTCTTTGTGACATTTTGTATGCAGGATGGCATTTTCATCAGAATTCACAGAAAACTTCATTTGTGCTTTGCTGCTGTTGTGGTAATCTGATAATGTAGAAAAATGATCTTTTGGAAATGCTGTTGAAGCAGAACCGACAGGGGTGGGGTTTGATATAGTTAAAAATCATTATGTAATGTTTGTAATGTTTTCTAAATTCATTATTGGGGAATCTGACAGCCCAAGCCACCATGTAGTAAACACTGTCACAAACTAACTTTAGATCTACTTAATTACAGACAAACAGGCAGAGATAAAGCAAGACTCAAGGTCATCTGACAACAGCAACATGACACAGACTCGTGGTCACATCAGCCATGCCCCTAATTCTGCATTAATCAAACACTTAATAAATCAAAACAGACAAGTTCTAGCAAAATTTACCCCATGTGCAGTGTGTGCCGATTAAACATTAACTACTATAGGAAGTATCTTTTTTTTAACAAGCCTTTTTATTTTTACTGTGACAATCAGCATTTAAACACAAGGCTGCTTCCACAACCAGCCTCAAGTGGACACTCAGGTGCTACAACTTTTTGCACTTTTGGGTTGCCTTAATTTTTTAACACCAGAGGTTCCTGCTTGATTTTAACGCAAGGCTGAAGAGATGAGGGGCTCTGTAAACACACTGCCATCCACAGCTTTCTCAAAGATAAGATACTTTGAAGAAAACTAGCACATAAAGCAACAGAAACACAAAATAAATGGTGGACAGAGTGAGATTCACACAGATGTGTTCTAGAGAGGATGCATTTTCATGCAAAGTCCCCTGAGACGGTCATATTCAGCGAATACCTGGAATAATTTCAAATCCCACGTGTGTTTGTGGATGGTACTTCAGTTTCCATCCTTGTGGGAGTTTGCTATGCAAGAAAACCTGTTCACCCCCCTTCAGTCATCTCATCCACTGTGCAAGGTCAAGGTCAGTATTGTGAAATGGAAAGAAACCTTGGTCGAGTTGGACTCTGTGCACATAATGTCTGGACCACATGTTGTACATGGTGGGATTCATCAGGGCTCCAGACATGTATAACGTGTGCATTATTAAAGATGGTAAAAGGAGGGAATACTGTAAATCTGAGGGGTGCAGGGCAGTGGTTTTTAACTGATGAAGCCTCAGAACCCAACAACTCTGCCTTGATGAGAAATTACAACCCAATTTTTAAAAAATATCAACCACTCAGATTAATTAAGGTTTTAGTTTGAATTCAAGATTGGACCATTTGGGAACCCTTTTCATTACAGAAGTGCCTGCAGGAGTTTCATTCATGCATACATTTAATTATGTGCTTTTAATGATATCTTATAAATACACTCATAACTATGGATACAAAATGTTGCCATAAATAATTCTGATTCTTGACAAAATCAGTGAAAGTAGATTATTGTCAGAGAAATGTATAATTAATGAAAAGCAGGGGCGTCCAAGGGGCCACTTCCAAAAAATGGAGCGATGATGGGGCGCCATTGAGATGTGCAATATAGTTAGTAAAACCAATCTAATGAAGATTGAGGTATGATTAGTTATTGAAAATACTTAAAGAAGAAGAACATTTAGCGTAACAGCTTTCCACTGATAATTCAACAATGCAGAAAGTCAATCATTGTGAAAGATTTAAGGGTGGTCCATCAAACTTCAGGGGGCCCCTGATCAGCTCTGGCTAACACTGTATGGGCCCCAGGTCAAGATGAGAATGACCCTCCTCGAAGCAGAGAGGAAATGCTGACAGCTCATTTTGGTTTCTGACTGAAAACAAGAGCAAAGTGCACAAAATTAACAAACTTTCTAGGGGTGTTGATGCTTGAGGCTGACAGAAACAATATTCTTTCTTGAATCAGATCTTCTGGTGGAATAGACAGCAAAGTAAATAACGGCAACTGGTGCTGCTATTAAAGGCTGTGATGAATTTGTGGTTATTTATCAGTATGGCAGAAGCTTCAACTTCTAATGGGGCATACTTTCCATTAATTTTGGAGCTTTCTGTGGGTCAAATAAGAGGATCCTGGACTGCATATGGCCCCCAGATAATAGTTTGAACACCCCTGATTTAGAGGATGTCCCATATGTCAATTATTCCTTCCTTCTCTTATGCTTTTGATGATTTTATAAAAGGTGCCATGAAAGATGCTTCAAGGCACAACACTTTTCATGATAGCTTTACTTCATGTATCAGCTAAACCTATAGTATGTTATAGAGGACAGTAGCTATGAGAAGTAAGGGGAGTAGATAGAATGTAAACATTTTTTCTGTTTTTATATATATATATATATATATATATATATATATATATATATATATATATATATATATATACATATACATATATATATATATATATATATTGCAGCAAGCTTTACAAGAAATTAACTGTAACGCTGTGAATGTGACAGACTTATCTACCCTTGTCCACTTATCCATATCATAAATCCAACTAGCAGGAGAGATGCTACTCTGCCTTCCCCCTCCATCTTTTTCTCCATTCATATACACACCTCAGGTCTCAAGGATGGGTGGGGGAGCATAAGCTGACCCATAGCCTGAGGGGGTCGTATATCCCTGCCATAAACCCTCCAGCATGTCATCTATATTTATGCGCTCATTTAGGTGTTTGTGTCTGCAGATTGGCCACAGGTTGTGGTAGCTCATAAATACTCCTTGGGAAAACTGATGTAATGTATAGCACATAATGCCCCCCCCCCTTTACGATCTTGCATAATCTCAAATGGGAGGTTAATGCTGACATTTACATAAATAAATAAAAAGATGTAGCAATGTGGGGTTTAATTAATATGTGATCAGTCAATATTTCCATGGTAGTATGTTAAATATTGATGCAGATTTAATTATGTGAAAGGCTTTCTGTATCCTTTTACGGTTTGATTATTTTGTGATCAATTATTTTAAGTAGCAATATGAATGCAGTGAAGGCTATTAAAGTGCAGTTAGTACCCCCTAAAATTTGCTGCTCTTATTCTTTGTTTCAGCAGTGAGTAGCTTTGGCCAGTTTAATGCCGACTGCCAGCCATTCTTCAGACAGAGCGAGGTAGTCTGGAGGACAGGGACAGGGAGGGGCCCGCTGCTCCAGTTTCAGGAATCAAATTGAAGACGATGTTTCTGCCACAGGCCTTAGCTGCTTATGACAGTCAGGAGGGTCCATTAGGGGACCAGCCCTCATATATAACACTGTGAACCCCATTTAGCCAGAGGTACTGTTCCCACAAACAGCGTCGTCTTTGAAGGACATTGGCCGTGTGGTTCTCACAATATGTTGCATTGAATCATGGTAGACTCCAGGGATGAAACAATACACTAAGCCCACGGTTTGGTATGTACCTCAGTGAAGTTAAGTTTGACAACTTGGCCATTGAAGTCCTGTTTTTTTATTTAAATTTTTATATTTTTTTATTTCCTTAACTCTTTTCCCTTATAAGATGTTTAAGGCATTTTTTCACAACAATAGGGGGTTATTAAGAGGAAAAAGCTATTTTTTTTCCCAAAACAATTTCTTCATTTTACTTTTATGCAAAAAAAGACATTTCTATAATAATGCAGTTTATGCTATAACAATATCATACAGAAAATAACCTTTTCAAATGTTTTCTCCCTAGGGAAACAACTGTTATATCATTTTATAATGCTGAAAAAAAAAAAAAAAAACATATTTGACCTGCAAACAACTGTTATATTATTGTTATTAGTATTTATCAACATTTTAGATGAACACTTAATTTTCCTTTTTTTTTGATGTTTTATTTAAACACATCGTGATGACATTTTTCTTATTTGTCTAATAGTCATTGAAGCTGTCATTGAACACATCATAATATAACCCCTAACAAACCATGTTAATGCCCGTCAAGACTCGATCAGTTTGTTTCTAGCTGTCATCCTGCAGGAAGGATTTAGAAATTAGTTACATTTTTTAACCAACGGGACTTTTGACAAAGTCTTGATGTGCTTTTCTAATGTGCCTTTTAATTAAATGCACTGTGCTGATGTGCTTGGAGTTTATGTCTCCCGCGCAGAACCTGATGCATGTTTGTGCATGAGTGGTTTAAAAGTTGTGCCATGCACTCTGACTCATAGGCTCAAATGCAGCGGTGCAAGTTCTGAGAGAAAATAGCAACAATGACAGAAATCTTTTTGTGCTGAAAACCAAAAATACTGCAATTCATGCATGTGATTGAGCTGTGAACATCACACCAAGCTATTGAATATTTTATTGAGAATTGTTGCATCCCTTGTAGACACAGACTATTCAGTGAAAACTGTGACTGAGTTTTCTGCTAGAATGAAACAGCATAAAGGATATTCGTTGAGAAAAAAAGATATTCTGAATGTTGTTTTCTAGTGTGTGTTAAAAGCAGGTGCTTCATATGAGGGTTTCATCTGCACATGCACAATATGCAGAATGTATAGCCTGCAGCAATGGACAGAAATAGAACCAACAGCCTGGCAATGAAGTGTCAAGAGACCGGGAGCAAGAGGTTCAAATGAGGAGGAGGAACAGTACAGGCCCAGCTAATGAAAGAGGGACTGAACCATTGAAATTCCTTCATAACAGCGGGAGGGAAAGCAAAGAACATCTATAATCATATCTCATGAAGGTGAATGTCCTCTGTCTTCATTTTTACGCTGTTCCATTCCATCTCTGATGGCGATGAAGTTCTAATAAGAAATTGATTTTTTTAAGGTGAAGAAATGCAGTACGGAGGGTGACCTTCTGACCCCATAGCTCATTGGAGGTGTGGCAGGAGATAGTCCTCATCCTTGAGAATCGATGCACAGACCTCATAACCACCCTCTTGCCGATTTCATGGGCCCTAAATGTGTCATCAATGTGTCATCGAGCATACGTCTTCGCCAGAGGCAACAGGACCTCCCCCACCCGCCCCCTCCGTCGGATGAGAGGGCAGGGAGTGTCATTTCCCCCAATTCTGTGAAATGGTGCAGAAAACAGGAGAAAGAGGGACACGCCCCACAGTGTCTATCAATCCTGAGTGTGCAGCACTGACCTCCTGTGAAACTTCATCTAGAATCCCTCATCTATCTGTCAGTGAATAGGAAAGGAGGTAAAAGAGGAGGGGGTGCTATTGGAGCCAGCAGCCAATCTCCCCTCCCTTCTCAGATGCATAATTCAGTGTTTCTCTCACAACAGCCTGCACATCGAAGGGCTCAGCTTCCCCCAGCCATGCGGCCAGCAGTCTGCTAATATGAAAGAGGTTCAGAATCCACTCTGTTGTTCCTCGAGGCTCTTTGGCTCTACATTCTCAGTCATACTTGTATGATTTATTCAGCTTGTTCATCCGTGGCGTGAGACCCAGACCCCAACGGACGAGTTGGGAAACATTTTTGTCCTTGTCAGGATCCAGCCGCAGAACTTGGCAAAGGAAGTGTGTCGGCATCACTGTGGGTTGTCAGAGTGACACTGGAGTAGCTTAACCTCCCACTGGTGGTTAGTTTTACTGCACCTTCAGAGAGGCTCGCCGCTGGGCCTGTGTATGGAAACCCTTGCCTTGGCCTCAATAAGTGACCAAGGAAGGAAGCATAGAGGACAAGAGCACAGGGTGACTCTTCCTGTTCTCCAGATACAGTCTAATTTTGCCTGGCTTTTCTAAATTTAGGAGCAAGCATATGCTAAATCTATTGGCTGTTTTCTTTTTTTAACAAAATAGTATTCACTGGTTTTCTGTTGATACAATAAGCAAAAATTATTGCCCTCATTTATATCAGTGATTTTCAAATGGTGTAGCTGAGCACACTGGTGCGCCTTGAGGCATGTCCAAGTGAGCCTTGGGAATGTGGACAACTATCTGTTATTACAGCAAGTATATAACACCTGGTGTTTATTTTTGTTTACTCTATCAGTATTAATATGCTTTAATTTTTATTTTTTAATCCAATCCTACCACATCAGGAAGTTGAGAGCTCTTATGTGTCTCAACTGTCCTCCATTTACCCACATTGTGCAGAGACAAATATATTTACAGCAGTCTGAGCACATGTACAGGAGTGCATGAGCACAAGGTTTAACCACAAGTTCATCTCACGCGGTGCTGTTCCATTTATCACAGCAGTGACAGAGGCAGAGAGTGGGGGTGTAAAGTCTTTACTGCAGCTGAATGATTTATTGTGCGCATCGAAATTGCAATTTCAGACAACGCAATCATGTGATCGCCAAAGCTACAATTTTTTTTTGCAGTGCTCCTGACTGACCCAGGATCTGTTGTGTAAACTATTTTACACATACTATTGTACAAATTTGCAGACAGTTTGCATATACGGAAGTGCTGGTAAGCAGGTCAACAATACAAAGCCTCTGTTCAGGAGTAGAAGTTGGAGTATCCCTTAAATAATGAAAACAGATTATTTCTCATCAATTTGAGATGATAAATAATGTGTTATTTGATCATTGATTTCCTTACTGTTGTCTATACTGTAAACATAGTGAATATTGCACTGAAGCTTGATTTAAAGAAAATCGTGAATCGAATTGAAATCGCAATATCTGCCGGAAAAATCGCAATTAGATCTTTACCTGAAATCCCATCATCTTTCAAAATAAAGCACCCTACGATCTCCGATATTCAAAAACAAGGTAATCAGATTAATTATTTCTACTACTCTACAGGCCGGTAGAAAATGTTCTACATCCTGGTACCATTCCCTGGCCTAATGGTTGGGACTTCTGTATTAGATGTAGTGCCAAACTACATCAGTACTTCAGGACTGAGTAATCAGTTACATTAAAACTAGTAAAGATCCTCTTTCTGCAAGGATTGAATAGTTTTTCCCAGCACACTTGGCCTTAAGGCGGGCCTCCTGAGGCAGCCCTAAATGTTTTTGATTATTTCCTCTTAATAACAGGAAAACCCTTGTAGTTTTTCTTCTTGTGTAGATGTTGAAATTGTTATTTATATACACCAGTTAAATGCCTATGAATCTGTGAACACCTTTTGCTTTTTAGGCTTCAATTTGCAGTTATATCTGTTGAAACAACGCTTTGTCTTGAAAACATTTTTCCAAACTTGTAGCCATACAGTATAGAAATAATAGGCTGCAATGGACCGTATTTGGCCTCGCTGCAATTTGCCCTCCTCTGTTTAAGTGACCTTTAGCTTCTCATTATACGGTTATTTGCCTTGTGTATGGGAAGTCTTATTTGGGTTGCGCTGATTAATGTGTGAACATATTATTTCCCCTCCTTATCTATTCTTAAAATGGTCTCTTGGCTTGAGTGCTTCTGTAATCTGTTTATGTTTTGCTTCAGAGGCATAAGATAATGGTGATTCTTTAATAGCTGTTGGGTGCTCCCTGACCCCACTGCCCATGTGTTGCTCCAGGTCACAAACATCCTACTGTGACGTCAAATGTAATGAGATGGCATAATGGCTTGTTAAGTAGCTTGGGTAAATGGTGGTGACCGGAGGGGTTGGTGTGGGTGAATGAGCCTGGCCTGGCCCTCTGACAGCATCGCTCAGACTCATGACCATAATCCATCAGTTTCTGTTGATGATGAGATCCCCTCCGCCAGTTCGTGATTGGAAATGCCATTTAATTTGCCGGGAAACTTTCCACTCTGGTCCCAGCAAATGGGTTTGATCTCACTCATTGTTGTGTGGACATTTTAAATCCCACCCTTATCTCTTTGTCCCCGGTGCTTTCTTGATCTCTTCCCTATTAGAGGAAAGCATAGCTTGGGGAGCAGGTTAATTATGGAGGAGCTCATTACTCATGTTTAATTATTGCTACTAGATTTTAGCTGATCCATTGTGTCTTCCTCCTTTTATTGAGCACCCGATCTTACCACCTTAATTGTTGATTTCACTTTTACTGAATATATTATTCCTTTCACTTAATTCATTCGTCTTGACTCCTAAACCTACCTGGGAACTACAAAGAGTACCTAGAAAAGGGTGGGATTTATCCTGATAAAGTCGAAGCAGATTGAGATATCAGCTGTTTTCCCTCCTGGGTGCACCTGTAGATGGACTGGTTGTCACACAGCACAGGTTACATAAAGGTTTTGTTGTGTATAAGCTGTCACCGAGCTGTCAGTTTAGTACTTGGTCATTAGCTGACAGTCATTAGCAACTTGTTTAATTGAACTCATTTACAGGCTGCGCTAATCTGCTGAGGTGACCTTGATTCTGCGTCTGGGTAATGTTTTTGCAGTGCAGCAGAGTGTGTCTCTCCCTCTACGCCATTATGAGCACAAAATGCAGTTAGGCTCATGTTTGGCCATAAAAGTCTGCAATTCATTAGTCATAATTACCTTTGCTGTTGCCCAGAGAGGTGATGAGTTTCTGCACTCTCAGACTAGGTGCCAGACTGATGCCATCAGAACTCATTTGCATGGGTGCTAAAATCTGAGTCCTAATCCCCTCCTTTTTATGTCTGGTTGGGGGAATTATCTTTTTGGGTTCTCTGTCCATCCATCTATTTGTGCTCAGTTTCATCCATCTGGATATTTTTTGTGAGTGTATTTCAAAAGCACTTGAAGGTTTTTTCTTCAAACTTTACCCAAATGTCACTTTTAACTTCAGGCTACAGTGGTTAGATTTACAGTTAGTAGGTCAAAAGTTAAGGTCACTCTGTCCATCCCCTGTATGTTAACTTAGAAACTTTGAAGAAATGTTATGCAAACTTTTTCAGAAAAACACAACTGTAATGTTTAAATTAATTCTAAAAATGGCTTATCCTTTGTCCGAGATTTGTATATTTAGTCGGGCACTTGCACTACCTCAAATATTTCTGACCATTTTAAAAACCAGAGAATCCTAAATTTCCATGATATTATTTATACATGTTGTGTGGAAATTGTGAAGACTGAGCTGTCCCGACAAATATGGCTGATTTGTTGTTGCTGTGGAATCACTTCATTTTACATTAGAGACTGCAACACAAGACTTCAAAGCCTTCTACTCAATCCTTTCTCTCTCTCTCTGTCTCATTCATGTCTTAAGTGTCTTACTTGTGGTGGACCACAATTATTCTCTGGCCGATGTGCTGTTGCCCAATTTCCCTTCATAATGTGCAATTTGATACCTAGACCCCATTAGGGAAAAGCCACAGAAGACATTTCCAAATCAAGTAGTCAAGAAAGGACTGGCTGTCACCCTCCCGCCTTAACTTTTTTTGTTTGTTTTTAGCAATCCCTTTGGTTTTACCATTACTCACAAAGCAAAGGTCCTCCTCCCTCATTACTTGAATTAATCCATGAAACACAAATGTTAATTTACTGATCTGTAAATGCACTTTATGGAGCACTGTATTTACTGAACTAATCCTTAAATTAAAACAAAAGGGGAGGGCAGGTGGAGATGACAGCAGGTCAGTGTTTGCTTGTCATCTCATGTTAAGAGCCCCCTGATATAGGAATTAAAGAAAAGGTTCAAATTTGCATATTTCCTTTGAATTGTTTCATGTTCACATTGCAGTATTTTGAAGTGGACCAAGTCGAGGCTCAGTCACACAAAAGGCCAGAGTTGGCCTTACACCGTTACGTCAAAGCCAGCATTGTTTTGACTATGATTCATGCTCTGAATTATGGGAAGAAAGCTAGCCGGCTAAGCTATCCACAAACTGACTCACTGATTTGTAGCGGAGGTTCAATATCCTATGTAAGATTATACATATGAGCATATTTATCAACATGAGACACGCCTTATATATAAGTGTACACAAAATCTGTGCACAAAGAAGAGGGGCTTTTAATGCTCACCAGTGTCTACAGGGGTCCATAGAGGACTCCAGATAGCATGGTAACTTCCTACAACTGAACACCTGTAGAGGTATCCGTAGAGAAGCTGTCAGTGATGTGGAAAACTACTGAGCAGATTTAAGAGGGATAAATTCTCCTGCTTAAACGAGCTGGACTAAATTCTGAGATCTGAACAAGTTTTTGAACCAGTCGATGTCATTGAGTCCTGTGATGAATTGCTGTTGAGAAGGTTTGTGATGTTAACCTGTTGATATTTACCTCCGCCAAGGAGATTATGTTTTCACCAGGGTCAGTCTGTTTATTTGTCTGTTTGTCTGTTAGCAAGATTATGCAAGAACTACTGGATGTATTTACATGAACATTTTACCAAACGTGTAGTTTGGTCCAAGGAAGAAGCTATTACATTTTGGTGCTGATCCCATCCAGACACAAAAAAACATTGAAGTTTATAATGGCAAATCCCATTCATTTACGTCATTATAGGATTTGTAGTTTATTTGCAAACTGACGTCAACGTTTTCAAGCCGATGTCACTACATTTCCCAGCTTCCCTTGCAATGCCAGCAGAGTTCTGCTAACACAACGGCGAACAATAGTCCGGTAGATCGGCACGACTGAGCTGCTTGGTGGTAGTCTGAGCTCTCAGAGTGCTTTTCTAGTTTCATGATATGTTTTGCCTGTGCCATAGAAAGTGACTCAGTGGAATAGAAAACATTATTATTAAGTAGAGCCTTGTCATCATTACCTGTTGCCTGATAGCCGTAATACAGTTACTTCTACTTGATGAGTTAACACATCACCTGGTTTGTCTTGGTTGCTGGCTCAATTGTATCCTCACTGCAAATAAACTTCTCCTGGGGCTGATAGGAAACATGCCGAGACCACCTCTTTAAGGCGAGCTTGGCAGGGTTGTTTGCATGGAAACTGGGATTGATCGTGATATTCATATATACACATATATACACAATATATACATAAACACCAGATGACCCACCAATTTGCTTCCTTATGTTTTTCTCATTCAGGATTGAAACTGGCAGGTGGTAGCTCCAGTTTTCTTCCCTCTTTTTCTTTTTTTCTTTCACCTCTCACTGTATATCAACTGAACCTCTGCAGGTGAGCAAAGTGGTAGTAAATCTGGGACGTTCATGCAGGACATGAGCAAGTGTGTGGTGGAGGTTAGGAGTGGGGGTGTGAGGGGGTGCTTGTTGGAGTGATAAATTAATGAGGCATGGCCTTGTCTGTGTGGGGTGTGTCGTCTCCATATGGGGGATATATCCATGCACTGTTGTCCTTCTCTTGGTGCAGAAGCTCTCCTCCTTTCCATTCCTTTGTCCGGCTATCATTTCTTCTTTTTCTTTATAAATCATTTGACATTTAATGTTCTATAGTAGACAGTTAATATGTTATGCTGTTGGGCAGTTTTTTAAGTTTAATTATTCTAAATACATTGTCCTGTACATTTATAGACATGCATGAATGGCTTTAAATGAAGATGCCTTGCATTACAAAGCCAGCCATATTGACACAGTGACACAGTAACACAGTGACTGCCACGCACAGGAGCAACTTTTCCAGCTAGTCACTTGAAACAAAGTGCTGTGACACAGAGGGAGAGGAATGGATTTTTCTTCACTGCAGGTCCAGCAAGTTGAAAGGGAGAACTTCCCTCAGGGCAAGAGCTAGAGACCTACCATGTAAAGGGGAGAGAATAAAGGAGAGAGTAGGAGAGAGACTGAGTGAGTAACAGTGGATGAGCGTAGGAGAGAGGGCAATGATTGAGGAAAGGGCAACCACAGAGAAAATAGATTAGTTGAGAAACCACAGCCACATTTAAAACAGTATGGAATATTAGAATAGGGGAGAAAATTAATAGACGGAGGTTGAACTTTTTTTCCACACAGATAGCTGAATATAAGGCCATTTCCCTGAGGATTTCCCCTGAGGATAGGTCAGAGCAGGGAGGTGAATATTCAAAGAACGTGAGCCAGTGATTGGCAGACACATTTGTGATGGAGATGGACAAAGAAGGAAAGCTCTGTGAGCAGCGTCAATAGCCATTTAGAGGAGACGAAGTGAGAGATGACAGCTGAGCAGAAGGGTGTGAAGAGAGGAGGATAAATGAATGAGGGAAATGCTGGGAGGATGGGGAGTGAGTGGGGGGAGGTCCCATTGTATATTGTGGTAGGATAGGACTGTCTTGTGACCTCTGACCTGTAATTGGATCAATGAGTGTGTAGAACACTGTGCTGAAGGACCTACAGTGAAGGATTCATATGGACATTTTATGTTGTGTGTAAGTGTGGTGCTGTGCGTGCATATGTTCACAGTGATTTGTGTGTGCTATTTTCTGTTAATTACACTCTCAGGGCATCATGATTACAGCAGAGCAGGTGTGCGTGTGCCTCTGTTCTCTTTGTCATCTGTAGGTTGTAATTGTCCTGAACAGAAAACAAAGATGCACAGTTTACATTTTATTGATCACCAAATGTAAAGTCAGGTTGAAGAATTGTTAGTTTTTATTCATGTTTAGCACTTTAGGTCCCTGTTGAAACATCTATCTATAACTTTCTATTTTCTTTCGAAGGTAGCTTTCACACATGAAGTCCGACAGACCCAGTTTGGTTTGGAGTTGCAGTTCAACTTTTTTGCAGTTTGTGGTATTTGTTCCTGCCATCCGGTCAATTATGGCAGAATAACATTACCCAGCATTGAGGATAACATTAGCTGTCCCAAAGCAGTTTCAGAGGTATAGTATGATTCTTAAAATAAAGAAAACACTTTATTTTTTACATCAGGTGGCATTTTCATAATAACAGGAGTGATGTGTAATCACACTCAGCACTGACTTATAGACGTTGTGGTTGGCTTAGCAAACGTTAGCCACACTCTGCTTGATATTGTCAGTGAACTTTACGTTAGCTTACCTACTGCTGGGATATTTGGCCAAATTCAGTCCACAATGCCCTGCTTTTTGCCTCCCATGTTTCCTTGGTTGATTCTTTGGTTCAGATAGCTCTCACACCAACCAGGAACCAAACTTGCCCTGAAAGTATGGCAGGGTTTAAACCAGAAATTGCGGACACCGGCTGTGCCTTTCACAGAATCACATACTACTTTTGTTCTTCTTATTTTAGTATTTTTTTTATTTCTGAAAACAACAACAGCAAGGACAGTGTTCAAAGGATCAAACAACTCAAGACACTGAAATTTTAGGCTTTTAGAGATCTTAGAAGTTTTAGTCTCTGCTACATGTTCATAGCAATATTTAGCTTTGATTCCACTGCCACCTTTTTATTTTCTTGTGAAGTACTCCATGGAGGATTAAACCAGGGCTTTACTTTACAGCTATTGTCACAGAATTTAGTCTGTAGTGGTCCAGTAAAGTCTGTATCCATAAGAAAGGAGCATGTGATTATTTTTTGCTTTTCTGTTAATTAATTGTCAATTAATTTTTCTCCAACAAAGCAAACCAGAAGTTGTTTGGTCTGGACCACGTGTTATGTATGAAAGTGATCCTAAGATTTATTTCCAGGCTCTCATACGTTTACTAGATTTGGATGGTGGACCTTCTTCTCAAGGTGCGCTGATTGGACAGTGCCTGCAGACCAAGCTCAATTGTTCCAGCCTGGAGCTTTGCAAGATTGATCTGCCTGATTACAGACTTAAAATCATCTTGCTGTTTGCATTGTAAGGTTAAACAGAAGTGGCAGTCCTAGCCTTCTAGTATTTAAAACTTTCTTGTATTTTTAACAGCAAAGTTGCGGACAAGCTTCTGCACATTAAAGCAGCACTTCTTCATAAGAAACTAAGATGTTTTTTTTATTGTCCTCCTAAAGGGTACATGGATGGAACAGAGCCTTTCTTACTGCAAATATTGGCTAAAAATGGAGATCTGAACTTTTAAAATAAGAAAAAACACTTTTTGACATGAACGACCACAGAAAAATCAGAAAGCTGTATTGTTTTAAATCATGTGGTATTAAAAAGCAGTGCACATTTAGGCAATCTTAATGGATAAATCATTGGCTCTGTATATGTTTGTGTGTGTTAAATTAGCATTGTGGAGGGTTTCTCTTTATGGACTTGGACAACACCATTGATTGACTTCTTTTGGATCATTTAGCTGTCTATGTGTGTCTGTGCATTTGTTTGACTTGTTGATCCCCTCCGAGCGAGACCACCAGCTCCAGGTCCATTGACCCATATGATTAAGGGCGAAGGCCTCCCTCCTCCTATTCGAAAACACAAAGACGAAGAGCACATTATCATCTGCATCATCTGTCTCACTTATTCCTACTCACACCGCCATTACGCCATGTCAATTCAACCCTCTGCATCCTTGTTTTGGGTGTTTTTTCTGAGTTCGTGCTTTTTCAAGGAATCATTGTTTTATGTCTGATGAAATTTGATTGGTCGTTGGCTTGTCAGGACGCTCTCCCATCTGTGGGGTTTAGAGATGGAAATTGAGAACCAGTTCTAGCTAAAAGTTGGTTCCAGTTAGTTTTAGATATCAGTGATATTTGCCTTTATGCTCAAAGATCTACATTTTAGTGCCATCCTCTTAGCTTTGCCTGTCTAAATGATGATATCACAAACTTGCAGAGGACGGTCAGTGGAAAGCAATCAAAGAGATGGAGGAAGCAATCATGGCGGACAAGAAACAGACGTGGTTTAAAGTTTGATTAAATTCTACAAAAAATAACGTTAACAACACAACTTGCAATATCTTTGGCTGTATGATGCCAGACAAGAGGGGAAACACCCACAACATGCTGAAACACTTAAAGCAACACATGATTCCCTGATTCAATGTCTGTAATCAGGCAGATCTATCTTGCCAACCTCCAATCTTTAACAATTGTAGGCAACCCAAAGCAGCACGGCCCAGTTAGCGTCCTTTAGAGCAGGAAGAGGAATGAGCTAAAACAAAAACCAACACTAAATCTTCTCTATAGTATAGATATTTTCACTCCACTTCTGACAGAGTTTGTTTTACGAAGTGGCTCACATTCTGTAGCCCAGTAGCTCCCGCCTACGACATTATCTGATTGACCCGTTATAAATATTGACTGACGGAACAATCATCCAATCACCTGTGGATGGACAAGTAAAATATATTGAACGGTCCATCTGGTGTGCCAGGTTAGGGTTTACATGCCAAAACATGTATGCTGTGTTTCTCCAACATAAACATATCTGTTTCTTACCTCTGCCATGAGTCGATGGGTTGCAACGCTTTGCCTTTGCTGCTTACAGCAGAGAGAAGGTGGTAAAATTGAAGATGTGCGTAGATGGTTGTCTTCTTCAGTATGGAGTGTAAGACATCCATGGCTTTCTCTACTGACATCATTCTGCCTATGAATCCATTTAATGTTTGAATAAGTAAGTAAATCAGAAAATATGTAAAATAGATTACGTATGACCCTACATAGATACAAACATACAGTGTAGACACCAAAAAATCCATGCATTTTCATTTCAAGATGTCTCTAACAGCCCAATAGTTCGTATAATTAGCATAAATCAGAAAAGTGAGCTGTGAAACACACTGTACTGTTTTCTTCTGTTAAATAACTTTCTTGCTGCCCTTTTATGCCAGACAGGAATAGATCCTGAAATAGGCTTCAGTTGTAATCAATCAAAAATCTATTTTAAATCAGGCATCAATTTTAATCCAAAACTTTTTTTTTATTTCAATCCAGTTGTGAACCCTCATAATGTAGTTTAATCAATCATGACGTATTGAAAGATTTGCACTCTCAGTGACCTCTGTCTGTCTTTGTGATTTTCCAGAATGAAACCCTGATCAGGGATGTGGGGAGTAGGAGGAGATCAGGGAGAGCAGGAGAAGGCTTCAATAGGGGGTGTGAAGCTACTAGTCTAAAATGAGATTTTCATTTATTTATTTATTTATTTAGCCAAGCTCGTAGCTCAAGGCTGTCTGCTTGCTTTTTGTTGAATGTACTATGGCCTCTGTGCCCCCTTCCCCCTCCTCCCTCCCCTATGTGTTTGTAATGTTAGTGTATCTAAGAGTGCAAATATGTGTTCGTGCACACACATTGACACCTCTACCACTGCTGCCTGCTGGCACCATGTGAGTTTGTGTGTTTCTTGACACTAGTTATGAGCATGTATGAGAATATTTTTACTGCTATCACTGCTTGTGTGTTTATGCACCCCCTATCTTGTAAGGAGTGAGAGCCCGAGCTGGTGTCTAGGGATGAATGGTATCTTCAGGGATAGATCTGTTTTATTATGTGTGTGCCAGACATGCTGTGCATCTATTGCACAAACAAGAAAAGCATCCTCTCCCAGGCTGTTGCTGAGCACAATGCCTGAAAACAGCTCAGATTATGCAGGATGCAGCGAGGAGGGAACAAGAGCTGTTTTGTCTTTTACACGTTTATGGACATTTGCATCAACCACACTAAAATCAATATTGTATCTATTAGGATATAAAAGTGTTCTGTGAACGCAAGAGGTTTTATCTGAGTGTAGGATTTCAGATGTTGGAACATCTCTTTATCATTTATCTTATTGATTTTCAGCCAAGATTATAGTTTATGTGCTCTTGAATGCAAAAAGGTTAGGAGAGAAGATTTAGAGAAAGAAATGCTGAAACGTTCAAGTTAGAAGGTCAGCTCGGTAAATTTTTGTTAAAAGAGATCAGTTCAGTGTCAGCTTAGAAGCAGGAACTTTAGAAGTTAAAGGGCCTTTATTTTGCCTTGCCTCTGGTTCATAGATTCATTTTTGGTAACAGAAAAGAGTATGTTCACAACATATGCTGTAGAAAGAACTGGACTAAACCATGTGATGTAAGCCATTTGATTACCAAAGGGAGCCTTGGAACGTTGTTGATGGCACTGTCAAAATGCACGTCATCATAACCAAACCTCAGCTCAGCCTACTCACAGTCATAGGGGCCATTTGAGGGGGGATTTAAGGTCGTCTGACTATTAGTGACTCTGCGCGGACTTGTAGCCATGTTGATATAATTGAAACTGAGTTTTTACTATCAAATCCTGTCTTTCTTTTGAATCCAGAAGGAAACTTGTTGCTGCCACATTTCTGTCTGTGCTTGATTATGGTCATGTTTTGTACATGCACTCCTCATCTCAGAGCTTACATGCCTTGGATACTGTGAATCGTGAAGCTCTGAGGTTCATCAGGAACTTAAAATTCCTACTCATCATTGCATCTTGAATGCACATGTAGGATGGCCCTCTTTGTCTGCACGTAAACTTAAGAATTGGCATATTCTCATTTAAAAGGCGATTTTAGGTCTACTCCCTTCATACCTTTTGACTCTTCATCAGTCAGAGGAGTCCAGGATCTTATAATCTTCGGTCCCAGTATCTCCTCTTGTTGTCTGTTCCTAAGGTCCGAACTGAGCAGGGAAAAAAGGCCTTTGAATTTTGCTGCTCCCTTTGCTTTGACTGACCTGCAAAAGACCTGAAACTCAATGAGCTGGTTTCACTGGACATTTTTAAGAGGACGTTAAATGATGTGAGTACTGAGGCATCTGGCTGCAGATGTTTTGACATATGATCTTGTTTCCTTCAATAGTCCAGCTTGTAAATTAACCGTTCTTATTATTTCTTTATTGTACTGTAAGTGTTAGACATGTCATGTGTATTTGTATGTGATGCTGTTGTTATAGTAAGTAACTTTAACTGTGCTGCTGCCTATCTTGACCAGGACAGTTAAATAAAGGTTAAATAAAATAAAATAAAAAAAATTAAGGAAAGAGACCCCCCCCCCCCCCCCCCCCCCCCCCCCCCCCGAACAGTGAGAGCAGATAGATGTACCTTGTATTTGATTTTTTTATTAAACATTAATTAACCTGCTGTTATTTGACGTTTAGACATTTTTTTGATCCAGGCTGTAAATATATTTATTTAGGTGGTAGAAACCGTCTGTTCCTTGCAAACAATCACAACACCCCCATGGCTCCTGCAGGCAGCCTCAAATAGATGCCCAAAGAATTACATGTTTTGGCACTCCCACAAGTTTTACTCTTTTGGAGAGGGGTTCAGGGTCACTAATGCTCAGAAAACCCTCTAGTTTTCACATACTGAGTACCTCTTATCTATATGTTTTACTACTTTGACTGAAATACTCTGTTAAAGCTTCTGCATCTTTAATGATTGGTCAGTTCTGCTCTACTCTGCTCCATATTGTCAACAATTTTGCATTCATTCGACTAACTCGACTTTTCATTGGTCTTACTACCCTAAGTTTCAGGTGATGGTGATACAATGTGGATGACATGGTGCTGTGTGAATGGCAGCCTGTTGCAGCACCTCCATCTGTTTGACTGTTTTTGTGTTTTTACCCTGTTTTTACCTTGTTTTATTGCCTTATTTGTTTTACTTTGTACAGGTGTGGTCTTCTGATCTCGTGATTTTGTGTATTTATATGTCACATTGGTACGTCTGTTCGAGGAGGCTGGGGGAATAAGACGTTTCAAGCAGCTACTGCCGCCATAAATATGGGGAAAGGGAAAAGTCATGATGCTGCAGACTTCTGATCTTGTTCATAAAAGATCTCTATTACGCAGGGGAAACATGTTAAACACACTAAACAGCATATAGAACTCCAAAAAGGGCTCTTTAAAATATGTTTCTTATCCTGCCACTGACAACCTTTGCTTGCTTTAGTCTTGAATGCCACTCAAATGTTGGCATGTCCCATTTAACTTCTGTCCCTTGTCCTTCTAACCGCATGCATGTTAGATGTCAGGATGGGGAAATGGCTGTCTGTTGTGTCAAACGCTAAGCACCCTCTCCGTCTGTCTCTATCACAATGTGGCCATGTGTCTGTCATCTCCCATGCATCATACTCCTCAGTGTGTTCGTTCACAGCTCGGTTTCCATGACTGCAGGATGGGGATGGAAGTGGGGGGTTGCTGTCATGACAGTGAACTGTGAGCTGTACTGAAACGTGGAGTTTTGAGAACAGATTTCATGTCTAGCAAATGCAAAAAAAAAAAAAATCTTAGACCAACAATCTGCAGACACAGGGAGCCCTAAGCGATGCACTTTGCTCAAAGCTCAGATGGAACAATGACTCACAGCTTTTAAAAATGTATTTCACATAAATGAGCCAGGCCATATGTCCCACACCATTCAGGCCCACAGACATATACGGACGTGTATCTGCTGATACTCTTGCAGACAGTGGTGTCTACTTGCTATAAAGTAATTTACTGCTTCCCAAAGTGAATTTATTGGTTTACTATTGAGTTTGAAAGTGAGAGCAGTCCATCAGGACAGTGTGAACTTGTTTGAGTTCAGCAGCACACAGCTCCCAAAGTGAAAGCAAAGTGTAGTCACTTATTTCTGGTGAGATATAAAGATGGCAAAAGATAATAATTCAGTAACTAATTACTAATGTGTACCAGAGCTAGGGATTAAGTTAATGTTTTAAGATATTTCTTTAAATTTTCAAATTGGTGAGGATAAATAGGAAAAAATTATGACTGTTTCCTTCATGTAAGCCACATCTGGGCTGGTCACCAAGCTAAACACCAGTTACAGTAGGCATGACAACTATCTGATGATGATTTTTCTTTTGTTCTCTACTAGAATACAATTCCCATGTAAGATCAATGAAGTTGTGATCACTCCTCACTCTGTACTTGCATGGCTACATGTCATGATTATCCTGCCGGTGCTCAGTGCAAGAATATTCCACTGCTGCATCTCTTCTAGGGCTGGACAATTAATCGAAAAATAATTGAAATCGACATTTAGACCCTCTAATCAAAGTAATTTTACTCATGTCGATTATTTTGATTATTTTCCCTGTGTAAGTCACGTGACCACGTCCCCTCCATACAGTCTGCGTTCACTTTTGCCAAGAGCGAAGGACGTGCTGCCAACATGGAGGAGACAATCACCAAGCTATCAGAGGACCTTGTAGCCAAGAAAATGCCATCTCTGTTGTTTGGGCACATTTTAGATTCTGTGCAGAGGACATCGAGCAGAAAGAAGTTTAGTGTAAATACTGCAGGAAGACCGTTTTGACGACCGTCGGTAACACCACCAATTTGTTCCAGCATAGCATAAAATAATCGTTCATTAATTGTAATGGAGGTAAGAGCTTCAGTTAATCGTGATACTGAGATTTGGTAATATCGCCCAGCCCTAGTCTCTTCTGTGAGTCTTCTGATGCCGTTGTTTTCAATCAATCATCAATCAATAAGTCCTTATTTTTATAGCGCCAACTCATAACAAACATTAACTGAAGACACTTTACAATGGAGCAGGTTAAAGCCATACTTTTGATTTTGTGAAAAAAAAAAAAAAAAAAAATATATATATATATATATATATATACACACATAGATATGCAGTATATACTATAAATACACACTTCCAAACTCAACATGAATCTACTATGAGTGCAGCACTTTGCCACAATTGACAACTTTTTCACTGTCCTTGTTTGGTATAAACCTAACACCACCCCAAATCAAAATGTCGGTCAGAGTTAATTTGGTCCGGACACAACATGTGAAATGAGAAAGCAACTCAAGTGTCATCTTTGGTGAAGTTCCAAGAAAGATGTTACTAAAACTGTGACTTAAAACCACTGTCCCTATGGCTGTATGACTTCCCAAACTGCTCTCTGCTGTCAGTCGTTTATGTCTTAGTGCTTGTGACTGTCTCTGGAATAAAACTGGTGTCCCAACTGTTACACAAAGTCACAGACCAAGAACCAGGTAGACTGTGTCTTTATTTTAGGAAATTAAAGAGATTTTTTTGTATTGATCAGGTTTTGCAGCGGCAGCAGTTTCACTAAGAGAAGTTGCAATCTATCTCTGAAGCACAGACAGTTTTGTTCCCTTGTCCAAACAACAGATTTAGATCTGATTGTCAGTAGTTTATGTTGAACAGTAAATGCACTGCATGCTGAGAATGTTGATCATACTGTTTTTGGTTGGATGATGCTTTCCTTGGTTTTACAGGACAGCCTCATTTGTCAAGATGTCATTGAAGAGGTTTCCATCTTAATCCTGGAAGTACAGAAAAAGGATAAGGGCCTTTTATCACTCAGGTCAAGGTAGGCAGGACTGCATTTCAGGAGGAGTTGAAAAGTGTGAATGAAAAAGTACAATTCAAGTTTGAGCTCAAAATGGGGCCAACCTGCTGTTAAATCAGAGTATATTAAAAACATGTCCAGCAATCACTTCATCATGTAACAATGTTTTAGCACAGCTGGGTATAATCAGACCGAGTTCCAACTGCAATCATTAATCAGTCACTAATTACTGAACAATCATAATAAACCATATGATTAGTCATTAGAAGTTTTACAAAGGACAGCTCTAAATATATCGTTCAAATTAAATTGCATTTGCAAAACCAGTCAGTTTGAGCTGAACACTGTCATAAATCTTTATTTCAGCGTGGCCTAAAGATGGCTAAACTAAGACAAACTATCTGTGCTGTTAAAGTAGTAAAAATGATGCTGCCCAGCAGTAGCTGGACATCAGCTTCAGTTGACCTTAAATCAGATTTAATTTTTGCTGAATAATTTTCCATGCAACAGTCCAGGCCAGGAGGTTGATATATTTTTGTTTTGCTTGTATCGCCATCTGTCTGCCCATCCATGACTTTCTTCGGGACACAATAACTCCAGGATGATTATAGAGATTAAACTCAAGCTTAATCCAGATGTCCACTCCAACTCAAACATGATACGGTATGATTTGGGGGTGACATGTCAAAGGTCAAGGCCCCATATTTACCCCTTGCTTGTGATGTGATATTGTATGGACGTTTTGAATGGTTTCACCCAAACTGTGCACGAGTGTCCACTTTGAATGAAAGATGAAGTGGTCATTTTTTGGAGGTCACAGTTTAAAAATTAAAAATACTGGGCCTAATGTTCAACTCTAGCATGTGAAGGTAAAATTGTAAGAATTCCTTGAAGGATACCCTTCTGTTTTTTGCATAAATATACATTGAGACTTGAGGATCAGTTGGTTATCTTTTGAGGTCATAGATCAAACTCTGGGTCTTTGTGCCTCTTGTTCATTCTTTGCTTATGAAAACAACATCTTCCAAACTATCAGCATGAATGTTTCAAAGCTTTGCGTAAATGTCCACCCTGACTCAACGTAGCTCTATAATGTGAAGTAACTTTAAATGAAAATATTTTCCAACAGATGTGAACTTTTTGTCTGCAACAATTAGGGCCTTTGCATACCAAGGGTGACGCAAATAAATGGCACGAAATTGCAAATAATTCTGATTTGAATTTTAACATGCCTGTCTATGCACTTCAGCAGCACTGCGATTTAATGCATTCTACAAAAAAACAAAAAACGATCAAGCCGCACAAGTCAAGATCCAGACACAGCAAATAATCATGGACTCGACATCAAGTGATGATGACCTGGTGCTTGTTTTGCTAAATAACAAAAGAAAAAAATGAGATAAGTGGGTACATCTAATTTTGAAAAGGAGAGGAGAACTTGGTGAGTTTCACTGTTTGGTTCAGGAGCTGAACTGTACCACAGCTGCTTCAGGACCTACTTCAGGATGTCTGTGGGACAGTTTGAAACACTGGCAGAGGCAGAGGAACAATTTCAGGGAACCGATTGACCAAGAGCAGCGATTAGCCGTATGTCTGAGGTACTGTTGTTATAAGTATAATTTGAGTCACATCCTGTTTGTTTGTAAACAGCTCCAGCTGTGTGCGGCTATTTACATCGGTAGGAGCTTGATTATACACACACCGTTGTCATATTCAATCTCCGCATCTCCTCCAAACATTGTCTTTAAAATTGTTGACTTTACAGTTTTTATGTTTTTTGTCGGTGCTGGGAAACGAAGACAATCAAGCAGTCCGCCATGTTAAATGTTTTTGTATGTGACATGCCAGCAATGACTGTTTTGATTGGTTGGATGTGTACTCGTCGCAAGCGAAACTTTGGGAGATCGACCTCGATCAGACAAAAAAAAAAGCCACAGTTTTGCTCAGCGAAATAAAACCGTAGGTTCGAAAAAATAACGTGTGAAATATTTGCACGAAAAATACGTGTCTAGTGTGCAAAGGCCTTTAGCCATAAAAGCTATATCTCACTTGTTCGTCCACTTTAATTTTGTATTTGCAAACAGAAAGTTTAAAAAATGTTCTTGTGTGTGCTAGTCCTTCCTACAAACATTACTGAAATGCAGCCAACACACAGCCCACCGAAAACCAAAACTGTTCCAGTTTTAGTTTTGAGACAGTCAAGTGTCTTTTGTTACTGTTTTCATTGTGTGAGCTGCCTCCTGAGACCTGACTACCAGCAGGATTTTTTGTTCTGCGCTGGCCCAGAGAGAGACTTCATGTGTGGGACTGCAACCCTCCCTCTCTGACAGGGCACTGAGTTTTGGGGGTGATCCTGGTTGGTTTTATTTTACACATTGAGTAACACACCCCTCCTTTTACTCCTTTCAGGGGGGACAAGCTTTTCATTGAACTAATTGGAGTGTGCAAGCCATCATAGCCAAAGTGCTCCCGCAGGCCCTCTCTTTCTTTTTCTCTTTTCTTGCCCCCCCCTCCAACACCCAGGCTTTTATTATCATTTGCCATATCGAGTAAACAACCTGTTAGTGTAAATTAGGGTCCAGTGAGTGATGAAGCGACACATACAACCCCTCCTGCCTCCCCTGCCTCTGCTCTTCCTTCTCTCTCTTGCTGCCACTCTTTCCATCCCTTTGAGCTCTTTCCTCTTTTGTGCCCCCTCCCTCTGTTCTGCCTTGTTTGGCACGCAGCTTTTCAAAGACACTGGTGGTGATGGGAGCCTTGTGTGTGTGCGTGTGTGTGTGTGTGTTCGAGTGTGTGTGGATGCAGGGGGTCTAAAATGAAGATTGAAGCGGACAAAAAAGCCCTGGCGCAACCTTGAGGTGGAAATTAATAATGATAAAAATAATTACTGCCCCACTCCCCTCACCCACGCCTCCCCCGACCTACTTTTTATAATGGAGAACGATAGCCCCAAGTCGCACACTATGTGTGTGTGTTGAAGAGTTTGTGTGTGTGTGCTCAGAGGAAGGGGCTGAAGAGTGGTCATGTTGTGGTGGTGATGAATGTAGGACAGGACCAACATGAGGAAAATACCAAGGCCATCAGGTACAGGCATGTGTGCTGTTGTTAATAATGACAGCTACAGGTAACATAGATTGCTCATTTGGCACACAGTGCCTCTCTGTCTCTGCTTCTTCTTGAGTTTCCCAAACACTCATGCTGGCGGTCATTCTGTGGAGGAGTACTGGGACCCTGCTCACTATGTCAAGGTCTCTTATTTTGGGCTTCTGTTTTCTTATATGTGTTTGTGTGGGTGGAAATGTGTGTCTTTGTGTTAGGGATGTAACGGTGTGAAAATTTCCTATCACGGTTATTGTGACAAAATTATCATGGTTATCATTATTATCGCGGTATTGTTGCAATGTGCACAAAAAGTTCAAAAAGTACTTATACGCACACTGAAATCATTTAACAAAGTTTTATTTAGTTTAAAAATAATGTAAATTTAAGAATGATCTGCAGTGGTCAGAACCGGACCCTCTTCACCTCTCTGGTGCCCTAATTGATTCATATATTCTTTCAAAGAGCCCATGTTGTCTTTTTTTGTATCACATGCACCTTGGTTTGTTTAACTTGTCTCAGTGCGATAGAAGACTTCCATGCACAAGACAAACTCTGTGGTATCAGGACTTCTTTCACTCCCCCTCTTTGTGGTGCCAGTAACTGCTTCAAACGGCTCATTTTAGCCCAGTACTTTGCAGTAGCAAACCTAGTGCAGAGCAAAGACAGCAGAGTGAGTGCAAAGTTGTTGACAACATGGCGCAGTGTAGACCAATAGATCTGACCAACCACGAGGCCTGTGCTGAAAATATCGATAAGGAAAAATATCGTCATGCACTCCTTGGGGATACAGAATCCATCTGGCCTGAATGTTTTGACGGTTGTTGTCAATACATTTTGGGTAATGTTAACAATGGCACAGTTCAAAGTAGAAGCCAAGCTACATGATGAAGCACATGTTCCAAATTGAAACTTAGGTCTACCATCTTTAAGGATCTGAATTTAAGATTCTTAAGTTGTAGACTCATTTAAAACTCATCCTTGTTCTTTTTCTTCTTAAACAAAAACAAAACTTATTGGGAATTCTGTTGAAAGTGTAGTCAGTGTTCACAATTTACGTGTATAGGGTTACATATCATATCGTGGCGTCAGTGTTGGGATATGTATTGTATCGTGAGCCTGCTGGAAATACCCAGCCCTAGTAACCACAGGGTAGACTGGTCAACCAGTCAGAGCAGATTGGGCCTATGTGGGGAAGTGGGCCTTTGAGATTCAGGAGTTTTAATAAAACATCTCAGACATTGAGGCTGGACAGCTGGATCATAAATACTCAGTCTATGAAAACTAGAAGGTCTTTTGAACACAAGTGATTGTAAAGTTATTACTTTAGTAGTCAAAACTGAACATATGAACCAGAGTTAAGGCAAAATATGGACTCTTTAAATCAGTTAATTCTCTTGCCTCATAGTCTTGGTAAAGTTGAGCATTTATTGGGGGGATGCACCAGTAATCTGTTCTTTCCCTCACCCTTACACACATGATTCAAAGTGATAAACACATTTATTCTCTCAGTAAACCTCAGTCATCTTTATATTATGTCAGTGTTTGATCACTTACTCTCAAATTCAAACTCATGTAATAGCATTTGTTGTTTTTGGTGTTGAAACTTGCATTGAAAGACTCTAGCCATGTTAAAAAAAAAAAAAAGATCTTCAGTGACAACAAAAAACCTTATGACGATAGGCTTTTATTCAAAGTGCTTACAATGCTGAAATAACAAGCACAGCCTGTAGAAAATACATTGGCAACAACAGAGCCAGAAATCCCCCATTTTCTCCTCTTTATCCTTTTTTCTACTGAAGTCCTCTGCATCTGTACACCTGTGTTCAGTCATGTGATATGGATGAAACAAGTGAGGTGGCGTTGTCATTCCTGTTTTGTCACAAAAATGGGGATAATAAAAATTATTACATGCCCAGTTTGCCATTCTACAAGCAATTTAAAATAAACTAGACAACCATAGTTATCTCTTTGTTTGTTACATCAAACATCAAGGTTATAATGAAATTTTAAACTAAATACAAAAAGCCCACATGAATGAACTTAGTAATTTATTTTAACCCCTGGGTCATTTTGAGCGACAAAATGTTTTGGGTGCATTTTCCTCAAAGGTCATGACAGCTTTCAACATTTTTTAAGTAAAACTGGAAACTTTGCTTCTTGGAAAGATTTTTCTTTTTTTTTTTTTTTTTTTTTTTTTTTTACAGCTGACTAAAAGCCATTTTATTCGTATTCAATCATCTTTTATCCTCAAATTTTTGCTTTTTCATGCTCAGAGGTTTCTGGGCTTTGGCCTTTATTATACCTTGCTGATTTAAATCTGGTCCGTTGGCCATCTAAGGTTGAAAAAAACTTTTCTTTGTCCACTGCCGATGTCCCCCAGCAGGTTCTTTTGTTGCCACCATGACAGGCACCATAGACCAGTTGCCTATAGCTTCAAGAGGTCTACATAGTGATGAAGGCCGTGGAAGTTAATGAACTTTGTCTCTTCAGATGTCACGTTCCCAACCTCCCTGCAGCCAAAGTCACCCCCAGCACTCCCACACAGTCGCACACAGACAGGCCTCACATTCATTCAGGACAAACTCAAACAGAGTGGTGCTCAGTGGGGATCTAATGCTGAACTGTTTACCGTGATCTGTGGACAAGTGTGGACCTCAAGTCTGGATATTGTCTGACTGTAAAAGGAGCACTAACAATCTCCTGTCTGACATACTCTTTGTGTTCTGCAGACTTTCTAGACGGAAAGGTTGACCTTAAAGAGGAAAATAATCTACAACGTCAAAAGCCAAGTCGACGTCTGAGTGAACTGGTTGGGATAAAGAGCCCCTCTCTACAAAAATGTCCGATCACCATGAGCTGAAGATGAGGCTAATAAATACTGGGAATGATGTCTGTAAAAAATATATTTAATCAAATAACTGACGCTAAAAATTCAAGCACATCAGCTTTGTGCATCAGTAAACCAAAATACAAAGTACCTGTCAGATGTCAACTTGAAAAGGAAAACAAACATAAGTAAAAAAACAGATACTTGGATGAATTTTACTCAAGTACAAGCAACAGTAGCACCCCATGAATCTACTATAGTTAATTACTTCATTCAAAATTTACCTAAAGTACAGAGTATTTTTGGTACAATTTTGTGTGTTTGAAAAACAACACCTGGGTCGTGAATTAACCATTTATTTTACTATAGTGGTATAGTTCTCAAGTACATCTGACCAAAATATTATACATTTACCGCAGAGTAGCAATTTGCCCAGACATTTTTTTAAAATCAAGTATTTCACTGATAGTAGTACTGGGTTTCAATACTACTGAGTCTTGTGCAGTTCTGAAGTTCATTTTTGGGAATTGTTACAACTCTAGTTGATGAAAAGCTTTGATTGATTTGATTTTTATTTGATTTTCATGTGGACATCACGGTGGTGCAGCTGGTAGTGCACGTGTCTCCCAGCAAGACTTTTCTATCCCCGTGACAGTCAGGACCTCTCTATGTGGAGTTTTCATGTTCTCCCCGTGCATGTGTGAGTTCTCTCCGGGCACTTTGGCTTCCTTCCACAGACCAAAAACATGCTTGTTAGGTCAGCTGGGGACTCTAAATTACCCTTAGGTGTGAGTGTGAATGGCTGTTTGTGTTTCTATGTGGCCCTGTCGGCTGTTGTCCGGTTCAGGGTGTCCCCTCCCTCCTGCTCAGTGTAAGCGAAGCACTCATATGCTATGACAAATATAAGTAAGTACAATACTCCAAAGAAAATAAACGTAGAAATGCTGGTTTAAAACCCTTTTACAAAGTACAAGTACATAAAATTAAATAACTTCAGTAAATATAATTCAAGCCACACTTGTGGGTATAACAAACACTTTGCCTTTTGAAAGTGTTAGTTTTTTAGACTTGTGTTTTTTATGCTGAAAAGTCTGTTAATTAAATAGTTCTGTATTAAGTTATGTTTTTGTCCTCAATAACCTTGCTGTCCCTGTAAAGTTTACTAAAAACACTTAAAAATGCAAAAAAGAAAACTACTTCTTTAAACCCAGGCGGTCAGAGCCAAACAGAGTGACAAAAAAAGGAAAAACCTTGGTTAGCTGTATTATTGCATCACTAATAACTTAGTTGCTCACTACCAGAAGCCCCTGCAGGGTTGATCTAAGATCTCTTGACAGTGACGTTTTTTAGAAAAGTAAAAGGGACGTTGTGTTGGAGGAAGATATTTTTACTGTTTTTTAGCTGACCTTTGTAACAAAGAGAGGTTTTTCAGGACCTGTTTTCATCAATTAAAACAAAAATAATTGTCGAAAAGCCTGGAACCTTGGAGATGTATATCTTATCCATGAAGGTTTAATTCTGCACCACAGCAACAATGACAGAGAGGAATTCTATCCAAGTTGGCCACACTGTAAGAGCTTAAGCTCTTTAAGAAGTCTCACCGGTGAGTCAATGCTGCTAGATTAATTAAAAGTGCTTAATTAAGGCATTGAGGAGCCGGAGGGGGCCCGTGGACTGGTTCAGAGGAACAGCAAAGGAGGATTGAGATAACTTCTGACCCCAGTTTCCAGCCTCTGCAGAACAGTCCGCCTAGCTGACCTCATAGAGCAGCTGGGGAAGACAAACGCTCTCAAAAAAGTTTCTGCCTTTAGTTTATTCATTCACTACTTCTTACATCACTTGCTCTGCATTTCATTACTGTTTTCACAGGTCTGTAGTGCAGACGCTTGGCACTGCCTTAAAATAGCACGCCAAAACAAAAAGTACAACACACCTGGTCTTTAAGAAACCCTTGTCAAGTCTTCCACATCACTTTATAGAGCTGTCTTATGCTGTGTTGTCCCATGGGCTGCTGAGGCAGCAGAGGTCTGTTAACAGTATTACAGTGGAGGAAATGAAGTGTGTTCCCCTTGAGCAGCTGTGGTGACTCAGTTGTTTTATGTTTTTAAGGTTTTTTTTTTAGAGCAAACCCTTAAACTAAAACCCAAACACATGAACTCATCAGGCGTGATGTGTGTTCAGAGAGTGATTTGTAAAGTGACAGACAGTGCTCTGGGCAGGCAGGTTTTAAAAATGACAGAATGAACTGTGTGTAGCTCACTTTTTCTTCAAGTTAAACTTAAAGCCATTCAATACCTTTGCACCTGTAGTAGTCAAGACTGGAGGCATTTGGTGTGTGCTACTCCTGTGCCTTTAAATTGCCCCCTTGGGGGTAAATAAAGTGGTTGAATTGAATTGAATTGAATTGAATTGAATTAAGTTTTGGGCTGTCTGTCCATCAATGTGCCTGTTGGTTCATCTGTCCTGGCCAGTTTTTGTAGACATATCTCAAGAACACACATTGTTTCAGGTCAATGTCCTTCCTGTTCGTCCCTTGATTGTGAACATGACATCTGAAGGACACTTTGTGGGACTTTCTTCAAACTTTGCCCAAATGTCCACTTTGACTCAAGAATGATATGATCAGATTGTGGAGATCATCGGTTGCAGATCAAGGGTTACCACCAATCAAAAAAATCCTAGTTTGAGAATGGAAAACAAAAATCAGTTTAGTTTCTCTTCATGTTTCTTAAGCAAGACTTTCCACTAAGTTCTGCTTGGCTTTCAAATCAAGGACTTTCGCTCTCATCAGAGGCAGTCAGCAGCAGTGTTAATTTTGTTGACTAATTCTTTTCGTCATAGTTTACGTCAACAACCTTTTTCCCCTGATGAAAACTAGACAGTAACTAATAAAACAAGTGCACATGGACTAAAACTAAGACTTAATTAACTGACATTTCCGTCAACAGATAAAAACTAGACTAAAATGTTTGACAGAGACTAAATCCAATCAGACCTAATTTTATCATGTAGAAAGTAGGGACAAGTTAGGAATATATCCAATCACAGCTACTTTGGTTGTGTGGAAAAGTTGGATGAGTTAAGAGGGACATCCAATCACAACTGCCTTAGCTTTGTGTTGGTGTGGAAACATAACATAAAACATGCCTTACCCTTTACACTTAATATATTAGTTGGCTAAATTTACAGGAGATTTCGTCGACTAAAATGTTGTGAAATTTCGTCTACTAAAACTAGGCTAAAATTGAAACAATTTAGATGACTAAATTATGACTAAAACTTAGAGATATTTTAGGGAAAAGACTATAAGTAAAACTAGATTAAAAAGTGCTGTCAAAATGAACACTTGTCAGCAGAGATGACATAGAGGTCATAGATGTAACGATTGCAGACAGGAGACAGAGGTGGTCAAACTGCGCCTTAATTTTGATCAGTATGATGCTAACTGCACAACACTCTGTGTCTGTGTGTTATTTTAGGTAGAAACACCAATAAGCATTTGTCTATGCAGAAAGGCAATAAGTATCAGAAATGCCATAAGTCTGACATTGTTGACATCCAAAAATAGGGATGGAATTGATAAGATTTTATCAATACCGGTGCTATTAACAATCCTGCTAGTCAATGCAATTCTTTAACAATTTTTTTATTGATTCCTGCTGATTTTCCACGTGAGTGAATGTTGGCCTGTAGATTTTCAGTGGCATCAATGTCAATCTTGTTACCTCCGCCAAGGAGGTTATGTTTTTGCCAGTGTTGGTTTTGTTTGTTTGTCTGTGTTCAAAATAACTTGAAAAGTTATTGATGAAATTGGATGAAATTTTCAGGAAATGTGTGGAATAGGATAAGGAACAAATGATTAGATTTTGGGACTGATCTGGATCACCATACAGATCCAGGAATTTTTTAAAGGATTCTTTAACATTGTGAGATAGGACCATTTTTTGGGAGATTGTGTTAGGGGTGGACTGAAGCTGCTTGGTGGAGGTCTGCGCTCTCTGAGTGCTTTTCTAGTTACAGCTGCAGTCGTTGAACGAAATTGAAAGAATAGCATAGGCTAGGGCATTAAGTCATATTTTATAAGCACTCTTTAACTTTTGTTCGATTAATGCAATCCATACTGTTATTGCAGTAGTCATTGTATGTTCTTCTCATATGGTGTTTTATCAGTTCCCATGTCTCATTACTTTTAAACACAATATGTCAAGAATACTTTTTTATTTTCTTAAACTTTAACTCAGTGGCCACACAGACTAAAAGATAAGCAACATGTATTGGAGGCATCAGGATCGCTGTGACTTCAAATCTTCTTGCAAAATATGTTCCTACATTGTTAAATAACATTTAACCAACCACACTACAACAAAGACCAGCCCATCATTGTTTCCTGAACCACCTCCATACTTTTTGTCCTGAGATTGTTTATTTGCTGAGGCATGTTAGTGCCACGTGATGCTCTTCTCTTAAAACATATTTTTGTCTTGTGCATGTTATTTCTCAGACTGTTATTCATCATGCTCTCCAGATCAAAGTAGCCCCTACCTCAGAAATCCAAAAAGTAAACAAAGCTCCTCTTTAAGATTGCATAATACTTGATGCAGTCCAGCCCTCTTGGATGTCTGGACTGCTGTGTGGATAAACATGCCGGCCTGGCTGCAGCCGTTGGCTCTGCAGGTGAATTTATTAACCTCTGAGCTCCAAAGCAAAGACTCTGGAGAAGTCAGCAGGGATACAGTCTACTGTAAATGCTCATTTTGCCTTTGCATGTGAATCAACTATGACTGTAAATATGGACCTGTGTGTTCCAAGGTTTAGACTGTGGAAGCATCTGGCCATGCCAGCCTGGCTTGTGCTCCTGCTGTGGGTCAGTTGGGCCGTTTGGTCATGAAGCATCTGTGTGTGTGTGTGTGCTGCTTGCCTGTTTGAAAGTGTTAAAGGCACCAAAGAACACAAACCCAGCAGGCAGATAAAGAGAAACACAAAATAAGAGACAGTTACTGGTGTTAAAAGTTCTTGATAGTGTCCCCTACGATGTAACAGTTTGTTTTACTATAAGAGTGTGTGCAGAGTCCAAAATTAACACCTGCTAAGTGCCAGTGGCGGGTAGATTTTCAGCTTGGTGGGTAAATTTTAGGTTATGTGTCACGTGGCTTGTAAATGTTTGCTACCTGATGGTCGTACATAAAAAATGCTGAGTTGTAAGCTCTGCAGATATAACTGCAGCTTCTGTTCATCTGCTATCAGAGTGTCCCAGTCACAGACTTGTCTTCAGTGAGACACGTATATGTAATGACATATGCACGCACACACAGAAACATCACATCGTAATTATTTATTACACTGAAAAAATCATTTGAGCCAGCTTCAATGTTTTTAATTTATTAAATCAAGAATACATGTAGCCATTTGAGTTCAATTCATCCATTTTGGTATTGTACATTTTGTTCAAAAGAGAAGTTGTTCCTTGTTTATCTCATGTTAACTTTGGAGTAGTGCCAATAATATAATAATATGTCCTTTAAAAGTTTTATTAACATCAATGTGTCTCCCAGTAAATAAAGTTTCCCATCCCTTTGCAACATGGAGAGAAATCCCTGTTTTACTATTTATTTATTTATTTCCCTGAAACCAGCTGCTGAAATATCGCAATTTCCAGGCTTGGGATCAATAAAGTCCATCCATCAATACGTACATACATCCATACATCCATACATCCATCAATACGTACATTCATCCATACATTTTGTCTGTTAAAGCATTTTGTAAACGTCTGTTTTTAAAGGTGCTATATAAATAAAGTTATTATTATTATTATACATCTATCCATACATACATACATCTATACATCTACACATCCACCCATACATCCATCAATACAACCATTCATTCATCCATCCATACATCCATACATCCATACATACATCCATCAATACATCCATTCATCCATACATCCATACATCCATACATACATGCATATATACATACATAGCACTTTAATTAAATCACGGATGATTATTTTTGTGGTTGTAATGTTTGAAAGGGGCCTGGGCAGCAAAAAAAAACTCTTTAAAACTCTTTTAAAAAAAGTAAATACAAGCAGATAAATCGCTCTTTGCATTTTCTGATCTGATAAAATGATCAGAAACTTGGAGCATAATATTATAACTCAATTAAATGCACTGAGACAAATGTATGTGACACTAAAATACCAATCATTATATTGGCTGGGAAATAAAATCTGCTTGGCCTGTGAATTTGTTTATCTACCAGCCAACTTGGCCGGGAGTCAAAAAGTTAAATCCGGTCCTTGCTTACTGGTAAAAACAAGCTCTTTTAAATGCCGTTCTTACTGTGAGGGATTGTTTTATTGTAAGAGTGTGTGCACTTTAGCTGGAGTGTAGAGTGTCATGAACTCACAGAGCAAAGGAATGATGAGCAGAAAGAGCATGGATGGGATCATGCTTGGTTGAAAGTGTGAGGGGAGCAGATTCATGTTGTTCATTTTTATTCCTGCATGGAGAAGCCTGGTGGGGGGTTGCACAGGGTGTTAGAGAAATACTTTATCCATCATTTAGTAAGCTGAAGCTGACGAGTGGGGGAGAGAAAGCAGCATTATGGTTGGTGTCTGTGCTGTAGTGGTGGCTTAATCTGGAACGTAGGGGCGGCCACGCTGCTTTGACAGGCAGAAAAAGTTGGAGAATCCTGCGGAAAAGGAGATTCTGATGGAAAACCCCTGAAAAAAGCAACAGTAATGAAGAGGAAAAACAAATTTGAGCACTGCTGTGGATGAGAGGAGAGACAGAGAGGTTTAGGGTTGGAAAAAGAGGAGAAGGGAAGAGGGGAGGGGGACCAAGTGGGAGAGCAGCAGAGGGACTCAGGGAAGGAGAGGGAGGTGAAGAGAGCGGAAGAGGGAGGGAAAAAGGAGGTGTGATAGTGGGTGGGAGAGGAGGAGACAGTCTGTTGGATGGGCAAAAAGACAAAGGGAAGAGAGAAGAGTGAAAGGATATGTCAGTGGGCCGGTGAGGAATGAAAAAACTAACAGATGCATAGAGATAAGGCAGCCAAGGTCCCAAGAGGGGGATACAAGAGTGCAACATGGAGTAAGACACTGGTGTAGTGAGGGGTAAAAGGAAGGAGAGAGGAGAGGGGGGAGGAAGAGATTAAGGAAAAGGCAGAGTGATAGACTGGCAGAGAAGAGGGAGGAGAGAAGAGCTGGATGAGAGAGAGGAGGGAGGCCGTCTCGTAGAGCGCACACAGCACGCGTGGAGCTGGTGTTAGAGCAAAAGAGAGACAGTGAGAGGGAGGGTGGGAGGAGAGAGGGAAACAGAGGGAGGGGGTGAAGTATTTAAACGCCGGAGCAGGACAGCACTGCCGAAGCTCTGAACTCCCCGAGAGTGAAGGTAGGACAGGGAGAGGAAGCAGAAGAACAGAGCTCTACAGTTTTCTTTACAGCCAAGCCCACACACTCACACAAAAATACTGCACACACAAACACACACAAACACACTCTCACGCAACCACTTTTGGACTTTCTACTTGTTCGCGGACTCCATAGCTGTCCTCTGGAACTCTACCTGTGCCTTCTCAGCTCCCACTCATCACTCTCCTCACTTCGTCGTCTCCCACCTTCACGCCCTCAGTCCCCTCGCTCGCTGAGGGCAGATGGCCATGCCGCGGGCCTCTCTTGGGGGTGCCTTAGGATGTGCCCTGCTGGCCCTGGTGTTGGGGAGCAGCAGCATGGATTTTGGGGCACCCCCTGCAAGCTTCTACCCACGTTTCAACCCCTTCTTCTTCCTGTGCACACACCACGGGGAGCTTGAAGGAGCCGGGATGGCAGAGGGTGGGGGAGAGGTGCTGCTCACCCTGCAAATTACAGGCAACCCCACTGCCTACACCCCTGGACAGGAGTACCAAGGTGAGCTCACCCCCCTATGGTGTTCACTTTTTTTGCTGCATGTGGAAATTGTGTTTTGGTTCTTATAAAGAACATCTGAATTAAAGCATTTTTTTCTCTTTTGAACATATTATTTTTTAAATCAAAGAGTTCCTCTTGTTAATACATCATTTTTATTTAAAGCTCATACACTTTAAATTAAAAATACAAGTACAGTCTCATGGGGAAAAATTCCACATGCACGTGTGTTGATGAGAAACATTTCCTCGCAGGTGTTTTGCCTCACATGAGGTTCTGCTGTGCATATGGGAGTGTGCAGTGTGTGTGGGGTAGTTGTTGATGGAAACCAGCATTTATGTAAGTGTAATAAGTAGTGATGCTGAGTGGGACTCCTGTTCAGCGCCGTGAGCAGCTTTGGTGTTTTGCAGCGCTGTGATCCTGGTGCTCCATGTGTAGGTGGTTTCTCCATTGGATGATCAGCGAGATCCCTGCAACTGAATGAGAGAAAAGTGAGCTAGGGCTTAGAGATATTTAGAAAGAAAAGGGACACTGCAATATTATTTCCCCCCTGCACTTTATATTGTAATATTTCCAAGGATTTTTTTTAAGAAATCCTCTTTTTATGTGCAACAATTTCAATGGGATCTTAAGTTCTGTTCTCTATAAACCTTCCTGTTCTTCTTGGCACACTGCAACCCTCTGACAGCAATAAACTGAGATTCACACACACACAGGGGGGAGGAAGCAGGGACACATTTCTTCATCGACTTTACAAATTAACTTGCAACTGCTCTACATGTGCTCCTAAATTTTAACTATTTCTAAAGATGTTCAGGTGAATTTCCAACAAGCAGCCCCATGTTTGTGTCTTTGAAAAGCTCACTATGTTGTGCTGCGGAGCTTCTGTGGTTGTTGCAGTTAAGTCGTTTTTTTGTTTAGATGTTCAACAAAGACACATCTAATGCGTGTCCTTATAATAATTATTAAGAGTGGGGAAAAGAATGAAAGAAAAGCTGAAAGTCTCTGTTTAACACAGCCACCATTCGGGTTGTAACACTGCTGCACCCAGGCGTTGTATACGTGCAGGAAACACAGAAACTCTGCATGCACCGTGGTTCGTTAAGAATACCTATGATTGGTCATATCAGATGGACTTAAGTTGTAGGAAAGTCAAGGAAACATAAAAAATTGGTGATTTTGATTTCCATTTAACACAGATCACACAGCTGATATGGCGATGTTCAAATTGTTTATTGTTCAGCCATATTATGAGCAGACAAACCGTACGAAGACATTTTCTGACTAAGGCTGAACAACATTAGGAAAATATATAATGCAATAATTTTACCTTCTGTGATAGATCTTGCAATATGTTTAAGGAAACTAACAGAAAAGACTGCCTTATGATTTGTATAAAATTAAAATCTGCAGAAGCAGCCCTTTGTTTTTTTATTTCTAAAAGCTCACTGTTTTGCTCTATCTTGGCTGCTGAGTTCGGACCAGTTTTTAAAATAGAAAGTGTCCCTCCTCTTTACTTTAGAGACATGTATAGAGTATTTTTATGATTGCAATTAGAAGAAGGTTTAAGAAGGAAAATAACAAAAATGCTGTACAACATCTTTAAGCTGTAACACTTTCTGTGTTTTACATTCAGGTATTGTACAAACTTTGCATACACTGTTTTTTTCTAAGTGAGCCCACTGATACTAGAGATCTGAAGATGAGTGTAGGAAACATTTCCTGATTTCCTCCTTCCCACACTGATGCTCTGGCACCTGGTCCTGGAAAAAAAGACCTCCCCAACATTCCCCACTGTCATCATTGCTCAGTCACTTATTCCCGCCACTCTCTTAACACTGAGGACAGTGACCCACGCAAGCCAACACTGATGGACCGAGGTCACATTCTCATGCTGTTGTTCTCTTCAGGAAGAACTGAACGTAAACACATTTCATGCACATTACTGATTTTATCTAACATCCTAAATATACACACATTGTCCTCGTCTTCTTCTAACTCTGTCCTTGTAATAATGCACCTTCTTTGATATGACAAACAGTGGATTTATTACACTGTTCTTGCACTGTCAACAACTGTACTTGATTATCAGGGCAAATAAACCTCTTGATTTCAAAAAAGTGATCCGCAGAGTTTGTGTAATTGTATCTGGAAAGGAAAGGAGTATGAAAGGCAAACAGAGCAGGAGAGTCTGGAGACAAGCTGTTATGTCCTCTGTCTAAAATAACAGCCCTGATCAACCCTTCAGTCAAGCACCTTTTAACTGGGGCCAGGCTTGTCAGGAGAGTGGGGTGGGGAGAGATTTGAATAACTAACTGGTGGATGGGAGGGATCGAGTGCATGGAGAGGTTTAAATAATTAGCATTAGAAATGCGTGGTGTACTGGGGAGGAGGGAGAGATTTAAATAGGGCCACGGCTGGGATCGGATGGAATAGGGGGAGATTTAAATGACGATGAGAGGATTGAGCAGATAAGATACCAGCAGCAGGGCTTGCACAGTAAAAAATAACAGGGCTTCAAGCTGCTCACTTTTTTCTCCCTCCGTCATATGATGTCAGCTCATTGTTGAATTTTTGAGGTTTTGACTGAGTTGGATTGGGAAGGAGGGATAAATGGCAAGTGAGCAAGTGCAACGTGGCCGACTGTTGTGCAATCCTGAGAAATCCAGTCTCAATTTCCACCTCTCGTCCATCTTTGCAAACCTTGATGGTTACAGCCGTACTTACAAGTTGTTGCCACAGATGCTGCCAGGCATAGTGTGGCGGGAATTGGATGGTTTTTGGGCTCCACATAAATGAGTTGGACTGAAGGTAGACGTGAAAGAAAAATTATTGAGGAGAAACAGTAAATAACATCCCTTGGTAATGTGAAGAAAGTGCCATGGGAGGTGTTTGAACGAGCTTTTGTATGTTGGGATGCAAATTTTTCACTGCTTTTTATTTTGTCTTTAGGCTCTTGTTTTAATCTTCTAAAAGCAACGTGTGATTTAACCACTGACAGAGCTGCATGTGGAAAGGGTGGGTGGAAAGCATTGGTGATGCGGGCTGTGTGGTTGTTGAGGCGCTGTAGAAAAGCAACCTGAAGAATGAGCGCGAAGGAGAAAAGTTGTTTCTGGAGGGAGGGAAAGCAAGAAAAATAAGAGATATATGACCCCTTATAAAAGAGACAGAAGGTGAGCGTCTCAAAGAAACACCTCTTTATTCAGAGCCCAGGAAAGGAAAGAGTCAGAGTAGCTGCTTTCCTGTACTGTAATTGGGTTTCTGACCTTTCCCTCGTCTGTTGCTTTTGAGTGATAAGACCGTGTGGGCAGCGAACTGTGTGTGTATGTAGTTGATGAGATAACTGCATGTAGTTATCAAAATAAAATGACCAAGCGAGGTTGCCGTACTCTCTGTGTGAAATGTTTGAGAGGCATGGTGTATTGAGAGGGTCATCGTGGACAAAATGAAAACAGAAACACTGTAGAGAGAGACGCTCTGAACTTCTTTAAAACACAACCATTCGCTCAGGTTTTTGCGCCTGCATTCAGACTGTAGGGTTAGTCCTTCTACCAGACAAATAGAGAGCAAGTGTCACTCATACTTCCCACATTACTGCCTTATCGTTCAGAAAAGAGAGGAACAGAAAAGAAGAAAAGGTCACACTGGGATTTGAGCCTGTCCTCTAAATAATCAAACGACCCTTTTGAACCACTTTTACAGGAGCACTCAGGAAGCCGTCCTTTATTTCTGCCATGCCAAAGTATTACTTAAAACTTTGTCTATGACCTCTTTCAGTGCAGCTTGTGGGAATGCAGATCTCCTCCGCACAGCAACCGCATGTTTATAGGAGGCAACATCAGAATACAAAACCCAGAGCCCCGTTTCTAAACACAGTCAGAGTATCCCTGCTTCTTTATTTTTACTGTTTCTTGTCAGTCTGCTTTGGGTACATTAAAAGTTCAGTTTCATAGATGAAGAACAGCGCACTGAAAAGAAACAGTGACACATGAGTGGAGAACAGAGTGAGGTGGATTTCCCTCACACTGTTTGACAATGTTGGGTAACAGAATAGTACTGCACCGAACGTGAAAATCAAAATGTTTGATTTTGTTGGGGAAACACTCACATGTACAACATTTTCTCTGATGTTTGATCATGTAAACAGGTCAGAATTTGTCCAAAGTGGTCACTTCTTCTACCCAACTGAAAAATATTTTTGTAGCACAGTGGTTCTCACAGTGGTTCTGAAATTGTACCAGTAACCTCCAGGGCTGTAAATAGAGGCCCAAGTGGAGGTGTGAAAATCTGTAGTACCCCAAGTGTCCACTTGAGGCTGGTTGCAGTAACCTGACACCCAAATGATTATATGTGGGGATAATATGTTTTTTACGGCCTTAATACACACCTTTACAGCCTGGTAATGATGATTTTTTTAGAGCTTATTTTCTTTCTTTCTACATTCTGTAGTGCAATTAATACAACTAATCAACACCTTATGAAAGGACTTTGAATATACCCTGAGTATACATGTTGAATAACAGTTTATTAACATTTCTTGAGTGATACAGCTGAATGTCATATTTCCATAGGTATTTTTAGGTTAAAAAATAAAAAGATACAGATAAGATACACTAACATTCATTAGAGAGGCTTTTTTGTATGGTTATGACTATGACATGCCTTGAGATTTTTGGCTTGGTTTTAGGTGTGCTATGGACAAAATATGTTTGAAAACCACTGACTCCGCAGTTGGGTGAGCTTGGTGCCAGTATTCAATCAGTGTGAAACATCAAATAAACATCTGCAACTGACTTCTGCTCGTGCCACATTATTTACAGATAGACCAGTTTCTGTAAACAGACAGATATCATTGATATCATTGTTAGATCAAAGCGTCTGTGCAGCCCTAGTATCATTACTTTTAAACAGAACTTGTAATGTTGATGCTTAGCATACTGAAAAAGTAATTTGTTAGGGTACCCTAAGTCTCAAACAGAGAAACAACTGTACTACTCATTCCACATATCCTTTACAAAAACAGCGCAAAACTTGTAGTATTTGTTTCCTGCAAGTCTTTGAATCTTTTTTCACAGTCAAAGCATGTTTACAGCTAGTTATCTGTAATCCTGCAGCCAACAGAATACCAGATTTGATAACCTTTACAGCTCTTCAATATGCCATAGGGTTGAACGTTTCCAGCAACCTCACGATACGATACCAGTCCAGATACCAAGGTCACGATACAGTATGTATCACAGAATAAGTAAACCGTGTACATTGACTATGGCTTGAACAGAATTCCTGACAACTGTTGATCTTTTTTGCAAGAGCTGAAGGGAAAGGACAAGGTTCACTTTTCACTTGAAAATCGAAACTCTTGATTTTCAAATGTACTCATGCAGTGATGAATAAGTATAGCATTATGGTACATTGTGTATTTTTCCAATAAAACAGCAAAGACAAGGGATATTTATTGCCCACAAATCAGGTGTAAATATTGGCAAATCTTCAATATCGGTAGATACCAATATTCATTTTTTTGGGCCAATATCTGCCAATAGTATTATGCACCCCTACTAAATATATCAAAGTAGAGCTTGGTAGTTAATCTAGAAAAAGTATCATTTTGTTGAAAATCAAACTGCAGTTTTTACCACAGTTTTGACTTTTTGTTATCATCTCTGCTGTCTCAGATGAGAGTATGTCGTTCTCCATTTGCAAGGCATGTAGAAAAAAGTGGAAGGAATTGATACAGGAACTGTTAAGCTTAAAGCCTAACAATATTGATTCCTTGGGGGAGTTGTTATCAATTCTGAACTGGAATTGGTTTTTAAATCCCTTCCCTAGGTATTATAGTACTAGAAATCATGGCTGTCCCATTACAGAACAGCAGATTTAAATCTTGTGAAAGGGGGACATCGTTCAACTGCGTTGTGCTGTGTGATTAGAAAGCACAATGGAAAAGGTTGGTGAGGGAATTCAATGGTTTTTCAGTGTCCTCTGGAAATCAGCAGAGAATAGCAGGAAAAATGGAAGTGCATTAGCGGAAATGGGGCCAGCAAGATTGATTGAATGGCTTTGTGTGTCAAGGAATTTTTATAACATCTGACTATTTCACCCTAGTTTTTGAAATGACACAGGGGTAAGGCCCCCACACACCATTACATGCTTTGTCTACAGTATCGAAAATAACGAGCGCTTGTAGTCTCGTACTTGCATTTCCATAAAATGTGGTGTTCTGGTGTATTTTCTATAAGTAGGGTCATAGATGTCATTGTAGAGGACTGAGTGAGCCACTCACAAGCCCTTGTTGAGGCACGAATGCTCAGGTAGTCATTGTTTCGACTCACTATTAAAAAGGAAACAACATTCAATGGGATTTAGCCATGTGTGTCTACCACAGTACCACAATAGAAAACAGGAGGACAAACAATGGTGTGAGGGAAAGTGAGAGAGAGGCTAGAACAAGAGAGCTGCTCAGAGAACCAGCTGACGGTACATGCTGAAATGGCCAGTCCTAATCTGTCAATGGTCTTCACAAACGTCCCTGTTCCATAGATCTTTTCATGTGTAAATGATTGAGGAGGCCCAAGAAACAATCAACATTTCAAGGAGATTTGGACACCGCCAGTAAATGACATTCTTAATGGGAACTTGGAGATAAATTCATTGCCACAAAATGCCATCAGCTCTTCCCCATGATAACCTATCAGATCTGAATTACTTCAGCAGCTCTCTGGCCAACAACCTAGTGGATCTTGCATTTGGAGAAGAAGCCATAATCTATCTGCAAAGTTGATTACTTGCCATGGTCGGAGGTGATTTTTTTTCTGCAAGTATGTTGCTGACTTATATCTGTAGGATAATAGTTGTGTTTAACTAAAGGTCACATAGACAAGGCCTTAGACATACAGGCAGCACTGTAAGGTCTTACTAGAAAAGCTCCTGGAAAACACAGAGAGAGCACATGCCTCAATGCTATCCATCTGTGAAACGTGCGCTCATCTCTCTTTGTCCAGTGATTGAAAGTCAAAATAGGACCAGACTTACAACATCTGCAGCTCTTTGGACGTCATCATCACCTTTAGCAGCACTTAACCTCTGAGTGGACCATTCAGCTCCGCTTTCTAACCTCTGACCACATTGTGTCACTGCCTCCTTTCTTAGACCTCTGCTCCTACACAGTGATTAGATTTGGTTAGAGTTGCTATCTCTTCTTGTCAGCCCAGTGCCCCCCTCACATCTGTTCAATGTAACCATATTTTTTAATGTTTCATTAGAAATTATAAAGATAAAAGTGAACATGTTTTTAGTTATTAAGATTTCACATGACATCTTATTTATTGAGTACATTATTTATTGACCGACATATGTGCAGTCAACAGTTGTTACAGTCAGTCAGCTATTGAGGCAGTACCACCTTTGCAAGTTGGTTAAACTAATTCTTTATATTTATTACTATTACAGGCCCTTAATTCAAAACAAACCCTTGATTTAAACAAGAAAAACAGCACTTCAGTACCTTATCAATACCAGCAATATGATACCATAAATTTTTCCATTCAATATTAACGAAAATCACAAAGATCACCAACAGACCTAGAATAAGATTTTCAGAGAGTTTATTCACATAACAGAAAATAACTAGAAAAGCACTCAGAGAGCGCAGACCTCCACCAAGATGCAATTCTGGATCACCACACGCTCTGATATGACGGCCGAGTCTCTGCTCATGTCTGTCCATGTGGAGAACTCCTCAGTTGGCATTGCAAGGGAAGCTGGGTAATGTAGTGACAAAGGCTTGAAAAATAATGTGACTTTGCAAATAAATTACAATTCCCATAATGATGTAAAGGGGGCAGAACCCTCACAGCAGCCGAAGAGAAATTAATGGGATTTGCCATTATAACGTTTGATGTTTTTTGTGACATCAATTGGGATCCGATCCAGATGAAATCGACCGTGATGATAGAGTTATATTATATATATTATCGTGTAAATTTTGAAGCGAGTCCATCAAGTAATGTCAGAGATATGTTTTTAAAAATACGGCTCAATTTTAAGTTATGGGATTTTTTGCAAATTTGGGGAATTTTTGCATCCAGACAAATCTGAGGATCACCACCAAAATGTAATGACTTCTTCTTTCGACCAAACCACACCTCTTGTAAAATTTTCATGTAAATCCATCCAGTAGTTTTTTGCGTTATCTTGCTAACAGACTAACAAACACACTAATAAACAAACAAACAAACAAACACACAAACAGACCCTAGCAAAAACATTACCTCCTTGGCAGAGATAATTACTTAAAATATATTGGCAAGTTATTTTTTGTTATTGAATTTAAAGTTCATCATCATGTCCTTGCAATTTGTAACTTTCCAGGAACATAAATTGAAAGATTTACTCTGTTCATACTGATTCTGCTATTGCATTGACTTATCTCAGTGGTTCCTGACCTTTTCCTCTTGAAGCTCCCCCTAGCTATGCCCAAGAAGAGTCGAGCTTCCCTTGGACTGACATGAAAAAATGTGATACATATATCTGCAGCTTACCAGTGTTTAAATCGTTTCTTCGTGCAAAAACCATTAAGATACATATGCAATTACTTGGTGTATCATTACTGTTTTAGTTAAAATATGTCAACCAAAGTTTGATGATCTCAAAGTCAGCAGAGCCTTGTGCAGCGCCGAGACCCTCTGGTGCCAAGACCCCATGTTGGAAACCAAGAACTTTTCTCATGTTGTTTGTCCATTGTGAATTAGAAAAACCTAGTAACAGTTGTATTTATAAGGCATAGGTTTTTATAGGAGAACTAATCAGTGTATTGATGCAAGTGAATAATTCATTGTCAGCACTTCTTTTTATAAAACCAGGAGGACAATAAGCAATCTCTTGATGTTTATGTTATTATGTCAAGCAAAAGCGTGGCATACAGTTCCCATTTGAATGCCTAGCCTGTCTTTACACCTCTTGAGGACATGACTTTATGACTTTATAAGTTCAGTTTGAGGGCTTAGTATTCCTTATGGTGCAGCAAGCATTGGTCAATGACCCATTAAAGGACTGGCCTAGTTTTAATGCAAACGTATATTTGAGGTGAACAGGGACATTAAAAAATGGGGTGAGTGAGGAAAAAGTGGAGGGGATAGAGTTGATGGTTTAATAGAGCTCTCTAGTGAGAAAAGAAAAAAACAACACATAAATAGCAAAAGCACTTTCAAGCGGTCTAAACCCATGCATTCATTAGCTTCCCCGCTCTTTAGCCTCTCTGCCTCCTGCTGCTTTGTCTGAATAGGTCACCTCTCTGAGTAGAGAAGTGTGTCAAGTGTATTACTGCTTGTTTGGGCTCACTGGGTGTGTTTGGGTGTTCTGCTAATGTGGACATTGAATGATGAACCATTTAAAGACTGTTGTATTCACAGAGATATGCCAGTTTCCTTTATGTTTAGGAGCAGATGGGCGAGAAATGAGAATGGATATTCATTGGGAATCATCCCTTTGTCATACATGCACGCTCGGCCATGCACGCACCATTCAGCTCTTAGTGGGTGATCCATCATGACATCGAGACAAGTCAGATGTTCCACTGGCTACACACAAATGTCCTGATCAGCGAGCTATTACAATTTTTGATGTTGATGTTACAACATCTATGACATGATAACATGAACAGGAGGTTGCTGTTTCCCCATTGTCAGGTGCTAACTGGCTGTGTCAAGTTGTTTTTATTGAACCATAGTGCTAGTGTTAAAATGTACCAATCAAACCTCTTGCAAGGACAGAAACATTTCTTTTTGGTCTCAGGTGTAGCATTTCTTATTCACAGTGGACGAATTATGACAAACCCATGTTTTTGCACATTCAGATTCATGTCCTGAGTGTCAACCAACCTACGAAATGTAAATTAAGCAAACCCAGTCCATTGTTTGTGGCCCACTAGTGTCTGAAAGTCTGTTGAACTGGTTATATCTTCACTCCTTCAGCTGTGGAAGCATCCAGCTCACAAGTGGCATCTGCCAGTGCTGAAACTGGAAGCCAATGCAGAAGCACCAAAAAATGCCGTTCCTTCAGTGTCCACTAGAGGCTGTATGCAACAGCACTGATTGTCACACTCAGACTCCATAATTAAATGCTACAGCAGAAGCAAGAGTGTATTGCTGCGGCAGGGCAATGCTGGAAAAAGCAGAGAAAAAGAGCTGAATCTAGCAACTCAAATAGTCTACTATTTGGACTTTTGTCAGGTGACTGAGTAATTACACATTTCAAGTGCCAAATACATGCAGCTTAAGAAGTCAGCTTGAACCAGCTCTCAGGGACTGCCTCATAACTCTTTCAGCTTTGATTTTAGTTTGGAAATAATTTTGCAGGGCATTCACTTTGTCTTTGCTTTTTAAGATCAGCACGTAGGACTTATAGGCTTGGACTGTTACATCCAGTTGTTGGACACAGCCCCAGTTCTCACACTAAACAGCACAGCTCAAAAATACACACAAACTAAAATGCTATCACTGTAGCACACACACACAGTAGGACTATCAATTTATATTTCACTATTTGTTATTGGGAGGGTAACATTTGAACTGTAGAGAGCCGTTCAGATTGACAGTTAACTGCTTTAGGTGCCCTTATTTGCTGCTGCTCGTTTGTTTGATCCAAAAGAGGGCGCTCTCTGTAGATAAATCAAGAGCGAAGTAAATTTAAGTACATTCATCACTGTGTGGAAGTATTTTGGGCTCGACACAGCACAAGGCTCACCTGTTGGCTCTTCACCCAAGAAAGGCTGCAGAGGCCACAGTTCATCACCTTCAAGAGTGTACTCCTGTGTAATAAAGTATATTTTGGCAGGCCCTTTTTCAGAGGCATTGAAAATGGACATCACAAAGTATCAGTGCGTTGTGCTCTGGACAGATGCTCTTGTCAGCTGTTTAGATTATAAATAAAAAAAGAGCAATACTGGATCCTGATGAAGTTTGAAGGTAATTGACTGTCTGCATGATCAGGGGAATGGCTGAATCCACTGCAAACCTTTGTAGGCGTCACTGTTTTTCAGAACACTGAAGTCCTTCCTCAGCTTCACCTCTTTTTTGGCTGTAGGCTGACTGACAGTGAAGTTCAGACAGCGTTATTAACTTTGCTGCTGCCGTGGTTTGGATCAGAACTCACCTCCAGTGATCAATAAGCTGCTGTTGCTTACACTTTGTCCAGTATTTTCTACGGATGCCAACTGGCTGTGTGAAGTTCTTTCACTGCAGCACGCTCCAGATGTTAACTTACTTTTTAAACCTCTGCAGCTGCAAACTTTCAATAACAGACACATTTTTGTGTCTCAGCCTCAGTGTTTATTACCCAAAAGCAGTTCACTGCAGCAGCACTTGATTGTGAAGCAGAGATTGTTGAGGTTGCTCCAGATGCTACCTATATGCAGTATTTCTGGAAAATTGATTTTCTGCATCAGAGCATGGAGAATCGCCTCAGATAACAATGACATTGTTAGCCTTTGCCAGGCTGGTGCCAGAATGATGCCAGCGTGGTGCCAGGTGTGACAGAGAGAGCTAAAAATGAAGGCAGTATGTGGACTCCTGCCAGGCAGAGGTGTGCTCCTGTGCCAGTGTTATCTGGGCAAGCTGCTAGAGCTCTTACATTTTTTATTTTCAATTTCCTCAACGGATTCATTTTCCAGCCAAAACAAGAAAGCACTTAACAAGCAAATGTGAGTTGTGTTTTCAGTAACTTTCATGAGTGGGCAGATGAGTGGGCGTAAGTATTTTCAGGATGTTGGAGTGTATGCTTGCCTTTTGGGGTTTGCCTGATTTGGAGTGCCTGTGTGTTGATAATACAGACTGAGGTTTGCAGATGCTAGGCTCACAATGTCCTAGTATACATTTGCTTTTTGTTTTTTTTTTGTTGCATCCTTCCCTCATGTTTGAGGGGTTTAAGTTTTTGACTGCAGAAGCAGAAGTAGAGATTCCACTCCTGGCACATATTAAGCAACATGTATCCAAGCAAAACATGGTGTCACTTTATTCCACTTCTGAGGCACAAAGCATTTGGTAGCATTTATGTCAGTTGTTTTGCATTCCTGTAATGACTAAGGATTAAGGTTGACGTGGCATACTGTATTATAGTTGTATATACATCAGTCCCTTGGTAAACCATAGAGAAAAACAGCACCTAGCTCACATAGCCCACACAAAATACTGTAGACCCTGAGGGTGTGAGGATAAATCTCAACCACACGGTATTTACTGCCTCAGTCTCCAATAGAGAACAACAAGGACGCACCCTTCTGCAGTCTATTTAAATTAGGTTTTATTGGCACATTACGCTTCCCCCCTTTCCTCTGCCTCTTTGATGTTTACTTTTAACTCACAGACAGGTTGTAAACATAATTACAGTGTGTTTTCCCTCTCAGAAGCCTAAATACCAGGTCTCTATATGACATTAAAGAGCTCTATTTGTCTATGCAAACTCATGCTAATGTCCCCAGCCCAATCTACATCACAAACAAAGGACCAGTGTTCATTCTCCTTAAGGAGTACCAAGTGGTTCTAAGCCGGATTTTGAAAAGTGATGGATCCTATTAAACCTTTCTTCCCTCCTCCCCATCCCTCTTGCTGGACGTGTTGTTCTCATGGGGTGGTTTCCCAGCCGCTGTTGATTAGCGTGTCAGCTTTGCCGATGGCCTCTTCCTTTTAGAGAATGGAGCTCCTGTTGGAGGATTGTGTACCTCCTCCTCCTCTCCTCTCCTCCTCTTGCTCTGGATCCACCTCCTGGCTGCTTCATTGAGAGAGCTGTAATCCCTGCTTGGGGGGCAGTGTGTCGTCTGTGCTGATAGCATTCAGAGGGCCTTGTAGTGCTCCAATGGACTCACTACAGAGGAGGCGGCATGGTGCAACTGGCTGGGTGCTGGGCACATGGCGCGTGGCGCTGCCGGATTAAACCCCAGCTCTACCCCCCCATCCAGCGCCAGGCTCCTTCAAACAACCAGGTCCAGTCGGCCCCACAGAGACACAGCAGGCTGGCAGAGGCAGATTACACATCTGCGCACATGCACCAGCTCACGCATACTCTTTCTGCTCATTGGAGACCTGGGAGTAGGCCCCTGGAGATACTTGGTTGCCCTTGTACTCTGTTGCTAAATGATCTCTTACTCAAACACTGTCTCCAGCCCCTACTGCTCTCTGTCATTAGTGATCTTTGACTCTGATTAAGATATATATAGAGTTTTATGGGAAACCCTGAGAGCTGGAAGTTGCAAATACTGCCTTTAGCAGGGTACACACTACAAGATAATTGGCCTAAGTGTTGGCTTGGATCCCTGCTTCTAATCAAAGTCAGTAAATGCCCCATTATCCAGTGGTCCATAAGGTTATCTTACCTGATTATCCAGTGGTGTGAGGTGTGTAAATAGTAATTTTATCCTCTTGAGGGAAGATTGGGGCTGTCCTAACTTGAAGTCATTAATTTGAACGTTCAACATTTACAATCAGAAATTCGTATGTGTGTAGAGTGCAGTGAGGACTGCAGAGCATGTTCTGTTTTTTATTACATTGAACATAAAGCTAATCAGGGATCAAGCTGGCTGAAGCAGGAGCAAACGTAGCCATGGCAACGAGAGTAAGGGTGCAACATAAAGGTAGACTGTACGTCAGAAAGGGAGAACCAACCTGTTGATTTGTAAATCATCAGTGCCCATACAGCGTAACATGTAAATTATACTTAACAAACTGATAGGAAAGGATGCCAAAAGAAGCTAACTGCTTGCTGCATTCAGGTTTACTTCATCCCGATGTTTTCCACCATGTTGTCACCAAGCTGCAAGAGAAGATGCTCTGAGTGTTGGTGAGTGAGTCGGTTAGTGTGCAGTGTACTACATGTCTTTATCGCACACCACAAGAACAAAACTGTTAAATCATAATTTGTCTTCATTTATGGGATTTCTCACAGTTTCAAAATTGGTTAACGTTTTGAAAATCTTTCTGTGTGAGCGAAGCTTTGTAGCACAATCATAAAATTTGTCAGACCTCTCTATTTTAGCAGTAGATTGATGCAGGAGGTACTCTTTTTTCACATAGAATTAGTGATTTTAAAGAAGGAAACATGCAGATAGTTGTACGATGTAAAGTCTTACTCTGAAATTGGCATCCAATGACTCAGACTGCAGACATGTCTCAGAAGTTCCAAAAAGTAATTAAGAAAACCTTAAACCAGTATGTCTCTGTCAAAGAGAAATTTGTGGACTGTTTACTTGAGGCTGGGAAAAGAGCCAGGCCAAACCAAAGTTTGAACAAGTAGCCCTCTTCACCGCACATTTGCATGTCTGGCTAAATTCTAGTTAGTATCAAGCACACCATTTAGAAATGCAAAAGAATTTTCTGTGTAGACTACATCGTCCACACTTGACCCTGTCACTGACTCAACACATTTGGGAATGTGCTGATGTAACTTTGTTTTGACAGCAGGGGATTCTGTGTAATAGAGTCATTCAACAACTCTTTCTTTCGTTTTTAGGCAAAGGTCTGAGGTGGAGGTTAAGGCAGGAAAGAGGTGGGGATGAGAGAGGGGAGACATTAGGAGTGTGACAGCGTTAATTACAGCGATGAGTGCATTGTTACTGAGCTGAGTCTGTGTGATTAAGTCTGGATGTCGAGGGAAATGCTCCCCATTGATCCACTGCCAGTAGAGACCATCTAGCTTTTCATTACAGCAACAAGCTTGTTAATTAGAAATCAATCTTTCCCCTCTGCTCAATGAAAGCCCCCTACCACACCGCCATGCCATTCTCCTTCCACCCAAACATTCATACACAAAAGCTATCAAGGCACTTCAAGCTTTGACTAATGTCAGTGCTTTTTCCTTGGTTGGCTGCAACATGTAGTTTTCACGCCAAGAAAGAGCAGGGAGTGTCGAGCGAAGTAGTGAGCACAATATCCCGCCTTCCTTTCCAGCTCCCAGGATGTCTTTCAGAGCTTAAAAGAACGCGCCAAATTTATGGATTGCTTGATGGCTGACTTGTGAATTTAGATTCTCCAGCTTGGGAACAGTTTTTGAGTTTCTACAACATGTATCTATGAGGAGTTGTCTATTTTGGGAACACAAGAGACCTGTAGATATCTCTTCATGAGACCAAATGACATGATCCGTGATGCAGATAATAATTTAGCAGATAGCAGCAGTGATGCAGATGTTTTCAAACTATCTCTATTGGAGTAATTCTCTCACAATGCCAATATTTTCTCTCATGTCTGATCATGAAAACAGATCAGAGTTTGTCCAACAGGCCATGTCTCCTTCCCAATAAAAAGATGAACATCTGAAACATCTGTTTACCCCACATTCATGGCCAATGATTATAAAAAGGGTTCATACTGAATCAGGCCTATCCAGCTGCACTGCAAGGTTTTGCAGGTAATGCTATGTATACCAGTGTATGTAGACATGGTATCTACGGCAGCACTGTCTGTCATGTTTGTTTACAATAATGTCCAAATGATGCATTTATCATATATTGGGGCTCTTGTTTCACACAGGCAGCCCTGATTTCCAATCTGACCTGAGGCTCATTTGCATCATGTCTTCCCACTTTCCGAGTCCATCCACTATCAATAAAGGCCAAACAGCCCCAAAAATATCTTTAGCAATCAATCTTTATTTGTATAGGGCCTGTTCATAACAAGTGTTATCTCAAGACACTTGACAATAGAGCAGACTGAAGCCATACTCTTCATTTTATAGATAAACATATATGCATATATACAAATACATATAAATGTATTTGTATATACACATACATACATCTTGACATGTATCCATCCATGCAGAGACAAAGAGACTAAAATCACATTTGTCTCTGCTAAATATCAATCAATCTTTGTTTGTATAGCACCATATTTGTTGAATATTCACTTATTAATGGTAAGCCCCTTGAGATGTGGCATCTCATTTTCATAAGAGACCTCATGTCTATATGCCTCTAAAGATAGTTACCATTAATGTATAATCAATACAATCATAGATAGAGAGATCAATCTAATATTATAATGAATACCTATAATGAATATAATCTCAAAAGGAATGATGTTCATTAATATCAGCATCTCGCTGAACTGCCATTAAAATAGGTTTAACTGGTTTAAAGGTATGAATTTATGTTAAATGATGTTATTTCTGTTGATGGTGGATGCAGGATAAAGCACATTGAGCCAAGCAGAACCATGCAGCAGTTCATCCATGATTGTTTGTCACTGCCATACTTATAACTATGTGCTGCTTGCAGGATCTATCCTGTATTTAATTTTGTTGATCTCTCGAACTGTTAAAGAGCAGAGGCTGACATGTTGATATTATTTTTGAAAATTTAATCCCTGAAATTTTAATACAGTAGTACAAAATTGGCCAATTAATCAGAACCAACATGCATCCTGCATGTCTACAGATACTAGTGATACATGTAATTAATGAGATTTTACTCTTCTGAAAAAAAACAAAGATTGCACTGGATGGCAACCAAAATGCAGTTGGACATAAAGGTGATATAAAGCTGCTTTACTGATTAATTCCAAATACAGAATAAGCAGACAGAAGAGGGAAACAAGTGTGGAGGAGATGCAGAAAAGGACTGACAGAGCAGGGATGTGGAGTCTCTGTGTAAAGTGACAGTTTCATTATTCATATTAGAGCTATTATATCTGTGATAGCAGGGATGTGATTGGCACTGACTCTAAGCCTGTGCTGAGAGCTCCAAGTGTGCATGTGTGAACTCATTTTTTCATACAGTAGTTGGTGCTGATAGACGGAGCAGCTGTACAGTTTTGTGAAAGGGAGATGTGTCCAGATGTTCCTGGGTAGTGGGGGGCATTTAAAACGAGACACAGCTGTTACTACAACACTGGCAGAGGAAGATGGGCTCATTTGCAGACTAATTATGTGTGTTGGCTTAAAATTTTTTAAAAATTTTAATTATGTATTGTAATTTTCTCCCTTTAGTGTCATTGTATAAAATGAATCATAACACTGCCCAACACTGTTGTTATTCCTATGTCCAAAGTGACCAATCAAAACACTTTATTCTATGACTGCACGATTTATTTTAGCATTGATGCTCCAATGTGGTGATTGTCACACCACATGTGAGTATGGAGAGCATACATTTTTATTTATTGATACCCTTTTTGGTAGCTCCTAAGCCAAATTCTTATCAGTATTTTTTATGGGTTGGGAAAGAAACAAAACAGCAAATAAATCAAATAAAGCGAAATAAAAAATAAAATAGATAAAATAAAACTTGTATAAACTTGGAATAATCTTTTGTCAAAAGTTACAAAGGTTAACTTTGTCATTTATTTTACATTTAAAGAAATAATTAACAAATTTAACCTCCAAGCAACTGCATTTATACATTTCTCATGAGTTACTGAATTCCTTATTTGATGTAACATTCAAATTAATTTTTCATTCTTTTCTTTACTCCCCCAATAGCCATTTTTATTATCAGATAACAATGTAACTGTGTGGCTGCATGCTATCTGCTGCAACAGTGGGGATACTTTTTATTTTCAAGCCAACAGTTGAAAGGTAAAGCATTTGGGTTTCATTTGATGCTCAAAGCTAGAGTACCTATAGCTTATTTTCCTGTATCAGTTGTTCTGGAGCACAAACAATGTCAGAAGGCCTATGTACTCAACAGCTGTACTAATAAGCCAAAACTGCATCAGTTGCAAACTACACTTATTTTTTGGTTTTCACAAATTTGTATCCAGGACCGGAGTTTGGATCAGCCTTCATGACTGCATTACGAGCTATGCCAGTCTAATTACTAAAGTATTTCAGTGCTGCTTTTTGTTGTGTGTTTGATTAATTCCAGAAAGGTAGGTTTTCTAATGTTCTTGATTAATCTACACTAAAAGTCTGTAACATACCACCATCGGTAGTTAAGCAAGCCAAACCTTGTTCATGCAGAGCTAGTTTCTCTGCCAATTAAAAACAAACAAGCCATAGACGATGGCTGCTGCTGTGGTGTGGTGGAAACAGCTGGGTTAATTGGACACTTTAGCCAAATCCCTTGTTTGTTTTCCTAAAAGGCCTATAATATCGAAAGTAACTATTTCCTCAATGAAAATCTAAAAGAACAGGCATTTGTCAGGGCGATTTATGCCCTCAAAATCTGTTTTTACTGCAATAACCACAGACACCAAAATCACCTGTTAATAGTCACTCATAATACCATTACACAGGCACCCGGCCTAATGCAGATGCTCAGCATCAGATTGAAAAAAGAGAATTCCTGTGAGAACCTTGGCCATGAACTGTAGAAATGGTAAAGGACTTAGACCACAAGGGATGTTTGTACAAGCTTCACATCACATTTATTTAACAATTCCAATTTGTTTAATGAGAGGACAAAAGACTGCAGTCATACATTTTCCCAATATAATGGAACCCTACTAAATCACATCACGTTTTTAGTACAAAAATCAACATTGCCGTCCAACATAAAGTAAGAACCATGTCTTTTACTATTCGTGAATCTCAACAGTTCAGCAGTCCAGGTTGATGCTCTGATAAAAACTGCAGTTTGAAGTGTCATGCCCATGAGGCTGGCTAAGAGGAGGGCAGGCTCACCTGATGCTAACTCTCTCACTCATTCTCTTTCATCTGGTACGCCTCAGTGAGCCTTGAATATGCAATGTTGGAAATTCAGGGAGAAAGGCATTGGAAAAAATAGTTACAAGAAAGGCAGGTATGTCCAGATGTTTGAAATGTAAACTATAAAAAGAAACTGTTTTTCTTTGTTACTTTCTTGGCTTTCTTATGCCTGTTAAAATTGAGATTCAGTAGAAGCAGCTAGAGTATTTCTTTCTTGTTTGAACACAACAAGACTGAATTGTTTTAAGACATCAGCATTTGTCAAGCTTGGAAGATTTTATTCCCTGCTCACCTAAAACCTTGATAGACTTCACATCAAGGTTCTTCAGATATCTCTGACTTTAATTGCAGAGGATTCACAGGCTGATTTTCCATGCTGTTTCACAACTTGAAAAAACATTTCAAGATATTAAATGGCACAAAGTCAACATTAGACTGGCATTAAACATACTGCATGCCTAGGAATCATACGGTAAAACAGTTTTCCCCTCAGCCACGACTTGACGTTAGACTTTTGCAAGTATTGGACAAAGTCCGAGTGTTCAGCCATTTATTTAGTGAGGCTAGCTTTTGAGTCTCATCGCCAGTGGTTGCTGTGAGGATTGGAACTACCTGCCACCAGGCGTCAGCTGAGTTTGCACAACTTTGCTGCAGTTACCGGTATATGGATGTCAAATATATGGACAAAAACGTACAGTTGCTCTTTTGAAAAGCTACAAATGTTGCTTATTACATTACACAATGAAAATGGTCTGGTAAAGAAAATGAGTGGCTGGTAGGTTTCAGAATTCACCTGCTACAGTGGCAGACAGGTAAAAAAGGTCATTTAAACCCCTGTAACTACTCAAATAACTCAATAACTCAAATGACCTTTAGGAAAGGCTAGTCCTGTCGATGAGGCTGAGTTAAGGCAAGCTTTCAGCCTCCTGACAAACAGAGAGCTGGCTTCTTTTTTTATCGACTAAGTATGAATTTCTTGTATCCTCTAAAAGTGGTACACTTTTAAAAAAATTCAACCCCAATACAGTGTGAACCTATTAAGGCTTTAACTGCTAAGACCAAAATCATTTTTGAATAAGTCAGTTAAATGTCAGGTAGACTCGGTTAGTTTCCATTTTGAACTTTGTCAAGTGAGTTAAAACCTGTCTAGTGTTGAGTAACCAAGCCCTGCACCATTTATTGGGGCTGTAGCTGCGGTGGGTATTCCTTCCATCTGGGGGGGGTTTGCCTTTCTCAGATGGAAGGAGAGACAGTGGATAGGGTTGGAAAGGACGTGAGATAGTGAAAGAGGGCTGATGGCAGAAGCACCTAGGCCCTGATTTGAACAAACACATCCTGGCGTATTGCATTGCTATCCTGCCCTACCCTCTATTTTCAAGGCATCCAGTCCTTGTTTTATTGGTCTGCAGAAGTTGGTTTCAGCATGTAAAGCGCCCCAAATCAAATGTACAACCTAGCTAAGGGAATCAGAGTTGTTTTAACCCAAACCAAACATGTTAGGTTTGATAAAGAGCCATGTGGCTCAAGTGACACTTGAGAAACTTCAGTGTTTTGCACTTCTGCTTTCTCTTTTTCAAGTGTATTGCTTGATCCTGACATGGCTTTGCTTTCTTAAAATCAGAGGAATGTGGAAATCATCTGGCTGCCTAACTGTTGTGACTTCTGTCTCCAGGCAGATAAACAATTAAACAAACAAGAGCAAGAACAAGAGAAAAAGAAGAAACAGAGGGGATGTCACAAAGGATGACATGAGCTTTGGTCCTCTAATGTGTGTCCAAAGCCACGCTCTTCCTTGTCCTCAGTCTCAAGGCCTTGCTTTGACAGATGTCTTCAGGTCATGGCTTTCTCTGTTGTGAGGCAGTTTTGGGGGCCTGTTGGGGGGGCTCTGGGAGGAGCAATGTGGAGGAAAGACCAGCTGTGTGGAGGGGATGAGGGTCATTCAGGCTAAGTAGCCTGGTGTCCCTCGGAGGGACGGAGCAGACAGTGAGGTTATATAGACTGTGGTTGACAGTTTGGCCCTCATTACCTCCTTCCTGTTTCCTATCAGCACTGCTCCCAGTGGAGCAGGTGGGATGGAAAGGGAGTTATGCAACAGTGGAGGTCCATGTCCAAGGTCTGTGATTTGTTTCTGTGTACTTCTTTGTTGGCTCCCTGTTTTTTTTTGTTTAAGTGTTTCAGAAGGATTCTCTTTAAGCAGGTTTGTATGTTATAATGATAATGAGATGTCTGATGTATGGACTGATCATTTGAGCTTGTCAAAGATGTTCATATGCACATAGTTTTAGTGTTACTGTATGTGTTTGGGAAAGGAGTTGTGGTCTGGATCGTACCCCAGTTTTTGAGTCAAACTGGGCTTCAAGGGTTTCCCTACATTCTTCAGATTTTTGTCCCATGTAGACATTACTGTTGGCAGTAAAATCTTCCTCCCAAACCTTTGTTTATTTACACAGAGATTGTTTGTAGATGTTTTAAAAATGTGTGTAAGCATGTTCATTATGACTCTGAAAATATATTTATAAAGATGCTTTGCTTGTCAGTGCTGGATGACGGGCCTCTTCTCTGTCAGCACAACACATGGTGTTGATCATAAGGACAGCTCACGAAGTCCTGGCAGACGGAGAGGGACAGAGGGAAAGAATCATGATGTTCCATGTCACTAAATAACCCTTTACAGCGACCATTAATTATGCATGTTTTTCTAAATGACACACCCTTTGTGATGAATGTCTAGAAAATCTAATTCTTCAGAGGATGCAATCAGTTACCTTGGCTTTTTGCTCCCAGACAAAGATATCTCATGTTTTCTAATCCACTTCTTTGGTCTTAGGCCCCCTCACACTGAAAGTTTGGTCAAGTTTCTTTTTCAATTTGGGGACTTGGTTGCATAATTAATTTGGTTAGGTAATTTTGAAAACTGTACTTCATCAAGCAGACCAGTGCAGGTCAAATGTTGTGTAATGTAGCCACTCCACAATATTCCGGGCTGTGGTCAGTTGTTCTTGCCATCTGGCTTCATGTCGCACTATGACTCACGCCGTGTCCTAACTCAGCGCAAGCCTCAAATGTCACGTCGCACTGTGCAACGTTGATCGCCCAATGTCCTCACTTCTACTGTTAAATATGTAACTCTATATCCTGTTTACCATTGTTAGCAATTCACCAAGTTCTTTGATTGAAGAGGTTCAGAAACATCTATGTGGTGCTTTGTACTGATGAGGAGTTGGCTCAAAGGCTTGTCAATACACAACTCCCTGAGACGATTAAAGTTTTCCGCTATGTTAAATGGATAAACAAGCTCTGCTGACAGAGAAAAGACAAAGAAAACCAAGACAATCCCTCTTCAATCTTCCTCTCTCCTCTTTCCTTGCCCTCTCCAGTGGGAGCAAGGAAGAAGAAAATGGAGATGGGACATCAAGACAAAAATGCTGCGTCGTGTTGCATTGTGTTGTGCAGCTTTGTGCTGCATCACTTACTGGCAGTGAGGACACACTTATGATTCAGTGTAATTAGCCTGAATTTGTTTGCTTACATCTCATCCAGTTATGACACAGTGTCAGGTATTCACGCTAGAGCAGTGAGGAAGACATCTATCCACGCAAACCAGTTTGACGTCATTTTAAGCTATAAACAAAAGATATACTGTAGTTGTTTTTAGACTGTGTTAGACATAAGTGCCATTTTGAGAAGATCAGTGTGTAACCACATGCAGTGACTTGTAGACACAAACCTGCAAGAAGACCAAAGGCTGAGGGGGTGCTAGCATTGCTAACATTAGCATTGTTCTACGAACCAACTGACGTTTATTTTGGATCTGTTGTTGATCCTGAAATGTCCAACCAAATTCAATGAACAGCTTACTGTGCTTTGGTTCACTTCTCTTGTTTGGTCTTCGTTGGTTTGGATGGAATTCACACTCACAGCATACCAACAATGGTACACTTGAAGGCAAACGAGTCTCAGTCCGTCCACTCTTATTATACCAACATCTCATAAAGACTTGGGAGGAAGTCTTTATCACTGAGTATTTAATCAGGAGTATAGCGCCTGCCTTCACGAGGTATTTAAAGTGCTCAAGTCCTGTTTTGTCCCATCGAAGTTTACATGAAGCAGTCAATGGTCTGTGACTGGCAAACAAGAGGAGTGATTGAGCACAAACAACTGCAGCCTGTTTACTGAAAATTTTGTTCAGGTTCCAAATTAACTTCATAACTCATCAGCCAAGGTGACTGGTATAAATGCTGTTTTACTAGCCAAGCTTATTTTTCATCCGCCAAGGTAATAACTTGTGTTTCGGTGTTGTATAAATGCACGTTTCAGTGTATTTTAAGTTAATTCAGTATTATCTTCCACACATTGGATAATTTTATCAGATCAGGACATAAGGATATGATAAAATGTATTTCATGAGGATATATTAATACATGGCTGTAACACAAAGCACTTCTTCCATTACATATAAAGCCACACAGCAGAGAAAAACACGTAGACATCAGCATTGAATGCTCTTGTATTTTGTTAGTTGTCGGCCCATGAGGTGTGCATATGTGTTTGAATACAAAGCAGGACTGCCTTTTGCTGTACTGTAGCTGAAATAAGTAGTATTTATGAAAAAGGAAAAGAACGGGGGCTGCACAGTATTGAATTTTGGGGTATCCAATGGGCTGATATTTCCAAACTCATTTTCACCAATATCTGTTGACCTGCTCCTTTCATTTCTCTTTTGTAACTTCTGCACCAAAGATACATTTTAATGTTTCATCTGTATATGATACATATCCTGGGACTCCTCTGCTGCAAAATATTTAAATTAAACTGGAATTTCAATACATTTGTGACCTGATCAGCCTTTATTTCCATGGATTTATTGTTGTCTGCTAAGTATAAGGTGGAGGGAGAATTATGATGAGATTGCTGCCTTAACTTAAAAGCGTTGGGGGAAACCTTGTACTTAGAAATTACAAGAAAAAGAAAAAATGTCTTGAAGGCTCATGTTTTAGTTCTGTTCTCTTCAGACTTAGAAAAATCTCTACTCAGGGTCTCATATCATAATAACTCACCAACTTGTGCCTGCTTGTGCTCAAGCATGTGACCTACCAGCTCATATTGATGCGAACAGAAACACATACATTGAATGGTTGGAGAGCGGCACAATGAAGTGTGATTCTGAGGCAGATTATGTGTGAGGAACAGGATGTTGGTGACAGAACTGCCTCTTCACTCCTGTTTTTCTCCACGGCTGTTGCAGGGGTGAAGCCAAGTCAGGCAGGCATGAAGGCTTCAGCTCCCCTCCACGGTAAACAGACTTGAACCTCCACAGAGCAGATTGGGTGAGGAACAAGAATAGGCTGCATTTTATAATCTCTGGCAAAGATCTTGAAAGGACCTGTAAACTGATCCCAAAGAAATGTATCATGTTTATGCTGCCCTTTGCAGAAAATGTTGGAGATGTTTTAGTTAAGCAGACCTGTGGAAGCTCAGTGGATGATAGGTTGTCTCTGATCTGGTGTTTCACAGCAGCAGATGGCAGTGCTGGCAGGCCAGGATGGTGCCAGAAGGTTACGCAATGGAATGATGCCTCTGAGACCTGACTAGAAACCACATGACACATATATGTGCAGAAACCCACTTCCCACACAGTGTTAATTCTGGCAGGTATTTCGATTAAATCTAAACCTAACACATTATAGAGGAATGCTTATTAGTTTTGTAATATCTAAGAGATTTTGGCCCTCCATACTTTTTAGTCACAGAAAGTTGAAATAGATATTAGTTTACATCTCTGTTTTCGTCAATATAAAGTCCTTGCATTTTAAATATTACTTTAGTCTCTCTTTACATTAACCCAACCCAAATCAGAATTGGCTAGTTGGGTTGACGTGATTGTATTTCAATCATGTTGATATTATTCAATAAATTGGAAACATACTGGCTGAAATAGATGCTTAATGAAGGCTTTTTACATGTAATGGAGTAATTTCTAGAATGAACATTAATTGATATCAAACCCTTACTGATACTTTATGCAAACAAGTCTTTATTAATATCACCATCAATACATTTTACCTTTGCTGAGGAGGTTATGTTTTTGCCCGTGTATGTTTGTTTTTTGTTTGTTTGTGTACAAGATAACTCAAAAACCAATGAATGGACTTGGGTGACACTTTCAGGAAATGTTAATCATGGCACAAGGGTGAAGTGATTACCGGTAATTTAGGTGGTAATCCAGATGAGGAATCCAGGATTTCTTTTAGGATTTGTTAACATTGCTTGGATTTTGATGGGATTTCAGGGAATGATGGTTATAGCACAGGGGAAAACTGTTTGATTTTGTTGGTGTCTGATTGCAGATATGGATCCTGCTTTTTCTTCAAGGCTTTGCTACCAGTGCAAGAAAGGGCAGTTTTTTTTTTTTACAGTAACTCCCTTGACATTATCAGAAATGTCTTGGCAGAGGTTTGTGTTCTCGGAGCAGTTTTAAATTGTAATTTGTTGAAAGGATGAGATAAATCTTGTCCAACTGAACTTGTGCTCTTCATAATTGTGTGAAAATTAAACATATTCCTCCTCAAAAAAACTAACATCAACATTTAGTCTTGCCTTCTCTGGTTTAGGAAAATATATACATGCACTTTGTCAGAATATTTGTCAAGCTATAGCGAGGTATTGTTCCCCCTTTTTATCATGGAATAAATATTTTTCAGAAACACTTTTAGTCACATCAACAAAAAGAAAGAAGAAATTCATACAGCAGCACACAGCTTGTGAGCACTTGTGGTCAGTCTAAAGAAAAAGACTTTCCCTTTCTGATCCGAGGAAATCATGACCTTTCTTTCTTTCTATCACACTCGGGTGACTGACAGTTGGAACCGTTTCAGGAAGCTAAGGGTGAAGTGGCACCCTGACACCAGCTTGGTGATGGAAGCAGATGGAGCTATAGAGTCCCCATGGTCTGGCCTGCATTTCCTGGTGCTCTCTGGGGCACGTGTGTCTGCCAGTGGGATATGGGTCAGATGGTCGGCTATCTTTATCCAGATTTTCACCAGGAAAACCTCCATCCATTTGGGCACAGAAAGGGCATCCTCCTGGTCCACTTGGAATAAAAAAGGGAATTTGTTGATAACAACTTGCAGTGTCTGTTGCCTTGCATATTTTTAGAAGCTTTTAATAAGTTTTTACTTTACAGTAGCATAATTCTAAACTTGGATATGATTCTAAAAATATTAACAGTGTTGTTATTGGTTTGATACTATGGCAATAAAAGGAGAGGTCATGGGAATCCCAAATTAGGCTTTTTATTTTTAATTTTGATTAAGTGATAATTAACACCGGGGCTGGGGAATATGGTCTAAAAATAAAATTCCAATTTTTTAAACAGAATTTAATTTCCTGTTTTAAACATTTTTTTGCTTGTTTCAGCTCTAGCTACTCTCACTGCAGCGTCAGTGGTGTGTAAATGGAAGAGCGTGGATGTGTTAGCTTCTACTAATGGACAACTTACTCAGCACCATCAATGAGTGAATGTGAGATTGAATGAGTATGAACAGGTAGATGTGACTTGTGTTAAAGCGCTTTGTATCGTCAGAAAGTCTAGAAAAGTGCTACATGAGCTCAAGTCCATTTAGCATTTTACCATTTGCCTCTTAAAGGAAAAATATGACACAGAAATGACACAGAGGAAGTTTTGCTTCAGTTTGATCAAAATGCTTTATGCCAAAAACATTCTTGTTATTCCTGTTTTGGACTTTACATTTCATGTAAATCAATTTTTGTTGCTCAGACGTAGAGATGTGATTGAATTTTTCCTGCCAATACCAATCCCCTTTAGGTAAGGTCAGCCAATATGGATTACCAACACTGATCATATTTCGCCAAGTACAAAAGTCATTTTACTGGGGGAGCTGGTTTGGCAGAGTGGTAAGCACAACCTCTGAATATGTTTCTGCCAGTTCAGGTTCAAATCCAGCCTGTGGCCAGTTTGCAGAGTGTCTTCCCCTACTCTCTCTTGCCTTGCCCCCCCCCCCACAAGCCTGTCTGCTTTCTCTCACCTGTGAATGAAGGCCTAAAATTGAACATGAAAATATTATACTGTAGTGTTATATATTGCCACAAACTTGATTGTTTTCATTATTAACTGGTGTGTATCTTGCCAGCTGGGATTGAGATTTAAACAAGGATGTTGTTTGAGTCATTCAGAGTTCCTGAATGAGTCTTTTGATCCATCCTTCCTCTCTTTATTGGCTTCTTATTGGGCTTGCAGGGGGCTGGGGTCTATCTCAGTTGTTATTGGACAAGAGGGGAGTTCTCCAACCAATCATATGGTTGATATTTAGAGATGAACCAGCAGTCACTCTTGCCTCTAATTAACCCTAATGACCATGATAGGGAACATACTAACTCCTCACATGAAGGGTCTTACTAAGATTCAAAACAGAAACCCTCCTGCTGTGAGGGACCCCTGCACCATCATGCAGCACTTTTTAGTTAATGGGACGACAAACAAAGTTTAAAGGCTTTGCTGCTGCTGCCTTAAGATGACTGAGCTGCAGATGGGGAGGGATGCGTGATATTACCGGTACGATGTTGGTATCAGCTGATATTGGCCTTAAAAGTTAAATATTAGTATTGGCTGATATTGAAATTTTTGCCAATATTTACAGCAGATATATAAGCTGTAAATGTCAGCCATATATTGCCCATGTATCAGCTGAATATCAGCAAAATACACAATTAGATTATCACAAGGAACAAGTCAGTTTTCATTAAGTACATACTTCATGCTCTTAATGAAAAATATTGGTTTAAGGTCGACAAGAATGAATTCAGAAAATTAAGCATATCTGATTTTGGCAAAAATCCAATGTCTTACATCACTTCATGAAGGAGCTGTTTTAAGATGACAGGTGAAGGTGCTTTGTTTCATACAATTTGGCAAATTTAATAGTTTTATTTGCATAAAAATGGTGACCTCAAGCATTACATCAGATCAATCAATCATGCATTTTTAATGAAAACTGGTCAGTTGTCAACCCCTAAATTGTTAGAGTATCTCTTGTATGTGGCAGACCAGTCCTGCTTGTTTCAATCAATATTAACATAAACTATACTAAAAAATGTGGACTCTCTATCTTGCTATATTATAAAAAGTCAGTACAGTGAACAGCCCTAACATAAACCATTGGACTTTCTAGCCATGCAAAGAGTTAAGACTATAATTCAAAGTCTGTGTAGCTGGATCTTTGCTGTCCTTCCTGGGTATTTTCCTGAGACTTGTTCAATAAAGTCAAGGCCATGAAAGTAGGTGTGGTGTAAACTGCTGGGTGTTTGTACACACCAAGCAGAAAGAAGCTGTTCAGACCATGCCAACCCCACCACTACTTCAATGCAAACGGTCGAGGCTGCAGCATAAATCAAATCTTCTCTCAGAACTTTCACATTTCCTGTCCAGCTCCAGCCTGTTCCCTCACTGTTTTCTAAGAATGACTTCATGCCACCAAGCTTTGCCAGCCCAAAGTGCCGAACATGCTTCGCTGCAAGGAGACATTGCTATTGCTTTGAGGATGCTGTTGGGCCTTATAGCAGCAGTTTCTCACTTTTTCACTATTTAATGGATCTACCTTTTCTCGAGGAATCTGTCTGGCTGCTCCCTCACTGCTGGCACTATAAATAAAAAAGAAACAACAGATTCTTTTTTTGCTTCAGGTGCATTCATTTCTGAGGCAGCCATACTCATCTGTGGGACTCAAGTAAACCAGTCCTATAAAATTTTAAGCATCTAGTCACTGCTTTTCTCAGTTTATTCAGCTTTTCTAGAGTTAAGGATTAGATAACCCTCTCAGACTCTGATTTTGTTAATTGCCAAGTTGCAAAAATAAATTTGGGACTCTGAAAATAATGAGCTGGAAAATCAAACTCAGAGTTGTTGAAATCTGCAAATAAGCAGACGATTGTTTATGAATCATGTATTTGTTACTGAATATTGTCTTCCTGGTTGATATTATGTGCTTGTGCTGTGTATCTGCTGAAGCTCTGAGAGGTGGTTTCTGATTGTGTTGTGTTGTTCAGGTTGGTGTGCTCGCACTTTTAGTCTCGAGATTACTCCTGGTGGATACAGAGAGGTGAAGAAAGCCCCAGGCCCATCAATAGTTGAGCAGGAGCTCAGTTGTGTGTCTGTAATGAGGCATACCACATCACATCATCAATATTACATGTTGACTAAGGGCCAAGGGGGTGTGCGCCGTGGTGTGTTCACGTGTAAAGTGTGAGCATGTGCATGTTAGTGTGAGTGTTATGCAGTGTAACGAGTGTTTTGCAGGACTTCAGTTCAGTGCACTTTGAACTGTACATCCATTTTGTCCAGGGTTATGTCAAGGCACTGATCTGGACAGAGGAAAGGAAGGGAGGGACTATAGCAAAGGGTGCCACTGGGTCAGAAGCCAGAGTGCACCAGACATGTAAAGTTCTAGCTGTTTAACATATCATGACCAGCTGCAACCCCCTAATCTCTGTCTGTTGCAACCCTTATTGGATGACCAGTAACCCACTTCTCCACATGACAATAAATGAATCCAAAAGGAAATAGGTTGTTATAAACCCCTCTGTTTCAGCCCTTCTTTAAAATGGGTTGTTTTTTGTGTCTGCAGCTTTAAATCCCCATATGCTGTGATTGGCTGGCCCTTTCAGGAGGTGGATATGACTTTGGTTTTCAGGTGTGCATTGCACAAACTGAGACATTTCCCCTCCACTGGAGCCGGCTGGCAAAGGGGAGAGAAAAACAAGGCTGCTGTGAAATGGAGTCTAATCTTGCAAAGTATCTGGATTTGCAACTTTCATATTTGTCATCAGGCAGATGCATCTTGCAAAGCTTCAAGTTGTATGAAAAAACCTCCTTCCATGGGCAAAGAGGCAGTAGCTCTGAGTGTTGTTTATTTGAACTGAGAATGAGAAGTTACTACTAGATTGATATTTGTCCATATTGTAGGTGACAGGTAGAGCATTCCTACAATCACCTTCCTGTTTTTCTTGAAAGATTACACCCTTCCCAATCTCTTTTTATGGGATTTTGCCCAGATTGTCTTTTGAAATACGACCCATGGATATGTGAAACAGTCCATCTGGTGTGTCATGTTAGTGCCTCCCATCTGAGAGAGGTGGCATAGCCCATCATAAAACCACTAGGGAATTTTTTTTAAATGCCTCTTTGAAAAATTGAAAGATTGACTATGCAATAGAGGGAGAGCAGGAATACAGTGTTCCCCCTCCATCACGGAGGTTACTTTCCAGACCCACCCACGGTAAGTGAAAATCAGCAAAATAGAAATACCCTATTTAAATATACCCTAGGCATGTTTTTATAACTTTTATGGTACTTTTAAAAGAATTTTAAGGTTTTTAAACACGCTTTTAAAATAATAGAAATACATTTAAACACATAAAAAGTTATTGTGAGAGCAACAGTTAAAGTTATGCAGAACACTGATCGCTGTAGAGAGAGACGTGGAAGTGAGAGAGAACAAAGCAAGTATCTCTCCTCCCTGCGAGATGCGAAGCCACGTGATACACAACAGCCAATCAGCAGCCGAGAGAAAAATACAGCTGCTCTGATTGGCTGAAAAGGTATGTACGGGCATTACATTGTGACACTTGAGATTTAAACCCATAAACAATGCTGCAGAATGGCGCGAAATGGCGAAAATGTATGCCATATCAAAATTAATAGGTCTTACAGAAGAAAACGTGAAATACCGGGACCGCAAAAATTGAACTGCGATGTCACGGGGGTTTACTGTAACTCTAATGGTGGGTATGTAGGTGAGTGAAGTGCAAACTAACCATGGTCCTTGTATGAAAACCATTTAAATATGTATTTTTGCCTAGTTTGCAAACATTTAGAGTTGCACTGTGTGAAGTTTTCATTTGAGAGATAATCCAAGCAGCACTGACAGTCAGCATCACTCTTTTTTTGATGCAGTAGCATTGCCTTTTCCCAAAATGATCTTTTTTGTCTACTAAGAAAGCCTGAGTTGAAAAAAAGAGGCTATAGCCAGCTACATATACCAAATATACTTAGTTAAAGCTTTAGGCCCTGTCAAGTCCACTTCAACTGAGGCAAAACAACACAATATCAGCAGTTATAGCTCAGCCCAACAATCCAAGGGTTTGATACCAGTGGGCTGCTAATATGAACTGTCTTGTGCAGTGCATCATTGTGAACGACAATGAAAACCCTGTTTAGGACACATTACAGCTTTCCCACACAAAGTCCAGCATTTTTGTTTTTTCTTTATGCTTCCAAGGATTTGTTCAGTAAGGACAGAGATGTTTTTCTAGTCAAAGCACAGGGAACTTGGCACACTGAACAAACAATGATGTAAACAAACCAAGCAGCACAGCAGAGGGAAAAAGTTTCTGCCACAGGATTAAAGTATAAAACAGGGAAAAGTCGATCAAGCCCTGAAAAAAAGATAAGGATTTATTGCCCAGTCCTATTGCCCAGAATTCACCACAGGTGTTGGTGTAACTGTGAACACCTGGTGTGTTTACGAACATGCTGATGATTTGTAAGTGTGCTAACTCATTTCACACACTCACAGAACCTTTTCATGTGCGTGATGAGAGTGTAGCTAATGAAGTTCAACCCAGTTCCCTCCTCATGGCTCCTCATTCCCCTTGGCTAAGTGAACAGTATTCAGAAATGAAGTATGGACAGGAATTTTAAAGCCATCATCAAAGGCCCTCAGCCCCCTCCCTTAGATCTATGTGTGTGTGTGTGTGTTTGTGCGAGCGTGTGTGTGAGTGTGAAGTTCCCCCACAGGTGATTGGATCTGATCTGATCTCGTCTTATCTGATTGGCTCATTCGTCTGTTGCACTCCAAAGGCGAGAGAGCGAGCGGTGTAAGAGGCCTGTCTAAATAATTTAGATCTTGCATTTGTATTGATCAGGTAGCGCCGCTCACTCAGGGCCACTCCTCTGCTACCTATCCCTCCATCCCTTTTTTACCCTCGTTCTTGTTTTTTTCGATTGTAACCTTGTGCCCCCAGCTTTGCTTCCCCTTCTGCTCTTTTCTCCCTCAACATCCACATCAAACAGTGCGTGCACACACTGCTGCGAGGGAGCAGAAAATGCATGAGAGGGGAGAAGATGTGGAAAGTGCAGGAGAGAGCATTTTTTCTTTACCATGATTCCTCAAATGGGGTGAAGCTGAGGGAGAGATACTGGATGAAAGGTGCAAGCAGTGGATAAAGCTGGCTGCACACTAGACTATTTTAAGCCAGATTTGGACCTGATATAACCCTCTCAACAATCAAAGGGTGAGCTCTGACTTTTGGCCTGCTGCAGCTGATTATTTGTCAAAAGAATCCTCAAGTTAGGGGTTGATACACTTACTGGCCAAATCAGATCTTTCCTGATCTGAAATGAGAAATATAATGCATGTTTAGTATTTATGATTTCAGTCCAGACCACCTTCACTAAAATATTCACCAAAGCTGCTGAGAGTGAGCTGAAGGAAGTACATCACCAACTGGATGTCTTATTTTACAGCTCATAAACATACATCTTAAAGACCTTCTTAAGTGCGCTTTTAGTTCTAGTTCATCAAACATCTGAACATTCAGCTGATGATGTCGGTACCCCTCTTGAATGTGTTTGATCACACAAGTTTGTATTAGTCCTTGTTTCAAAATGACAAGCTTCAAGCAAAACAATATCTATGAGGGCCGAATGATATTGCAACATTTTTCTCCTGCAATATTTATATATTGTGATTTTTTTTTAAGGGAAGTTTTACCAAAATTCTTTCTATGTGCAGTAGTTAAAGATGTTGTTTCTAATTGTTTAACAGTGGTTATGCTTCAAAGAGCGGAGAAACGAAACACATCAAACCTTCACACAGATGTACAAGATTTTGGTATATCTGATGCTCCTGATTGCATACTGTGTCCCACTACCATTCAGCAGTCAGCACGTGTTTCATAAAGTCACTTCATTATCCTGTTATAATGTTAACGTTGATCTTGTTGTTTTCAGGTAGACTAAGAGCAAAGAGCAATGACACATGATTTCTGGTCATTTTTTTGAAGCTCCACTGGCGGATTAATGACAGCTTCTCAACACTGCAGTCAGAGTGAATATTTTATTTGGAGTTAAACATAGATTTAAAGAAAATCTTATTCATTTTGCCTTTTATCAGCATTAACACTGTCTAATCTTGGTTTGTGTTCAGAGAAACTTTGTAATTTGTTGACTGGACATCAAAAAATAAGTGTGCAAAAGGTAATTTTCTTGCCTTAGTATTAAAACATTATTTAATATTTACTGGCACTGTACCAATCTTTAAAATCTTTGTAACCTGCTGACATTAGTTCCTGTGTTTGTGGAATCACAATTATAAAAAGAAAACTACAAACACAAGGAGTGTGGTTCTCTGGTCTGGCCAAACTGTCTATTGTGTGCACTTGGAGGGTCATATTGTTAAATCCTGTTTGAGGCTGCTCCTTTGTCTGTGGTCTCCCATGTTTTTAAAACAGGTTAAAATTCAACACCAGTTGCCAGCCTAAAGAGAGAAAAAGCACATTTGTGTGTGTGTTGCCCATAAGGAGAGTAGTAGAGTGTGTGTAACCTTGGTGATGCAGGTCAGCAGAAATGTAGAAATAAGTGTATTGTGTGTGTTTACAGGGTCGGTGAAGCTTGCCTACCCTGTGCATTAAACCCAGCACGTCACTCCATTAAATACAGCTTCACGCTCTGGCCTTGGATCAATACAACATAGTATAAACACTGATAACCCGTCTCGTCATTCAGCCCTGGCTGTATCAAAAGAATAATGTATTCTGGAAAGCAGAAATAGAAGAAAGAGAAGCTTGTGTATGCAGATTATAAACATTATTTCCTGTTTGAATGAGACCTTTTCCCTGCATTCTGTTGGTGTTGAATTATAAGAGGTGAGCTGAGCTACATGGATTGAATATGATAATGCATCTGTTGCCAAGCAAAATATCTCTTATCTCACAATACAGCTTCTTGTAAACGTTTTGCAAAATGATAGAATTTGGCAGCGCTTACGCCTGACTAGAAAATGGAATTCATAGAGATTACTTGTTGCATACATTTATCAAGAGACACAGTCACACATTACAGAAATAGGAAAGATACACTTACTAAGAATTTGAAAAAGAAAAAATTGGGTTGTTGAATAAAAATCTAAACTTCTTCTCTCTTTGCTTGTATTAAACCATGACATGTTCTAGTTTAGCCCACAGCTTAAGTTACAACTTAACCAGGCCTGACATATGCTTCACACCAACAAATGCAAACAGAGGTTAATATACCTGATTAATATTCAATGTTACTTTCTGCTGGTATGGATTTTTAGGACTTAAGTTTTTTTATATATACATCCAAAGTGCCAGATTATTTTGCTCTCTTTTTGGACACTTCTTTTTTTTAACGTAATCTTGTGCTATGTAACATTCAAAATATTCTAGTCAGGGCATATTACAAGTAGGGATATTCTCAATAATACCATCGAAACCGGTTAAAGACAAATGAAAACATTGTTAAACTGTTTAAATAAAAAATTGATTAAAGTATGTATAACCTGACTCAGGGCATCTGTGACTTAATCTGGTTGTGTGCTCTATCAACAACTGGAAAGTTGGGGGTTCGAGCCCAGCTCCATCAGTCACATATCAATGTGTCCTGCAAGAAAAACCTCAGTTGCCCTAACTGCTTCATCAGAGGCATGTTTACGGTACGAAAAGGCCAGGATGTGCTAGTAGATGCCAATGGACGACTTAAATAGAAACTCAGAACCATCAGTGAGTAAATGTGAAAGTGAATGTGTTTGGATAGATGTGACCTGTGGTTTAAAAGTGGTCTGAGTGGTCAAATGGACTAGAAAAGCACTATATAAACTCAAGTTTATTTTCATTTACTGTACAGCTCACTTTACGTCTTTTTAGGTAATTTTTTGGCAGTTAGCTGTGTTACTGTCCAGACAGAGCATTTGACAAGGACTTCAGGCCTGAACGCGTAAAAGAAAATAAACAATTTTAAAGGCTCCCACTTATTGGTTATCTGTTTTTCAGCTGGTTAACAACATACTTCATCAAGAAGTGCCTCACGATATGATGCGACATGTGATACATGGGCCACAATAACGATATAATCACAATGCAGGGATTCTGTGATAATCCATATATTGCAATAAAGAAGAAATGTAAAAATTTGTCACAACAATAGATTTCGGCTGTCCCTTCAATGTTGTAGTGTTTCCATACTTTGGATTTAAAAGTGGCTGGGGCATCCTTCAGCGTACTTTACTTCTCCCTGATGTCTGACATTTCTGCTTTGCAAACTTTCTCTTTTTCAGCTGGTAATTTCTGTTCAAGTTTCACTCATTGAAGTTTGGAGTGCCCCCTTGAGGAAGCATCACGTAGCGTTTCTGGGAGATAAACCAACCAGGGACATACAGCATGTTTGGAGTGTCATATCTTATTAATTAAAATATTGATGTGAGAGGCAATAACGTATTATGTGTTAGCCATTAGCTGAATTGCTACATTCGTATGATGTCTGGCTATATGTGTCGATATATTTATTGCGTCCACACATCAGCTTTCTGTTCTGCAGGAGCCTGTCTGATTTCCTTCGATTTAACCATTCTTATGGATAGAAAATGAGCTAGAACTGCACCCGAAGCCTGTGCACTCACAAGATTGACCTGTGAGAGAAGTTGAGGTGTTACAGTCTGGCAAAATTGTTAAATTTGTGGAAAATAACCTTGGAAATGTATTGAAACCGTCCGCCTAGTTCGGTTAATTGGAAACCTATTATCCAAAAATGTACAATAATGTTTCTTATTTTCATACGAAGTAGTTTGATCATGTTTAGTGTGTTTTATCAGCTGATATTAAAATGATAGATACAGTTTTCTTGACCAAGTTTCAGTCTGTATTCTTGGATCATTTTGCTTTTTGCCTCTAGTATATTATTACAGTTGTATACAATGTTAAAGGGACAGCATCAGTGCTAGATAGATATCAGAGCAACAAAACACAAAAAAGACGAGCAGAGGAAATGTCTGGATATAATAAAGTGAGCTGTGGAATGAATTATTGAGGCTTTTATATGGGGGGAAGATATGGAGGGGAGAAATATGCTGAACTGTGCTCCACTCTGAAGACAGGGTGTAACACATCCAACATACACAGACAGATGCAGAAAACACACATTCAGACATACACACACAAATGCCAGGCGCCTTGTGTAAGGACTTGTTAATGGAGTCACCCCAGACAAACAGGCACAGAGATTAGGCCACACAGGAGTCTGCTAAGCCCTGATCCCACAACGATACACAGCAAACCCTCAAGAATTAACGCCCTGAGACCAAACGAACATGTTACTATTCTTACTAAAAACACACCACTGCCTCGAGTGACGCCCCTTCCTCCGATTCCCCTTTCCCCCAAATGCCTTGGGATTTCTGGGTCAGGAAAAACATTGCCTCCATCTTTCCCCACTGCATGGATTTTATTCTGTAATGTTTAAAAGTGTATTTTTTGGGAGCTCCTTTGAGCCACAGACTTTTCCCCTGTGCTCTGATCTGTCTGGCTGGAAGCAGTCCAGTGGCTGAGCTCTTTTCCTCCAGTGATGAAGCCGACTCTGTGGTCCCGTCACTCAGGGCCTTTGTTTACAGGGGGGGATCAATAGTTAACCAGCCGCTGGATAAACTAAGCTGTAGATCTGTACAAGTAGATTACAGACCTCTGGCAGTTTCCTGCTGCAGTTTGTGGTGATCTGTGATGTGTAAAAGCTTAGCAAGGCTATCAGGGTTACAGCAAATTAGCTCATCAGTCTCCTCTAACATGGTTGTCAATAAGAACAGGCTTTGATCACAGCAGTGTCATTTGTTTAGGATGAGTTCGGTTACTTTAATCATTTTATGTATCTCGTGGAGAAAGGTGATGCACAAAAAGTTGGCCAATTTATCACATATTTGTATTTTTAAACAAAAAAAAAAGAAAATATAAAGGTCCGTTTTTTCTGTTTATAAAAGCAAAAAAACTCAGTTTTAAGTCATATTCACATGGACCAAATGTTACACAGGCACCTTCTTCCAGCCGACCGTGCTCGGCCTATGCAAAAAAAATAAAAATAAAAAATGATGTGGCAATATATTGTCACATAATCCTTGCTGATACATGTGTTGTAATGGATTTTACAGAAGCCATACCCTCTTTATCACGTGACAACAGTTTTAAAGTACACCTGTGGTAATATCATCCATGGTGCAGTTCACACAAAATACAAAGGGTGGCAGTAGAAGCCAAACTACATAATGCAGCTCATGTTCCAAATTTTATATCACTTCTAAGATCTCTATAGACCTGAAATCTCAGTTTCTTAAGCTGTTGAATCCTTTAAACCTGTTTTTGTTTTTGCAAAAAGAGGAAATTTGTTTGATGATCTGTAACAACCATATTCAGTGTTCACATTTTGCACATATTGCGATCCATATCATACCATGGCCTCTGTATCAAGTACAGAAGCCATGGTATCATTCCCAGCCCTATTATATACCATCATGGAATAAATTATCCATCCATCATCCTTTATCTACTCTGCTTATCCCTTTCAGGGTCATGGGAGGCTAAGGCCTATCCCAGCTGACATTAGGGAAGAGGCAGGGTACACCTCTGGAGCAGATGCTAGCCAATAGCATAGTGGATATAAACTCCCTGTTTGTTCCTCTTTATTCTCCTTATGTGAAACATAATAGACATCATAATATTGTCACATGTAAACTAACAATTTGAAGATGGGCTGATCGATATGTTGCTTGTTGTGATGAGCGCATGTGCAATAGTGACATCACAGGGTGTGCAGTGTTGGTCATGTGACATGAAACATGTTATTTTACGGAGGCTTTGTCAGTTTTGTGGCAGACTATTTTAGGACTATCGATGAATTCAAGTTTGTCTGACATCAGCCTCCGTGGTTTGGGAACTAAAAACTGTGCATGCTGAGTTTTTGTGACCTCTGTATGTACAGTATGTTCAGGCTGCAGACAGTGCTGACACACCGACATGACACTTTAGACAGGCAATCAGTTAGGCAAGACAAATATTCAGTGAGTGTTTTCCCACTTTCAGCAGTACCTTGTCCTGCTGCATATCCACAAACCAAACATAACTGCTCTGATTGCTAATTTTTACAGCTGTAGGTGTGTGCAAGTTTGTTTACTCACTGGCAGTTCAATATGATGAGTGATAACTTACAACATTGTTAGAGATGGTGGATGATGTTAAAAAAGATCATATGTTCGGATATAAAAATATTTGATGATATATGCAGTCAGTATTTTGACTGCACAAATTGGCCATGAATATTCCATATATTGGCCTTTATCATCATCACTGAATGTCCACTTTTATGAATCAATGTCATTTATAAGGCATAAAATTTTGTTTTTCTTGCTTAATATCTTTTTCTGACACAAATAAACGGTTACCATAACAGGAACGGCTCAAATTTTGTAAAGTAGAAACTTGGCGCTCTTGACAAAAAATATTGGTATTGAAACTGGTGATAATGAGTTTGCATATCGGCAGAAATGTATGGCGTATCTCTAGCATAATTTTATTTTGCTCATAGAAAAAATGCAACATACGTTATATCACAAAAGGAAAAAAAATATTGTATTTTCAATTCATATCAATCAACTGAGTTGAAAAAGATTATTTTGTTATCAAAAATCATGCTATTGTTGGTCTTTCTTTATTGCAAACAATCTTTTTACTGATCATTATGTCTGGCATCTTTTATTATATTATTTTCATTTAACATTACTCTTACATACAACAGATGTGGAGAGAAATACATGAGGTTAATTTAATGAAGTAAAGATTTATCAATATTGTCCAGCCTTCTTGAGCCTTCATTACCAGGTCCCAGTGTGTCCGTGTGTGTGTTTGGCACTGTTGCTTAACACCTCCTTGCACATCTGCGCCCTCCACTCCCCTCCAGGACATTTGCTCTCCCAGATAATGGTCACTTTACATTTCTCTTGTTGACACCTGAGCTCCGCGCTCATTAGCAGCAGGATGTTATGGAGCTGTGGTGTTTATACGCTCTCAGACATCCATGTTCACTCATACGTATCTAACTACACTGACTAATTATTTGTGCTATTATTATTTGCTAACAAAGTGTGAGCACAACTTGGTACTTGTGATCAATGACGCATTATCAACAGTGCATACAGTTTTACTTCCAAGCCTTGTGTGATTTTTATTTTTTCAATAAAAGGTTGCTTTTTTTTGTTTACATTTTTTAAACACCTTCTGCTCTGCTTTGTTGCTTTTTGAATAAATTAAGAGGAAAAGTCAGGGTTTATTCAATGTTTAATATTCATTTCTTTCTCTCTCTCTCCAGTAACCATCTCAACAAGCGTATCCTTTGATGGTCTTCTGGTGACGGGCCTCTATACATCCACACCAGTCCAGTCGGCTCCTATCCCTGCTCCTGCTGCTTTTGGCTTTGGTAAGGCAGTTTAGAGGGATTCACCCATGCTTTAGGTGCCAATATAAGCTTAGATGCTCTGCCTTTCACTGAAAACAAACTCTCAGTTACTCTAATAACGTATTGTTGAAACTATGGGCTTCCACAGTGAGCATGACCCAGCTCAGTGATCCACATCCGTTCCCAGAAAGAGCAAAAGACCACTTCCCCGCTCCTGTTGTGACAAGCTGTGATGGATGAGGAGTGGGGATGATGTGACCATTGGTTCTGCCAGATGCATTTCATTGATGCCTAAGAGAAAAAGAAAACCAAAACTGAATATATGATGAGTAAAGGCAATTGTAGAACAATGAAGGATAATAAAAGAAGCCTCTGAGATACAAAACTAGACTCTTGAAACAAAGGAGGAGAGTTTTCTGATCATCAGGAGGGACGGTTCAGCTGGACTTTCAGAGGAGTGGCAGCTTGTGTGATGATTTGTATTTTGACTGTTTGATGTTTATTCTCAGAAGAATATTTTTCTTTGTTTAAAATCCAGTTTCTGCCCTTTAACATAACGACTAGTCTTAGACTGCTCTGGGGGGCAGGCAGCTGTGTTTTTGGTAGGGGTGTGGGCAGGGTCTGAAATATAGATAGACGAAGAGCAAAATGCAAGTCGAGCTTCTGTTTGGGTAAATCTCAGGGGGTTATGCTCCACATGTCGGATGAATGATTATATCTAAAAAGTCATTTACAAAAAGACAGAGTTTAAAGAATGTTTTGTGCAGCTGCAGCTTCTTCCTCCTGCTCCTGTACCCTACATAGTATTTGCTCGCCTGAGGCCTTTTTTAATTGTAAACATGGAGAAAACATAACAACATATGTAATGAAATAGAAAAATATAACTACTTCTATAATGATCGTTGTTATTAATATATGATTAGTTCTTAACAAACAATTAGATGTAAATGGGATTTGTTGTTTTGTCAATATTGCAAAATTACAAAAAATCCTTGTCTCAGTGGAGATACATGAGTTTGTGAAGAAATAAATGTGACTACGATTTTGAAAAAACCTTTACTACAGGTGCAGCTTGATGGGCTGGCCTGAGAACTTTATGTTATCTTTGAAGATTGATAACTGTGGGCAAAAAATAAGTTATTTTTAACCAGTCTCAGAAGTAAAAGTGTCTGAACTGTGGTACACAACCCTGTAACTCAGTTTAATGCTCTGAAACAAATGCAAAAACACATTTAATTATCTTTTGGCTTGTAAAGAAAATGTTTGGCTGTTGATTTTTTTTAATGCATCCGCTGACTTGGCCAGTGAGTTAGAAAGTAGATTTTTTGACAGTGAATGATTAGCTGGCTTAGGGGACAATCAAGCAGGTACCCATCACTAGAAAAGCAGTGCTATGACTATGTAAGAGCCTGGTATTTTTGGACATCGTCCAATGCCATAGTATGAACAGATAGCACTGCTAGCATCTTGAGGGTGCAGCACAGTTTTAAAAAAATTTGATCCAAAAACAAGAAGAAGATGCCACTCGATGTCGGCCCTATCGGGTTGTACTTGTAAAACTATTTGACCAAAGTGTAACCACAGGCAGCACAAGCATGTGGGTGTACCAACCTGCCAGGCAAACTGAAGGCTGGCACTGCCCATGTTAGCCACACTGCACTCTGTTTACCTGCTAATGTTGTGCTCCTTTTTGAATAAATGGCTCTCAATTTTGACCTTTTTCTTTTGTCAACTTTTTACTAGTCGGCTTGATTAATTTTATATTAGCATCTAAAATCATAGTCTGAGCAATATCCCCGTCCCTAGTAAGATTTATGCATCAAGTCTGTTTGCAGGTGTTTTCCCATCACTCAAAGTTCTGTAAAATAAAATACTAAGTTAAGCCATAAACTAGTATTTAAAGGGCAGTATAATTACATAGTCTATAACCAAATAAATCATAGTTAAGTATGACCTATTTCCTGACTCACAGTGAGGATATTTAGACTCAGATGAAGCGTTTTTAGATGGAGCCCTTGTGTGCGGGGGTGGGGGATTTCGCCGGGTGATGGACTGGCCATAAAGAACTCCTCAGAGATCAGGGCTACTGGCCCAGAACTGCTGCCCAGCGGGCTCACTTATCCTGACTAACTCCACTGTTCTTCAGACGCTGACTTCACCCTGGCCGGGCTGCTCTTCAGTCTTGGCAGCCATGTTTGCAGGGGAGGCATCCAAGCAAAGATTGCGTCACCTTTGCTTCACTCTCATTATTTTGAGAAGTTTTAAACTGAAGGGCGGCACAGACTGATAGGCAGCAGTTTGTTGGACTGTGAGTTTCTGCATGGTGTGAGTCTAAATAAGTCTGCAAAGCCTTCCTTTATAGTAAGTGTAATCTTGTGAGCAGTTATGCTGTCTGATTTTGAAAGTGTTAGCTGCTCTGTGTCTTGGGCAGAGGGTCTCTCTCTGCCCCATGTCTGTTCTTTGTTTTGCCTTTTTCTACTCCCAGTTTTAACTTGTGCATGTAATGTAGTGACATGCAATCAAATCTGTCTCCAATCATTAGAGATGGGGTTTGTTTGATTTAATGCTCTGTCATAATCCTTCTCTCTGCATGTAACTGGAACTTAAATTTCCTTATTCCCCTTAACTTTATGCACTATTATTGTCCAGTGGCCTGCAATTTAAAATCCAGTAAAACACAAATATAGATGCCTACTTGTAAGTTAATTAAACACAAAGAATACCATCAAATTAGAGCATTTATACAGCATAGGATTGCAGCACCAGCTTGTTAACTTAGTCTTTATGCGGTTGCCCTGATTAATCAAAAGCCATCATTATGCCTCCATGATCTTTATCAGTCACTATTTATTGAAAATACTTGATTGGCTGATTGAAGTTAATGCCTGTGGTCACCGATACAATCACGTTGGTTATACTCCATGTGGCACCTTTGGGTTATTTAACAGATCAGTCTAACGTCATTTCTTTACAAAACAGAGGTAGAATCCTCAAAACTTTGTGTTTAGTCCAGTCAAGTATGGTGCCAGTAGCCAAGTAGATTACATCTGTGCGTTTACCAAGTGTTGAGGCTCTCGACTCGAGCAGGTGTGATTCCCACTTGTGTCTGATTTTCTGTGTCTCTTCCCTTTTCTTTCACACCCTTCTGAAGTTTGGAAACTAAGGCATTGGCTAGTAACTGGATTTAATGTTGTTGTTTGGAGGTGACACTTTTTAGTTTTGAAATCATTACATAAGATTCACAATAAAACTGAGAAAATGATATTAGACTTATTCCTTATTATTTACTGTACTTTTTCCAGTGTTTGGCCATTTGATTGACTGAATCATCAGTTTTAGTCTGCAAATAATTGTGTTGATTAATTAAAACATGTAAAAAATGAGTCATATATGAATCATCAGATCAACAGGGCACTTGTTGCACTGCTCTTTTAAAGCTGTTTGTACTTCTCTGTTGGACAAAGACAGTTGTGATCACAAAATTCAAAATAAAATCAGTATCTGTATTGGCCAATATCATTTGTAGGTTATCAGTAATCTGTACTGGCGGCAAAAAACCTGAATACAGCCAGCATTCAATGTAAACTCCATTCTCTAGGTAAACATGTTTCCAAACTGCATTGTCCATGAGACACAAAGAACAATAACCTGGCCATTTATGTTTTTTCAATGCCATTTGTTTACATCCAGGGAGAAGGGCATTTACCATCAAACTGAGTTGGGCAACTGTGTTACAATTCAGATGGTGTGTGACAGGGATTGCAGGCCTTTTCTTTCAGTAATATAAAAATAAAGTTTTACTGACGGCCGACTTTTTAGCTCTCAGACACGAATCACTGATCAGCTGGTTAATCACACGCATCCCAACCTTATAAAATGTTTTTCTTCTTCGTCTTTTTTTAAATGAGAAACTTTCCACCGTAATTCATAACAGATAACAGATAGTTCTGTAACTCAGCATCTTTGGCAAAAATTAAAAGTGTTTAAAGAAAGTTGTCTTGGGAGGGACTGGACTGTTGCTCTTGAAGCTTCATCAGTGAGCTCATGCACACTCTGTGACATTGCTGTGCATAAGAGAGAGAGTTTTAGTCCAATGCTTTGAAGCTAAAGCTTTGTAACACTCTGGAATGAGGTACTAACTGATCTGCAATGTTGAGATGAATTCAAAGAAATCTTAAAGGACAATGGGGTCACAAAATCCCTCAAGGGACGCATACAAGCCCGACGTTTGGTGTTGTGCTTCTAAGACAGGGTGTGGCTCTAATCCCTCTAATTGGAGGCATGCTGGGGACACAGATACACATGGACAGCTACATGCATGCAGTCACACAAAATTCAGATGAAACACCCACCTACTCTTGCTGAAAAGCGCTGACATACTCCAGCTTTGCACATCTGTTTTAGAGTGGCGGCTGGCTGTGAGGACATGTGGCTGACAGATGTATCAGTGCAGGGACCAAGTTGAACCCCAGCACAGCAGTAATGAAACCTCCCAGCACAGCCTCCACAGGATGGCACACACAGGGAGGAGAGAGGCAGTTAGATGAGGTTGCTGGATGTTTTCAAGAATTTTGATTAAGACACTGCTAAGCAAGGAGGGGGCACAGACTTTTAAGAGAGTAGACCCTACGTTGTCTTCGTAGCTGTAGAAACAAGAACTACTACTTAGCAGTTTTATTCCTTTGCAAGGTGAACAAGTGCAAGACAGTGAAAGTGGTTTTAATGCAAGTGTTGTTCATAAAAATCTTCTAAACATGGGATGAACATGAGGCCTGAACACCTTGACCTTGATCCTCCAAACTCTAATCACTTTATCCTTCAATCAGAGTTGACATCTGTGATCATTTTCAATGAAATCCCTCAAAGCATTTTTAAAATGTCATGTACACCATATGTGAGACTCCGATCACTTTTATACCTGAAGTTCAACAGATTGGTTTGCCTTGAGGTGGAAATGCAACAGTGGCCACGGTTACATGATATTTTAAATTCGGGATTAAGTATTCAGAATTAAATAATTCTGAATTAAAGTATTCTCCTTCATGTTTACATGGGAATAGTAATTCCGAATTGAGGTTTACATGGAAAACACGTTCATTCGCCTTTATTTAATAACGCTTGAGGTCTGGGGGTTGGGAATGGTTCTGATTGGACAGGGGGCAGACGTGACATATTTATGTCTACCGGACGAAAATAAACTCCAGTTCAGCGTCTCCAGCGTCTCTGTCAGGGAAAACTTGTCTAACTTGGATGCTACAACTTTAAAAAGATCCTCATTTTTACGCTTACGTCCATCCACTCTTCATTATTTCCAAATCTTCTAAGGCTCTAATTAAATAAATTGTCTCGGCTCGAGTCCAACGCTTGATTCGGGCGGCCATCCTGTTTATGTCAGCGTGGAATATGTGCGTCATCGTGACAGGACAAGGGAATGAACAGGCGCAGAACGACTGTAATTCATTTAAAGCAGAATGAACATTTACATGATTGAAGAATTATTCAATTCGTATTTAAAATCAGAATAAACCAGCCACTTACTAAGGCATTAAGTTTAATTCGGAGTGATCATTTTCATTTGGAATTAGATGTTTGCAAGGCCATTTTTAATCTTTTTAAAGAGGATTTAAGTTTTATTCTGAGTTAATGGGGAATTATAGCTCTCATGTAAACGTAGTGAGTGTTGCAATCCTTATTTTGGTTAGTTTTCTTTCACACTTACACTTTATCAATCAGACCAAAGCTTGTCACATGATGGGTAATATAGCCACCTGCCACGAGCTGGAGCTTGAGATACTTTGTTTGTACTTGCCATCCAGCTAGTTGTCGCACTATGACCTGGAAATACAGGTTGTTCAGATGAAACTGGCTTATCCAAGCAAAGACAGTAAAGGTCTGATTATCTGGTGATTCTAAAGGTTATCTTACCAGATTATCCAGTGGTGTGAGGTATGATAAGAGTCAATTTATCATCCCTGAAGAGGATCAGGGCCATCTTGAATCATAAAAACTAAATGTGTTTAATATTTACTATTAGAAATTCTCATGTGTGTGTGTTTGTGGAGAGAACAAAATCAATCAGGGAGCAAGCTTCCTGAAGCCATGGCAGTGAGAGGAAAGGCAGTACATAAAGTAAGACAGACGTCAGAAATGGAGACCCAAATTGTTGATTTGTGGCAAAACACAAGCGTCTATACAGTGTACCCTGTATCATACATAACAAACTGATAGAGAAAGGGGCTGGATGGAAATCATAATTGCCAAGGATGTGATAGGAAGCTAACCACAAGCAACTTTTAGCTTCAATTATTTCTGACATTGTCTGCCATGTTTGTTTACACTAAAGTTGCATTTGAGATGCTGGCTATAAGTAAGTGTGTTAGGTTTATGGTGTGCAAACCTGTTAAATCTCTCATTTATGTGGGGTCTCTCACTGTTTAAAGATCAGTTAAGATTTAACAATCAGTCAGAGTGGACTGACTGAGAAATGAGCTCTTGGTGAACAGTAAGCCTTCAGGCTGTCACCTGCATAGAGGCATGAAAACGGGTTAGTCATAGGAGAACAAGGATGTACATTAAAAGAGAATGAATGGATTTAGTCCGTTAAAATGGCAGGCAGAGTGATTAGATAAATCAGAGGACAGTAGAGACAGAGAGGTCAGTGTTTCTAAACTCTTTGTTGCGATGTCTTGTGGTTGATGTGGGCAGAGCAGTTGTAGTGAGCAGACAGGATGGCTGTGCGTCAGCCCTCGAATTCCCTTCAGCCCTCTGTGTCACTCCTCACTGCTGTTAACAGAAAGCTCATAAACCAGTGCATATATGTGACCACACCGCTTTCAAATACACGATATATCTGTCTTTGGCTCTTACTTGTCCTTCATTTTGTAGATTACATGCACTGATTTAGACGTCCTGACATGTACACACACCACCACCATGGAAAGACAAAGAAGTGAGACTTTTACTGGCCTCCACTCCCTCTTTATAACAATGCACTTACACTACATATACAATAAAAGTGTGAAGCTTGAATTTTTTACTACACTGTCACAACTTAACACCCACTCATTGTCGAATTAGCCAAAGTGAGATGGAGCCATTGGGTGGCAACATGGCTCGCTTGTGGAATGTCTTCATTTCTGTTTTGTCTGAGCCAAACTGCCGCTCCGGTTGCCCAAAGCAGTGTCAATTATGACATTAATTTAGTTTTAGTTATAGTCTTTTGCCTAAAATATCTTTAGTTTTAGTCGTAATTTACTCATCTAAATTGTTTTAAATGTAGTCTAGTTTTAGTTGATGAAATTTCACAACATTTTAGTCGATGAAATCTACTGTAAATTTAGTCGACTGAATATGAAGTGTAAAGTGTAAGGCATTGTTGTTTCCTTGAACTTCTAAAGTCATGATTTACACTTGGATGAAACATTGAATAACCCTTTATTGAATGCTGGTAAAGTTTGAATGTATAAATTCACAGAAACAAATTTAACTTTTGTGTGAAATGCAGTCACCTTTATTTAGGCTACCTGGCAGAGCATCTCAGTTACAATACCAGAATTGACAACAAACAGTGAGCCTGCTCTACATGAATATATCAGTTCATAAAGAGAGTAGCTCAGATTGGATCGCTCCCCAACTTATCCCACCACCATGAAGCTGAGGCAGTTGTGATTGGATGTCCCTCTTAACTCATCCAACCTTTCCAACACAACCAAAGTAGCTGTGATTGGATATATTCCTAACTTGTCTCTGCTTTCTACATGACCAAATTAGGTCTGATTGGATTAAGTCTCTGTCAAACATCTTCGTCTAGTTTTCATTTGTTGACAAAAATGTGAGTTAATTTAGTTTTAGTTTTTGTCCATGTGCATTTGTTTTTATTAGTTATAGTCTAGGTTTCGTCAGGGGAAAAGGCTGTTGATGAAAACTATGACAAAAAATAAATAGTCAACAAAATTAACACTGGCCCAGAGGCCCTTCATCTGCTGCTTAGAGGCAGGATAACTCCCTCCAGCTGACGGATGGCTTACCACAAACCTTTATGAAGCTGTAATTGTTTAGCAGAGGCCGGTGCCGAATCAGACAAACCCAGACTAAAAACAATGTTGACAGAGGCAGGATGGTGTAAAGTGACTGTGGTTTTATGAATGTGCCCACAAGGGGACCAGATAAACTAGTCAGGCTGTGGTTATGTTTAAACGCCTTGCAGCACAAACAATGTGTCACCTTAGGAGTCATGTTACAGTTTACAGGTAATGGAGGAGATGATACGTGTTAAGCCATCAATCTCATTCATCGCATAGTTTAGTTTGACAACATAATTTCTCATTAGAGACCTTTACAACAACTTACAGTGAAACTTTTAGACTCGGTGTGTGTAAGATAAACACAGAGGATGTCTGCTCAGACTGCCAGAAAGGCAACATGAGTCTGGACTGAGTCAGCTGCCGGGGAATTTAAACTGCTTGGTGTTTTTTCCCTCTGTTGACTTTTATTCCATTAAGGGATCCGTTTTTCCGTTCCAGTTTCTTGGCTTTCCAGAGAAACTTGCACACATTTCAAACTTGTGTCTACAAAGACTTTACGATGAGAACAGTGACACATGTATACTGTCATAATTCTGATTTATTTGGTTTTACGTAAGAACAGATCACTGCTGTGTGTTGCACAGAAATTATGAGGTGATGTATTGGACCCCACACACCAAGGTCTGCGTGGAAAGAAATGTCACATGTGGTCTGATTTGTGACGCTCTCCTAATGGCAAAATGCTTCCCCTCACATCATTATCCATTCACACGCAAAAACAGAACAAGCATTCATTCAAGTGTCCCCAGATAATTTATAATAACGATGATGAACAAAAGGCACTTAAAGGGAGAGGAGAGCTTTGAAATAGGCCGGAGAGGGAAATGGATTGGCTGGAAATCCCAACATGGGGCTGACAAAGTGTTTGAGATTTAGGGAATGAGAGTGAGTGGAGAGGGAGAGGAGAAAATTGGAGAAGGTATGCATGAAAAATGGCAAAGAGGGACAGTACGTGGATGATATAGGGAGGGGGAAGGAGTGAAAGAAGATGAGAGGAGTGCGTTCCATCACTCCCTGTGACGGAGTGGCTGATTGGTGTTGCTGTGCCAATGCTGAGCTGCTGAGAAACTGGTCATTGATGGATGGCTCGTTTGTAGGGTGATGTTTATTTTGTCATTAATTTGCATATTTGTATGTATTTGGGGGGTGGTTGGCTTTGGCTAGTGAGGATCAGCCCCCATCTCAATATGATGGATCTGGCTGTCTGACAAAAGGGACAGCTTAGTGACAGGGACATCCAGCAGACACTCTGTCCTCATGACGGATGGGGCCAGGGTAAAGCACAGCCTGATCAGAGATGAAATCCTGCTGCACTTTAACCTGTAGAGGAGGAGCCAGCGAGGGTGGGCAGACAACAATCAGCTAGAGGGGTAAAATACCAATTACATTCACTCCAGTGTTAATTTTGACAGCACTTTCTAGTTGAGTTTTAGTCTTTTGCCTAAAATATCTTTAGTTTTAGTCATAATTTAGTCATCTAAATTGTTTTAATTTTAGACTGGTTTTAGTTGTTTTAGTTTATCTACTGTAAATTTAGTCGACTTAAACATGAAGTGTAAAGTGTAATGTATTTTTTATATTTCTTTGAGTCATGTTTTACACTTAGATCCCACCACCATGAAGCTAAGGCAGTTGTGATTGGATGTCCCTCTTAACTCATCCAACCTTTCCACACAACCAAAGTAGCTGTGATTCCTAACTTGTCTCTACTTTCTACATGACCAAATTAGGTCTGATTGGATTAAGTCTCTGTCAAACATTTTAGTCTAGTTTTTATTTGTTGACAAAAATGTGAGTTAATTTAGTTTTAGTTTTTGTCAATGTACACTTGTTTTTATTAGTTATAGTCTAAGTTTCGTCAGGGGAAAAAAGTTGTTGACGAGAACTATGACAAAATTAACACTGACTCACATAGTTCAGTAGCTTTTTGTTTTTTGTTTTTTTGTATTTTCTGTTTTTTGAGTTGCTTTAAAAAAGAGTTTTTTTTCACATTTACTACTTTATTCTGGTGTACATTCTAGGGGATGTATTGTACTTTGCCTTATTTCAAAAAACATCTTTTTCTAGGTGAAAAACAATCCTAACAGCAAAAAGAGAAGGCCATGGCATGGTATTATAGGCCTATATCATGGCAAGGCCCTTGATACAGCTCTACATCATCACATACTCCTTGTTGATATATGTGATTAGGATTTAGTGGAATCGATGCTTCCCCATTGACAGCAGCTGTGAAATAAACAGAGGGTTATATAACTGATGGTTCACAAAAAAAATCCAAAGGTGGCACAGTGGCCAAAGCACATGTTGCAGCCATAGACTGTAAAAGAATTGGATGAAGCCATGTAAGGTTAACTGTTTAACTATCATCAGAGCCATTGGAACGTTGTAAATGCGTTGTAATGGACGCTGCCATAATTGACATCATCTAAGCCAAACTTTAGCTCAACCTACTAACAGTCGTAGAGGCCATGACTGAAGCTGGACTTAAAAATAGTTAACTGACTTTGTAAATCTGGTACTCACTATACCAGTATAAACATTTGGCTGGTTCACTACGCTCACCTTGGTGGTCAAGTATTTCTATTAAACGATCAAAACTGGCAACTTGCTTGCCTCACTTCAAAGCAATAATCAATTATTTCAACAAATGATGTAATTACTGCTTCTTCGATCTAAGTTTGCCATTGCATTGGCCTTTATTATAAGGGCATGCCTTTAATGAAACGACCTGGCTGGAGATTTATAGTATATCCTGTGGTTAGTTTTGTGTTGCACCATGTGCCATACATGCATGCTTTGCAGAAATGCAGAAAAACAATTCCAAATAGTCTTTTCTTATTATTACCTTCAATTATGCATTCAAGTCGTGATATCTGTAGACTCATCCATCTCATGGCTGAAGGTCGCCTGTCTCTGCCCTCTTGCCACCAAGCCAGATTGAATGTCACCCAGAATGTCAGACAATGAGAGATGGCAGCTCATCATGTCAGTATTTACAGAGACACACTCCCGAGTGTGCTTTACTGCTGAACAAAGCCTTGTTTAGGAGGCACCAACAGTCCCAAGAGAGCTTAAGTGTGCTTCCACATACCCTCTCCTTCAATGAGATGTGGAGAAGAGCTGAGAAGGAGAAAATGAGTATAGGGAAAAGATGGAGGATAAAGAGGAATGATATAGAGAAAGGGTGAGGCAGAGAGGAGAGAAGGGGCGAGGGAAAGGGGATCCCATGGGGAGAGAAGCTGTCAGTCCCTGGGAGACTTCAAACGTACTGCAGCCCTGTGATCAGCCTGCTCCCTGGCTCTCTGCTGACAGCTCCCTGACTGTGCCGCTTAGACTCGCTCATACACACACATCTGCACACATCTACACACCACATGCTTACTTACTACCATAAGAGCTCTCGCACTCGCAGATTTATCCACTCATACCACAACACATTCAAATTCCATTGACATTCACACACTCATGCTGATTCTCACACTGAGCATGTGCATCTGTGACACTCTGACATTCGTCCTTATCACAACCTTGAATGCTGCTGAAGTTCTCTGTTTACAACTTTTTTAAGCACACTGCAGTCCAAACTGTTGCTCCTGATTGGTAGGCTGGCAACGTACAGGGCACTTTTCTGATTTTATTCTAGAAAGATTTTAAAAACTCAAGAGACGACAGGCACAAGAGTTTCAACTCATCCATCCATCCATCTTCTTCCGCTTATCCGTAGTCGGGTCGCGGGGGGCAGCAGCCTGAGCAGGGAAGCCCAGACTTCCCTCTCCCCAGCTACTTCGTCCAGCTCCTCCCGGGGGATCCCGAGACGTTCCCAGGCCAGCTGAGAGACATAGTCCCTCCAGCGTGTCCTGGGTCTTCCCCGGGGCCGCCTACCGGTGGGACGTGCCCGGAACACCTCACCAGGGAGGCGTCCAGGAGGCATCCTAACCAGATGCCCGAGCCACTTCATCTGGCTCCTCTCAACGCGGAGGAGCAGCGGCTCTACTCCGAGCCCCTCCCGGATGACCGAGCTTCTGACCCTGTCTCTAAGGGAGAGTCCGGACACCCTGCGAAGGAAACTCATTTCGGCCGCTTGTACTCGGGATCGTGTTTTTTTCGGTCACGACCCAAAGCTCGTGACCATATGTGAGGATAGGAGTGAAGATCGAGTGGTAAATCGAGAGCTTTGCCTTGCGGCTCAGTTCCCTTTTTATCACGACGGACCGGTGTAGAGTCCGCATCACTGCCGACGCTGCACCGATCCGCCTGTCGATCTCCCGGTCCATCCTTCCTCCGCTCGTGAACAAGACCCCGAGATACTTGAACTCCTCCACTTGGGGTAGAATCTCATCCCCGACCCGGAGAGGGCACTCCACCCTCCCCCGGGTGAGGACCATGGACTCGGATTTGGAGGTGCTGATTCTCATCCCAGCCGCTTCACACTCAGCTGCGAACCGATCCAGTGAGAGCTGTAGGTCTCGGTCTGACGAAGCCAACAGGACCACATCATCTGCAAAAAGCAGCGACCTGATCCTGAGGTCACCGAACCGGAACCCCTCAACACCCTGGCTGCGCCTAGAAATTCTGTCCATAAAAGTAATGAACAGAATCGGTGACAAAGGGCAGCCCTGGCGGAGTCCAACCCTCACTGGAAACGGTTCTGATGTACTGCCGGAAATGCGGACCAGGCTCTGGCACCGGTCATACAGAGAACAAACAGCCCGTATCAGGGTGTCTGCTACCCCATACTCCCGGAGCACCCCCCACAGAATCCCACGAGGAACACGGTCGAAAGCCTTCTCCAGGTCCACGAAACACATGTAGACTGGTTGGGCAAACTCCCATGCACCCTCGAGGACCCTGTGGAGGGTATAGAGCTGGTCAATAGTTCCACGGCCAGGACGAAAACCACATTGCTCCTCCTGAATCCGAGGTTCGACAATCCGGCGGACCCTCCTCTCCAGTACCCCTGAATAGACCTTCCCAGGGAGGCTGAGGAGTGTGATCCCCCTGTAGTTGGAGCACACCCTCCGGTCCCCTTTCTTGAAAAGGGGAACCACCACCCCAGTCTGCCAATCCAGTGGTACTGCCCCCGATATCCACGCGATGTTGCAGAGTCGTGTCAGCCATGACAGCCCTACAACATCCAGAGCCTTGAGAAACTCCGGGCGGATCTCGTCCACCCCCGGAGCCCTGCCACCGAGGAGCTTTTTGACCACCTCGGCGACCTCAGCTCCTGAGATAGCAGAGTCTACCACAGAGTCCCCCAGGTCTACTTCCGCACTGGAAGACGTGCTGGTAGGATTGAGGAGGTCTTCGAAGTATTCTTTCCACCGATCCAGGACGTCCCGAGTCGAGGTCAACAGCGCGCCATCCCCACCATAGACGGTGTTGACAGCACACTGCTTCCCCCTCCTGAGACGCCGGATGGTGGTCCAGAATCTCTTCGAAGCCGTCCGGAAGTCGTTCTCCATGGCCTCACCGAACTCCTCCCATGCCCGGGTTTTTGCCTTGGCAACCACCGAAGCTGCATTCCGCTTGGCCTGCCGGTACCTGTCAGCTGCCTCCGGAGTCCCACTGGCCAAAAAGGCTCGATAGGACTCCTTCTTCAGCTTGACGGCATCCCTCACCGCCGGTGTCCACCAGCGGGTTCGGGTGTTGCCGCCACGACAGGCACCGACGACCTTACGGCCACAGCTCCGATCAGCCGCCTCAACAATAGAGGCCCGGAACAAGGCCCACTCGGACTCAATGTCCCCTGCCTCCCCCGCCACATGGTCGAACTTCGCCCGGAGGTGGGAGTTGAAACTCTTTCTGGTGGGAGACTCTGCCAACCGTTCCCAGCAGACCCGCACAACACGCTTGGGCCTGCCAGGTCTGACGGGCATCCTCCCCCACCATCGGAGCCAACTCACCACCAGGTGGTGATCAGTTGACAGCTCCGCCCCTCTCTTCACCCGAGTGTCCAAAACATGCGGCCGCAAGTCCGATGATACGACTACAAAGTCGATCATCGAACTGCGGCCTAGGGTGTCCTGGTGCCAAGTGCACATATGGACACCCTTATGTTTGAACATGGTGTTTGTTATGGACAGTCTGTGACGAGCACAGAAGTCCAGTAACAAAGCACCACTCGGGTTCAGATCGGGGGGGGCCGTTCCTCCCAATCACGCCCCTCCAGGTCGCACTGTCGTTGCCGATGTGAGCGTTGAAGTCCCCCAGAAGAACGAGGGAGTCCCCAGAAGGGGCACTCTCCAGCACCCCCTCTAGGGAGTCTAAAAAAGGTGGATACTCTGGACTGCCGTTTGGTGCATAAGCACAAACGACAGTCAGGTTCCGTCCCCCCACCCGAAGGCGGAGGGAGGCTACCCTCTCGCTTACTGGGGTGAACCCCAACGTACAGGCGCTGAGCCTGGGAGCAATAAGTACTGCTACCCCTGCCCGGCGCCTCTCGCCATCGGCAACTAGAGAAGTGACGTTCCACGTCCCTAGAGCTAGCTTCTGCAGCCGGGGATCGGACCGCCAGGGTCCCCACCTTCGGCTGCCACCCAGCTCACATTGCACCCGACCACCTTGGCCCCTTCCACGGGTGGTGAGCCTATGGGAGGGGGGTCCCACGTTGCCTTTTCGGGCTGTGCCCGGCCGGGCCCCATGGGCGAAGGCCCGGCCACCAGACGCTCGCCATTGAGCCCCATCCCCAGGTCTGGCTCCAGGGTGGGGCCCCGGTAACCCGCGTCCGGGCAAGGGAAACTGGGATCCAATGAAATTATTCTCCATAATGGTCTTCGAGCCACGCTTTGTCTGACCCCTCCCCCAGAACCTGTTTGCCTTGGGTGACCCTACCAGGGGCATAAAGCCCCCGACAACATAGCTCCTGGGGTCATTGGGGTACGCAAACCCCTCCACCGCGGTAAGGTGGTGGCTCCAAGAGTTTCAACTGACTATTTTTATTAGTCATTAACTTATCAAACTCACAGGGAAAGGATTAACAGTCAGGTTACTTAAGTATACTTTTTTTTTCCAGACTTTTTCCACCAAGTGTCAGAGATACAAAAATGTAAGGGGATATGGGCCCCTTTTATTCATCTACCCTGAGTATCTCAGAGTGATTGAAACAGATCTGATGTAGCTTAGGATAGGCTTGTAAAATGCTTAAAGACTCAAACACCCTACATCCCAGCTTTTGATTACTGGTTCAACAAGTCAAACAGTCAATCACTGTAAGAGATTTTGGTGGACTGTCCCATTTCAGAAGGCCCAGAATGGACGTTGACAGCTCATCCACCACTTTTAGACTCCATTTTCAGACTCAAAACAAGAACAAACTGACAAACTTTATAGGAGTGTTGATGCTTGTAGCTACTTAGCACAATATTCTTTGTAGATTGGACCTTGAAACAGAGAGGATAGCAAAGCAAATCACGGCGTTTCAAGCTGACATCAGTTTGTCTTTATCAGACAAGCATGAGCTTTAATGTCTAATGCAGGACAGCTTTTCATTATATTTTAGAACTTGCTGCGGACCAATTAATAGTGGACTGCAGGCTGTAGCTGGGCCTTTAGGCCTGTTTGGACACCCCTGGATTAAAACAGCAACTAGTCCTGCCTTTTCTTCAGTACCCAGATTATTATTATCCTCAGTTGGTTATGTTTTCCACAAAAAAAAGAAGAATTTGGAGCTTATCACAAGTAGGAATTACATAAACTGTGTCTATATATGCTGTCATGTTTTTGAGTTATAATGAAGGTAACATCTGGCTGGTAATACTTCCTTGACTGCCTGCTCTCATGGGCTGCCATGAGTATTGTGTAGTAGGCAGCCCAGCTTGGAGTCTCTGATTTCTAACTTGTAATTTGATGCTGGAGAGGCTAAGACTATTTTAGAAAAAATGTGGCTGTATTGAAGGCACACAATTGAGACTTATTTGGACAAATTGTCTGTTGCGACAAGTCATGAATCAGATAATGCTAAATGCAAATCAAAATTAAGTTTCATTTACTGGTCTTCTTCTGGGATTGCTGTTTGCAAAGAGGACCTCAGAATTCCTGCCCCTTCTCAATTTTTGTCAGTCAGTGAGAAAGAAGTAACACAGGTGAGTGCAGCGCCATTCAAAGAGTTGAACTGTGTTCAAACTGAGAACGCTGGTGAGGCATTTTTCCACTCAGGATGCTGAGATCACCAGACCACGTGGCAAAAATGTAGAAAACTCACAATGTTCAAAATCCCTTGAAAAAGATTCCTGAATCTGGGTCCATATTCAGATTTCTTGTGTCATGACCAAAATTCCCTGAAATTTTCATTAAAATCCTTTGAGAACTTTTTGAGTTATCTTGGTCACAGACAAACAAACAAGCAAATGGACAGACATTGACAAAAACATGACCTCCTTGGGAGGGGTGGGTAAGCATTTTGGAAAGCATTATCCTGATGGAAGCATGGCAGAAGCCATTAACTGGACCTACAGTGGTTTATGTGGTAGGCTGCTGTGTTGCAGTTTAGACAGAGCATTTGACAGGGGGTGTGGGCCTCAGCCAATAATAAAATTGCAAGACTTAGTTTTGACTTTTAGATTTGATGCCGACCAACAAATTACCCAACTTCAGTTCTCTGGCCTGCAAATCTCTTCATCACCACACCTGGTCTGAGAATTTAAAAAGTGATGTTAGCATTGTGCTGTTGGTGTTGATGACTTATCTTCGTCATTACTCCTTCTCTGCTCAGGCTGTGGCATCATAAGGCAGATCCCTCCTGATGATGAATTCATTAGTGTAGAAGATGAAATGAGTTGTCAGGGGCAGGGTTATGTATGGGAGGTGATTTGTGTACTCTGCAGCACAGTGTTAGATCAGACTCGACATCGGCTGGGTCGGCTCGCCGTAAATCTCCCTGTTTTGCTGGCACAGGACTTTACACACCCCTCGCGCCCAGACCGAGCCTCTGTTCTGTCCCTCCCGTCGCCCAGCACGTCCTCCCCCACCAATCTCACAGTGCTGGGAAGCTGCTAACAGGTGGCTCAACATTTGGGTCCTCTCGGAGTCCAGAGGAATGCTTGGGTGATTATGCAGTACGAGTCATGTCGGTTCTTTCTTTGCTCAAAGGCTTTTTCGATGCAAAAGCAGACCCACCTGCAAAGAATTCAAACAGAATACAACATAATCCATTATTTATTTATGTTGGACACAGAAGAATGAAGAATAGTGCATTAGTGATGACCACAGTACACGGGTCTCAGCATAGGTCTGGCCTCTCAGGTGCTGTGCTACAGTACAGTAGACCTGCTGGAGCACTACTACTGGGATTTCACTGGTTCACTGAATATTCACCAGCTCTCCTGGAAAACACAGTCCCTTCTTTGAACTCCCACGGCTTCACAAGTTGTGCTTGCATTTATGTGTATTTTGTGCTCTGTGTGTCTGTGTTCATGTGTATGTGCTTCCATTTGTGCTTGCATCAAGGTGTGTATGTGTTTATATTAGCTTTTAGAGAGAGCACACGTGTTTTTGTATGCACAGCGCTTTTCCTGTTTCATTATTGGAAGGAAAGGTTCAGGGTGACCAAGAGAGCAGAAATAGGAGAGAGCTGAACCGACTGTGATAGAGATTTCAAAGTGGTGTTGGAGATGTTGGCCAGTTTTTTCTTTACATGATTATTTTTATGTTTTTTTATCCTGCAGGAGAGAGCAGCAGGCGTAGGCTGTTTCTCCCATGTGTGGTCTCTCTTCTTGAGCAGAGCAATGTTATTTTCTGTCATGCAGAGAGGTTGGTTACAAGCCAGAGAGAATGAGAGAAAAATAAAGATAGAGAGAGCTTTGACTCAAAGACTGCTCAGTTTGACACATTTCTGTGAACACTAGTGGGTTTGCATCATTTCAACAAAGAGGCAAGCTGTCTTTGAAATGTACCTTTTGTTGTCAGGGTACAAAACTCCTTATGCTATATACCTCCACATGCACCTTGCGAGTGTGTGGGCATCTGTGGGCTTTGTGAAATCACTTTCTCTCAGCTTGCTCACCATGCCTTCACCACAAAGTGCACGCTAGCAGCCCTGCACTCTGAGGTCTATTCATTTTTAAAGTTCCCTCGCAGAGTATCAGAAAAAAGGAAGTGCTCTCTCCAACTGTGAGATGATGAAGCTTAGTGGTTCTCCTGGTTTCTCCCTGTAGGGCCTTGGCTGGATCTGTCTCTCCATCTTCTAAAAGCCTCAGAGAAGAAATGCTCCACCGCCTGGCCCATTTTTTTTTATATTACATACATGTTAGTAACTCACCCAGATCCAATCTGACCCATATTTTGGCAGCAAAAATAGTTGGTGACCTTCTCTGTGTTTTGCCCTCCTTACAAGAAGCAGGCTGTTGTCGTGATTAGCTCACTGCCTCCTAGCACTCCTCTGTCAGACCAGGCTCTGATCCAGCATCCTTCATAAACACATCAAGGTACACACACAAACAAAGTAAACACACAGAGCCTCGCTTTCTCCTGGCTTTTGCTGGCTCCTCACCTGTCGCCTCAGGACTCTCTCTCCCATGCTCAACATGTGTGTCAGGACAGAGCCTGCGAGACCACATGCTCACCAGTTTGTGGTGTTTGCTGCTTCTGCGGGTGGTGAGCGGCGACACGAGGGCAAGAAATTAGCACAAGTCAAATCAGATTAATTAATACCCAAGTCAAAGTACTAGCCGAGAAGTCGTGTTGAATTAAAAATCAAATTATCCCGAGTGCCTGCCGTTAAAGCTGTGGTATGTGCCTGCCAAGCTACAATGACACACACCCACAGAAGGCAGCCGCTCATGGGCTTCGCTGATGGATGGACCTATGGATGAGTGAAAGGGCAAGAGAAGAAATGGGTGCCTAAGGACCAGAGGGAAGGGGGAAGGGGAGTTTAGTGACTTTGCCACCCCGTATGGTAAGCCTCTCCTGGGGCACAGAGCTGGCCTTCCTCCACTGGGTGCTGCTCCACAGGCCTCACACTGAGCAGGCCTGGCTGTGCGTTTCCAGTGAGGCCTCTTAGCATAATTTCACCCTGATGGTTTATGTAACACACTCATACACACTCATCATGGGCCTAGGAATGAACCCTGTTTAAAGCTGTTTCCATGCTTAGTAGGAAGGCAAGAATTCTTAATAGAATTTCCAAGGATATGACATCCACGGTTCAATGAGTGCATATGAACTGCAGGATTTTCAGTTTTGAGTAGAGGCACATTTCGTTTATCCCCCTGCAACTGGAAGCTGGTGTTCCAATATGCAGAGTGGCGGCATCATTTGGTGTGAGCTAGGGCTGAACGTTTTATCGTTTTTGGATCGAAATCCCAATTTCAGACAACGCAATCATGTGATCGCCAAAGCTGACCCAGGATCTATTGTGTCAACTATTTTACACAGACTATTTTACAAATTTGCGGACAATTTGCATTTACGGAAGAGTTGGTCAGCAGGTCAACAATACAAAGCCTCTGTTTAGGAGTAGAAGTTGGAGTATCCCTTAAGTAATAATCACAGATTGTTTATCATCAATATAAGATGATGAAGAATTTGTTATGTGCTTTTGATCATTGATTTCCCTGTAGTTGTCTGTACTGTAAACATAGTGAATATTGCACTGAAGCTTGATTTGAAGAAAATCGTGAATCGAATTGAAATTGTAATATCTGCCAGAAAAAATGCATTTAGTTTTTTTCCTGAAATCGTTCAGCCCTAGTGTCAGCCCTGGAAACTTTTTCAAACTTAGGACCAAGTTCTGTTAGACTGGTGAAGACAAAGTGGGCATCTCAGGAAGACAACAGCCCAAGAAGGCTGGTTCATCATCTTTGTCCACTGGCTTAACCAAGAATTGTCCTTAAGAAGTCCACCGATCAAGAGGAAAAGAAGACAACTGCATGGTGAAAAGTAAAACTGTTAACTAAGCTTAAATGATATTGGGGAAAAAAAGATATTGTAATGTTTTTTTCTGTCTGAAATAAATATTGCTGTTTCTAAGGGAAATTCCAAGAAAAAAGTGTTTTTATGATCAACAATTTACACCAGAGCTTCAATACCTCTTTTCTCTAAACCTTCCGTTTTTTGCATTTCACACTGCAGCCTTTGCAATTGCATTGTTTGTAGCCAAGTTAAGTACCATTTCTGACTATGTTTAAATTTAGGACTGTAGGAGCAACCTAGTGTTTTTTTCTGAAAGAAACACTGTTGGGATGCTGAGCAACTGTGGTTGTAGAAGGTAAGACTGTTTTTTTCATGAGTGAATGTCTCCTGTTTAAGATTTACATTTAAGGGACATATATCAAGTAGTTTTGTAATCATCATTAAAGGAAGGCTTAAGCTTGCACATTTTACATGCTGGAATCACAGACTCTGCTTTCCCCATGGTCTGTTTTCTGAGTAAGCCTGCTATCTTTGGTTTCCATAATACAATGCACAAATGACAGCACAACAAGCTTTGAGTCACGTGGCTGACATTGCACATGCTAATATGTGACTTATGCCCATGTGCACATTACAATTACCATGCATAGAAAAATGTATTTTTAGCCCTACCATTGATACAAATGATCCTTTCCATTTCAAGCCTTTTTTCTTAGTGTAAAGACCTATTACTGTGAGTTTTTCTGACTGTGATGTTAAATTTTGGCACAAATCAAATCCTGAATCATTTTGTTTCTTGGACTTGTGGAGTTGCTGTAGCCCTGATGTAGGTTCAGAAAATCCTCTGATAATAATGTTGGCCTATCAGGGCAGCTAAAGTGTAAATGTGAGAAAAATTGTTGTGTTTTATTTTATTGTCTTCTCTGTAAGATATGACGCATGGAAAGAGGTGTTAAGTTGCACATGTTTGTGAGTGTTCCTTTTAGATTGATTGCCTGCTTGCGCAGAGATGTTGGAGTCTCATCTATCATACAAGGTGGGGCTCCAAAACACACTTGTTTGATTCAGTACAACATTTATTTCAATTATGACACATTAGTTCATGGAGGTATATTATGCTCCAGCAGTTTTCCTGTTTTCCATTTATCATTCATGTTTGTTTTGCTTCTAGCTCGTGATCATTGATAGGAAGCCTCAAGCACTGAGCCAGTGTATTTTAATTATTTTACTTATTGTTTTATAAATACTACATGTATGTGGCATACTACAAAACAGGACATTATTAAATAAGCAGCGAGTAATTGCTCACATATGACCATATTTGTGGTTGGACGTGTACAGTCTGCTGGCAGCTCTCACAATAGGCTTTTGCTTTGTGTGTCTGTGTGTGGGTGTGTGGGTGTTTGTGGCCTTGCCTTCAGGACTTTGTGGATGATGGATGCTGTGAGATACAATAGAAGCCTAAATGAAAGAGCAATTGTTCAGTGAATGTATGCATATGGGCAAAAATTGGTTTGGCTCTCAGAGCGAAGGCATGAATACATTTAATTTAAACACAAGTGGAGTCTTTCACTAAACATGTGATTAAATACACGATGCACACATGGAAACATAATAATGTAAACATGGACGCTCACAATAGACCTCTCGTGCATGCTCACCTAAACACATACAGACACACAGAGCTCTGCAGACCTCCAGGTGTCCTCTACTGCCAGTAACACTCTTTCATTCATGTGGCAAATGTCCCCCTCCTCAAATTTTCCCACAGAGTCTCCTACCCTCTTTTTTCCCCCTCTGACCACTGGCATCTTTCTTTGCCCATATTACCACACAGCTTCCCCCTGGCAACACTGTGCCGGACCCCTGCCATCACCACTTTGCTGCCAACCCGTCTCCATGGCAGTGTGATTGGCAGATGCTGAGATGGATGCCAATTTCCACCAATGGGAGATCAGAGTGGAGTTGTCATTTGCCGACCCCACAGTGGTCTGGCTGACCAGCAGAGGATTGTATTGGGAAGAGGGGATGAAAGCAACACAACAGGCACACATACACGCACATATATAGCAATGGATCATTCAACAGCACAAAGCGTATGGGGTCCCTACTCAGGCTGTCAGTACTGTTGTGATGTATCATTTATGTCACCATTGTGTGGCGTTCTCTTGAAACATGTTGACAGAAGCATTATTCTGGGTTTTGACAGATTCCCATACATTCACAGGCTTTTAATAACACATGTTAATGCTTCAGTAGGTTTATGACAGCTTTTAAGAATTACCACATAAAATATGAGCTGTAAATGGTTCTGCTCCTCCAATGATCTAGGGTGGTGTATGTTTAATTTTTTAGTCGGTGCAATAAGGAGGATAATCACTGCTTACAAGGCTGTTATCTGTTGGAGTTCACACACACCGTAGACACACACCAGGCCTTGAGGACAAAAGATATGCATTATAAACATTAATCTGTGCTTTGTAAATGAGACCCACTTTTCTGTATTTAATGAAAGAGTATGTAGTGAGTGGTGACTAATATAAATTCCTCAGACAGAAATCAAATAACCTAATCTCCTTACAGCACATTACGCCACTTCATAGGCTTTCATTAACGCTCCCAGCAAGCTGCTGCGCATACATGCATTTTAATGTTGTGTCTGTGGATGTTTTTGTATTTGTATTTGCCCGCAAATGGGTTATGAAAATGGTTTGAATGCATGTTGTTTTTCAGTATGTGAATGCTTTTAAATGAAACCCAAAAGCTTCCCTGCTGGTGAGGGGGAAGCACTGAGACGGGGCTGCATGTGAACTTTTATTTGCCCATAGCACTGTCGACATTAGACATAAAAATTGTAGCAGCATATACAAACTATCTGTCATATTTATAAAGTCAGCCACAAGTAGTGTAGTTTATCATTTCTATAGGTTGTGAGTAGAAAGGGTAAATTACAATCATTTTAACTTCAGATAGTCAAAAAAATAAACCATACATGTTGCTCTGACTGGTTGACAGATCAACTCTGTGGTCAGTTTAGCTCTATTTGGCACTGTTTGGTCAACAACTCTGCATTCATTCTGTCATCTCTGCTCTGCACTGGGCTCACTACCCTGAGTCAATGGGCTAAAATGCAGACGAAACAATGGTATGACATTTGATTGGTGGGGTGTATTGGGGGGTTGGGGGAGCCAGCCTTTTTATGCAGTTATTGGGGCCATAAATGTAAAGAAAAGGAGAAGTCCTGATGCCACCGACCTCTTGTCTTGTGCATAGAAGTACTCTGTCAAGTGAAGGATATATATTAAACAGACTCAAGCATAGCATTTTAATTAAAAAAAGCATCATATGTTTTTCTTCAGTGGACCAGAAATACAATATACAAAGACTGGATATGAGTCCTAATCCTCATCTGAATGTTTGCAGTGTACAGCACACACACATGAGGGGCTATACTGTAAAACTAGATAATGCACAGACCAATGTCCCTGTTGCACATACAGCATATATGTCACTTTGTACTATTTTATTCTTTGAGAACATACTGTATGACTACCTGAACTAGGCCTTCATTAAGACCTCCAGGAACCTGAATATCAACAAAAGAAGACAACAACAGTTTTAATCCATACTTGTTTGGAGTATCAAAAATGAAATAACATCAAGATTTTTCCAGAAGACAATGATTCAGAGAGTTTCAAGCCCTCAAACTTGCCAAGAAAACTTGCTCATCACAAAGACAAAACTCCCATGCAGAAGCTAAGCAATGAAAATTATGCTTGACAAAGCAAAAGGAATGCAGGGACATATGTCGGAACGACAAACCAGGCTAACTCTAGCCCCATTCAGCTTTGGAAATAATAATAAATGTAAGCCAAGTCCATCTGCCCTTTTGGATCAAGCTTTGGATTACCATGACCTGGATGACTGAGAACCTACACCTTCTGACATCTTGAATTAAAGACCCTAGTGTTTTCAGAGGAATTCCCCTGGATCAATATGTTTGAGCTTTCTAGATCTGTGGCTTGGGAAAACAAAGCAGCATGCTTTCAAATGTATCTCAGCAGAGGCACCATCTCTTCCTTTCACTGAAGTCAGAAAAAAACATCTGCAAAATATGTTTAACTGTTTCTAAATTGTCTTTCAGAATTCACCAATCAAACACAGACAAATCACTCTCACTGATCATTTTCTGTTGCTCCCTTTGCCAACATTTGCTGAAGGACAGTTGTGAAATGAGAGCAGAGTCCAGTAGCTATTTGGTACGGACCAGATGTCAAATGGTGTGCATAAACTCCGAATGATTTGGGTAAATGTGCAAATCAATTTCAGTGGTTCCTCTCGAATCCTCACAAATCCACCACAAAGCCTAAGTATCAGTTCTAATGCCAGTTCGTCAGGCTCCTGCTGGTCCTACAGTGTGAAGTCGCTGCCAGGCTGAGCCACCGATTGCCCATCTGCTCCATCGGGGAGAATTCTCACTCCATCTATTTGACTTGTTTTGAGCTTGGCTGTGAAAAGCTCATTAGCTTTGCAAAGTGAGATATAAAGACAGATAAAAAAGGCTGCATCCAGAAAGAACGATGTTAAAGAGGACACGGACAGATGTGAAAGGAAGTGTTTACATATTTAAAGGACACAGCATCAGACAAAAAGGAAAAGTCTTAGTGCAGACATGGGCAGACTTTTTATGAATACAAAGAGACAGACGACTTCACACTTCCTTTTTATGGGCCCTTTTTAAACAAACTCCAATAACCAGCAGAGATTGATGTGAGGGTGACAGTCATGCAAGTAACATATGACCCTCAAAATTCTGACACACCCATTTCCTGTGTTTCTGTGCATCTCTGTGAGTTTGTGTGGACGCCTGAGGGTGCACATACAGGCATTTATGTGTGTGGGTTTTTATTTATGAAACATGCTCTTCCCAGTCATACCGTGGGAGTTAGCAGGTCATCTTTCCTTGCCATTAATCACTGCCGACAGCTCATAATTGCCCAATCTGCATGTGAAAGAACTGCATGCGCGGGTGCGATCGTGCATGTTTTTGCATGAGTGCTAGTCGCTGCAGTCCTCCAAGATCCCCCTGTGGCTGCTGATTGAATTAGGGATGGCCTCTGCTGATACTTCTCTAATGTGCAGCATGAATGCATCACCTTTGGCATTTGTATTGCAGCTACAGCTCCTGTCATTGTCAGCTCATTAGATGATTATGTGATTGTATGTAAGTTCACAGTATGCAAAAGGGGACTTTCTGATTAAACTTCAAGAGGAAATTGTTTAATATTCTTGCAAGAGAAATGAAAAGGCAGGTTCTCCCTCTACTCGTGTGACTCTTCAATTCAAACTTCATCAAATGTTGTCGTTAGAGAGGGCTGGGCATACACTAAACAACTATAACAAGAACTATTAACTAGCATATGTATGCTGCTGTGTGTTGTGCAAGTAAAGAACAATGAAAGTTAAGTCATGGTCAAAAGGAGGGTCCGGGGTGATTTTTGTGGTTGTGTAATATGCAAAAGGTTTGTAAACAAGGGATGAACTTGAGGCCCCAAAAACTTGACCTTTGAAGTTCAAAATCTGAGCAGGTCATCTTTGGTCAGAGTGGACATTAACGCGAAGTTGATCAAAATCAAAATTTCCAAAAGTTTTCAAAAACTGTGAATTTTGTCTTTTGACTAAAATACTTTATCGTTGGGTCAGATTGGACTTTTTCCTAATCTTGAAGAAAATATTTTAAAAGGCATTGACAGTACATTTTTTACCAAGAGTTATAAAAAGTGCAAATGAAATGTAAGAGCATGGTTCAAACTGCAATTCCTCAAAGTATCCTTACGCTATATTCCATTTACATGGGAACTGGGAAGAGGGAAGTGGGAATGACGTCATCTCCGAGTTATCAGCGTTCCAGTTACAAAGTCGGAAAAACGTGCCGATATACCAGCCTATTGTCAGCCGTTGTGTTAGCCGTTGTGAGCACGACCTGAGTTGTCGTTTACACATACTCCATGAAGAATGTATATAACACTATAGCAACATTTCTTTATATACACGTCAAACAATACTATGTATACGGCTGATTTAGTGCATCAAACACTAGTCAGAAGTGCTAATAAATGGAATATTACAGGAGCTTGATAACTATTTACGCTAGGGGCAGCCATCTTCACTTGTCAACTCGGGGGTGGTGAGGATCCCCCGAGTTCCCAGTAGGAAGTTCCGACCTGGGAGGCGTTCCAGTTGAAGTTTCCAACTCGGAACTCGGAAATTCTGACTTCCCAGTACAGCTGGAATGCAACAATAAGGTATTGTTATCACAAGCAAGGGATGGACATTATTTCCATTGAGCTTTACTTTTTCCCTCTGACCTGCAAAATTGAACTACTCACCTCTGAGTCTGAAGGGATTTATGTGCAAGTTTTAAAGGAAATCCTTTAAAAACATTTAGAAATATGTTCTTTAAAGTATCACAAACTAAGAATTAATCTTGCAAAGCAGATAGATATTCTAGATTCCATGTCCGTCATCAAGCAGGTCCATCTTGCTTACCTATTACCTGGTCAGAAGATGACAGAGCTCATGTTAAGGATACAGAGGTAGTATTTTTAAGTGTGAGTTTGTTGTGCTTAAAGCCAGAGGTTACTGTAAGCTTCCCCGTGGCCTGTAATGAATGTGGCAGACAAAACATTTGTTTAATCATCTTCCATTTTTTCTTCAAAGACTAGTATGTCCTGTATGCCCCAGTTGTTTTCAGTGAGATGTTTTCCAGATGGATGTGAAATATATCTAATGGATACGGGAAACAGTCCATCTGGTGTCGGGTTAGAAAAGATAAGTCTAAATAAATCTTCATGGCTCAATTCGCTGAACAATTGAATGGAAAACCCAGAAACATAACGTTTCTGGCCTGCTGTTGCCAACATTGAAGCTCTGAAGGTCTCAGCAGAATGACGGCTCACATGTACGCATGTGGCACTATACAAATAAAGATTGATTGATTGATTGATTGATGTACGACTGATTTGTGTACCATGCATGGCCCATAAGTTTATGTGCCTACACTGCAACTTCAGATAGATGAGTTAAATCAGGATATAGCAAGTTTTCTCCCAAAACTCAGCTTCAGTCAAGGTTTGAGTTTGATGAATTTGAAGTCGTCTCTTAAGAATGACCTGTACTCCCAGGTCCTAGTGCAACAATTGGCCAGATGGCAGGAACAAAAACTGCAGCACAGCCTCAACTAAAGGCCGGGGCCTGTATGACACATCATTTGACAGGCTTTGGTGCACCAGACAAAGTGCAGTGTGAAGGGAAACCAAACCAAGTGAAAAAAGGAAAAAATGTTGGGACTTCACCCCTGAGCGGAACTTTAGGTGTGAAAATGACCTCACGAAGCTCTCTGCGATCACCTGAGTAAGAGTAAAGCAGTCAAGACTTCTTCCTGTTGGTCTTGACCTGTGTATGAGGACAGGAAAGGCTTTATATCCTGTTAATTTCACAATGACGAAAGAGTTCGTCTTTCTGTTCCTCTGCTCAACCAAAACTATCAGACCTGTCTTTTTTTGTCCAGGTTCACTACAGCTTGTTGCTTTACTGGTACATTTGGGATTTGGTTTCATTGAATAATGGTGTTTTTTTTTCCTCTCTCTCTCTCTTCACACCCTGACATGAAAGGGACTCATTTCATTATTTGCATTTTTACGCCTGAGTGTATTTTTCAAGTGGGAATAGAAATTCTGTGAGCAGTATCGAGTCCCAGCGCTGCTGTGTCCTGAAGTGCATCAGTCTGCCTTTTCATCTTCACCCCACTCTAACAGCCCTCTGCTTTTCTTTTGCCATACTCACAGCTCCTTTTTCTCTATCTACTTTGTATTTTATTATTCATTTTCATTTCCCTTACAGTGCTACATCTGATTTTAGTTTCAGGCATTTAAAAATGTGTGTATTTTTTATTAAGTCATTTTCATGCAATTAGACCTCTCGATAAAAAGAGCTGGACTTTGTGTGTAGTTTGTTGGGAAAGTATGTAAAATATGTATTTGAAAATATGTATTTAATAAGATTAAGAGTAAGATGAAATGGTTTATGGAGAAAGAAGTGTTTCCATTAGAGCACTGTCTAAGTATTCCTTTGATACACACTGGCAATGAAACAACCTGTTGCCATTGAAGGCTGGCTCTCATTTATTTGCTCAATGCAAGATGGAAGCATCATCAGCTGGTGGAGAATAATGCAACTCTTTTACAACAACAAGATATTGGTATTGGCAGGTAATAGCTTGAAAAGCAGCTTGGTAGCGGCAATATCAAAATTTCTGCCAATATTTATGGCAAATAGACCGATCAGGCATAACATTATGACCACCTGCCACCCTGACTGGCCTGCAGCTATACAGGCCCATATAACCAAATGTGATGTGGTGTGTATTCTGACAGCTTTCTATCAGAACCAGCATTGATTCACCACAGCACGTGCATCAATGAGCCTCTTCACTGGTTGACCACTGTTCCCTCCCTAGGACCGCTTTAGATAGATACTGACCACCCCACAAGAGCTGCAGTTTTGGAGATGTCTTCTAGTCTTCTATCACAGTTGGTCCTTTATCAAACTCGCTCAATTCCTCCAGCTTGCCCATTTTTCCTGCTTCTAACACAAGAACTTTTAGGACAACATGTTCACTTTCTGCCTGATTTATCCCACGCACTAACAGGTGCCATGATGAAGAGTTAATCAGGAGTTAATTTTCTGCCTGATAGGTGTATATTGTTCATACACATTGGTCATATATCACATATGTTCGCATATACTCAAGACATGCCTTTTTAGTCTGGCTTTTAGATTATATATATTTATTGATTATATTTATTATTATTTCTTCTTATCATTTTATTCATTTTGATCCTCTTAATCTGTTTTATTTCTCCAATTCAGTTCAGATTTATTATTTGGAATTTTATTCTGTGTTAATTGATTTTCTTTTCATTATCCCACTTCAGCAGATTTTATTATGCATTTGGTGTTTGGCTATCTCACTTTACCATATTATTATTTAAAATTTCATTTTATTTTTTTTCCCTATAGTATTTTTATCTAATTTCTTATCATGATTTTTAATTGTTGCCTTAGTTGTAGCTCCTGTGTTCCTCATTTTTAATTCAAGATTGCGTTTCCTCAGTCCTCTAATTCTGTTTTCTTTTAGAATCTCCTCTTAATGTCTTTGTGTGTGTGCGTAGGTGAGCGTTTGTGTTGTGTGTGGATTGCGAGGGTGATTGGGGTCTTGAAAAAACACAACATAGCCTCATAATTAGATAATATAATGTTTCTTTCTTGTTTTTTATCTGTTTTAACACACGCAACAAATGGACTTTGCACTCTTGACAAAAAAAGTTGTTGTTTTTCTTAAATATATTTTGGTCCCATTACTGGTATATCTGATAATGCCAAAAATCCAGTATCATGCATCCCTACTAAAAATCAATGACCCCTATCTCTAACTAGCCCTAATCTGAAGTTGTTCTTTATTAAATGAAGAGCAAGAGCCCTGCTAACATCAACAGTTCCTTAAATGAGTGAGTCAAATAAGCGGTTCATGTGTCTGTCCTGTCTGCACTGACCACAGCCCCTGTTTACTTTCTCCTTCTGCTATCTCCACTCCTCAGTCTGCTGCTCCACATCGTCAAAACACTTCTCTCAGACTGTTTTGCTTTGCAGCTTTCCATCCAGATTGTGTTTCCAAGAGCTTAGCCTGTATTATGCACATCTGCAGGGATTCTCAAATTGCACCATGCCAGTGCTGTGAGAGAGACTCAAAGCACTTTTTCATCTCTTCTCGTGCCATAAAATTGCACAATTATTGCCAAAACTGTTGTCTTGACTGCTTAGGTTGTGGCGGAAAATGCTCCACATGTACAAATATAAACAGCATAGAAATGGCACTCTTTTGTGTCCAAGGGTGTAACAAAAGAGAGAAAGACGATTATGGTTATGTCAAAGCGTGTGAGAAAACTGTGTGCTTCTGTCGGTCGTTGGTGAAGAGAGGGTACTGTGGAGATTTTTTTCAGGCAAACAAGACAGAAGTAACAGTAATGTCTGTTTAAATGCATCTCCCTGTGCTTGTGTGTATGTGTTTGCTGAGGAGTAAATCGTGGCCATTATCCTGAGAGGTTGAAGCTGTGGTGATTAGAGAACAGCAGTACTGTTAGCGGGTGATTACATCTCAGTCTGTTATTACACACCAGCAGCTCCTTCGCAATGTTAAAGACTGCTCCGCTCGACGTCTCGTAAATCTGACACGCCAGGCCCACACGCTGCTTACACTCACACGTCATGACACGGTATGTTGTCATGTGAGGCCTCCTAAATCATGATAATTCAGTTTGAACTGCAACTAAAAACAGGAAGTCTGAAGGGTCTTAAAAAGCACTGAAAGTTTATTAATCAGTTTTGCAAAACGAAGGTTATTAATAATGATCAAGTCTCAAATGCACAACTAAATGGTATTTTGTTTTATAGCTTGTTTTTACATTTTAAACTCATCTAAATATGTTATCTTAAGTGTTTTCTTTTTTGAGTTGGCTTTAAAGAGTCAATAGGGATTTTAAAGAGGTCATATTACACTTGTTTGGTTTAAAGGTGTTTAACATGTCTCCTTCACGTGATAGAGCACGCCTATGAATGAGAAAAAAGTCCATAGCATCTCCCGTCTTTGTGGTGCCAGCAGCCCAAAACGCCTTGTCCCCTTGCCTCCCCCGATAGACATACCAGTATGATGTCATACCATTGTTCTGTCATCAGTTTAAGCCCATTGGCTCACAGTAGTAGATTGCAGAGTGTAGACATTAGAATAAATGCTGAGTTTTTGACTACATGGTGACAAGCAGTGCTGAACTGACCAGTCCCTACAGTACAGACTTGAAAACCAATCAGAGTGGACTGGGCACACATGGGAAGGGAGCCTTAAAGGGACAGGAGCTCCAACAGAGCTTGTCAGACTTACACAGACTTAGCACAGCACTTACGCAGGGACTCTTTATTGTGTCACACCAAGGCTAGATGACCTCTTTCAGGTGAGCTTAAAACATGGAGTGATTGCTGTGTTCAAAGAAAAATATATTGTGCCAAACAGGGAACACCAACATATCAGAACAACTTCCCCAAAAACTGCCTAGGTGTGAAACAACCAAAGATTTAACAAAATTATAAACATTGTTTTCCTAATCAAGAATAAACATGTAGACAGAAATCAGAAGCATTTCCTCGCCCTCTATATTTCCACTTACCATCATTTGCGTCGGTGGTGCAGTCTGATAGTGCGCTTAGTCAGTAATCGGAAGGTTGCAGGTTCAAGCCCAGCTCCAGCTGTCACATATTGATGTGTCCTTGGGCAAAACACTTAAACCCAAGTTGCTCCCACTGCTGCGTCAGTGGTGTGTAAATGGGCATGAAAGGGCATGAAAGTGTTAGTTAATACTAATGGAGAACTGACATAGAAACCCCAACCATCAGTGAGTGATTGTGAGAGTGAATTGGTGTGAATGGGTAGATGTGACCTGCGATGTAAAGCAGCTTTGATTAGTCAAAGACTAGAAAAGCGCTATATAAGCTCAAGTCCATTTATCTTCCCTTAACCTTAATTCAACTGCGTAGAAAGCACAGATGCAGCATGGTCTCATACTGAATGAAGAAGTTCTTCAAGAAAGGTATCAAACATTTTGAATGTGAAATCTTGCTTTATGTTTATACCCCGTGAAGAGTTTAATATTTCTCAACATGATTTCAAAATAGAACAAGAAACCCTCTGCAAACCCCACAGGGTGATCAAATAAATGCTTGGTGCTTTATTTGAAAACAAGCTTGTTTTTCATAGTTTTTCTCTCCGACAGCAATGATAACTAGGTTTGTTTATACCCACACACACACACACGCGCAACATAAATTTAAGGTGATACAAACAAACACTGGCACAGATACACACACGCACACACACACACACACACAGACACAGCTGGTCGACTCACACAGATACTTTTTTATGATGCCGTCGACATTGTGTGTATTTATGGATGCAATCTGTGAGGTCAAATTTATTACTGTCAGAAATGGGCGGAATTATTTCTCCTTAGATAATTAGTTTGGACCACACACACACACTGCGATTTCTGCATATTGATTTGCACATTGATTCAGGGGATATTAAAGCTCTGATGTTATTAATCATTGCTGATTATGTTTTCAGCGTGTTGAGTTATGATTGAGGAGGGGCAGAGGAGAGCATTGTGTTTGCACATTATGAAGAGCCGATGCCAGGCACCGGAGCTCTGAAGCACATCTTCATACACAGATGGGACACTACATACATTTTTAAAATGGGCTGAATGTGTTTGCTTAGTGTGCAGTGGACCTCACCATGTAGACGCAGTGTTGCAGAATAAGGACACAAATTCAGGTTATCTGTCTGGTACATACACACTCCTCTGTGCAAATGAAAACTGTTGGTGTTTGAGGTTGTAATCACAGTTTAAATGTCTTTTTGCAGACAATCCAAAGCCAGTCAGTTACAGTAAATTATTAAAGTGTCTGCATGCCAGCACAATGATTGATGAGTCTGCTGGTGTCCTGTTTTTGCCCTCTGATGTGAAGGAAAGATTGTGTGACATGATGTCATTCCATCTCTGCTATCATAGCCGGACTCTGACCCACATTAATACAAGCACCGTTCGGTAATATCATCTCACAGGGATGCAGGAAAGTAGAAGAGTGGATGTTAAAAGGGAGTGAAAAGGAACAAAACTAGTGATGCACAGAATAAATGTCCCATGTCCAGTGCTGGACAAAGTACTCAGCTCCATTACTTGAGTGAAAGTATAGATACTCCTAGTCAAATATTACTCCAATACAAGTGAAAGTTGGTCAAACTTTTATGTAAGTTAGAGTACTGAAGTATCTGCTTTTGAAAATGCTTAAGTATTAAAGTACATTTTTGTTTTAATGTCAACACGTTATTGTATTGTTGCCACAGTGAATTTACTGAACCTAATGACTGAAACAACCTACTGAATGCATTGACCTGCTTATAGAACCTGTAGAATAAAAAGCTTTTAAAATATGCTATGAAGCCTATAGAAATGCCTATTGAAACACAATTGAACCAACAAAAGGACAACCATTGCCGTTTTCATTTTTTTATTTAACATCCCCCCAACCCCCAAAACAGCATGGCAGTGTTCTGACACAGCTCTGGAAATATGTGTGTACATCAGCAGCTACTTTTGGTTTCAGAATATCTCTTAGCTGACTAAAATACATACCTGTACCTCGGCATGGCATCACCACTTGAACAAATCACATGTAGATCACATTTAGAAGAGAAAAGAAATTTCATCCTCTGTCTTCAAACCTGTACTTAAAAGTAATGAGACCCTTCGTAGAAATGTAGTGGAGTTAGAGGTAAAATATTTGTCTCTCAAATGTAGTGAAGTATAAGTTTAAGTATAAGTAATAAGTTTCAAAAAATAATAATACTCAAGTAAAGTACAGAGACTCAAAAGATGTACTTAAGTAAAATACTCAAGTAAATCTAATTCGTTACTGTCCACCCCTGCCCATGTCCTGTTGTTTTTGACCTTTAACACCATGCCTTGGGTGATTATTAAGCAGGGATTTTATTTTAATTGAATAAATTTTGACTCTGTAGAGGATCAGATGCAGCTCTTTTTCCCTCCTCTTTGGCAATGCCTGGATCTGAGGGAGCAGGGAGGCTACATGAGGCTTTGGTAATGAGCTTCAGCTGATTGGCAGCCCAAATGATGCTTTATGGGAGGGAGGAAGAGGGGTAACAGGCTGCAGAGAGGACTTTGTAGTCATGGCATCTGCCTGTGACAAGCAGAAAATACATGTAGGTGGAGGCTGCAGAGCTATGGCATCATAAACCCCAGGAAGTGAAAAACAAAGTGGCAAAGCACATTTCATCCTGAACTGAGAGTTTAGTAAAAGGTGTCGTGTTTTTCTGCTTGCCAAGCTCCTGCTAACAACACTTAGTTTGCAGGACTTGAGCTCTGAAATACAGATTCCATACTTGGTCTGATTGAAAATTGGATACATAAACTAAAATTCTAATTCCAGTCTGTCTAGTACTAGCATTCACATTACATACCTGTTACTTAATCCACTATGAGTTGCCCAGTGTGTGCAAAGTGGCTAAAGCTTTGCACTGTTTTGTTGCCAATGGCTCTTGGCGCCTCCGTATCTGTCCACACATACCGCCAGTTCTTCAGATTCAATACCTTAAAACACCTTGAGGGATCTTCTTTAACTTTGCAAGAATGTCCACTCAGACTCATGTGGCTTCATATTTATCTCTTGCTTGTGAATTCAATATCTTAAGGATGCAATGCAGGACTATCTTAAAATTTAGCACTGAAAAGCACCGTGTTTCAATGAGAGATTTGTAAGATTTGAAGGTTAAAAGGTCAAAATTATGGGCCTTACTGCTCTTGAATGCAGTTTTTAACAGAATATTCAAGATCACTTTATTGGTTTAAACTCCACTTATATTAAAGACATTAAATGTGTTAATTCTTTAGAGGTTTCCTTTATATTTGCACAAATGTCCCCCCATATTTAAGGACGATTTCTGAAGTCTTATATGGCAAGATTATAGAATGTTGTGAGGTAAACTCTTTATGCTTTGAAATAATAATCACCCTGACTCATGGATAGATAACGTAAGGCTATGTCCACACATAGGCTTGTGTCTTTGCAGTCTAAGGTTTTCCTCCTTTGGTTTCAAAAATAATCCCATCCACACAGGTGAAGTTTTAAAAATATCTTTGTCCACACGAAAACACATAAATGCACTGTTAAACACTGGTTATATTTTAACCTTGTCCGTGATATGAAAGGGTTTTTTCTTTTTTTGCAATTTCTATGGAAAAGCAGTATTACTTTCATATCTGTTCCTACCACAAGTCCAAGTGTCATTGAGGTTTAACTTGCTGTTATGTTAACTGGTGATAGCAAGCATAATGAGTAAATGTTTATTTATTTTTACTTCATTTCAAAACATATCTGAGTCACCTGCCAACACGGTAACTTGTGAAACTCTAACACAGTGTCTTGTCCAAAACGTTGGTATGTTTGAATTTTTTTTTTTGTTTTTAAAGCAGCATCATTTTTTTAGTGTGTAAGCAGTGTCCGCTGTTACACAAGTTAAAATTGGACATCTTAGGCTGAGGACGCTGTGTGTCCACATTGAGACATCTGAAGCTGAGTTTTTAAAATCTTTACCTTGGCAGGAGTTTTCCAAAATATGTCACAGTGACTTGACTGGCTGTTTGCATGTGGACAGAAGGCCAAACTGCACAGAAAAAGCTGTGATTTCAAAAATATCTGCCAGTGTTTGGACATCCTCTACGGCCTGGTACCAAATGATCCATGGCCTGGTACCAGTTGTAGACCTCTGTCCTTCTAAGTAGTTGTTGCTTTACTGTTAGAATCTTTGACTTTGCTGGAAACCTTGCACAGAATCTTTTTTTTATCCTTTAACTTTGTCTTTTTCTTTCATTAATTCACCAGTTGAAGATACGGCTGGTATTCCATCACAGCTAACGTCCCTTTTTGTGGATATTTAATTTTCAGTAAGTGCTGTGATGAGTTTGCTGCCGTGTAATTTAGTGTGGGTTCATTTTTTAAGTCTGCTGTTTATAAACTTGCTTTGGGAGGCAACACAGTGCTTTGTTTGCAATTCAGAGGACCATAAATTAAATATAATCCTTTGCACCACATCTATGTCTCAGTAAATGTTTGTCTTTGGGTGGGGTTTTTCTGACAGCACAGTTTATGAAGGTTCAGTTGTTTGGGACGCCCTTGGGAGCACTATGCTGGCAGACTCACTAACTATCCTTTAAATGGGTTCACCACAGAATGACAATGTAACATTTACAAATACAGTGAACAATAAAACAGAAGTTTTATGTCTTTATAGTTGACTTTCATGGGTTGTAAAATAAATGGAAACCAGCTGCTACCTGGAAGCTGGGGAAAACTTGTGGATGGATAAGGGCAGGCTTGGGGAAAAGTTCAGTTGAATCCCAGAATTAAACAAAGACTATAAATCAAGGCAACAAGAGAGCACTTCTTCTGTCAGCCTCAATTATGTCTGATTATTCCTCTCTCTCTTTCTCCTGCAGGTGTGATCCCAGAGCGTCAGTTTGGAGGGACCCAGTTTGTCTGCAGCGTGGTCGCCTCACACGTCAGCCACCAGCCGTCCTCCAGCTTCAGCTTTGTCTGGATCGCCCCGCCGCCTGGCACCGGCTGCGTCAACTTCCTGTAAGTCATGCATGTGTCTCTGTGGCCGAAGGAGAATGAGACAGATGAGGAGTTAAGGTTCAGACTGGGACACGTACAGATGCCAAAAGTCAGAGCCAGACAGGGAAGTGTTTGAACTGTAACAATAATATCCGCTATTGTTATTTGGCAGCATACTGACCCAGAAAGCCTGAACGAGATATATCATCTGACATCACTGGTGTTGTTTTCTCTATCAGATGTTAGAAGGCCATCCTGTCTCTGGAAACATGTGTAATGACTGGACGGAGGTTAAACTGGGGACAGAGATAGGGTGTGTGTGGTTATTATATCCTCATTACCTTTCTTGACATGGCCTTTGCTCTCATAGGTGTAAATATGTGTGTTTGTGTGTGAGTGTGTGTTTTCACCCTGCTGAGAATTAAAGGAAATGTCTTCATCCTCTCACCCAACGGGGGCAGCAACTCTTCTCTGAGGAAAATGTGTGAACAGATCCACCCGTCCCAAGAGGATGGGTGTGATACAGACACAAACACACAGACACTTTATGAGTTTCTGGTTCATATGATGCTCATTTTCTGTGTAGAGCAGTCAGACATGTCTTTGTAGTTCAAGGGCCTTAATTGTGGTTTAGTCAGTTTCAAGAACACAGTTGCTGCGAAAAGTCGTACCTTCTGTCTTTCGTCTCTTTGCTTGCATTTCCAGAAGTGTAAATATTTCAATATCTCACAGTGTGATTCAGTTTTGATATTGAGGTTGAACTTTAATTTTAATAACAAAAAATAAATTTGGCTTCAAAATTAAAACTGATTAACATCACATTTCCTTTTTGTTATGTAAAGGTGTTTCCAGTCTGGTTTGCACTTTAGCCTGCTATTTCTCAGAAGCTAGTTGATCATACATTTAAAGAGTGTGTTGTTGATGGGAGTGATGAGAAAAGGTCTTTGAAATGAAACAGTTGAAGGATTTTTATGTTCTTATTGTCAATCCATGGTTGGCAGACATTTCAGTCAAGTTTTGGGTCTCATGATGTCGACTGTTATTCTTCTTTTCTATTCTTCTTTTTTTTTTTTTGAGATATCTGTGTTGTTCCTTCTAAGGTGTTTATGAAACAGTCACAATGACAGTTGGTTTGTTGCTTCCATTTCTCAAGCCTCAGTGTTCTAACAGTCCAGCTTGATCCCCATGATTTGTAAGAAAGCAGTGGCCTGTTTAAGGATAGCCGTTGAGAAACAAGACCAGTTGACAATCTCTCAACACAGCTCTTAAGGGGTCAATATCATTTGTCTCTTTGCTCAACAATTCCCTTATCATCTCCTTCTACTTTGCCCTGCAAATGAAGAATGCCCAGCTCTCATCAGAAAAGACAACAAGTAATGTAATCATGGCTGATAGGGGGCAGGAGTGATCAACATTGTGGCTTAATTTTCAACAAAAAGATGTTCAGTGCACAACATTCAGTGGGTGGAACACCAGCAAATTGCAGAATCTTTTCTGTATGCAGCACGGCATTGCTTATCACAAGTGACATTTGTTTGACATTGTTGCCACTGAAAACCTATGGAGTCCAGCTTTTACATATGTAGAAAATCCACAGGAATCATTAATGGCATTGGTATTATTAAAATGTTATCAATTCCTACTCCTAGACCTGTTGCTCCAAGAAGCATACATGCAGTTCAAAGTGTCCTCCCCTGCTACTAGCCCATTAATAGTGCCTTTTCGTGAAAGAGCCACAACGAGGCCACGTTATATCTTGAAACATTTACAAGACATTCAGTCATTTTGCTGTGGTGATCCATGCTGCAGTACAGCTTGCATGCGCCCAACTCGATGTGTGCCCTCACATACACACAAAGGCAGAGACACTCACTCGCAGCGCTCCTGTCTCCCACTAAGTCTGCCAATCTCCCTCCAGGTTCATATATTTGTTACTACCTCTGGAGATGGAGCAAAGAGAGGAACTTGTTCCCCCATTCTTTCTCCATGATTTTCACAGTGGAGGTGAAACAGCAATATGAGTTAGGCTTTTATCCAAATGATCACTGGATATTTTTGCAAAGCCTAGAAACAATAATGTAGTTTGTCTGGTTGTACTGCCTCATGTCTTCAACTGTTCACTTTAGATTTGTGAGACAGTCATATGCAGAGCTTTTAGCTTCATTCGATGGCTTTTTTAAATATCATGAGCTACCTCTGATTATGGTGCAGTTTTTGGACCTTTCTGTTCTGGTTGCGTAAGTTGTTTATTTTGTTGTCAGCTGTTAGCACTGCCAGTTGTTAAGTAATGTGCTAAGCAGTTAATTGGTATTACATTCAGCTGCTGATCTTTAAGGCTTTTTCAAAAACTGTTTAATATCAGGAAGAGGTCAAGCCATGGGTCTTTGCTCTAATCCAAGTGTTTCCAAACTTTTTCACTGGGAGCTGAATGCAAAAAGCTAGATACCTCAAGTGCTTTAAAGCTGGAAAAAAACAATATAGTTTAGGTTAAGGTATGTTTAGTTATGCATAAAGACAAAAAAGCTTAATCACAACTTTTCATTCATGGCTTTTGGGGGCAAATAGCCATCATAGTCGAGGCTTTTTGAATGGCCAATTGATCTCAGGGAACCCTGGAGGGTCGTGGCCATGACCCACACTCCGAGCAGCGAAGACAGGAGACGATAACGGCTTATTGCCACATTCAAACTAAAAACAAGAGCGAACTGCCAAATTCTTTAGGAGGGTTGGTCCTTGAAGACAACTCCCTAAGCATTATTTGCTGGACCTTGTGATGGGGCATATATCTCTTTATATATAAATAATTTGTGCTGCTATTTGATTCCATAGTCAATTTGTCAGAGTTCATCAGTCACACTTGAGCTTGATAATTCAATGTAGGACAACTTCAGTTTTATTCTTGGAATCTGCTGAGTGCCCACTAAAAGTGGCTTGTTTTGAAAAGATTCACAGTTGTAGAAACCGATATATACTGTTCTGACCTGAATCAATCTATTCACTGTATTTCCCAGAAACTTTTCTTTGATTGTCCAAGTTGGAAAAGATCTGCAGTGACACTTTCCCTTTAAGCAACATTCTGGTCTTTTCCTCCCTTTTTCCACTCCAACCATCTTTTGTCTGCTCTTGCTCTTCATCATTTTCTCCATCTATGTCTGTTGAAAACATCCTCTAACTCTCTTTCCCTGTAGTCCTATTGTCCCTGATTTACAGCCTCATGCTGATAATCAGTCAAAATGCAATTAGCAGCTGTTGCTGGAGAGGCGGAGAGGAAAAGGGAGGACACCAGTTAACTCTGCCCCATGCAAAGTCACCGCAACATATCACAAAGATCTCTTTGAAATTCATCCACAAGTATTGATGTATTCATAAATTGCACTTGGCTAATTCGCATTCTGTCACATCAAGGGCAGCAGGGTCTGTTTTTATTGGAGTTTAAGATTAAAACATCATTAATATTTTATGAATTTAATTATTGGCTGTTAGAAATCAAACTAATCCTTGTTATTGGTTTCTTTTTCATAGCCAGTCATCCTTTTTCAAAACTTGAAAGACACTGGAAATTGCACATCGATGTTTCATAAGAGCCACAACTAAATTAAATGCTTTGGCAGTGCTTACAGAAATCCCTCGTTGAATTCCTGGAGAGATACAATAGGCTGTGAGACAGAGACTTTTATGGACCAACTGACAGAAAAGGATTCAGCCGGGGAATTTGCTGAAGTAGAGCTGCCATCTAGACAATATCCACGGAGCCAAACAGATTTACTGGCTTTTTTTGTGTCTACCAGCAAACACATTTACTGTTGAGTGTGTCAGCTTACGCCGAGTGTGTGTTTCCTCAGTGTTTGTGTGTGCTTCCATGCGTGTGCTGTGTGTTTTTGAGTGTAAACCACAGAGGGGCAGCGTGCCAGTGTTGATGACAGTGGGGCTGGCAGGGGGCCACCACTATGTGACAATAGGGGCCCCTGCGGCTGACCTTATCAAAGTCAGCCAGTCACACTCAAGCTGGCGGGAGACGGCCACTTGTACAAACACACAGACACGCTCTCACACACTTACTGCACCTTGTTCCAGTTCACAGCTCCCATCTCCGTCAGGATATATCTGCTGCGTTGACATGACTCTGGGAGAAATTCAACAGGGGAGGTCCTTGTGACCAAAGCCATCTTGGGTGCCATCAGAAAAAACAATCAGCTGTGAATTGTCACAACATTACTCCCAATGATGTGATGAACTTCATTTCTTTACAAAGAGATGTTCTGTCAATCTTCTATTGAATTTCTGTAGATATCCAACATGGTAATATTTCAAACATCATTTTAGCTGAAACTGACATCAACACACCCATTTTTATTGTTGAAGTTTAAACTTTATCAGAGGTTTAATATGCATATTTGAGAGGTATAATAATAATCCTAATGATAATAATAATAACAACAATATAATTTGTTTACATAGCACTTTTCAAAACAGGGTTACAAAGTACTTTCCAGACAAAATTAAAGATAAACAAGAGAATGAAAGAGAAATGTGAGGAATGCAATGACCAAAAGTGTAAGAGTTTAAACAGAACAGTGGTAAACCACATAAGAGCCAGAAATGACAGAAATGAGAGCAAAGTAAATATATAAAAATAAGTATAAACAGCACACAAATGTCAAAACAGTTGGTAAAAAGCTACAGCATGATACATTTTCTCCAAATTTGATGTTAGCACCACTTAGTGAAATATGATGACTAAGTGAAATGGTGAGCTACAGCAGCAAAGTTCAGCTTTTGTAGCATTGAATCCTACTAAATGCTTCTTTAACGAGTGCTTTTTTAATTGTTGATCTTGAATAATTATGAGGTAATTAAGTCAGCCTTACAGTATGATACTTGTTGTTTTGCTCCTCAAGAGTTTTTTTTTTTCTTATCTGTGAACGTTTAGCTAGTTGGTACTTGTAAAGAAAATGTCTGTCTGTTATCATTATGATTATACACATAGTATGATCCTTTTATATGCTTGTGTGAAAGCCTCCATGCTGAAACTAGAAACCGGAAATAAGAAATCAAGACAGAATGTCTTGTCTCTGATAAGAAAGTACTGCGCCGTCACATCAGCAGAAGAACTCACAGTTTCTGAGTGTGAAAGATGACCACTGTTTGTGTAACTCTGAACTGCAATATTATTGGTTGATGATTGTTTCTGGACAAACGCCCACTTGTGTAGCACTGCATATAAGTTTGAAGAGATGTTATGGATCTTTAGTGCGAGAGGAAGTTGCCCTGCTGTAAACTGCTCCGCTCCTTGTAAGTAAAAAGAGACTAAAGACAAGCTCCTTCTCCTGTCGTTCTTTCCATCTGCACAGTCAGTCAGGGGCAGAAAAGGATCATAATACGTTTATAATCATAATGATAACAGATATATACATATTCTTTTCAGTATTACAAACCATAAAACTTGAATCTTGGCTGATCGCACTTTTAGGTGATTGGTGATCAGTGCTGGCAGCAAAACACATGATAGTGTCATCCACACAAGCTGTAGTTTAGACCTAAAACCTCAATCCTTACAGCACATTTTAAGGTTAATGAGAGCCTGAAAGTGGAAAAACACAACTTAAGCCGAGATAGGCCTGTTAAATCAGCTTCAAACAGCACAAAATTCTGCACATCCATTCAATATTCATATCTGTGAATACCCATGGTTAACTTTTTATGTCATTATCTGCCAATACCAATGCTATGCCATAAATATCAGCCATCCTATAAGTCCTTCAAAAAGCCCAAAGTCATACAAAAAGATGAAACATATGTGTTACAGGGATGATTCATCCTGATCGTAGAAGATGTAAATAATGCAGCGTCATGCCCTTGCCCATTGCACTCCTGCCCTGATTGATACAAGGACCATTTTCCACCGGCGGTGTCCATGAGTGTTTAAATTAAAGGCACAGACATGCGATGTCCTTCACAGGGCGGCAGCCAGCCCATTGCTGCATTAATATCAGGCCTGAGAGCAGTTTTATGGGCAATATTGTGGGAGTGTTCCTGGTAACAGATCACCAGTACGAGTGTGATGGAGTGCAGTAACGTGGGCACCCACAAGAACTCATTTTCTGGGGGGCTGTAAATTGCCACCTAAAGAGAAGAGGAGGCTTTGAAGGAGAAGAGGAGAGGAGCGATGGCAGAGAAGGTGAAGGAGTTAGAAAAACACTAAGATAGGTATCCCTGGGTAATTACTGAACAACATGATCATTGTAGTCAGCCAACGGAAAAAACCATCAGCAATCCGATCAACAATTTCATTCTCCTTTCAATCATTTATTTATTATTAAAATAAAGTTCTGCACATAGGAATGGGTAACATTTAAGCCTGTAGATACCTGCACTGGGTCTAACAGGTCCTGATGCAAAGTTTTTTGTTTTTTTTTTTCATACAGACTGTACTTAAACATACATCAGTTCATGCGTGGGGAAATAAAAGCAATCGAACACATCAGCATAATGCATTATATTGAACCAAAATGCAGCACGACTGCAGGTTTAAAATGCTTAAATTCACTGTGGAAAGTGGACCCAAACTTTGTTGTAAGTCCTATTAGTTAGAAATTAATCTAATGTGTAAACTCAAAGTTGTGATCAGCAGGCCAAATGAGCCAAATAACTAACCAAATGAGATGACATAACCTTGAATGAATGAACACCAAAAAACATCCAAAAGAAAACACTGATTTAAAAATCAGGCTTGTGCAAACATTTTGTGCAAATAGGGCAAATAAAAGTTTTTGCATCCTGTACGTGTGAAAAACTCCAAGGCAGCTTCATAAAACTGGGGAGCAGCTCTTTATAAGGACAAAATCTTAAGTTTCAGTTCTGCTTTGCTGTGAAGCATGAGGGTAGCATAGAATAAGATAAAAGAGCTTTAAAGACGATCACTCTGCTTTGCCGTATACTGGTACAGTCTCGTTCTTTAAGATCTAAGATTGTCTTAACACAAACCACTAAATCAGGCCTAAGATTTGGTTATGTTCAAGTTGTATGTTAAGACACAGTAGTTTCTTTCAGCTGTAACCATGCTCTCCAGAAAGACTTTGTATGTATTTTACAAACTAGAAAAGCACTCAGAGAGCGCAGACCTCCTCCAAGCAGCTTCAGTCCACCCCTAACACAATCTACCGATGACAAAGTATCCCTCAAAATAAATTCCTGGATCCAGCCATTTTTTTGGTGGAGTTACATGCACAAGTGCCAAAAATGGTCCTATCTCGCAATGTTAAATAATTCTTTAAAAAATTTCTGGATCCGGATCAGTCCCAAAATCTAATCATTTGTTCCTTATCCCATTCCACACGTGTCCTGAAAATTTCATCCAAATCCGTCCATATCTTTTTAAGTTATCTTGAACACAAACAAACAAGCAAACAAACAAACCAATGCTGGCAAAAACATAACCTCCTTGGCTGAGGTAATAACTACATTGTTTGATTAAAACATTGAAAAGGTGCAGGCCTAAAGCCTCAGCACAGAGCACCCACCCTTTTTAGAAGATGGCATATACTGCTAATGCAAAAATTACAAACCAACTCGGGCTTTACTGAATGCTTAAAACACAGTCGTGCCCCACTTTTTTGTCCTTGTTGCTCAGACATGACGGTCCACACCACTACATAATGTACTGAATGCTTTGCTGCACTTAGCAGAGGTGAGAATGCTTAAAAGCTTCCTCTGGTGAATGCAAAGACGCCCTAATGTGTCTCTTTCTTTCTTTTACTTCATTCTGCTTCACTTAAGGCCTTGAGGCAGTGAGGACAGTGTGTGTGAGGGGTGTGTGTGTGGGTCTTTTAATGAAACAACAGCTGATTTCGGAGTAACATTTAACAACTTCTGCAGTGTGAACAACCCTTGCTTTGGTATAGAAGGTATTTTGCTGTTTGCCCACATACAGAGCATGAACATGCCCTTGTGTTTCCCAGTTTGTGATTTTGAATTGAAGTGTTTATTGTCTCCCTGTGGGTCCCAGACAGCTGCATGGTTGGAGGTTGCTCTAATTACTTTACGTGAACCCCCTCCCTGAAGTGGTCCCTCGAGGGGATAAGTGTCTGCATTTGTGATGGCACGTCGTTCTTTTGTGTCATGGCATGCTGTTATTGGGCGTGAGTATGTAAATACTCAGACCTAACCATAATTGATGATTTTCTCTTTCTGATGCCTGTAGTTTTTCTGTAAAGAGAAGGAGCAGCAAAGAGAAATGGAAATTGACTGCCAGTAGTCAGTCACACATTCCTTTTCCTTTATAGCTTCATTGAAAACAAATGTTTCCTGTGTTGTAATTATGCCTCTTGCTGTTGTTGTGCTGCTGAAAGTACCATCTGTTCAGAGCAGGTAGGTCTGTATAAGCATGATGTTTGTTAAACATGCGTCACGCCTCGCTCGCATAGTTGAAAAGATTCTGTTTATTGGAGTGCAGTCCATGTTTCCTGGAGATTGTGGAGCACGGAGACTCCTGAATCCTTTTGCTTGAAAGTTTGATATTTATTTCTGTTTAGTGTCGGACATATTGGCCCTATTTAAAGACACTGGCCCATCAGCAAATGATGCTACACAAAGTGAGGTTAGTTGCAGGTGATTATCAACAACAATTCAGAAAGTGTTTTTTTGGAGAAAGGACTTTGTTAGACAAATTCTGGTCTGTTTTCAAGTTCAATCAGGAGACAAAATGTCGTGATGGTGGGAGGTTCATACCAAAGAAAGAGATTTTTAAAAAGCAACCAACTTTTTTTTTCCCAAAAAAACAGTAATGCTCTGATTTTGGCCTTAACGCCCAGGCCAGCTGAGCTTGAACTCAGTGGATATTCATGTGGAACGTAAATGGAGAACAGATAGCCAACCTGCAAGCAAGCTGACTGAAGCACGAAGTACAACAAACAGTTCTGGTGATGATTAAAGAAAGGCAAAACAGGAAGTTGTCAGAAATTAAGGACAGATGTTGATTTTAGCCATCAACACTGTTATACATCATGGCCTGTAATACATATCCCAATCAAACTGACAATGAAAAGAGTTGGATCAAAAATGCTTCCTGGATGGACCACAGAGCTTACTGCAGGCTACATTTTGCTTGGTTACTGTAAAAACTCATTTTACCATTTGTATTCGTAAACTCTCAGACTAGAGACTCTGGTTTAATCATAATTATGTAAATGTGCTGTTGGTCATCCGGTTGTTCATCATACACAAACAGAGATATTTGTCACTGTTTGTTCTAATGTGGGGTCTCACATTATCAATGTTATTCAATATTTTAATGAGTACCGTAATTTCTCAAATTTAATACGCACTGAATTATAACGCGCACCCCGTATTTTCACAATTTTTGCCTGGAAAACACTGTACTCGAATATAACACGCACCCAAATTTTGCCCAGACCTTACTCTCTCAGACAACTCAAAAATTACCTTAATACAAAATTTGAATCAATAAAATTTCCGTATTTTCACAACAAATACACAATTTTCTCTCTCAAACGGATGCGGAAACACCTTTTGCTTCACGCATGCGCAGTTACTCAATTTCTGTCCTAGTATGCTCAGTCGAAGTGTACCAACCAATCAGAGAGCAGCTATCAACATGCCGATGTCTTCGACCAATCACAGCGCAGCTATTTTGAGTGGTAACACTTGAGAATTAAACGATGATAACACAAAGTTAAACTAAGACCCAAAATATTTGATTAAAACAGTTTAACAGTCAGTTTAATAAAAATTATGCAAGTTTGGCGGGAATATTTTGCAGACAAAGAGAATATTTCTGCTTTTTGTATCAGATGTGTTGCAGTTGCGATGTTGGTGAGATGAAATATTTTGAGTATTTTGCATGTACTTGTATAATACGCACCCTAAAAATTAGAGCTTATGTAAGAGTAAAAAAGTGTGTGTTAAAATTGAGAAATTACGGTATTTTATATATGTCAAGCTTTAGGATCATCTTGTCTTTAGACTTTAAAATGTAGAATGATGGACAACTTGTTTTATTAACCAGGAGTTAAAGGGTCAGAGTTCAATCATTGGGCCATCAGGTGACCTATATCTCCCCCAGCACCTAATTTCTCCTGTTAATAGTCTCCTCTATTGATTATTTATCATCCATGTCGATGTTTGTGTCTGCTTTAACATAAAATCAATAGTTAATGAAACCCCCTTGTTAATTTAAACTCCACACCAGCCTTGTGCTGTGCAGAAGATTCACCCTGGACATTTGGCTCTGTGAAATGAATGACTGGCTCAAGGTAATCGCATTTTGGCAGTGAAGATGGAGAAATACGGAGCAGAAATGTGAGGCATGACAGAGCACATAAATCCTACCCACTTTTTTCTCCACAAACCGACCAGAGCGACAAATCTGACATGGTCCAGCATATAATTCTGATTTTAATACATCACAAATTCACTTCTAAGACAGCAACTCTTATATCTCTGGTTTTCATGTGTTTAACCTTTCTTAGACTTTTAAATGTGCCAGTTTTTTAGAATGTAACACTAAATCATCAGACATCCGAGGCAAATCCATTCCTGTGCTCCTCCACAGATCAAACCAGGACTCCTGTTGCCTTTAAAGGTCTCTGCATTCGTGATTTTGTCTTATTTCCCAAGTGACAGCCCATGACCTCTTCAATTACATACAAACATCTGTGAACACGATCACATGCACACACACGTGCACACAGATACATGCATATTACACCTCAGCGCTCTGATCAATACTGCCACAAATCGTCCACATCACATCTGTGCTGCACAAACATCACACACCCTCTCATCAGGAGGTCACCGTCCCACCTGCAGGGCTGCTGACCTCCTTATCAATTTTGGATGAAATAGGGCATAGAGATGGGAAAAAGGCACGGTTTTAAATTCAGCAGTATGGACCATGCTCAGGGGACAGGGGGTCTGCTGTTCCTTTTAATGTGGTTGGGGGAAAAGGACTGGTTCACATTCTCAGACGGTTTTTCCTACAAATCTGCATTGTTGTGCCAGACAAGATGAAAAGCAGACACAACTTTCTGTGGATATCTGTCTCTGTTGTTGAGTCTGGGTCAATACAACAGATTCTCTCTCTTTTTTTGTCCGTACCTGTCCCAGTTTGACCCTTGAAGGAACAAAAGTGGACTGAAATACATGGAGTTTGTATGGATGCTTGAAATTGCTCTAAATTCAAGAAAATGTTAAAATTTTAGTGTAGATATTTTAAGATATGAAAAGCACTTGGATTTAGCATAGTGCACTTGAAGAGTTTAAATTATAACTGTATTGAATACTATATTATGTATTTGTTTAAATGGACTCAACCAGGTCAGATAGTAGGGGTGTATACTGGCAAAATTCTTGTGATTTAATACATATTGCAGTACAGGGCTGATACATTTTATCATGTCATCTGCACTGTATTGCAATGCTACAAGCAGGTCCATAAATCACCTTTTTTCCCACTAAAATGTCTGTTTTGAAAAAAATAAGTATCAAGAATCCACAATATTACATACATGAAAAGTACAGTTCTAATCAGTGTTATTTGGGCAAAGTAACTTGCCTGAAACATGGACAAACTTTGCAGTCTGTCCTGGTCACAGATACTACAGTAAATATAACAGAGAGATGGACACTCAAATTATTAAATGTTGTCTGCAAGCCAGTAGTCATAGACTTAATTTCTACAGCTTAATGTCCAGTTGAATATTAATTTTGGGCAGTATTTTGCCATACTGTCCCAATGTTTTCTTTCACCCCTTTAGATACTTAAAGGTGACACATCATAAAACATGAAACTTAGTTTTGAAAGTGCATAATATTGGATTTTTTCCAATAACCAATATGCCGATATTTCCAAACTCATTTTTGCCAATCCCGATACCAATACCAAAATTTTTGGGCAAGGGCACAATGTCACCACTTTACTAAAACTGACCTGTTCCTTCCACGGTGACTATCGTAGTTGTGTCAGGAACAGATTTGAAGCATGGAAAATGACACTTCACTGTTTGGTAAATTAAACCGTTGATTTATACAAGTGGAAATTTAGTGATAGAAGTTCAAACATTACGGTACATTTTTACATTCATATGGGACATGTGCGGACAATTTATACTGTCAAAATATTGTCTGTGAATATTGGCAAAAACCGTCTATCTGCAAGTACAGAAAACAAGATTTTAAGGCAATTATCTACTGATACAGATATTGTTTTGATATGTTGTGCATTCCTACTAGTCTTGTTTTCAGTTTTGTTTTCTTGCATTTTTGGACTGCAACGAAAAACACATTTTATTTTTGTGGCAAAAGATCATCTAATTTGATATTATAGGGAAGTAAAATGATCAGTTGAGTAGCTCTTAAAATTATTTGTACAACTCCTAATTTACAAAAAAACAGCTTAAAAATACACCTTGACCTGAAAGACTGTGCTTTGAAAATAATGTTTTAAAGGTCTACGAGATATGGCTGAAACTGTGCTTGTGAGGATAAAACCATGTGGTTCACAGTCACACAGAGTGTTATATATTAAAGCTGACTATTCACACACAGCTGCTGCAAGTTTCCAACAAGTGATGTCTTCAATTCACTGCTTGCTACTGACTGAAGTGCATGTATTTTGGCTATGGTGTCGGAAAATGACTGGCTTGAAATTTTTGGTGAAATTGCACTAAAAAGCAGCCAAATCTTCTCATAAATTAACTGAGGTATATGGAGAACACTGCATGTCATGTGCACATGTGTTTGAGTGGCTCAAAAGACTTGAATGATGATGAATGTCCTGGCCATGCACATGTGCACATCAAAAACTGCAGAAAGCATTCAACAAACTCAACAAACCATTGGAAATGATTGGTGACTCAGTATAAGAATGATTTCAGAAATGGTCTCCATTGATAAAGAGACAGTTCTGCATTTTCAGTAGGAAATTTTAACATGACAAAAGTGTGTGCCAAAGTTGTCCAAATATCCTTTGCGATCACTCCCTCTAAAAAATTTGGATGTCCTTTAATTTGTTTCAAAATGTCTCCACAGTTTGCTCACCTTTGTCCTTTTGATCAGGAGTCAGAAGTTTTGGGACAACTTTGACACACACTTTTCTGATAATTTTCTAATGCTGAAGCAAGAACATGGGCATTTTAATGAGAAAGTAACGCTGAACTAAAGCTGTCACTTATTAGAGACTTACAGCTGTGCGTAAATACCCAAACTTTGATATATAACACTCAGTGTGACTGTGAACTACATGGTTTTATTTTCCTAAGTGCCGTCTTATTATGTAATAGCCACACCTCATATCTTTTCCAGAAAAATCAGTTCATTTAAAGACAAAATCAACAATAACAGAAACAAAAACCCCGGCTGTCTTCTTCCCTACATATTTACTTGAACTACATTTATTTTCCTAATCCTCCTAATTACCACTCAGCAACAGTCAAGGTCAATTGCCCTTCCTCTGGTTGTATGCCGAGCTCTAAGCTGAGCTTCTTCAGGCTGTATTTGGAGCTGTAACTCTGCATGGCCCTGTGCTAACAAGCAGGTAATTTGCCAAACAACTCCCAAATCCCTCCTCTGTGGAGCTTCATTAAATTTACATGTTCTCTAAGAGCCTTTTTCAATTAATTAATTCAGAGGGGGAGGGATTGGGAGGGGAGGAAAGTGATTCCACAAAAGCTAGTCGCACCTTCTTATACTCTGACGGGCAGGAGCCATGTCAAGGGCTCTTCATAAATCAGAAATACTCGTTACTGGTGATCTTCATTTGGCTGTCAACATATTAGATGCTTTTTATATCTCAAATGATTTTTAAATATCTGAGACTAGAGACAAAAGGACAGGTTTGGCCTCATTTTTATTACATTTTCCCCTAAACCTGTGCATCTGACAAGTAAATCAGACCTGGAGATCACGCACACCTTCTTGAAGGATATAACACAATCATATGATCTCAGAAACTTGTGTGACTCAAAATGGAGGAGGGTCAGTGTTAAGATGACTGGACATTAATTTGATCAAAGAAAAAGAAAAGACAGATTGTATTCTTGTCTTTTTTTGTTTGAATCCAAAATGAAAGAAAAAGCCTGCACTTGTTTATTGCAGTTTTGGTTTGATGGAAAACTTGAGAGTGCAGTTAGCTTTTGTGTTTTTCCTAAGTGGTTTAGGCCTAAATTATACTTGGGTATGTAGGCCATTGTCATCCTCAGCAGGCTGTCCTGGCATGTGTGTTTGCTGCAAAACCAACAAGAGAAATATTCAAAAGAAAAGTGAAAGATCCTGGCTCATAGAAGGTAATGATATTTTAATATGGAAGTGAGCTCTAGTAGTTCTCAACTGCTCTGTCAGGTATTCAGACATATGCAGCTCTACTCTAAGGTATGAGATATGAAACTGGGAAGGCTCTGACCCTATGAGGAGCAGAAAAATAACCTTAATGATAGCTTTCAGTCACCTGACCAGCACTGAGACCAAAGGGCAAAATGGGTGTCTGTTAGTAGCTGCCACTGTGTGGAACAAATTTCATACCAACAAAACAACACGGCTACATCCTACGGGCCCCGCAGAGCCTTATACAACACCCAGTACACTGCCTTTAAGAGGCGTGTCAGTATTTTCTAAATCTGGGTTGTACCAGGAACTTGACAGTAGTCGGTGAAGTTGCTGAAAGGGCGCCCAGCAGAGCTGTACCTTCAGGGAGAACAAGCTTAGACAACCAGAAAGGTACACTGCTGTGGGCAGGTACTTTTATATTGCATAGTTGTGTGAGTTTACATAACAATGAGCCACAACACCATGTTGGGTCAAATATATGATTAGGCGACAAATTTCAGAGCACTTTATTTAATGTCCTATTGCATTGCCCAGCATCACACGCCAGGACATCAGGTGCTTTAATCCTGAAGGTGATGAAATGGACGTGAAGTGCTTTGTTTCTCAAAAACACATGATACACAGCTTTCTTTGTAGTTCTGCTGAGTGAGAAAAACCAAAGGAACCCCCTAAAAACTACCTCCAGCATCTTGTCAGTCTCTCTCTTTCCTCACATTTTATTCATGTTAACACAAACTACAGAGGAAAATAGAGACAGAGTGCCAAGGCAAAAACATTGTGCTGTGTTGCGCAGCTTCCATGCTAGTGAGTTTCTTTGGGTTTGTTTACATACTTATTACTGGAAAATCATTCCCTTTATATCTGTACCAAGAAAGTAAAGAATGATCATTTTTCACAAACAAAACATGACTGAGTTATTAACAACCATTTGCTCATGAATGTCAAATTTTGATTGTAACAGAACCAGATTTTGTTAATGAAAGTAATATTCTGGTCAAATTAACACAATAGTTTGGAGAATTAGGAGAAATCAGTTTGGTGCGACTGTCCATGTAATGTGCAGACACAGTGGGGCATCTGACTGCATTAATCTGCTATTTGTCCTTTTATGGGTTTTCTCTCTGAAATGGGGTTCTGTAGAAGTAAATTTCATTATTATCCCCTCATTGACCAGTCAAATTGAAATATTGTCTTTTACTAAAACCAAAAATTATCTGGTTAAATCACATGACTGGCAACTGAGACTGTTGTCTTCCCCATAGTGCAAAACAGAGGCAAACATTCTTTGCCTGCCGGGGAGAGCGTTTTATGAGTGTGTGACGCCATGTAAAAGCTGTTAAACACACACTTACTGACAGATAATCAGTTGAAACAAACCTTGAATTGGTCACTGAGGGGGGCAACTCAGACCCAAAATATGTCTTCAAATATACCAGTGTGTCGCCTGAACAGTAGGGCTGCCACAAACGATTATTTTGATAATTGACTAGTCAACGATTATTTTTGCGATTAGTCGACTAATCACATCATGAATGAATTGCAGCTTACCGCACCAGCATGCAGCTGCTCTATTTAACCATCGTTAGCTTCCAGCTTGAAGTGTTGAAGGTATGTGCTGACTAAAAATAAAACAATTAAGATTGTAGTTCATTCAACTATTAATGAACTTTGCAGCTGTTATAACCTTACAGCAAACACATAACATATGTGTTTTAAGGATAATGAAATCGTCATCATTATTGTTAGCGTTTACAGCTATGAGTAAGAAGCTCACTGTTGACGCTAATGTTAGCAGCTAAATAGCCAATTAGCTTACCAAGACAACTGTCCCTCTTTATCAGAAATTAAATCAGCCATGACCTACTTTCTTTTCAGATGCTTATTCATCGCTGTCATACTGCCATGGAGGGCAAGTTCTGCCTTGCAGATTTTGCATTGCACATTCTTCTCTTTTGTTTCGGTAAAATGCTCCCAAACTTCTGAGCTCCGTTGCCAGCTAGCCATGGTACTATTTGGGCATAACTCCTCCAGTGACATCATGGCTGACCCCGAATACCACTACTGCGCATGTGCATCAAGGACAGAAAGGCAGACAAGACAGCGGAAGGTACAGCAGCAGTTTTGAGAGATAACGGCGCTTAAAAAACAAACAAACAAACGACAAGGCAGATTATTAAATTAGTCATCGACGATTTTGATTGTCAACGTCATCATGACTAGTCGACTAATCTCAGCAGCCCTATTGAACAGCAACTGTTATCCCACTTTTTCTGCCTCTCTCATTGCTTTGTTTCACTTCTATCTTACTCTCTCAATTCTTATACTTGTTTCCTTGATTGTGGTGCCACAACCACAGCTGGTCCTCAACATGGAAGATAAATCAACCAATTAGGGCGTATTATTTTAAGGGCCATGTCCAATTGCACCAAATCAGCGCAGGCGACTGGAACTGCACCCCACTGAAACTCCTCATATTTATCATGATTACCAACAGGACGAGTGAGCTGGAAGAGAAAATTAGCTTTTAATTGGGATTTGAAATAAACGGGATGGGAGCGCCATCTAACAAGGGAAGATCATCGCAGCTTGTATGTTCTCTATCCTCAAATGTACCAAACTACGAAAGGAGAGGAAATCACTGTGACGTATCAGTTACAGAAGTTTGTGTGGTTAGAATCAGTGTGTTTCAGGGAGCAGGAGCTATATTTAACTGCATGTATATGGCTTTCGGCTAAATCAGCTGCCAGTCCATGTGTGTGTATGTGTGCGGTGAGCAGGGAGCTGTCAAGCTGGTTCCTGGGGGATACTTATGGCCGACAGCAACATGTAATCTAACATGGAAGACATGCTTGGTAATTACCCACTCCAGGGCCTTTTGGGAGCTCTTTGAGTGACAGCCTGTCCATCTGCATACATGTTAAAGCTCATATGTGGCTTGGAGTGTGTGTGGTTACAAGTGTGTGTGTGTGATGGCTGGATCTCTGCCCTTACTAGAACGCCTCACTGTTTGACAGCAGATTGTGGACTTTGAAAGACAAGGCCATCTAACCCCCATCTCAATTTTCCCTCTGACCAAATCCCATCCCCCCTTCATCTCTCCAGCTATCCATATCTCTCACTCAATCCTCCTCTTCATCTTCCTCTATCCCCCTTTTTTCCCCCATCTCTTACATTTGCTCTTCCAGACTAATGAGAGGAAAGAGGATGACACGTAGTTTCACAAGATGAATGATCCCCCATTTGAATCCAAGGAGGGTACTGAAAGGAGAAAAAATATCAACACATTTAAGCCCTTAATTGCTTTTTTTCCCCTCCAAAGAAAGTCAAATTAACATTTAGATGTTCAATAAATGCTCTGTGTGTACCTGCCCTGTTCTGTGTGTGGCTCCCCGAGCTGTGACGGTAATGAGAGACACACGCTGAGGAGCTGCTGGAGTGTGACGGCAGGACAGACGCTGGCGTCGCGCTGTGCCGATCACACACTCCCCAGCTTAGACTAAATGCCCTCTCCTGGCTACTCCTTTAATGACACACACGTTATTAAGTCACACATAGTCAGACCTTTGAAATACACACACACTTCTTACTTTAAGGAAACTCGCTCTCCTATGTGATGTTCCTCTCTGTCATACTGTGAGGGATGCCTCAAAAGCTCTACAAAAATAACCCTGAAACTCAGTCTACAATATTTGTGGTATTTGCATAAACACCAGAGGCAGAGTTATGTAACTTAGTCTTTAACAAATGTCTTCATAACATTTTAGCGGTATGTTAACAGTCCTGATACATATTTTGACAGTCACTATTCCATTAAAACAGAGATAAGCAACTTTGGTGACCATGAGGACCACATTAGTCTCATCCTAATTGCCAGAGGGGTGCGTTATGGCAATTGGATGATGCTCTCATTTAAACAGTAACACATGATTTAACAAGAGGAACAAAAAGGAGGCATTATATCAAGATTTAGATATTTTGACTCAAATCGAGGTCATGAAGCTCAGATCAGGCAGGAATCTCTAGTGCTTCAGCCACTCCACAGGAGGAGGTCGATGCTCTCAGAATGGGACCAAAGCAAATAGAAATACACTTCAGTGGAGTCCCAAAAAGAAGAGTAACTCCAGAGAAACAAGTGGAGTACATGAATCACTTTAGATATTTTATTCAGGCGCAAAGGACTAACATTTCTACATCGTCAAAACGTTAGTCCTTTGCACCTGAATAAAATATCTAAAGTGATTCATGTGCTTCAGCTGATTCTCTGGAATTGCTCTTCTTTTTGGGAATCCATTGAAGTCTATTTTTCAGAGGTTAAGGTAATTTAATCTTGCAGTGTTAATTTTGACAGCACTTCTTAATTTAGTTTTACTTGAATTAGTCTTTTGCCTAAAAAATCTTTTAGTTTTAGTCATAATTTAGTCATCTAAATTGTTTTGATTTTAGTCTAGTTTTAGTTGATGAAATTTCACAACATTTTAGTCGACGAAACCTGGGATTGGATATATTCCTAACTTGTCTCTACTTTCTACATGACCAAATTTGGTCTGATTGGATTAAGTCTCTATCAAACATTTTAGTCTAGTTTTTTATCTGTTGACGAAAATATCAGCTAAGTTGTAGTTTCAGTCGGTGTACACTTGTTTTTTTTTTTGTTACAGTCTAGTTTTTATCAGGGGAAAAAGGTTGTTGACGAAAACTATGAAAATAATTAGTAAACAAAATTAACACTGAAATCTTGACTCAATGCCCCTTTCCGGAGGGGGGTGCTGCTCACATGTATAGCTGTGTTGCTCATTCTACAATTGCACAATCCTTACAAGTTGTACCTTGTTGTAAAGGCTTTCCAACAATATAAAATACAATACCAATGGGTATCATTTAAGGGGAGAAATAATTGATCAAAATAACATTTCAGAACTTTTTTTGAGGAGTATATTAACCAAGGGCACTTACTTCAAACTTTTGGAGCACCTTTATGTCAGTTGGAGCAGATGAGGAGGATGTCTGTCCTGCTGCAGCCAGTACTTTGCTTGCACGTGCTACCTGCAACTATTGGAGTTATAAGGATTATTTCCTCAGGCTGTTAGTTTTAAGGTGGGCCTGTGGCCTTTGGTTCAAGTTGTTGCACATGCTAATGTGTTCTGAACTTACACCCCACGAAAAACTGTTGAACCCATGGTATGATAACATGACGCTATGTAGTTGAGCATATTAGACGCAGCAGTAGTATCAATAAGGTGAAAATAAACTGACTTTCATGTTTTTTAAAATGCCAGTCCAGGTCAAAACTGTTATTGCAGCTAACTGTTATTGCAGTGAGAAAAGTCCCTTCAATGTGGAAAGGTTTTTTTAATTTTTACATGGTAGTGTAACTATTTTCACTCTCTTCTATCCTTAGCATTGTGTGGCTTTTTCTTCCACGTGGCTTTGTACAGGCTACTGTCACAGATGTGTGTGGGGTCAAAAGTCCTCCTTTAAGGAGTCCACCGTCCCCCTGACGCTTGACACAATCTGTTTAGTAAACTCAAGCAGGGACTTGTGTTTTGTAAATATTAAAAAGCCTTGTTCCTACATCCCCACCCGCTGTTTCGTTGTGACCATCTTTTATTCATAAATACCAAACTCAAATTGGTTTTCACCCTATTCTGAAATATGAGTGTAATTAAGTATGTTTTCTCTCCAGCTCTGCAAAGGCTCAAGAGGTCTTTACTAATTGATGAGAGGACTTTTCATTATTGATGAACTGAGTCGAACGAGTAAATGCCTTGGCACCCATAAAAGGGCCTGAGTCTGCATTGTGGGAGAGGATGGGGGAGAGTTTGGGAGGTTCCACCTGGGACTGTGGAGAGGAAATGAGGAGAGAGTGTGAAGTGGATGCTGGGCTCACTGACGTAGGCACAGACCATGTGGTGTTCCCTCCATAAAGTCCATCTTCTTTTAATTACCAGCTTATTCTCCACTTTTTCAGCTGTGATGAAGATTACAGTTGAGCAGGTGTAGTACAAAGCTGTGTTTGCCCCATAAAGTTTGAGCAGAAAGTGGATGTTCCAGTAATGTAACTCAGAGCATCCATTTGTTGTTTTTTTTCCTTAGATAATAGAATTTTTTTTGGTGTCTGTCATTATACCTTGACAGGGATTGAAGAGTCAATATTTTGCCTTTACTCAGATTATATATTTTGTTTCGATGTCTGCTAGAGTATGTCCACAATCCCGTGTTCAAAGATCTTTCTAGTTTTCACATACTGGGAGAGAAGTCAGGGTTCTTCAGACTTTTTTGTCTTGTGTATAGAGGTACTCTCATGCAGAGGAGACACGTAAAACACACTTAAATGTATACAAAATGTGAAGAAGCATAATACGTGCTCTTTAAGATGTACTGATATGTGTCTAAATGAAATAAAGAGTAAGACATTATTGTCTGAATTAATATACTTTAGATTTTTTCAAAAACAGACAGGAGATTCAGGGTCTAATGCTGAGTAAAAACATGGTTTGTATTAAGAACCACAAACAGCAATTTGTTTATCTCCCATGTGATGTTCATGGATGGGAAACACAGCATGTTTCATTTGTTAGTGATATTCATCAAACAGTAGCCTGTGTGATGGGTAGTAAAAAACTCACTGCAGCAGATGTGATGGTCAGCACATGGGTAAGGTTGGCCATGACAACCATAACATCAAAAAACAAATGAAAAAATCAAAACTTCACTAAAAACTATATATGTAAAACCAAAAAAGATTGAGTAGCATTAAGACCAAAACTTAGTAATTCCAACAAACATCAGCTCTAATGATTTTATGACTTCTTATTAAAATACACAAGGAAATTAATAAAATAAAACATTAAAGTTAAGTAACAAAAGCCACTACTTGTTGTAACAGGAGGATGTGATACATATAAACTTAATAATCAACAGGATTCTGTGAATCCAAGTCTGACTTTGCACATAAAGCTTTCAATTTTAGTTTTTGGCATTACAAAACTTCAAGCACAATTAATTTAATTATGTGAACAAAGTTCCTGACTCTACAGGCACAGATAAACTAGTTCCAAGATGTAGTAGTTTTACAAACTGTAGAGCTAAAATTAACGCTTCACTCATGTTTATTTCTGAATTATCGCCATTGCAATTCTGAACATTGTTGTCCTACATCACATCTTTTCCTCACATCTAACAGGCCTATTTTTATAGGGAAAGGGGTTTATTATTCCACCCCTGTGTTGTTAATGTTTGTTTTACAGAGTAAAAAATGGCATTATTTTTTTCACAATTCAGGTCTGAAAAAGAGTCTCAAATGTCCTTAATTAAAACTTGAAACTGTGTGGGAGCCTGTGCTCCATCTAACCAAGCTGATTTTGCTTATATGTGTCATGTGTTGTTAGGACAAGGGTGGTGGAGATTTCATCATACTGAAGCATGTTGTATGTTGCAGAAAATTTGCCCTCTGTTCTAACTGAGAGAGTTTGTTTTAGTTTGTCTGCAGCTTTTAAAATTATAGTGTTGGGTGTACAAGACATCTGCTTGTGTTGCCTTTATATCAAAAAACGTTCAGTATTGCTTGATATTGACTGAACTTTATGTTTATGTACTGTTATAACAATGTTTTATTTCTTTACTGAAAGAAATGTAAAGATTTCCAATGCAAAGTAGATTATTGCTGGTCCATTTCACCCAGCTCTATGCTGCGTATAAATACATCAGTCTGGGATGAAGTTAAATTTTGTCCTCACTTGACAGAGAGCAACAAAGTTAACCTCATGTTTCCACATTGAAGGGACTTTCTCACTGTATGTGGGTGGTATGCAGAGCTCTGTGTTATGGTATGTTTTGGCGTCAAGTTGCTTAAATTTACAAGCCACATTACAGTTGGATTTCACAGCCAAATAACTATCAAAGTCTGTCCCTCACTGCCTTCTGTTCTTGACAGAGAAGCTGTAGAACTTTAAGCAGTCTGAGGAAACGCGTCACAGCTCTAGTATTTATCCTCTATGTTTTTGACCTCTCCTCTCTCCAATTATTTAGCCACTGTGTATTATATAGAGAAAAGGGTGTGACATACAGATGGATTTGTGTTTTACAGTTTTCACGAGTCATTTCAAAATAGGCTCTTGTGTCCTGTTGCACTAAACCTTCATTCATAATGTCACTACATATTATAACTGCTGTTACTGCTGCTGAATAAAACCCCCGTCCCCTAAGCACAGACCTCCCAGAAAATGTCCTGAATTTTCTGAGAGAGCTGCATCTGTGAAATCAAACAGCCAAGTTTTTTAGACCAAACTTTACCCAACACTCTCCCGGTAGCCCTGTATTTTGCAACTATAATGCACCTGGTACAAGAGCACAGACTGTGTAACTCTGGACCAGCACAATCTCAGTGCACAAAATAAAATTGCAGCATACGGTTTTCTGTTAAGTGGTTACCAATTTCATCTCTTTTACAGATATTGTGGCTATGCCAAAATTAAAGTTTAACCTGGGAATCACAGGATAGCTCATGATACGATGTGATATGTACACATCGCATTGACTTAAAAGGAAAAACTTACTGCAGTCAACTCTGTTGCTTTGTTGCCACTTCCACCTTGTTATTATCACATTGTTTGCTGCATCCTATGACCGCCAACCTCTCTCCCTCCAGCAGGGATAATTCCTTGCTGTGAGGTGCATTTGTAAAAGACCAACTTGGTAAGATTCCGTGGTAGTACTGAATTTAAAGACATTGTCATAACTTGGAGATTGGTTGAGTTTCAGCTTAACTTAAAATTTGGTGTCCTTTGATCCAGGGCTGAACGATTTATCGTTTTCGGATTGAAATCGCGATTTCAGACAACGCAATCTTGTGATTGCCAAAGCTGCAGTGCTCCTGACTGACCCAAGATCTGTTGTGTCAACAATTTCACTCATACTATCTTACAAATTTGCAGGCAATTTGCATTTACAGAAGTGCTGGTAAGCAAGTCAACAACACAAAGCCTCTGTTTAGGAGTAGAAGTTGGAGTATCCCTTAAATAATAATAACAGATTATCTATCATCAATATTAGATAATGAATAATATGTTATGTGCTTTTGCTCATTGATTTCCTTACTGTTGTTTATACCGTAAACAGAGTGAATATTGCACTGAAATCGTTCAGCCCTACTTTGATCCAGAAAGTTGGATATGTCAGGTTAAACAATAACTGTGAATTATTAAGATGAATTTGTTTTAATATTTGCTCTCTCTGATAAACAGAGCACACCATCCTTTACAACATAGTGTGCTCTGCCCACCCACCCGACCAGCTCTCTCTGTATTTTAAGTGAGGAGCAAAGGGAGTCGCAGATGGTTCTGTCAATTTAAAAGACCAGTAAGCAGAAAAGCAGCAACAGGTTTATAATAAATGTCTGATTGTGGGGGATTGACCTTGAAAAATATAGAACAACTTAATGGGATATTTTAGTATTTTTGAAGTTGGGTTGTGTGAGGCAATAGTTGATGAGGGGGCTGAAAGGCTCCTCTGTAGCGCTGCACCTTTAAGACGAACAAGCTGAGATGACTGATAAGGTACAGTGCTGTTGCTGGGTGCAGTTATTATGCATAATTGTGTGAGTTTAACATAAAAACCAGCCATCAAACTACAGTATGTTTGGTCAAATGTAGGACTGGGCAAAACATTTCAGAGCACTTTATTTTCCATCAGGAAGTCTTTGTGTTTGGCACTATTTTACAATGCAGTGTGTTAGTTTTGCCAGTGCACATTGATATTCCCTACTGAATGTTATTCTGAAAAAAAAAGCCTTCCTCTGTATACTCTGGTTCATAAAGGCAACCCCGTGTATCCACAGTGAAAAGAACGTCTTAGCCATTTGAGTCAAAATCACCCATATTTGGTTCAGTTTTAGTGTCCTCTGCCATTGTAATGTCTTCCTGAGTCCATAGAACAAAACAGCAGGTTGGTGGAAACTAAACCTGCTGTATGTACTCTCACTTATATCACAGACATTCATATTACAATTAAAAATGATTTAAAAAAAAATCAGTGTGCATCCTCACCATTTTTTTCTGCCATTGTGCAGGAGAGAGGATGTCTTTCCTCATGTGAGAGAGCACGTCTCAGTGTCTGTGTAAAAGATCCCGCTGCACTCTCAGTCGTTTCACCCTGTTAAGTTTTTAAAGAAGTCTCCATTTTCACATGAATAATGCATTTTATGACCACCAGCAGGAAATTCATATTACATTCCATACATATAGCACTCAACATACAGTTAGTTTTACTCTGGCACGTAAGAGATGCTGTAGTGCAGGGAGCAGATGATACACTGTCTCTGAAAACCTTACTTAGTCTTGTAGCAAAACAGAGTGTTTTAAAATAATTGAGGTGAGGTAATGTTATACTATGACTTTCATCAGGGATGTTTTACTTAAACAAAACTGCCAGAATTTTTCTTCAGTTAACTGTCTCACTGTGTTGAGGTGATGTGTTCTTGTACTTTGCTCATTGCTGCTGTTTTCAGCAGGGTTTCTTTAGATCTTAAAAGTATTTAAATCCAGGACTATTTTTTTTAAATTTAAGTCCACAAATTAGGGATGCATGATATTGGATTTTTCCCGATATCTGATATGCCAATATTTTTTAATTAATCATCACCAATACCGATATTTTTGGTCAAGAGCACAAGCTCTGTACTTAACAAAAATGGACTTGTTTCTTTCAGTGCAACAGTATATTTTTGTGAGGATCAGATGTAAAACAAGAAGAACAGCATTTAACTCTTGCAAAAATGAAACCCTTGATTTTTAAATGTACCCATGCAGTGATGAGAAGGAGCATAAATATTGTACATTTGTGTAATTTGCCGATATTCCTGCTGATATATGGCCGATGTGTGTGGCCGATATATCGGCTGTAAATATCTGCAAAAATTTCGGTATCCACCAATACTGATACTTAACTCTTTAGGCTGATTTCGGATGATACCGATATCAAACCGATAATATCCTGCATCCATACCAAGAATAGTCTTCAATATTTTTTCACTTTTATGAACTTTCAAATTGTACATAATGTCTTCAGTATACTGTTTCCCACTTCTCAAAGGCTTTTACTGTAAACAGGAAAAATGGTGGCAGCAATGTAACTCTTGCATACTAAGCAATGAAAAGTTCTTTGTCCACACGCATGCTCGGGCTCTCAGGCCTCGTCTCTTCCCCTCTCTTGGGGAAGCAGTGCATTTTAATGTCACTTTTTTTACATTAATCTTTAGCCCCCCTGGTTTGTAACATTCTAACATAGCAGACGGGGCCAGAAATCGTATTTTGGGGGGCATCAATACGTGTTTCCTCTGGTCTCAAGTCCCACTCTGAGCAGCAAAGGCACTCCTCCTCTGTTGTGTTTGCCGTGCAATGTCCACAACAACACCACCAGTTAGCCCCCATTCGTGGACGTACAGTGGTTGCTTGTTCTCTGGCCAGCTGTTCGGCTCTTTCCCTCTGCATCCTCCTTTCAAAATAGCTCCTTGTCGGTATATTCTGGCTCAAAACGATATGGGCATCCATTATACTCAAAGTCGTCGTCAGACACCTCTACATCGGATAAATATTCCACCATGTTGAACAAAAATAGCCGAGTAGCCGTGTAGCCTAGCAACAACAGCGGCTCTACTCTTGTTCTTGTCTATGACGTCACCAAAAGTTACCCATCCTTGTAAAGCCCCGGATGACCATAACAACAAAGTTGAGCTGACATGGTGATAACACTGGCCATTCATTTCTAAAATGTAGCTGAAATGAGCGAGTTTCGCAGCAGATAATGTCTAATTTAGGGGCTTCAATTTCTGGCCCCGTCTGCTACTACGGCATGAGGAAAAATGCCGTCGGATGGATCTAAATTGCTCAAAAACGGCTCCGAGCTCCGCCAAAATTGTCTGGGTGAGTCTACGAGCGTATTTTATCCTAAAAATAAGGTCCAGGTGTCAAAAAACCGAACTTATCCTTTAAACAAGAAGATCTTAGTAGCTTAGTATGATAAAATAGAGGAGGTGGAGTCATTAAATACCAAAAAGAGTAGAGAAAATGATATGGAAATAATACTAAATAAAAGAAAGGTATATAAAGTCAGAAATAATAGAGAGAACCCATGCATGCACAGGAGAACATGCAGAAAAGCCCTGACTTACACAGGATTCAAACCAGCAACCTTCATGCTGTGAGGCGTACCACCTTCTGCACCACCGTGCCGCCTGCAGAAGCATATGTAATCCATTTTTCCCAGTTATAAAAAAGAAAATCATGGATTTGACCATATGTACCAGATCAATCCATTCTTCTAACTTTGTTTTTTCTTTTTTAAACCATTTCATTGTTAGGGACTTTTTACATGCTATGAAAGTATCCTGAAAGGTTATCACCCTTTTTCCTTAATTCAAGTTCCTCTAGGTCCCCATGATACAACAATTTCATCTTGAAAGGAATTTTTGTTTAAGCACAATATTTTATGAATTTGAAACCAAAATGGCTTCACAGCAGGGCAACTCCAAAAAATGTGAAAGTGGTTAGCTTCTTTGTTTCTGTAACTCTTTCAACAGTCTGTCTGACTGCAAATACGATTTCTTTTGTTTTTCCACATAACACTTGTTTTATGTTAAATGGTTTAATTATTTCTCCTTGTTGTTTATACCTTGTTGTCACTTTATGATAAACTTCAGAAAATGTCCTCCTTCATGCAGGATGCATTAGGTTCAGTGGGAAATGGTACCATCTGTGCAGGATTGATTGTCACATATCCAGAATGTGCTGCTGTTTGTGTTAATGACCTGTTTCTCCTCTTCTCCCCCCTCCTGATTTCTCTCTGTCTCGCTCCCAGAGCCACAGCTACACACCATGGACAGATCCTCTTCAAAGATGCTCTGGCCCAACAGCTCTGTGAGCAGGGAGGTTAGTTCCATGACACACATCACACAGGCAGGAATATTCACCCATAAAAACCATGCCTATATATGCTGAAGCACACATGTGCAGTGACATATACACATGCCTTACCTCCCTCTCACGCTCCATTACTGTCCATCAAATGCACTCATTGTCACAGTGCAAATGACACAATATGGTTGATACGCAGATTCTTTATGACAGCAGACTCCATCCTGGCTCTTTCTGCCTAATGAAGCAGCCAGAGCTAGAGATTTTTGGATGTCCTATATTGCCGGCTTAATTTCAGCTTATGCTAAACTCAGCAACCCCCCCATCTCTCTCTCTCTCTGCTGGAGATTTACGCTTTATGGCCGACATTTCTTACATCCACTTTCTGTGACAGCCTTAAGTAGCTATTGACAGACAGTGCGGCCCCCCTCTGCATGCTGAGTGTGTATAATTGCTTGTTTACAGGAAAGAAGCCTCCTCCTCACTCAAGAACGACTCCCTGTTAATCAAATTTGACTTTAATGCTAAAGTAGAGAAGTAGACTTTCTTTAACTTAAACTGCTGCTGGCTGGTTTATGAGCAAAACCCTAAAAAATCAGAATTTTGCCTCTGAGGACTCTCCTTTACTAGTGAGTAGCTCAGCAGGTGCCTCATTTATAAAGCTTGCTTTTGCACAAAAGAAAGTGTACGCCACTTGTAAACAATGTTTGTGATTTTAAAAAAAAACTTGATGGGAGAATGTGCGCACCTCCACAGCACCTCTGACCCTGCTGCGTGCACAAAATCTGGAGAAACGGGAAACTGCGACCCCAACAGTAGAAGGATGAAATTAAAGACAGCTATGTGGAATTGATTCACTTATGTGAAATAATTGAATATTACACAATTCACAACGCGTATCATATATAAAGGATATATTTGCGAAAACGAAGAAAGAGGGAAAATTTACATTGATGTCCCAGGGAGTTCACAAACGCACGCGCCCGCATGTGTTCGCTAACCCTAAACCGCCCACATACATAGCCTTAATTATTGAATCAATTATGTTCTGTCCTTGTAAAACAAACCTTAAATGTTTTTATGAAATCCATTTTATATAAATCAGTTTTATAAATGAGGCCCCAGGTCATTTCAAACACCACTGATGTATTAGCACATCTCATGGAGAGTGCTCAACTGAATGACTTTGTGCCACTTGGAAAGGATGAGCCAGTGAACCCTCAGTTTGGTCTGGAAGGCTGACAGAGAGAGAGCGACAAGGCTGTTCTTCTGTCTCCTTGCCTTGAGTGCTCGTCCTCTTACCACCACTGACACACTGCCCCAGTCTTCTCCCTCTGCAAATCTTTGCTATCTGCAGCCAACAACAGTCACTAAGTTATTTCGTGCCAAAGCCCTGCAGTATTGAACCGCCACACTTCCACTCACAGCAAACAAGCTGTAAAGCAGAGATTTAGACCTTACAGGGCCTTTGAGGTGGAAATTTTGAATGGGAGCAGACGCAGAATTAGAGGTGAGGTAAAGCAAAAATTGTAATTTAAAGAAAACATGAGCAGTATAGACTAAAGGAACCACAGCTGAGGGATGTGGAGCTTTAAATAAGTTGAGATTTAAATCATAACTTCTCCCTGATTAGACAACGAGAGGACAGAAGGACAAAGATGGCAGGATTAAGAGACTGTAGTGATGAGAAATACGAAGGTCATAAATTGCAGGTGATTTGCGTGTTTGGTGAAGGTAATGAGGTGATTAAACATCATTTACGAAAAAAGAGAGAGAAAAGAGTAGATGTCCGACCTTGTTGTAGGCTAAGTCTTTTAATTGCCATTAACGCAAAGTGACTGTCTGTTGCTGAACTATGCCAGGAAATCTGAATTACAAATTAGAGCTGAACATGCCGTGGGCAACAGAAGGCGAAAGGCGACAAGAGGAAAGACGAGTGAATGGAGGACACTCATACACAAATGATCATTTCAGTCTCTCGTGGTCTGTACAAACAGAGGCCAGAATAATTTTTTCTCTGCTCTGCTGATTAAACTCATTTAGTTTGCTTCTTCTGCTTCTTCTGAACCAAAATCTTTGACTTTAAAAGAGCAGTCTAGATTATAGAAAGGCTTTAAATTTGAGAACTTTGTTGATATTTAAAGAATACACAGAGGTGCAGTACCTTACTCATGTGAGATACAAAAAACACACAAGTAAGCCAATGCTTCACAAAGAGCAGAGCAACATGACCTGACATTGATATAGTACAGGGGTGGGCAACTTAGATTACCAAGAGGGTCGCTTTTTTTTCAGTGCCTGAGAGCCTCACTGTTAAATATTGTTGGCCACTCTCAATGAGGAAAAAAAAAACACAAATAAACAAAAAAATAGCAAATATAAAGCTCCAAAACAGGATTAAACCAACATTAATATATTTTAACTCAAACAACATAAAAAAAATCACAACTGAATGAGCATGGCACATAACCAAAGCCAATTTAAGCTTCTGTTTAATGCAATAAAAGAATGAGTATTTACCAGTTTTTAAAGCACAAATATATTACCTTTACCAAATGATTAGTGGGCCGCATTGAGTGAGGTGAAGGGCCACATGTGGCCCCCGGGCCGCCAGTTGCCAACCCCTGATATAGTATTTATTTTGCTCTTTGTGAGAACAGTAACTCAAATGCATTTTCCCTCAAACCTGTTATGGATAAATGAACTTATATCTGTCAAATAAAGATCCTTTAATAGTCTCTATGAGTTCAGATCTCAATGTTGTAGCTTGATCATTTTCTATCCTGATTTTTGTTGAAATTGAAACTTAAATAATCTTGTTGACTGATTAGGCTCTTCACGCTGAAAGCAGAAAGCAAAAGCAGCAAGCCAACATACCACTGCTATAAATAAATAGTCTGAAGTAGGGTGATTTTCGTCAAATCAACAAAGTTTTGCTGTGCTATAGTGTTTTAGCTGCTTTGTCCACCTGCACACAGCTGCTGTATAGCTTGCTTAATTTATTCATCTTGGACTAGTGTTTTTTTTTTTTTTTTTTTTTTTTTTTTTGTCCATCCAGCTACCTGTGAGCAAGATAACTCAAAGTTTAAGAAGTAAGTGATTAGGTTTTGGTTGTGATCCGAGTCAGGATGCAGATCCAACAATTTCTTAAGGGATGCTGATTGCATCTTTCAAGGGACTGTCATTTCTGTTTTTGTTTAAGAAGACACAACTAAGAGAACAGCATTGATGGGGTAATAGTAAGTCATAAAGGTAAGTGCTATCCCCCCACTGGCTGGAACCTTTAACTAAGTTGAACTGGTACTCGATGTGTTCCAGCACATCCCTGTGTCAAAGCTATAGGTGGGCTTACAGAGACAGTGTCAGGTGTGAGTGGCTGATTGGTCTTGATTAAGACCTGGTGTGATGAACTCACACATACTTCAGTGCTGCACTGCTCTGCGCTGACGCATTGTCTCACCATCAGAGACAGTGGGAGCTTCTCTGTGTTTCTCAGAATATTGTTTTGGGATAAGCTGACTTAAGCATTTTAGAGTACTTGTTTGTAAACTGGGTGGGTCAAAGGGTTAAAAAAAAATCTCTCAAAATAATATTTGATATGTATATTTTAGGCTGAAGTAGTAGGAAGCTGCCATTATTGTAGTCTGAACCACAAGTGTAAGTTATTTTTAATAAGTAAACATTAGGTTTGCAGTTACGTGTCTCAGATCCCTTTTATTATGCCTCTTCTTTTTATTTGCAGCTGTGTCTGGTGGGTTGAGCTATCAGTTGCATTGTTTAAGTCTTTTGTGGACAAAACCACTAAATATATATTTGATCTTAACTCTTGTGCATCCCTCTGATTTGTTACCTCTGGGGACCCTTGAGCCAAAAGTGCAGTTTGAATGCATGTTATCACTTGTTTCATAAAAAAATATATTGAATATTTACATTTATTTGATAGATTTATTCAGAAAAAAAGCAAAAAAAATAGAATTTTATAGCAGTTTTTTATGCTAGTAAATTTTTGGTTCAAGGGTCCCTAGAGAGTACAAATGTGTCAGAGTATAATAGACCAGAGGTGTAAATGACTTTAGAGTCAAAAAATGATAAAAATTAGAATCACATCAGTCATCAGTCCCTTTAGTTCTTACAGCAAAGTCAAACTTACCAGCTGGTAAAGACACCTGAAGACTTTTACCTTGCAGTCGGATCAAATAGACTACCGTCTTTAATTTAGCTGTAGAGTGGCAAAGAGAGTGCAGACTGCTTTGAGCAAAGTCACTTCAAATCTAGGTATTAGCATTCAAAGTAGAATAAAAGATACGGGGCCAGCTCAAGCCACTTCAGAAGTTCATATGCTTAAGACTTGAGCTTTGAAGAGCTGAAGAAATGAAAGCTATCTAAAGCAGGGTTATCATCCATGAAGGGGAGGGAGGAAGACGTGAAAAAAGAGAAGAAGGGATTGAGGAAAAGGAAAGGAGGACATGCTGTTTCAGTACTGTAAAGAGACAATCAGAGGTGATCAGCCAGGGTGAGGACTTTAAGAACAAGTGGGCAGATTAGTGAGGGAGCTTGGCAAAAATGATAATAACAGAGTTTGAATTAAACCTTGACATGATAAAGATATGAAGATGGAAACTAATGTAAATAAGAGATAAGAGATTAGAGAATAAAAGGGTAAAGCACACCTTTAACTCAGTGATACTCTTCGGCTAGTCAGTACCGGCCAAAGTAGTTCATCAACCAGTCCAAGTGGATAGGTGTTTGGCCGCTTTCACACCTAACACATTTGGTCCAGAACAAAGGAACTCTAGTTCGCTTTTTTGGAGTGTTCGGCTGATTTAAGGTGGTGTGAAAGCTCACACAAACTCTGGTGCAGACCAAAGAACCAAACTCTGGGCTGCCTGAAAACAGGGGGTCTCAGTTTGTTTCCAAGTGAACTAGAGTTCTTGTGATGGGTTCGAAGGTCATTTGAACCAAACAAGGACCAAAAATGAAAAACTTACCCCAAAGCTGTGATTTTGGCTGAATAAATTAGCAATGTGCAAGCATCCCCCGACACCATTCAGCAGATGCATCTAGCTAACAATGTTATAACTTAAAGCTGGTTGTGTATTTGCTGGTCATAGTGCAACAATGGACTGGATGGCAGGAACAAGACTGCAGCTTCAGCTCCAAAAATCCTCCGGGTGTCCATATTACACAACATCTGGCAGGTTTTGGTCTGCCTGACAATCTACAGTGTGAAAAGAAAACCTTACAAATAAAAATTAAAACAATATTGTAACTTCAACCCCAGACTGAACTAGGGCAATTTTTTTGCACTGCTCCTTACTGACCCAGCATCTGTTGTGTCAACTACTTTACGAATTTGCAGACAGTTTGCACGACAAAAAGCCTCTGTTTAGGAGTAGAAGTTGGAGTAGCCCTTAAATAATAATAACAGATTATTTATCATCAATATGAGAGGATGAATAATGTGTGATGTGCTTTTGATCATGATTTCCTTACTGTTTTCTATACTGTAAACATAGTGAATATTGCACTGAAGCTTGATTTGAAGAAAATCATGAATCAAATTGAAATCACAATATCTGCCAGAAAAATTGCAATTAGATCTTTTCTTGAAATCGTTCAACCCAAGACTGAACTGAGTCTGCTGAATTTTGACCTCGGTGTTCTCTCTGGTGTAGCTAACAGCCTGGAATATAAGAGTGGATTCAAATACATGTGAAGAATAATCAGTCATCAGTTTTGGGGGATAACAGGTCCCAGACAATGTTATATCTGCTTTGCCCCAACTCTTCCCCAGCCCATGTCTTGTTTAAAATCCAATTCATCCCTCTAATGTCTATTTCAGTTGGCTGTGATTGAAAGCCAATTACTGTCCTCTACCACCAGAACAAAGCCTGATTTCTTTATTATGTTTTGTTAAATCAGAGGACCAAACTGAATTAAATGCATGTAACATAAGTTTAGCAGTTTGTTGCATCTATAAGCACATTGCCATATAGTTTTGACAGTCTTCTGGAGAGGCTTTAAAGCATGACACGGCAAAATGCAAATTGCCTGCACAGTTTTAAATGGCCGCAAGTATTTGAACAGACAGGCAGAAGGATGAAACAGAGGAACACTTCCGCTCCCACTGAGCGACCGTAAAAAGACTCATTAAGCCCACATGAGAGAAGCCAAGTCAGGGGATGATGAGAGGTAGGGCTTGGCTTGCAAAGGGTGTGTGTTTTCCAAAGGGTGGAGTGGTTTAGGGTGTTGCTGCAGGCCGTCCATCAGCTCTATCTCCTGACAACAGGGCCAGCAGTCCCTGCTTTCTGCCCACCGTCGCCAGGTCCTCTCATTTCCAGGGAGGGAATAAATCAGCTCTTTATGGGCCTGGCCGAGTGCACTGCACCCCAGATGGATTATTAAAGGGACATATAACTCAAAGAGGCCGCTGCTCCCCGAGGGACGCCTGATCACAGCGTAACAGGGTGGCCTCCACCCTTCCACCGCTTCACCACCCTCACAGCCTGCCAGCCAGCTCACCTGGCTGAACGCCGGCTCGCCTGCCCGCCCCCATCGCTCACTGGCCAGAATCCTTGAGACTTCTTAGGTCTATATTTCCTTCGTACCCTAATGGTCCCCACTATCCCTCTGTTGTAATGTTTTGTCCTTTTATTAAATCTTATTGCATTCCTTGCTCCTTTTTTGTCAACATAGATTTTTCATTAACTGTTTCCATGGACTTGAGTATCCTGGTAATGGGCTATATCCTGATTTAAGGATAGGAGTGCAGCGCTGGCTACAGAACTACTGCTTCTGCATACAGCATGAAACTCTTGGTACTTCTCAATACACCATATATATTTGTACTTTTATTTCACCCTTTAAGTCACTGTAAGAGAAGTGAGGCTGTGCTTCATCTGCCTTTTGTAACTGAACAAAAATTGCACAGCATGCAAATGTTGTAATTGGTTTGTGCTTATTATCTTTATGATTTTTGGAAAAGTGGTAACTATAACATGTATAATATGGATAGTATTATATTATGCAGTAAAGATGCATAGTGCTGACTGGTGGTACAGAGTCGTCACCGTTTCTGAGTAAAGATTCCCAGATGAGTAGAACATCTTCCAACTAACTGTGACGAAGCTTAACTGCTCATAAGACCAGATAAATCAAAAGTTTGAGCTACCCATGAGACTGCCCCTAGTTTTTTCTGTCTAAACGTCCAATGATGTATTATTCCGTCACAGCTGGAAGACAAAACTTAGTTTCTTTGTCACTCCAGACATTGGGCCCTATCGTTGCTATCACCGTCTTTGTTTTGCTGATGGTCCAAAATACTGCCGCTAAGCTGTTGACAAAATCACCTTGAAAGTCCCATGTTACTCAGATCTTCGTATCTTTGCACTGTGAATGTTAAAAATCCAGTTTAAATTATTGAGCTTGTACACAAAGTATTGCACCAACAAGCGCCTGCCTATATTCAGGAACTTTTGCAGCCTTACTACACCAGCATACACCAAGGTTTTCAATGGTGTGGTGAGGCGCAGTATCGTGCCTTGAAAAAAGTCTGGATGTATTTGTAAAACCATAAAGTATAGTTACAACTAACAACTATTAAATGAGTTTTTTGTTCCTCTAAATATAATAATTAGATCAATTTGTTAACATGTTTAATTTGTCACGCAGTTTGTCAGTAAGATTAAATATGTGTAACAGGCTGATAAGATGCTCCAGTCGAAAATTCATAAAATAGGCCAATTTCAATGGATATGAAAGACATGTGCCTTGAGTTTTTGGCTTGGTATCAAAAATAGACCAAAAACCACTGCTTTAGTGTAAAGCACTTTGTGGCATGTGCTCCTGGAAGATGCTGTGTGAACAGATTTAACTTACTGACTTTGTCTAGGCACAAAACTGGAAGCAGTCTTAACACAGGATAAAAGCACATGCATAACACAGCATCATTTCTATCACAGTTTTCCCCAAATTGTGTTTTTTTAAATGGTCTCTAAATAGCAATTTTTTTATGCTCAAAAAAGCACAGGATTTTTAAAAAGCTTGATCAACCTGGGACATAAGAGCCATTTAAGCACGGTCATTGTCGTTCAAAGAGGGTTTTTATGCCTTTGCTTATGGTTGGTATATTTGATTAAGTATGTTCATAATCACTTTTGTTTGAAAACAAAACAGTTTTTACATTCTGAGTACCTCTGATAGTCGTCTATTCTCAGTCCGTCTCATACACTCTGTTGGAGCTCCTGTCACTTTAAGGCCCCAGATGTTGCCAGTCTGTTCTGATTGGTTTACCAGTCGGATTTGTGATAATTGTTTAGTTCAGCCCCGCTCTACGTCATGTTTTTCTACAACTCTCGTTCTTTTGACAATCTATGCTCTGCAGTGGGCTTAAACTGTTGACGAAAAAGTGGTAGGATGTAACAGTGGCAGGTCTCTTCAGAGGGGCTGGGGTAACCCAACTGTTTTTGGCCGCTACTTGTGCTTTAAACAGGGGGAGGTAGAAGTCCTGATGCTGTGGACTTTTGTCTTGTGCATGAAAGTATTTTATCATGCAAGGGAGACATAATACACACTAAGGGGCATGTAAAACTTCGAAAAAAAAAAAAAAAACAATATATGCAATATGAACACGTCAGTCATGAGATGCTGACAGAGCTTCACACTAAAAGCCAAGGGAGCCTTTGTTCATGTTAGAAATGTAATGGTTACCGTTAAATGATAAACCGTTGTAAAATTTCCAGCAGTTAGTATTACCATTTCCTGTTTTGATTACTGTTACACTGTGTTTGATTGCCTCACTTTGCATAGGAGATTCTCCCTCCTCGAAACAGACAAAGCCTGACGTCTGGTCGTATTTTGGATTTTACAAGGATGCCGAGTAGAAACTGATTGAAGACGGGGGTCTTGTTTGTAGAAAATGCAGACAGGGCGCACTTTCAGGAACTATCAGCAATAAAAAAACTCATGGACATGGTCAAATACAACAAGCTGTAACATGGACACTAAGTTTATTTTTGGTCATCTCAAAGACTTTCAACATGTTCATTTACAATTGTTTATCTTTTTTTCTCTTCTTTTCTTGTAATTACGCTCTGTTTTAAGCATTTACAACATAATAATGACAAATACTTGACAGAATTTACTGTTATTCCTCGTAAACAAATTTACTGAAAGGACATTTCCTGACAGATTCATTGACAAGAGAGAAAGACCAGGCAGGCTGTTATAATTATAGTATGAAAAGGGTTAAATGACTTCAAGTAAGTGTAAAAGTACTTTTTGAAGATTTTGAGCACATTGCAACAACACCGCGATAATAATCACCGTATCAGGAAAAGGTTCTCCATTACCTTCAATTACAATTTGGAGTACAAATACAGCTAAGTGGCATTCGTTAATGGCAATGAGTCTTGTCGATTTGCAGGTCTGCTCCCCACTCAGCTGTGATTATTCTAATAATACCAATTGAAACCACTCACAGACCCTGCTCTTCAGCGGGCAGAGTGAAGTGGTAGCAATCAAACCTTGCAGAACAATTCATATCAAGTAACTGTTAAGGTGAAAACAACAGCATCCTGCATCCTGGTGAGTCAGTAATTGCAACCGCAAGTTAGTCAGTGGCAGTGCAACTTCAAACGGGGCTCACGTCTTTCAGGATGTGAGTCAGACGGCAAGAAGAGCAAATGAGAGGAGAACAAGGGGAGTTGGGAAGGGGTGGGTGAGTTTACAGGGTGGGGAGTAAAAGAGGAGAGAGAGGAGATTAGAGCAGGAAGATGTTGAGAAGGGGGGGAAGATTAAACATGACTTGTGCCCTGCGCTCTTTGTGCCGAGATGTCTGAGTCTGCCAAAGCTTACTCTCATTTAGTCCCCCCTCGGATCTCTTTGAACCTTCTCATCAGCACCCATCTGATTTCAGTCCTGATGGAGTTTAAGGGAGGTGCATCTTTTTTCCTTTCCTCGCGTTTGTCTGCAAATAACACGGAGGACTTGGTCAGCTGTGTTTGGCAAAGCTGTCTGAGTGCATGCCTGCACTTTTTTGTGTGTGTGCGCACGTCCCCTCTGCATGCCTGCGAGAATTTAAGCCCTGGCCAGGGAGATACAGGCATTAGCAGAGATGAGCCGCAAATAGAGGAGGCAGTAATTGAAGTCTTTAAGAAAGTGAGAGGGGATTATTCCGAGTGAAATGAGCGCCACTGTCTGCTCCCAATGAGCTGAGGGTTGGGCCGAGAGAGACAGACCGGGCGCGGATGGAGGGGTGGAGAGAAGCGGGAGATAGCAAAGGAAAGGAAGTGAGAGAGACAGCAGGAGAGCGTGATGAAGCATGGAGAAAGAAAACTGTAAATGAGGCCTTTTTGGAAGCTTGAAGGGATTATCCACCCAAAAAAAAAAAAAAAAAAATCTTCTGGCCGTCCTCCAGCCAAATGGCCTCCCTAGAAAGACCAAGAGCGATTTAAGCGGGTGTGTTTGAGAGAGAGAGAGAGGGAGGAGACCGAGGAGAGCAGAATATCAACCAAGCATTTATTACTCCGTGTCAGCTTGAGAGGGTGGATTACCAGGAATTGGGTTTTCGTACATGCTCTTTTAAAGATAAATATGTAAGACACACATCCTCATGTAAACCAAGAAATCAGACACATTTTTCTTACTTGAAATGGTAACAGGCAACAAGAAACACTAGAGAGCTGCACACGCTGGGATTGAAAGCTTTTCTAAACATGTTTTAAATCTGAGGACATTCAAGGATTAGAGGGCAAGGAAAGGAGTGAGCAAGAGAGACATAGAGGAAGGAAAAAAGGCCTTTTGATCTGCCTTTAATGGGCTCCATAGTCGAGCCAATGCTTGCCCGTGGAGCTGGATGCAGGGCCTAACAGTCTCAACCAGTGAACCATCCAGCTCAGTCACATCAGCCACTAAAACTCCAACTTCTACAATAAGAATGAAACTTTGCCTCCGCTCAGTGAAGACTGAATCTATTTCTTAGTGCTCAGAATTTGGGTCCAGTCAGAAGAAACTAAAGCAGCTAACAAAAGTGAAGTTTTACCTCCAGTTTAAGGCATTTGAAATCTGTTTTTCATAATCTCTTCTTACTTCATTTAAGCTATGTTGTTTATGACAGGTTCTAGGTGGGCTTTTTTCTAATTTAAGCCCCTCTTTATGACGAAGTTTTCGAAAGAGTCTTAAGTAACTGGAGCTAAACTTTTGAGTAAGTCCTCACTTTGTTATCTTCATTTAAATTATCAGGTAGGCCGGTTCATCCTGGATGGAGAATACAGTGGTAGATTATACTTTTCCTTTCTTATGTAAGGCTGTCTTTAAGAAACCCCACACTAGAGCAGAATATAGCTTAGAAGGATTGAAGGGTGACCTATGAGATTAAAGGTTAAGGGAACTGTGCCATTCAACACTAAATGATCAAACTTCATCTTTATGCTACAACAAAGGGGTGCAACATCAACTCAGGAAATTAAAAGTACTAAAGGATACATAAAGATCAGAAAAGATCCAGACATTAGGACGAAGTTATCCTGCAATAAAATGTTTGAAATGAAAATGATTGTTGTTGTTATGGATGTTATACAAGTGTAAAGGTAGCCCTGCTTGAATGTTTTTAATGTAAAAACATTTAAAATAGTTTTTTCACAATAAAACATCCCAGTTAACATGTTGTTGATGTTCTTTTATGGACTAACAGCCATATGAGTGTGATTCAGGGGCAGCAGCTTAACATAATCCAGACATTTAAAATAAAACCAGCTGGTAAAATGAGTGGCTTTTCTTTATAATTTTTATTCCCTCTGCCAAGGAAGTTTTTGCCGTTATTTGTTATTTTGTTTACTGTGAACACATTAGCTCAAAATGCTCTCAAAAAATGTTCATTGATTCAATAAGTGAATGTTGGTAATGATACAAGAAAGGGGAGATTCAATTTTAACAATGATCCAAATTGAATCTGTATCCAGGAATTCTTTTTTTTTGAATTGTTAACATTATGAGAGGGCAGTTTTCCACATTTTTGCTGAAAACTCAAAGTTCTCGACAGATTTTAAAGAAATTTTTAGAGAATGTTGGTCATGGCACAAGGGAGAAGTCCATAGATTTTGGTGATTATCTGAATCTGGATGCAGATCCCGGATTTCTAACTCTGCTAACAATGTTAGAAATGCCCTGAGATTTATGCTCTCATTTTTATTTGCTTTTTTTAATTATAACAGAGGCCAAGGAGGTTATGCTTTTGCCGGCATGTTTGTTTGTCTGTTTGTTTGTTTGTTTGTTTGTTTGCAAGAATATACAAAAACTACTTTTGCTGAAATTTCAGGAGATGTTGATAATGGCTCAATTTAAAAATGATTAGATTTTGGTGGTGATCCAGATAACTGCCATTAGCATACAATTGTTTTTTACTCAATAACTGTCTAACTAATAGTGATATCAACATGATTCAGAGTGCTTGGTGTGGGTTTTCAGGGTCATGAATCATATTATGATGGTGATGACTATCATGGAACTATTGCTTACAGATGTAACAGCAATATATGAGCTACCTTGGTGGAGGTTTGCGCTCTCCAAGTGCTTTCGAGTTATTATTATTAGATAGTGCCGATAAGGGGATGATGGAGTGGCGGTACATGGGGCATGCTGGCCAACAGCTCAGCCATCAACGCGGAACCTGTCATTTTTTTTAATCTACAAGTCAGTGTGGTAGGCAAAGGTAATCTCTATCCCTGTTCTGCAGTATTTATATTTTTACTCTGTCTTTTGGATGAGTACCCAATTTACACCACTTTCACTTGGTAGTGAGAGGTATCCAAGAATCCCTTTCATTCTTTGGTCATTTCTTTAGGATATAATGGGAAGGTGCTCAAGTTTAAAAATCACTTGCTGCTCCCTTTATGAGAGCAGGAAAAAAGTTAATGACATCCACTGACCTGATTTCTGACACCTGCTTTTCATCTTTTCTATGCTCAATGTTTCTTTAGTACTGTCTCAAATTAGTTAATTTAATTTTAAAACAAACTGTTCAGGTCACACTCAGCTCCATATGAAATTGCAAAAAGTTTTCACAGTGATGGAGTTGGAGATGGTGTTTTTTTTTTTTTTCAAAGCATGTTTGATTCATTAAGTCTTAACTCTCACCAGCCCTCCATTCACCTCCCCTCTCTTCTCAGAGTTATGTTTCCCCTGAGAGAGATTGATGGTCAAGGGTGTTAGCAATGCAGTGGCCACAGATTACAGCACACAGCTGCCTCTGGGGAGGATGGCGGTTAATTGGCATTGAACCGTTAATCATGGCTGCTCGGCCTTTCATTACTGAAAGGAATTAACATCAGCAGCCTGGAGACTGCTGCCACGGCCGGCCAGGACACTGAGAAAAGTTTGTTTCACTCTGAGATGATTTAAGCTCAACCAAAGCCCATGCACTAAGTGACTTTTACAATCTTTACGAATGCAATTATAATTCAAAACTTTACCATTGTCATTGTAAACTTGATTCTGTTGTATTAACGCAGTTGCTTTCTCTTCTCCAGATGTAAAAGAGCATGTGCATTTTAAATGTGATGGAAAAAAACCTTACTGGAAATGCTGCTTGAAAAAAACTTGGAATCAAAAAACGTAGAATTTTACTAAAGTCTCAATTCTTGGACTTGATCAAAGCTAATACATTTAATAATAATGGGAACAGATTTATCAAATAAGCAATGATATTAAACAAATTACTCTTATATCTGGATTAAAAGGCTAAAGAAAGCACCCTAGGCTTTTAGTCAAAGTTTTTTAAGAGCACAAAAAGTTCCCTTTTGTTTCATACAGAAGCACATTGAACTCTAGGCATCACATGGGTTGGTTTAGCACATTGTCTGTGCACTACCCTCAGAATGAACGTGACAAGGACTGGAGACGTAGTGAAAACCTGATCATTAATGTAGAGGCAGAGGGAATGTGGAAGTGTCCGAAACAGGAAGGAAAAATGAAAGGAGGGTCCAAAAATGAACTGATAGACCAAGTCCATGGTTACCTCAGGGCGACTACTTTGACCTTACCCCCCCATAACACAAGCTACTAAAGCAAAGCTGACGTGGCTGCTTGGGACTCAGAGTTTGGGGATTCCTTCCTGCTTGTGGCAACGTCACTTTGCCATTTAAATGGGGCTTTTCCGTCTTTTGCAGCATTTCAACCGTGGGAGCACAAAGTTGTCAATCCAATGACCAGCAGGAGTGGACACACCTTTTACACACACACACACACACACACACTCACACCAGGGGCACCCAATATGGCCAGGGTTGTAACAAACCACACACACACAGGCTGAAATACAAATACTCATGCACAAACAGGTCCAGCAATCATGCCCTTATGGAGAGCTGTGATGGCTTGTTGCCCCTGATGAAGCACTACCAAGCAGTTTTGCCGTTTTGCCGTTCAGTGCCTTGCTCAAGGGCACCAGGAAGTTAGCTGGCACCTCTTCAGCTACTGGCCCAATTCCAAACATGGTTTGGTCGGGACACGAACCAGCCGCTTGAAGCTCTCGGACTCAGCTACTACGGTCTTAATTAGTTTCTTCTCAAGAATCAGAGTGATTGTTGCCATGTTTGTAGTTGACGTATCACCCATCAGGTTGTTGTATACACCCTGAGCTCTCAGATGTGGTCACAAACATGTATCTACAAGAGCACGCTTGAAGCTGGTGGACACAAATGTGAACACAAGGATAAACAGCAGGCAAAGCACTGCACAGTTGTACACGGTGTAGAGCCCATTTCTCCAGCACTGATTTAATTTTTTTTGAAGAGTATCCGCATCTGATACTTGACTTGTTGACTTCAAATATCCCCCCAAAAGTGGTGGATGATAGAGTAAAAATGTGTTGTGTTTACATGTGTGTTTGTGTTGCCTTTTTGCTAAATGAAAAGTAGAATGGGTTAAGTCTTGTGTTATGTTCAGATTAAAGCCCCACTATTTATCTGCCTGGAAACAATACGAGTAGTACGAGAAGTGTGTCATTCACCCTCTAACTCTCAATGTTTTCTTTCGTCTTGTCTGTTTCAGCTCCAACAGAGTCCCCATTGAGGCCAAGTCTTGGTGAGTCAGCTCTCCCTGCATGTCTTTGTTTTCCTCCTTTGATATAATAATCAAACAGGTAATTACATCATGATAGGACATGATTCCTTACAGCCTTGGTTTAACCATGAGCATATGGTGTGTGTGTTTGTTTAGTGGAGCTCCATGGGAAACATGCTGTGCTGCGTGACGACTTTGACTCCAACCTCCAAGGAGAGCTGGACCCGAGCATCTGGTAGGTGAAAAGGTTAAGACTCCTCTTGCAGTCTTAGGGTGTGGTTGCTATCAAAATCTTCTTTGCTCTCCAATAAACTTTATTGCTTTTGTGAGAACTCTGTCTCTGTCATCTGGTTCCATCTTTTCTCTTCTTCTACGCGCACAGGTCTGAGTGCAGTAACTGTGAGGTGGGAGAGCAGTGTGGAGTGCTGATGCATGGCAGAGCCGTCACTTTCTGTGAGCCCTTTGGAGAGCGAGAGCTGGTAAGTGCCATGTTCATCCAGGCTGTGACCGCTGTACATTTTATGGCCCATTGACCATACATTGAAACCAACTGCTCTGTGGCCACAACCACAACTCAAGTATATAATAACATGGTGGCTAAAACCTCTGTAGAAGTCTCACAGTGAAATGTTTGTCTTGTCCAAGTTCATTGAAGTTTTCACTCACTGATGACACTATAAGAAAAAAATAAGTACAAAAAAACAACAAAAAAGAAAACTTGGTGTCTTGTGCCTCTACCCCTAGTATCTTTATGCTAATGGATAATGTTATATGCTGATGTAGGAAATTAAAAACAGATTGAACACAAAATACTTAACATGATATCATATTACAGTAAAGCACGGTTGCACTATGGCATTAACAATCACACAGTGTTGTACACATGCACACATTCTGTCACACAAATGTTTCAAAACAAACATTTTTAGCCTTTCTTCTATCTCTGTAATGTTGATTTCTGACACTTTACTCTGCTTGAAGAGATTAGTAACAGCGAGCAGCAGAGAAGTGTTGAGCTTCTCATGTTTCTGGGTGCCTCTCTGATAAGCATTTTCTTTGTCTGTCACTCTTCCAAATGTTTGATGCAGCTGCCTGGCAGCTTTTCCATCAAGTGCAACAAGTGTGCACTTCCAGAAGCTGCAAAACATTTACACAGGGATGGATGCAACAATGAGAACAAACATTCATACAAAGTATTAATAGTTTAATTTGATGAAGTGTCTGTCTCTTTATTCCTCATTTGCACTCATACACACAATGAGAGATGCACAATATTGTTCTGCATGCCCAAACCACTGTGGATGTGCTTTGTTTTGTTGACCTACTTACAAGCTTGTCCACGGTTGTTGCTGCATGCGCCCTGCAGTTTAGTTTCGTATTTATTTTTTTCAAAAATTACATAAAATGCTAGTCTTAGTCTAAAAATAGATAATGTAACTTAAGGTGCTAAAAAAAAACAAGTCACAACAAGCACACAGGACCGTTTAGAGTTGCTGAAGAGTTTATCTGAGGACTATAGGCAGAGGTAGGCTAACACTACCCGTTGACTCCCATTGTTTGAGCTAAGCTAATTAGTGGTGGGCAAGCTCTGTCCATGTCTTCCTTTACTACTGCACGCACAGTCGAAAGAATGGAGTCTATCTGCTTGTCATGGACTGGAAAATGTTGGCATATCCCTTAAAGAGACTTGAGCTCATTTGTGCGTTGGTTTGTATGTTCAGCAGATTTTCAATATTTTGGAGGCAGACAATAATGCTTCCTTTGGGTTACAAATCAAATTGGAAATTCCTTCACCAGAGCAAACTATAGATCATATTCCAATCCTTAACAAGAGTAGATCTGAAGAATATTTAACATCGCCTTGTGTTTCTTCCTCAGACAACCGTACCTCTTAACACCAGCACTGCCTCAGTCCTGCAGTTTGCCTTGGGTGAGTATTAAATTCCCAAATGCTTTGCAAATAATACCCATAAAGTAAGATTTGTGTAGCAGGTTAATATGTGGGACCTTCGTCTGTTGTAATATACTATTAGCTCCTCATGCCGTCATAAATCCCTTTGTCATCCTCATGAAATAGGCTTCTTTGGTGCAGGTACATGTTAGTAACTCTGCTTGTTTACTGTTTATAGGTGTGTTATTTCCTCTCTCTTTGCTCTGCCTCTCCTGTCACAGTAATGAATGATTTACAGCATTCTGCAAAGACACCCAGAAGGCCATGGCAGAGTTTTAGAGGTGTTGTATTTTTCATGTCCATTACATGCATCCGCCAGTTCCCAGGGGGCCATGACCAGGAGGAAGTAACTGCATACTTAGTGAAAAACCCCTCTGACCCCCAGCCCTCCTTTATCTCTGCTGCTCTCTTTTTCCATCCCTCGTTCTGTCTGGCCTCGCTCCACTTTGTGGGTCGTTTATACGAATTTTTGATGCAGCAGTATTTAGAAAAATAGTTGTAGGTTAATACACAGCTGTACTTAGTTGGGATGGAGCAGCACGGCAGGACACTGATGGGACCTGGAAGCTGCACACCATGAGACGGCGTAGGGGGAGAGCGGGGGATTTGAGGGGCAGCAGGGCCGGGACGTGGGGGTTAACTACGTCTTCCATTAGCCGCCTTTGACCCTGTCAGCTCCCAAAGCATGCATACACACTCATTTGTATGCAGGTTCAAAAACAGTCAGATCCCACAGAACTTGGGACGGAAATAAATGCACAGATAAAGTATATAGTCAGAGTTGGCTGTAGTTCATTTTGAATTCTGTTTTTTTTAATGCTTTTTCTATTCATTTAATTTGACTTTCAGTTCTCAGCTCTCAGTTCAATTTGGCTTTAATCAACATGTCTCCTGTTCTATGTTATGGAGTCATATAAAGTTTTCAACTTGGTTTTTAAATGTTAAGGTCTGAAAAGGTCCTAAAATATTTTCCCTTTTCTTTTTTTTTTGTTTAACCTTTGAAAGGTTTTCATTTCAAATGACACTCTGACTCGAGTATAACTGGATAATTATCAGAACTTAAAGTCTCATCAATATTTTTGTGGACATGCTTGTTTACCAGACAATTTAAGGCATTTAAGACTGCTTTTTCATATTTACCAACAAAATGCAAGGGGACGAGAAGATGAGGAAATGTATGTTTTTGGAGGTGTTTTAATTGATCAGGAGCCAGTCTTATTGGCTAATTTTCACAAACAGCACATGATTGGCTGATGAGAGTCCATTTCTAGTCACCAATATGATTAAAAGCTGTTAATACTTCATGGTCCAACACAAACTTGCCCATTTGTTGGCTGTTGCTGCCACTCAAGGAGAATTTGGTGGAAAAAGTTGTTTTCATAATATTAACTTTATTTATATTGAACCTTTAAAAACAGGTGTGTACAAAGTGCTTTTACAGAGAAAACAAAGACAGAAACCCTGAGAATAAAGAAATTAACTTCAACTATCAGGTCAAGCAGACATTTATTTAAGAGTCAGACAAGAGGAACAAAAATGCAGACTCAGGAGGTCATGTAAAATAAAACTAAAGGAATAAAAGTGTTAAAACTGGACACAGTTCAAGTACTATTTGAATTATTCTGAACAAGTACAGGTTAAAATGTAAAAATTCACCTATGTGTAACATTAATGAATATAACTTGTAAAAAGTAATAAGAAAATTGAATCGAACCCTATTTATTTTGAATATATCCAAAGGAAAGATAAAAACAGAAATAGAAGACTGTACTGTAGTCGATACATACAGTATATTTGAAAAGGAGTAGGAGAAAGTAAAACATATCAAGTCCCACCCCTTCTCCATCAATTAATGAAACATAAATGCTTCAATATTTTCCAAAATAAAAACAGTTTTCTATGCAAAAATTGAGTGATCTAACAATACAAAAACAAAACAAAGGCAAAAGAATAACAGATAAACAACACAACAAAGTAGTCATCCTTCAGTCTACTCTTGTAAAATAAGTAGTTGACTACATCAGAAAAGGATGACTGGAAATACTGTGTTTCTACGCTAACTAAAGTCTGACAACCAGGTTGCAATTTGGACAAAACTATCGGAAGACGCTGCGCTTTTGACAGATTTTTTTTTTTTAAAAAGGCCAATAGTTTGTTTATTTCATGCAGTTTTTTAATGTACAGTGCAGTCAGTTAGTCATTGTTCTGTGTCGTATTGTTTTGTTTTAAGGAAGGCTTTTATTTATTTCAGTTTCACTCTGTCATCTTATTTGTTTGCATTAACTACTCGCCTCTGATCATCTCTTCCCGACCCCATCATACAGCGAGATAATCTATGTCAGCCCTGTTAAGCTGCTGATCTCTTAGTTCCACTATGACACCATTTAAACATGATTTTCCACTCGGCTAAGTGGGGAAATGTGGAAGCAATCAGTCAGAAGAAGCCACCATGTTGGGCCTGGCTGCTCTCAGGGCACCAAGGATCATTGCTCTGCTGATAAAATTTAACCGCTGTAAAAAGTAGCTCACACTTTAGCTGTCCATCAACAGGAGTGTGTTAACAGCCGTATCTTTGTGTGTTTCTATTCCCCAGGCTCGGGCTCCTGCCGGTTCAGTTACTCAGACCCCAGCATCACTGTGTCATACAGCCTGAGTGGCAACACCAACACCTCAGATGACTGGATCACACTGGAGAAGATCAGGTCTCTCTCTTCTTTTCCTCCTTCTTCCTCATCCATCCTACAGCCCCTCCATCTCTTATGGACACCTGCCCTCACTGTCTTAGCCTCAGTTACATAAGCCCCTCTCAGAGTGTCGACATTCTCCTGTTTGTGTCTGTGTGATCCCCCTTTTTCCATCTTTCTATCCATCCCACTTTTGAATTGAATTGCATTTATTTATTTCGAACTTGTACGCAAATAAATAAAAATAGAGAAATGCCATTCACATAAAAAGAAAAAAAAGAAGTGAAGTAATTATACACATTTGAAAAGGAGTAGGAAGAAGGAAACACTTTTTGAATTCCTACCCCTGATTACTGTTCCTCATGGGTCTTATAAAAATAAATTCTGCTATCTATGCAAATATATTATACATCTGTACACTACAAAACATATAATCTATTTAAAATATGTTTATCTATGTAAACACAACAAAATATATAATTTATATATATATATATATATATATATATATATATATATATATATATATATATACACATATAAGCATATATACACACATATATATATAAACACATACATATGTCTATATATAAACATATACACATATGCATCTAACATATACATATCAATATAGACATAATATGCATATAATACATAAACATCTATAGAAATATAATTCGCACCTATGCACACAAACACATACATACTTTCATGTATATACATAATACGTAACTATCCTTAAAACATTATATCTATATCCAATATCCATACACTTTATAGCAAAATACTAATCAATTTTATGGTTTATATATTTAATTACCCCATCACTCTCTTCTTCTTCGATACTGTCATTCTCTAATTCATCTTTTAACAATATTAAAGGTTAACCTGGGAATGAGTGGCACACCACTGATCTACCCTCTGACCCACCATGTTCCCCTTAAGCCCCTTCACACTGCCACTTCAAGCTGCAGTGTTTAGACCCCTGTGACACTTCTGCCAGTTCTGTCTCCAGAGGTAGTATTAGAAGGGTAAAATTAATGAACAGGGGGACACAGGTTCAACCTGGCACACCAGATGGACCATTCAAAATATTTCACTAATCCATCAGGGAAAGAGCCCATAGAAAGTTTTTTTTGGAGGACAGAACCTTTCAGAAGCTTATCTGACAGGTGATTGCATGATTGTTCCGTCAATCAACATTTATTACGGGCCAATCAGATAATGCAGTAGGCGGGCGCTACTGCATTACAGAACGTGGGCCACTTGGTAAAAGAAACTCTCAAAACTTGTCAGGCGTGGAGCCAAAATATCCTTACTATAGTAAAGTTTGTAGTGTTGATATTTGCTTTTCATTTCACAAAGAAATGTGGTAGGAATCTGATAAAACTGCTACTGAAGCTGTTGGCATATATGCTAATTTCTACAAGTGTAGTCACTGCCTGTGCAGCACAACCGTTGTACATTGGAGCTTGGCAATATGGATCTTCCTGATTACAGACATTGAATCAGGCTGATCCAGCTGCTACGCAAGGTTAACACAGACTTACCTGGGGACAGGAGCGCTGTGGGTGTGTGGTTCTCCCTTTGTGTTTGTGGGGTACCCCGTGCCATGTCCAGCTCTCTCACCTGTCTCCATGTGAATTCCAGTAACATCTTCACAGAATCGATGTGAATGTCTCGAAGTTCACTGATGACAGAGCTAAGTTGTGGTGCTGTTGTGTAAATGCAATGTGGCAAGAGCTGTAGAGAGAAACGATGACCCAAGATTTTTAAATTTACATCAATTCAAATTTACTGAATAAAATTTGCTGTTTGGACAAAAAACCTTGCACACAAAGTAAGGTTTCCAATATCTTGACTGATTTTAAAACAGAGGGCAACCCCACACATGAGGAAATATACCATCAGCCAAGGAGGCTGTGTTTTGTGGCATTTGTCTGTCTGTCTGTCTGTTACTTTAGCACTTCTAGTTTTCGTCGTCTTTTGTTTTTGTCTGTCCAGCTGACATTGATGACCCCCTGGGATGCGCAACCTTTATCTGAAAGAGTACTGCACATGCGCCGCGCATCAGCGTTTCAAGGGAAAACACTGAATCTTGTTTACACGGATACGTATATGAAAACATTTTCAAAACTTCACTCTGGACCCTGGTTCAAAAGTTTTTGGATTCAGACACTCCAGGCCCCGTTCTCATGGAAACGAACAGCGAAAATACAGCGAAAACCCTCAGTTTTCAGTCGTTTTTGTTGTCGTATAAACAGGGCCTAAATTAACCCCACTCTTACATTACAAACCAATAGCCGAGAACAAAGGCTCTACATGTTATTCTTTTAAGTGAATCCTCATTAAGTCAAAAAATGTTCACTGAACTCCTTTAAATCTTTCTGTAAATTTTTCTTTGCTTGTCCTCTGCCTCCCTGCTGAATTAAAACATGAAATACCTTTGTGTTTTTAACTGTTTCTGCTCGACAAATTCCAAATAATTTGATACAGTAAGATTAATCAGTGCAATGCACTGACAGTATCACCCTCACTCAGGCTCTGTGAGACATTACTGATGTATTTTTCCTCTTTCCAGAGCCCCTACCAACAGCAGCACTGTCGTCCACCTACTTCCCCTGCCACATAAATCCCGGGCTGATGGCGTTCGACTCCGCTGGTCTCAGGAGGTCCCCCAAGGCCCTGAAGGCTACGAGTCCTGTTGGGGGCTGGACAATGTGCTGCTGGTTAATGCTGCTCATAAAGCCCCCCTCCTGGAAGACAATCTCGACCCTCTAGATACTGCAAACTGGCTCTTCTTCCCGGGGGCCACCGTCAAGGTACAGTGATAAAGTACACACAGCTGAATAGTGTTTCCCTTTGTCGCTGGTTTATTTCACTGGAAGGTAAAAAAATCTGTGTGACAAAAAAAATGATCAAAAGCAGAAGTTATAGTTACGCAGAAATGTTAATACTACCAGTGAGTCTGGCTGTTTGATTTTTTAAAAGCTCTAAAAACTGCTGATAGTATGGAGTAGGTGCTGATTTATTTGCTTTTATCAGCAAATTTTTACTTCTTCATAATCCAGACATGACTCAGGGGGCACAGATGGTCCATATTTGTCTAGTTTTACTTCACAAGTAATTTTCTTTAAAAGAAATATCTGTTGACGTGGTGACTCATTGCATATTTCATATCAATGTTTTCTATTGTTCAGCATGCCTGTCAGTCCGAAGGCAATTCTCTGTACTTCCATGGAGGGGAGGGAGTCGGCCAGAGCTTTGCCTCCACCAGAGACATAGACCTTCACCGTGAAGAGGGGAGGAGCTACTGGGAGGAAGACTTTGAAAGTCCTCCATCCAAGTAAGTCAGTATGATGGTTCATTTCTTTCACGACCTTCTAAAGAATGTAGTACTTAATATACGATTAATTCACCCCAGATGTTCAATAAAAAAGCAAAAGGTGGTCTTTCATATCTGCCTCAGTGAGACAAAGTGACAGACATCTAACAACTCCTTTATTAATGAATGCTGAATTTAAAGCTGCGATTACAAAGCCATTTCCTCACGCTGATTAAAAATGTACTTTTTTTATTATTTTATTCACTGAGTAAATTGTTTTGTTCATTTCCTTTTGCTTGCAATGCATTATAATATGGCTGGTATTAGGCAAGTCATAAATACAAATTTTATCACTACTGTGATATGAGATTCAACAGTAAACACATTTGAAAAGTCTGAATGTATTGCCACATGTGAAAGTGGAAATAGCATTTAAGCACTTATGGCTCCCACAGCAAAAGAATATGGGATTTTACGATAGCTTTGCACACGCGTGCAAGTTTTGAACATTTCATTTTGCAACATAAAGTTTATTAGATGTTGCCCCGCCAAAAATTTTAAAGTGGTATTTTGTTGTTAAAAGAAAGGTCCCTGCAGAACAAGGACAACAAAAATGCCGGGGAGGATGGGAAGGAGCTGTAGCCAGCCAGTAGCCATATATTCTTATTTTATTTATATTTATATTTATGTATATTTTGTTTAGATCTGTCTTTTTATATATCCTTTTAATCTGCAACACTGAACTGCTTCTGAATCCCAATTTCCCTGAGCAAGTTTTTCCAAAGGGATTAATAAAGTACTATCTAATCTAATCTAATTTGATCTAATGTAATTCTAATGTAACACCATAGCCACAGCCATTGTATCAGCTCGATCAGCTTGATCTTTGGATTTAGAGGATATTCTCAAACAAGAGGTTACAACGTGGTGTTTTATATTGAAGGTGTGGCAGCTCCTTCCATAAACTGTTGTTTCAAATGAATTACATGGACCAGATACAGAACACAAACTGGCTGGCATCTGGTAACTTGTAGTTCCTGGAGCACCTTCTCATTTTGCATTATCTGTTCAAGATGGAAAGAAAGTGATGGGAGCTAAATAATGTAAAGCATAGTTTCAAATGAATATAGGGTCATATGTTGTGTGTCGGGTGACGGGGTAATCAGCATGTTGCACAAGTTTAAGTCAGGCTTGCACAGGCTCACACAGGTTAATGCCGTACCTCTGACTGCTACAGAAACAGCACTCCATCTGTCAAGAGTGAAACATGAACACACAAACACACACTGGACCACAGACAGCATAGAAACACCGTCAAGAGCACTGCAAGACGTATGGAGATGAAAGAGCAGAGATGATAGATAGTGTTACTGCCTGAGAGTAATTAACAGCCTTCATGATCCAGGTCTGTCAATACAGTTTTCTATGAAGCTGAAGAAGCTGCACCTTTACACATTCCCCTCTGCATGCCAACATGCTCCACTGCATGATAATTTTCACCTATGAGGCACACAAAGCTAACCCGAGTGAGGCAAAGAGGAAGAAGTTCTGCTTGTCTCAATGCCTCACTCCACTTAGTAAAATTTAACCCACTAATGGCTTTGACAAAGACGCTGTAGCTGATATTCAACATGTCACAAAATACAGAGAAACAGGGGGGGACGGAAAATGGAGTGAAGGGGGAGAGGAGGGAGAGGAACGCAGGAGAGAGCTGACACACTGAGTTAACTTCTGTCAGTGCTAATGAGGATGCTCTCTCCACTGTGCACAAATATGTGTCTGCTTGGTGTGTGACAGTGTATGTGTAAGTCCTCTCTCAGGTGATTTATGCCGTATTTCTGGATGTGTTTGTTTACTGGCATGGTGTGAAATATACCTGACTCCAATAATACTCCAGAGGATGCATAAGAGGCAGTCTATGAACACAAGTACTCTCTTTATGTCTGCACTTCTATTTTTTAAAGTCAGTAAGGTTTTATTTGGGGTTAAAGAGGTCTTTTTTATCTTTTATCTCTGTATAATTCATCATTATCAGTGGTATGTTTTTTTCAAACAATGGAGTAAACATACAGGAAGAAAGGCTTTGCATCCGACTGCCCTCCACGCTAGACTGGAATTTCATATTTTTACTTTTGCTGCAAGCTGACAGCTTGTCACAAACATGTTTACTCTGAGCCAAAAGCCCACCACACTAAAAAGTGTTCAGAAAATTAAGGTTCACAAACCCTCAAAATGTAGGAATTTAATGTACTCCAGTAGGGATTTGTATTATTCAGTCATGTAGAGACTTGTAGAGCTTGCCTCAAGTTGCACTCTACATCGTTTGTGTGATTTTGTGATAGTTAAAATTATTCATATAACAGATTTGTCATCTTTCACATTTCACTATTAACAGCAGTGTATATGTGTACAAACATATAAAGCTTACAGAGCTGTTCGAAGCCTAGTTTCGTCTGGTAAAAACTGTTTCTGCCCTAGTACTTTGTTCACTAACTCACTGTCTATTGATTTCAAGTTTCATGCATTGGTTGAAAATATGAGTCACCAAAAAGTAAAAGCAACAGTATGTAACCTTTTCACCTAAAAAATGCGAATTTCATAGACAATCTAATGTACAACTTTCAATGAAGAGAATTTCATCCTTCCCTTTTTTACAGAATGCCCGAATACTGCTTCACAAAGTTCACACAGCCCCTTCCAGCTAAAGAGAAGCTGTTTAGTCCTCCTCTATACCGTGTAATACAACAACTGAGGCTAAAAATAACTAAAGGTTCCCCTAAGTTCTTAAGAGTGTAGAGCAGGGGCATTCAATTAAAAGTCACTGAGGTCCAGTTATTAAAATTTCCTCCAAGTAAATGGTCCAAACCGAAGTCCAGTTTGTGTCTTATAGCCTTCCCCTATGTCCACATTTTCATGGTTTGAAGAACATTTATCATCAGTTTACGATGCAGGATATGTTTTGCTGAGTGCACAGCTAGCTCTTTGACCAATCAAAGTAGTTCCAGGCCAATAAATTTAAGGCCTTCATTTCAGATTTAAGGAAAAGAAAAACCTCAGAATAAAATGGATAAAAAAAGTGAAAACAGAACTGAATAACCCTTTTTTCTCTTCAATTAAAGAGGTCCCAGTCAGAAGAATTGAAGGCCTACACTTCAAGTGAAAAAGTCAACATCTTCAGAAATAATAAACAAAAGGTGGCTTTAAAAAAAAAAAAAAAAACAAGTACATACAGAGCATTGACTAAATATTTTCTCTTTTTTTCTTAAATTAAAGAGGTCCCAGCCTAATAACTGAAGTGAAAAAAAGGCGAAATCTTCAGAATACAAGAAATACACTTAAAAGTACAATCATCAGTCATCTGTCACTGCTTTTCCACTTTAGTGTTGCAATACAATGTAACAGAAGAAGGGAAGTACAAGAAAGTGATAGGAAGATTAATTTTTTATTTGTCCAGGTCCTGGATTTCACTCACTCACTCTCTGTCTCTGGAAACGTGAAAAAAATCCAAAAACAAACTACTGTAAAAAAAATGTATATATAGGTACGATCGTCGGAAAAAATGCTCCATTAAAATCTATTGTGAATTTATCAGAGATTGGTCTCCGGTCCGCACAGAACCATCACTTGATCCAGATCCGGACGGAGGTCTGGTGATGCCTGGGATAGAGTAATACACAGAAAACAATTAAATAGCTGTAATGCCAGTCAAATTCTTGTAACACTTGTGTCTAAAATAAATTTGTAGATATAAAACAGAGATGTGAATCAACACTGTATTTTTTATCACTCAGCTGGGACATTGAGGGAGCTGTCTATGGGACCCAGTGTGGAGAGATTGAGTCAGGATCAGCGCTGGTGTTTGAGAGGGAGGGACGGAGGAGAGTGTGCACCCCCTACCTCGACACCACATCCTATGGAAACCTTCGCTTCCACTTTACTATGGGTATGGAAAATCCCGTATTTCTGATGCATTTATATTTGTCATTTATTTGAGCAAGACCACACAGCTCGTATATGAACTCCCTATATGATTATGCTGCATAAAAATATAGTAAATATGTGTTTGTGTCAAGGTGGTGGCGAGTGTGAGCCGGGAGAGTCCCATGAGAACAATGTGATTGTGTTTGGACGATCTGAAGGACGTAGGGAACGCGTGGTGCTCGACACACTTCCATACTCTTCTTACAGGGTGAGACTCTCCCGTTTTGATTTTTTTTACTGGCTACCAGTGATACATAGACTTAAATTAACATTACTACTAACTGTTTCCATATCTATGAACAACTGAGCTCCCTCCAATGTTACTAACATGCTGACTGAGTTTGCCCAAAATGGGTCCCTCAGGATGCCAAATTTAGCTCTCCTTTCCTAAAATTAATTCCAGATGAGCTTACTGCACTTTTAGTTGTTTTAGTTCAGCTTTCTGGAATTCATTACCAAAAGAACTCAGGTCTGCTACAAATGTCTTCTTTGAATGCAACTATGAAAAAAATCTATTTCCACAAACTATCTTACTAAGTCTTGAATGACTGGAGTGAATTTTTAACCTTACAGACTTCTTTTAGAAGTTGTCTTTCCTATTTGAGTTTCTATCCCAAATTCTATGTGTTGTGCCACCATCTCTTTTTATTAATCTTGATTGTGTAATGTTATCATGATATACTGAGTCGTTAACTTTTTATTCTAAGCACATTGTCTTTGCTTGTCATTAAAAAATGTCCAATATAAACGAACTCGATTTGATTTGGCTGAAAATTTGAAAGATTACTTTGTTTGTATGTATTAAATGTAGTTATTTTCAGACAGTAAATCTTGATTTTATTTAATTTTTTTGTCTGTGATATATACGCTACACCACAGAAAAAAACCATCGCAATCTAATTATCTAACTTCTGGACTTGAAATGTGTGTGTGTCAGTATGTATGATTATATAGATAGATAGATAGATAGATAGATAGATAGATAGATAGATAGATAGATAGATATCATTCAAAAACTTGTTTAAATCTGAAAATGACGTTGATATTGGAAATATATTCTGAACAGCAATAAAGAATTTCAAGCTGAATTCACCTTTTTATATCCAGATATGAGCCTCACACGTGGCTTCCCTGAGAAGTCAGAAATTAAACAAGCATGACATTCAACAACTTCAACTAATTTTTCTGCACAGGAATGCAATTAAATAACTATAACTGGACATCCTAATCAATAAATAATGTGCTTTACGTTTTTTTCCATTTTTTTTTTTTTTTTTTTGTGTTTGTACAACAGTACATTGGAAAATTCATGGATAACAGTAATAATCATATTTATCATTGAAACATTATTTCAGTTAAAGAGCTTATATTAACAATCAGTTAATTTTCATGTTATTTTACTGTAAATGTTGACATTATGACTGTTAATTGTTAAAAACTCTTAACTGTAAGGCATTCTTCATTTGGTCCATGTGGATTTGGCTAACACTTGCCATTATTCGTGTGTTTCTGAACAGAAAATATTATGAGGTATACATCATCAGTTGGACTAACCAGTCAGTTTGATCATATCTTTGTGAGCTTTTGGAATCATGTTTCTGAGTCATTTCTGACATGTCTCTGTCTCAATATTCGCTGTCTGGTCTGGGGTATTAATTTACTCCTCTGTTTCTGTCTCAGACTCCTGCAGTGGTATCTTTGGCGCTGCCCACAGAGCTTCAAACTCCAGTCACCCAGTTCTGCCTGGAGCAGCGGTCACATGGAGGTGCCAACCGCCATGTATGGGCAGTGGACTTCATGCAGCTGCTCCCTGTGCTGCCTGGCACTCACACACATGTTGCTCAATTCTCCATCAACCTTGGCTGTGGCTCCTACCAGCCGGCCAACAGGTGCGACACATTTTCAAACTAGGTTGGGCTTTTGTTTGGAAACGTTGGCACATTTTTATGTCAAATCATGAATTGAGCTGCAACAAAGGACACCTCCAACCTCTAGATCCACTCACTTATTTTGGTGTTAGGAAATTGTGTTCTCAGAAAATCAAACATAAAGCTGTGTGGCTTTGTAAAGACAGCATCTAGATGAAGCTGAACTCAACAGGTGTCCAAGGCCATCCTCAGAGCACAAGATAAAACTGAGAGTGCTTGCAACAGGCCTCTCTGCAGCTCTCTGATTGCCTATCAGTTCTGAGGCCCGACTGAGGTCATCATTTCCATTGCGATGCCATCTCTGCTTCAGTTTTTACTTTGAAATTGTATTTCTGTCTCGTGGCTTCGTATAACTTGCTACATATGTTTTGATTGGGAACAGAGATAGGAAGTTTCTTGATATGATTGCCATTTTGCTTTTGTCAAAAAAGGGATAACATTAATAAATGTGAGTATCTGGACTTAGGAGCCACATAGGTTTTTATTTAATACCCAGGGGTATTTAAGCTAACCTGTTTTAACTCAAGGTGAGAGATATGTCTTTTTTTGTGTTTTCCCAAATATTCTTTTTGAGCAGTTCTGCTGTTAAGAAGAAATGGTGTTGCCTCTGGTGAGCAAGGCAAACCAGTTTTCATTTTGACAGCACTTTTTATTTTAGTTTTAGTTATGGCCTTTTGCCTAACAAATATTTTAGTTTTAGTCATAATTTAGTCATCTAAATTGTTTTAATTTTAGCCTAGTTTTAGTTGATGAAATTTCACAACATTTTAGGCGACGAAATCTACTGTAAATTTAGTCAACTAGAACATGAAGTGTAAAGTGTAAGGCAAGTTTCCTTGAATTTCTGAAGTCATGTTTTACACTTGGATCCCGCCACCATGAAGCTAAGACAGTTGTGATTGGATGTCCCTCTTAACTCATCCAACCTTTCCACACAACCAAAGTAGCTGTGATTCCTAACTTGTCTCTGCTTTCTACATGACGAAATTAGGTCTGATTGGATTTAGTCTCTGTCAAACATTTTGTTCTAGTTTTATTTGTTGAAGAAAATGTCAGTTACTTTAGTTTTAGTTTTTGTCCACATACACTTGTTTTTTTTTTAGTTATAGTCTGGTTTTCGTCAGGGGAAAAAAGATTTTTGACGAAAACTATGACGAAAATAATTAGTGGACAAAATTAACACTGAAGCAAACGCCATCTACAAAGTATTTTATGAGAGAACAACTGATGAAAAATGTGAAGAGCCCACAATATGTTTTGTTTTATGCAATTTTCAGTTTGTTTTACATGTCTCCTGAACATTAAGGGGAACAAGACGTGCACAAGACAAAAAGTCTGTGGCAACAGGACTCCTCCGTCATTTGCTGCTTGAAACAGCTTGTTACCCTCTAAATAGACCTACAGTGAGACTTCCAACTATTGTTTCATTGGCAGCTCAAGCTCACTGGCTTGTAGTAAGCCTGATGTGGAACTGAGTCAAGGCAAAATATGGGCCCTTTAATGTCCTATATCCTGATACCATGGCAAACAACTTCACAAACTGAACTATAGTAAACTCCATTAAAGGGTCTAATGAGCTACTACAGTTCAGTTCACATAGCTGAACCTGTCCCCTGCAATGTTAAAACAGTCTTCATGCACCACATCTTTGGTTTGTCGGCTTCAGAAATGAGTCACAAGAGTTCAAAGACTCTTTCAGATCGTGTTTCATTTGTTCTTTATATTTATATCCTAAAGGTTCAAGTTGTTGCTGCTATTTGATGCTGCATATGTATCACATTTAAGGGATAGGGAGGGGATTTAGGTACAAGGTTTCCCTTTGAGTCTCAAGGCATGAGAACCCTTGACTGTCGCTTATGTTTATGTTAAGATAAAACTTGATCTGTTATTTTTCAACAGTGTGAGTCTGGAGTTTTCCACCAACCAGGGTCGCACCTGGTCTCTGCTCCACACAGAGTGCCTGCCCGAGCTCTGTGCTGGACCCCATCTACCTCACAGCACCATCTACTCCTCTGACAACTACAGCGGGTAAGGCTGAATTGTAATCTGTTAATGTGAAATTGTACATGTATTCACTCTTTATTTATTGATCCAGGCATCAGGTTGATACATTATATCTGGCCTGGGCAATAAACCAGGCTTTGGAATAATGAAAATCTAGATTCTGTCAAACTTAGCTCATGTGTTTCTTGGTGACCTTTCAGCCCTTCAAGTGCCCTGAAATTTTAATCTCACACTGATCGAGTGATGATGAGTGACGATGACTAGAGTTTAAATACAAATATAGAAATAATTACTATTTTTTTGATGTGATGGTCTTGTTTATTTCACAGAGAGACATCGGCATTATTTTCATTCTGTTTCGCAAGCAAATAAAAATGTCATTTTTCTGAGCTTTCATGTAAAACTACTCATCTTCTCAAACCACATTTGGCACTTTTCAAGCCATTATTGAAGTTTACATTTTAACCCCGAGAGAAACATTGATCTTACTCTTGCATATATTCTACTGAAACCATGAACTGTGCAATTTCAGAAGTTATTTTTCTTTTTCAATTTTAAGGAGGAGAGAAAAACAATTAAAATTATAAATCTGTTTTATTTTAAGGCCATATCGGCCATCACTACTCTACTTTAACGAATAAAAGGGTATCCATTCTGTCCATATATGCTTGGCATGTTGTCCATACTTTTTAAAAGACTGGACGAACAGTCCTTCTCAATGCCTCAATGTGTATAATACCAACTCATCAAGAATTCATGGTATTTCTGAAACACTCCTGGATGAGGCAGGAAGGTTATTTCATGAAAGCACCGTACATACAAAAAGCAATTCAAAGTGTTTTACAGAGTTAAAGCATTTAAAATAGTAAAACCATTGAAAAGCTAAAAGATATTTGAAGTGAATTAAAGACAGTAGAAGATAAATATTTATTTTTGTAAGGTTTTTTTCTGGGCTTTTTTGGCCTTTATTGATAACAGACAGACAGTGGGATGGAGAGTAGGGGACGACCCACAGCAATTGACCCTGGGGTCAGACTTGACCCCGTGCTGCCTGCAAAATAGCCTCATATATGGTTTGTACACGGTTGCTACCCAATTCACCATACCGGCACCCCAAGGTTAAATATGTCTGTCTGGATTATGACAACAGATGTGAGTAAATGTTTAAATGTCTAATCCCTTGGACAAAGATCATTCTGCTGCTCTTAGCTTGTAGCCACAGTTTCCTCCGGCTCAGCCCAGTGCTGTGGTTGGGTCTGTGAAAATATAAAACTTTAGATTCAAGTGTAAACTTTTATTTTTGTCCAAAAGGGCACACAGCAGGTATTTGACACTCTGGTCAGTGTTTTGTTTTCCCTTCAGCTTAAAACAGAAGTTACATATTGTGTTTTCCCCCTTTATTTCAGCTGTGGTTATGCATGTTGAAGTGTTTTATTATGTTTCCTCAGCTGGACCAGAATATCCATTCCTCTGCCCAATGCTGCCCTGACAGAGACAACAAGGTTCCGCTGGAAACAGTCTGGCACTGGACTCGGCAATATGTGGGCCATAGACAATGGTTAGTAAGCCTAAAAACCTCTTCCGTGTAGGTCCCAACCTATAAAATACAGTGTTAAAAACATTATTCCATGTGCTCAGCCACCTAGAAGCTTGAGTAGAATACTGATTTCCCTTTCTGTCTTTTCATCAGTGTATATGGGCCCAGCCTGCCTGCGTTTCTGCTCCGGGAGGGGACATTGTTCTCGCACTGGCTGCAAGTAAGGATCTCTCTTATTAAACCAAATAAATCCAGCGCTTTCCCCTTTAAAAAGAATCTTCTCATTATCCACCTTTTGCCTCACAGCACCAATCACCATTCAAGATAAATCAGATTGTATTATGGTTATGATTTATTAATGGGTTTCATTATCTCTGTCTTCTTAATCTCATTTATATCCCCTCACTGTTTTAATGTCTCGTGTTTCTTCTTATCTCTCCTCTCTGCCTCTCAGATGTGATCCAGGCTTTAGCGGCCCGGCCTGTGAGCTCGCCTCCCAGACCTTCCCGGCTTTCCTGTCTGAGGGTTTCTCCAGCCCACGCCTCTCCTCCTACCACAGCTTTTCTTCTCTTCGTGGGGCTGAGGTCAGCTTTGGTTGTGGGGTACTGGCAAGCGGCAAGGCCTTGGTTTTCAATCGGGACAGCAGGAGACACCTGGTCACAGCTCCTTTGGACAGCTCCCAGGCCAGGTATTGAAAATGCTCATAAAAAGTAAGCTAATAAGTCCAAAGAAAAGGACTTATTTGACTGAATTATTTACAGACACAAGTTTTTCACATGTTCACTCTTTTACAAACATAAACATATGTAGTTTACCTACAGGCAGAGTTTGTTTCTGCTGATTTGCCATCTCTGGATTACTTTGTTAAACACTCCTCGTACTTATGATTTATACTGGAAATGTTCCATCAAGTCAGCTATCCATTCCTCTCCTTCATAACTCTTTCTGTCATACTATATGCTGAGAGATGGATTGCGATCATGGAGAGGACTGCAGATGAGAGGAGAGGATGAAAATGTGAGGGGGAGAGATAAAGAGGGAGCGATAAAGTTAGATATGGCAACTGTGGTAGATTGATTATGCCTGTTGCAGCTCTCTGTATGCCACCTGATGGCCGTATTTAATGCCAGTTTCTTGGCTGATTGAGTGAACAGCTGCCTGGAAGAGGAAAATGTGGCACAATTGGAAGCACAGATCAGGCAAGGACAGAGAGAGGGGGGTTTGACTGGCAGCTGAAGACAGATGATGGAAATTACAATAAAAATTACATTAGTTTTAATGACAGTTTGATTGACTAAAAATAAGAACGTAAATGTAAATGAATGGAAGCTTGTGCCACATTTGTAGAGTATAGCTTAAACCCACCTCAAAATCCAGAGTCATAAACAGCACTTTTTATTTCTACTTTCACTGATGCAGCCGGAATACTTGTGTGAAATTCTAAGTATACTCTGAGCATGAGATGTTTTTCTATTGCATGAAATTTCTAGAGACAGACTGGGGAAAATATCTGGAGACTTAGATATGGCGGGTTCAGACAAAAGACTAACAAGGAGAAAAATGTTCATTTTCAATGAACATTTTCAATTTTAATGTATTAAAACCTACAAGTTCTTAAAAGATGGATAGAAGACTTAAAATTTACTATTTATATACACCATCGTTAACACAGTTGCAGCTGCCATGATCACATTAAACACAACCTGATGCTGATGAAATGTCCTTTTCATTCACGGTTGCTTAATGCAAGTTGTAGCACTGCTGCTGTTATTGTACAGATAGATAGCTAGCAAGATAACACAAAAACTACTGGATGGATTTACATGAAAACTTTACCAGAGGTGTGGTTTGGTCCAAGGAAAAAGCCATTACATTTTGGTGCTGATCTGATCCAGATTGACGTCACAAAAAACATTGAATTTTATAACGGCAAATCCCATTCATTTACAGCATTATGGGAATTGTAGTTTTATTGGCAAACTGACATCAACATTCTTCAAGTCTATGTCACTACATTTCCCAGCTTCCCTTGCAATGCCAGCAGAGGAGGTCTGCTAACACAACGGCTAACAATCGCCTCGTAGATCTGCACTTTTTCCGACTTTGTAACTGGAACGCTGACAATGCAGCATTCTCCACATGGACCAACATGAGCGGAGACTCAGCTGTTTGGATCAGAAAAGCCACTGCCGTAACTGAGCTGCTTAGGGGAGGTCTGCGCTCTCTGAGTGCTTTTCTAGTTCTTAATAAGACATAACTCTTCATTTACACAAAATCCTCATATATAGGGAAGTAAATAAACCAAGTGTGATGCTTATTCGTTCGAAAAGACTCCTCAATTAATTGGTAAATGGAGTTAAGCTAGTATAGCGCCTTTCTAGTCTGTCTGATCACTCAAAGTCACATCTAACCATGCACACCCATTCACTTACTGGTGGTTCTGAATTTCTGTCAAAGTAATTCATCAGAGTTATTTTACACACCCATACCGTTTCATCCTCCTTTATACACCACTAACACAGCAGTGAGAGCAACTTGAGATTAAGTGTCTTGCCCAAGGATACCTCAGCAATGTGGCAGCTGGAGCTGGGCGTAAAACCCTCGGCCCTCCAGTGGATGTGGGAGTGAATGACCAGACTAAGCCACCGATGCCCCAAACAATTCATCTGAAGTGTTATGCTAAATGTGAAAATCCATTCATTTCCTTTTTTACATCAGGGAGTATTTTATTATGAGTAAGAGAAAACTGATAGTGACACCTTTTTAAAAGTTCTGATCATCTTGTATTGTCCAAATTTTTCACTGTCACAGCCTTCTTTGCTCTAAAGTACAATGTGATCAAATTAATAGCACCTCCATTGATTGATGAATTAATGATGTTAAAAAGTACTGAAACTTTATGGTATTCTGTAATATTTTATCCAAAAAAAAAAGTTAGGAAGAGAGCACCCTGTCCAAACTGCACAAACATGTTGGCACCATTTGAAAAGTGGCCCTTGCTTCTCATCAGTTCACCCACTTTTACCAATTTTGCCAACAAACCCACGAAATTGAAACACTTCTTCCTCCTGTATAATTAAAAAATATGATGGAAAATCATATAGATCCCATATTTTACTTCTTCTTTATAAGTTTACAGTTTAAGACAACAAGAAAGAGTGGACAGTCCAGCACTCACCAGCTACCTGCAGCAGGCTGAGAGCTTAACTACCCTGATGAAGGTAGCAGAAGAGAGAGCCAACATGGTGAAAGCCAGTAGACCAAAAGAGAAACACAGTCGCACAGAAACTGCAGGTGAACTTAAACTAACCCAATATAGACAATCATGCAGGAAAAAATTACCCTTTTTCCTTTGTGTTACGACCAGCTCGTGTGGGGAAATGGAAGTAACATAAAAGCCAGATTTTAAATGGTTAAATCAAAGTTATTTATTAGCAAAAAGCAAGGTGTTTTACAATAACTAATACTAAATGTGTGCTGTAAAACAAATTCATAAAAGGGGAACAAAAAGAGACTCTAACCTAGAGTTTTGCTATTTTATTTTACACAAAAGAAAAACAAAAACCTATTCAACTATTCTGACTAATCAAAATAAGGCACAATACAACACAAAAACAGCACCCAAACCCTAATGTGACTAACAATATTTCTGTAAGTGTGTGTAAGGTGTTCAAAATTACAAAGTCAACAATCTAGTGCCTCACAATTTTACATATTCTAACAACAAAGTCTATTAACAGCAAACCATAGAACTGATGTCTTTCACAAAAGCTCCTCCGTGTATCTTTTGTGACACTGTGGACCACCTCTGTGTTTTTCGGTGTCTCATTTTGATGATTGTCTAGTTTGCTGGATGGGTTTCTGAACAGACTGTGATTGCAATTTTGTGTAGCACTATGACATATTTTCTTCATGGTATGATAAAATGTATCCAAATCTTTAACATAGAGAAGGCACCAGGCAGAAGATGCACATCTTTGTCTCCATCATCAGTACATCCACATTACATGGGTAACATCTGCCTTTTGTAAGTGCAGTCAGACTTTTCTGTCTTTCCCTGTCCTTACATTCTGAGTGAACTTCAGTGTGGGGTTTTCATCGAGGTAAAGGTAAAGTGGATAGGAAAGGACTAAGGGGTTATTTTTTGACTTTTTGAATGGACCCAAAGTCGTGCTCTCTTTCCCTCCACCTCCTCACGTCTAATTTTGTCCTCATTCATTTAATCATCTCATCCATCATCCTGCCACTTCCCACCCACCTCTCTGCTCTGCACGACTGTCTGTTTATCTACCCTTTTACCCCCCCCACCCACTTCTACTTCCTCAACACATTCCTGTTCACCTCACTGTTTCTTCTCATTTTTCAACTTGCCCTTTCCTCTTTTTCTTTGTCATTTCCTTTTTCGTACACCGTCATCTTTCCTAACTTCTGCTTCACTCTCCGTCTGTCCACAGCTGTCCTGATTTGATCTTGATCTTTCGTTGCATTTTATCTCTGCAGGTACCTACAGTTCACCCTTCGCCTGGGCAGCCGTAGCACCCTGAGCTCATGTCCTGCCCCCGACCAGCCAGGTGAAGGTGTCCTGCTGCATTACTCCTCAGACAATGGCATCACCTGGACGCTGCTGCAGCACTATGCTTACCAAGGCTTCCATGAGCCAAGGTATTTTAGATGTTGATCTCTTACATACTTACGAATCCTCAGAGACACTGTAACTCCATTAACATGCACATTTACACTGCTAATGGTGTGTTGGAGGTGTGAGCCTCTGGGACTCATTGAGTCAGTTAGTGCCATCTATGTGTGTAATGAAGACAAAGTTGGCTGGGTTCCAGCTGTTAAGGTAGAGTCTCAGAGCTCTTCATCAGTATGAGGAAAGTCAACAGGAGAGGGTAAGTCAGGGTTTTACACAACTATTTGACCTACAGGTGGAAGCACACGTTGTTACTGTATGTTGGAACAAAACAGTGTTATGAAAGGTCAGCTGTTGTTGATGATGATAGTGTGGGCTTGAAGATGTTGCACAGAGCATAAGATGTTTTATTCATAAATGCTTGTTATTATGGCCATCTGCATGGTGTAAGAATCTACTGATGATCATCCAAATGATGGTATTTATGAACAACAGAGTGTGAACATGTAGGCTTTAGATCAGAGTCACCGTCTGAGTCACTGTTTAGTCAGATACTGTGATTTATTCCTGCTGAAATGGTTGCTATTATTCCATACCCAAAAACTGTGCAAATGTGATCGGGGTGAATCATAACAAAACACTATGAATTAAGTGTCTCTGAGTTCAGTGATTAGGGTGTTTGAGTGATGTGAACATGAAACAATCCAAAAGAAATGCAAAATTGTTTCATTTTTAAATGAATTAGAACAAAGCAATGTCCACATATAGGTGGGTATTTTATTTTATTTTTTAAAAAAGCAGCTTTTTTTCTGTGCTTATTGGCCTTTGGTCACATGTAACAGTGCTCTAGGTCACTGAAAAAGCACATTTTAGAAAACTACACCAAAGGTGAAGATTTTCAAAGACTCTAGAAAGGTTTCTCTGTTGAAAAACTGCATTTTGGGCCTAAATGTCAGATTCTGTATCAGCTTCTTCTCAGGGTGATGTCGTATTGTGTGTCATTATCACTGTTGTTTCCTTGTGTTGCAGCTGACGTTGCCAAACTGTCGCAGTTTTAAGTGTTGCTGACTGGACTATTTCCATGATCATACATATATTCAGTTGCTTTCTCACTGTGATGCTGCTGTAAAAACACGGAGGACAAGATCTGGTGTTACTGTTTCACAAGTGACTGTGTTGACTGATGACCTTTGGCCGCCTGCGTCTGTGGTTGAGGTGGTAATGACAGATGTTGAAACCTACAAGAGAACCCATGAATGCTTTTAAATAACAGAGTTTGACTATCAGATATTAGGGATGCACATCATTATTAGCATCAGCTGATGTTGAAATTATGACTGATATCTACAGACAATGTATCATCCATATATATCCTTCTATCAGCTGTAATAGCAGCAAAATACACAAATACTTTTTACATCGATATCTTATTCAACTAGATACCATGAATCACTGTCAGATATGTCTTGGATTTAAAAAATAAACAGCAAAATATTTCTACAAAATGCCTGCTAACACCAGTTAGCATGGCCACACCTTACAACGCAAGTCAGACTAGTGGTTGGAATAGATTTAATAATGAAACAACTTTTGCAGAGAAATGAACCAAAATATGTTGCATATCACTGATATTGTTACATGGTAATAAACAGCGTTTATGAGTTTTTTTATGTATTTGTGTCAATGGGATTGTTTTCAAAACTTTTGAATTTTTAAGAAAAGGAGGGAAAACATAGTTTTTAAAAATACCTGCGAATGTGCGAACATAGCCTTCATCCTAATGTTTGCCTGAAGTTAAATCTAAATAAGACCTTTAGTCATTTTTTATAATTTTTGCCCACCATATTTTAGTCTACTTTTGGTAGACAAGAATTCAAAACATTTTAATTCAGTTTAATTTGTTCAAAATGCTCACATTTCAGCCATTACTTTGAGTATAAGCCTTTTATTTAATTAAATACTTGTGTCTGTGCTCTTTTACTAATTTCATAATTCTTTAAAAATAGAAATACACAGTTAAAAAATATAATCCTTTTTTTTTACCATCAAATATTTATTCATGTCTGGTTATCATCCCCTTTTTTGCCTTGAAAAAAGTAGTCTGCAAAAACTTTTAGTCAGATTTCTTATGGATAGTATTGTCACGGGTATGCATGATTTCAGTGTTAGTCATCAAAGACATAGTGGGGTCTTAAAATGTATGCTAAAGGTTTGACTCGGGTCTCAAGAAGGATGATGTTCAAAATAATTTTTTCTGCATACACTTTGTAAATTATGTCCTCCTCCCAAACAGGATTGTGTCGGTCGAACTTCCTGCTGGTGCTCGAAAGTTTGGTGTGCAGTTCCGTTGGTGGCAGCCGTATCATTCAGGCCGAGGTCACGATGTGTGGGCCCTGGACGAAATCAGCATGACCTCAGTCCTCTTCAACACCATAAGTCTGGACTTCAGCAACGTGCTGGACGTCACTCAGAGTCTTGGTTTCTATCTTGGCCATGTTCAACCCTACTGCCAGCATGACTGGACCCTCAGGTAGGAGATTTTAAGTAGTGCTACATATAATGTACAACTTATGATTGGTTGATGGCATCAAAGTTTGTTTGGGTTCAGCTCTCTGCAGCTCTGGGCTGCATCAGTTCTGTGTAAGTACAAAAACAGCCTAAGTTCTCACTTTCTAAAAGAGTTTACAGCCAACTAACGTTCAAGATGTTACACCAGCGCAGCTCAGTGTAGGCTGTAATAACCTAAATCTAAGACCTTCCTCCCAGTTAGTATGAAGTCCTCTGTATATTGTAGGTCTCAGATATTTTGTTTTGAAATGTGGGACAACTTGATGGATGAGGGGGAGGGGTTTTCCTCCTCTGTTATATTGACCTTACATTCCTCTTAATAGATTACATCCTTCAGAAAAGTGTACTGACTGTCTTGTTTTGATTTTAATTTTCCGTCAGCTTAGATCATGTCAGCCGCGCAGCACCAAAGCACTGTGACGTTATCTCATGTTATTGAAGAGTTCTCACTTAATTTCCAATTGTTATTTCACTCTGACTGTAGATTGAGGCTGTGTGGCTTTGAAAGAAGTTACTTACAGCTATTAGTCTGATGAAAAACAATGCAGCATGGGATGCAGCTGTTTGAAATAAATAAATAAATGTTTTTCATGACTAATCAAATTCAATGAAAATGTCATATCATTGGTTACGTTTTGCTTAGCTTTGATAGGGATGTAAGGAAATGTAGATACACCTATATATTGCAGTAATTTGCAGCTACTGCTAGTTGCTGCAAGTCACTGTCAGTGGGACTAACAATGAATTTTATCCATGTATTATCTGTGCTTCATATAAAAAACAGCTAATAGGAAACTGTATTCTTTATTTTTATAATTTTGTGCATTCATTGTACTGTAAAACACATTAAAAATAGACTCTTTAGGGGAAAAAATGATATGTTTCTGCATATGATTTGTGACATATCATGTCATCACCTTTGTATCCTGATTTGTATCCTATCCCCAGACTCTTGCCAACGCACACCCTTAGGTTGGATATTAGCCTCTGATTGTACCACGTGGATGTAAAGTGTATCTTAACTAGCAAACAAAGACGCAACCAAAATACAACCTGAAAGTTTCAAAGCAGAGTTAAGTGTGAACACTAGAACTGAAGATATAACTGTGCAAAAGGCCACCGTTTTCTGCAAATTCATCTTTCAAAAATTATAATATGCAGCAGTTTGAAATAGGGAGAAAGTATCAGGGTTTTTAGTGAACCCATCTTTATACACAGCCACAAAATGATCTTCATATACTCTGCTTCGCTGCTGAAACTGATGCCATCTTTCCTTCATCTTCCTTTTAGTTTCTCCGGTGAGCCAAGCCCTGGCTCTAGTATCCGTTATGTGGAAACTCAGTCCATGCAGATTGGAGCGTCCTACAGTCTCCAGTTTTCATTGGTCATGGGCTGTGGTCGTGAACCTTCCCCCCACATTGACACCCAGGTCCGCCTGGAGTTCTCCACCAATCATGGCCTCACCTGGCACCTGGTCAAAGAGGTAGGGGAGATTCAGAAGCATTTCACTCTTCACTTTTTTGACTGCAAGACATTTCTCCAGGAACAATCGACTTTATGAGGAACTCTGCAGGAACCAAGATCAAACTGGTTCTTGGGTCATTCATTTGCCCTAAAAACATCCCTGTGCAGTGAACAATAGCCCGTCCATGGACAGTGATTTAAAAGTTTAGAGCATTAAAACAGAAACAGTTCTTGTGTGGGATGCACACAGGCCCTGGAACCTCAGGTCAAAAAGGTCCTTTTGTGTATGCACAGCCTGCAGATCACATTTTTCATTACTAAAATTTGTAGAAGTCATCCTTGAGGGAGATGAGGAAACATATAATTTATTCATGATCATGAATATTGATTTACCCATTACAGCTTCAGTAATAATGCGTAAATAATGAGAGTCTTTAAATATGACACTTTTTTCAAATGAGAAATTATCGCAATTACTTTTTTATCATCCTGCTATTAGCGAATACACGGCGATACTTAAATCAGCAAGCAGATCATCCTCCCATGATTCAACATAGATTTTCTGTGATCACAACTGGCTCATAAATATTCATAAAGCACCAAAGTATCTGCCAAGATTTTATTGCTTTCGGAATTGAATAGGGCATAATGATCCCCCCATTAGTGAGTTTTCTCTTAATCTCCAATGTGCGGGAAAATGCCATCATCTGGCAAGTGCAGAATGTAGCTCACTAAATGTCCTATACTGTTAATCCTTGCTTGTCTTCCAGTGCTCAAGGTCAGAGATAGAGTAATCCTGTATTGGCCTTTTAAATATCTATATTGTATGGCTGCTGCTTTCCTGGGGTGATTCTGCCATCTATCAGGCTATTTTCTAAAGAATTGTACCTCCAAACTTATACATTAAAAAGTCTATAGGTTCTGTATAATCAACATTGGTTATTTTATTTTATTTTTTGTAAATATTTAATTCTTTTCTCATAGGCTTGTCTGCCTGGCATGCCAAGCTGCTCTGAGTTCACAGCTCCCAGTGTCTACCACCCGTCAGAGTTCAAAGACTGGAGACGCATCACTCTGTCTCTGCCTCAGAAGACATGGTAAGAAACAAATATGGAAGACAAACATCGTGAGAAAATAGTTTTTAATCTTAGTTTAATATTACTTCATCAGAATTAACACACTGTGATACATCAGATGTTGAACTTTACACCAAAAAATCCTAGGTAGCATACACTCCTATTTCATAACTTGTAAGCTATAAATTCAAGACATGAAATGAGTTGCTGGAGAATTTAGGTTTCCATCTTTTATTACTTTTGAATTCTCAACCCTGCACAATTTTAAGGTCTATGTAATTGTGAGTTTATTTATGTCAAGAGTGATTCCTACAGCAAATACGCCAGTAAGTGGATGTTGGCTTAGCGTTCAGTACATGTTTCATTTTGTCTGTGTTGATTTTGACACGGAAATAGAACAGCATAACTGCTAACTGTAGCAGAGGCTGCATTGCATTACGCAGAGGCATTGTGTGTATTGTAACTGCACCAAAAGTGAAGTGTAATGTATGTATGGAAAGTAAAGAAGTGTAGAGTTGTCCCTGTTGGAGCTGCTAACTTGTTAGTGTAGTAAACTGGGAGAAGATCCTATCATTGCTTAGATGAGCGAGGTTGTATCGCCACCCTAGAGTATCCACCACCACCATAGTGTAGACTGTGCTATGATGTTTAACCAACATAAAGCTGCTGTTTTTCTATGCAGCAGTTGTAGCACATATTAACTAGGTGTCCACCTTAAGGGCACCCCTTAAGCCGGGCATATACACTGTGCAATTTCACCATTACATTGACCGGCATTTAGAATCGTACGTCCACCTTTGCAGTTGGGGCAGACTTCAGGTTTACTTTGCATCATTTGTCATACTGTGCACATAGAGACACCGCAGATGATCACAGCCTGACCAATCGCTTCCAACTGATCGTATGAATTTGTGACATGTTCAATACTCCGGTCATTCAACTGCATTAACTCTCACAGTGGTGCTGATCTTTTAAGCTGTAATACAGCATCTGTCATCTCCACAGTAAGCATGTCTGTGTGATATGTGTCCTTCCCTTGTAACAGGAAATAAATGAACAAGCAGGAAAATATAGGCGCGGAGCTTCAGATGATGCTGGAGTATTTTTTATGACTAAGCTGCGTACTGTTGTTTGTGTGTGCCATAGCCACAGTGTTTTTGCCTGTTTGTGTATTGTAGCTGTGCAGAAGAGATCACTGATATGAGGGATTAAACTTTTTGTCTTGGCCCCAATTAAACTCATACAGTGTGAGCGCTGAGGTCATTTCCAACTCTCTGATTGTACACATGAATCGTGAATGTTGGTCATGTGCTGTAAACAGTTCAGTCCCACGGTGTGAGCTGACATTACCCCGCCACTGATATTCCCAGACATGTGAACTTGTGCCCCGTACCTGCTTATAATAAAACAGAATGCTTGATTCATGGTCTTTTTGAGGAAGCTAATGCTTGACAACACTTTGAAGCAAAAACTAGAAACTGTGTTCAGTCTCCACTTGAAATTCAAGGTTGTAAAGGATATTAACATTTTCATTTTCTTTTATCCCCTTTATATGACCATTCTAAGGCATAAACCATTTTCACATCTGGAAAATATGCACATGGAACAAACACTTTAAATGACATGTCCTCAATCATACAAGGGAAAGGTAGGTATAAAATATAACAAATAATGACGGAAATTACTCACTGCTAAGAAGAAAGGTCGGATGAGTTGGACAATTGTGTACAATAACAGTTCAGGTCAGAGTGACCCCCCTCCTCTATGCGGGAATAAAGGTAAAATTAAATTGATAAAATAAAACTGCTAAATGTTAGTTTACAAGAATAAATGTAAACAAACATACCAAAGGTAATTTTACAAAGCGAATAAAGTTGAGAAAACAATATAAACTACTAAACAAAATAAAGACTTGCTACAAAAGAACTGTAGTAGGCTTCTCAAAAAATCTCAAGAAAGGGCCCCACTCTATAAAATCTGCTCTCCTTCGCACTGGCAACCAAGAGATATTCCTGAAGATTAGATAGGACATTGTGTCTCTGATCCAGTGAGAAGGGATGGATTAACACCAGAATTTTGTATCAAAGCTAAAATAACATTTATGCAAGCTTTTATTCAAAATCATAGAAAACAAATCTCCTTCATCCCATCACTCACACATATTATTTTAAATATGCTGTGTTTGCCTTGTGCAAATAGCAAAACAGGAGATATTTTCCTCCTTTGTACTTGAGAAGAGAAAATATCTTTCCAGTCAGGTATTTGATAAAAGAACACTATCGGTCCCCCTCTGCTGAAATGAAATGAAAAAGAATAGAGGCTTTGCTTCTTAGAGAAATGTGGTTTTCTTATCAACCTGGCTTTGAATAACATTAAGAGCATTTAAACCTCATGTTGTGGAGATAAGTGTTTGCAACTAAGCAGTATTTTAAACAGACACAGATGAAGGATGCCAACACATGTAGCTTGTACATGCATCCTAGCTTAGCAGGCTTGACTGAAAAGATGTGATAATAAATATAAAGCAAGAAGTATTAGCTAATCTTAGTATTGAACCAAACTGATGAAGAAAGTTCCTCCATCTGTGCTCATGTGTGTTTGCAGTTTATATTTTTTGCCTCTTGATGGCAGATCATGTGACAAAAAAAAACATAAAGAATCACCACATTAATAATTTGGTCTTATGGATGGATGTTCCATACCTGTTTTATTATTTTTTTTTTTTACAGTCCTGTCAGGAATCCATTGGTGGAACAACAGCCCACAAAACCTACATACATATACAGAATAGTCATCCTGAGCAGTTCACAAGGAGAGTATGTGCTCCTGCAGCCTGAGCTCACCCATTTATCAACTCAACTAATCACATAAACCTTTCTCACTGAGCACCATGACCTCCACCTCCATTTCCTTCCTCTACCAGCTCCTAAATAAAGGTGGTCTAATCTCCTGCAGGGTGTTATGAGAGGTCACAGTGTCACGGCAGTAGATGATAATAAAACAGTCGTGACCAGCTAGGTATGACCACGAGATGGTCTGAGTTGATATGGGTCGCCAAAGCCGCCAACCAAGAAACCTCTGTGGCACATAATCCCCAATACACCTGACTATCTACGCTTCTGCTAACATTTGTCATGGCTGCACATGCACCAAACAGCAGGCCGGGATAGACACGCATGCACAAACATGCACCCACACTGTACACACTATCACATCCAGAGCCACCTTTAACGGTGATTGTATTATGATGGTCTTGCCCTCTCAGTGACAGTCTTATCAGTCAAATGCATTGCTCCCTTACACACACAAGTACCCACACACACATGAACTTATTCCAAATGATGAGGTTAATCTTTACAGCACTACATCTACAAATCTTTACCCATTGTCAGGCAGTAGATTAAATAGAACAGAGTAGAGAAAACAGAATAGACTAGAATAGAATTTAAGATGCAGTGGTTACAACTGTCACCACATAGCAAAAAGGTTCCTGATTCAAGTTCCTGGGCCTTTCTGTGAAATATTTGTAGGTTCTCCCCATGTATGTGTGGTTAAAAGATGCACTTAATAACAGAGTAGTAAAATCTCTGATGAAGACACACATAGAAAGAGCCAGATGAACTATGTTGGCTTTCAAAGTGTATTTACAAGTGTCTGTAACAGTAATAATAGACTACTTTTAACAAGTATTGACCAAAGTCACAAATGTCACATGAAATGACAGTGAACATGTCTACCAAAAATCCACATTTAACTCATGAACACATATAAAAACAAAAGTCTTAATGAAGCTTAAGATCTCATGTCTAAAATATCAAACATGTCAGAATTACACCTGGTAAATCAGGAGTAGCCATGAACCACTGTCATGTTCCTTTAGCTGTGGCTGATAAATGACACAGACAGGCTGAAATTTGTCCCAAATAAAGTTAAGATATTTGTTTCCTGGTGAAGTATGTTATTTGGGTTATTTTATGGAATTTAAGACCAGTTCTTCTGAAGATGAGTTTTTAGTCAGTTATTGTTTTCAATGCGCTTGTATATTTTGTCTACCACCACTACTGTAAAAGTTGTTACACTGTACATTTTATTTTACTCCCATGCTTTTCTTCTACCTTCAGGTCCAGTGCCACACGTTTCCGCTGGATCCAGAACTACTATGGGGAGCAGGATGAGTGGGCCCTCGATGACATCTACATCGGTCAGCAGTGTCCTAACATGTGCCACGGACATGGCTGGTGTGATCACGGACACTGCCGGTCAGCTTCAGCTCAACTTTTCAATGTCGGAGAACAAAGAGCCACAGAAACTGTTTGACTACATGTTTTTGCGAAGCAGTTTGTAAATCAGGGGTTTGTTCTCTTGTTGTTGTTGTAGGTGTGATGATGGTTTCTCTGGAACAGACTGCCAGCCCTCCTCTCCACTCTCCTCAAGTGTGCTCTCAGACTTTGAGTCCCAGGATGCACTGCTGGCCACATGGCAGGAGGTGATTGGTGGAGAGGTGGTCACCCCAGATATGGGCTGTGGGGTTGTTTCTTCTGGATCGTCCCTGTACTTTAGCAAGGTATCATAATGCTGAAAATGCTTCTCAAGAATTTAAATTGTGATGTTCGTAATTTTGCTGAGGGGAAATTTCGATGGAGCAATACCACTTTGACAAGTGAAATGTGTTTCAACACTTTATGCAAATGCAAGATTGTAAAATCTTTAAACATAAATTGTGAAAATGACTTCAGGGACAGAAAATAATGCCTTTTGTCCATTAGTGTTGGTGGAATTCCAGTTTGACAAAAATTTATAAATGCCTTAGTGTTATTAATATTTAATAACTCTAAAAAAAATGTGCTGTGTGGCTAAGACGCTGTATGAAATCCCTGATTATTTGTTATTTTTCTTTGCCAAAAACTGTTGACCTCTGGACCTCTTCCTCAAATGACCTTCTTAATTACTATACATAGATCCAAGTCGAGATGTTGCAGCTGTTTCCAGGAAACACACTCACAGTTTCAGTTACATTATTATGAAGACTGAGAATATTGGCAGAAAAGGCAATAATTCTTTTTTGGATTACCGGAAAGTCCCCATGCTACCATGTAAGTGGAACATTCCTTCACAAGTATTATTTATGCATATGTGTTATTTACAGGCTGGACTGAGGCAGCTTGTGAGCTGGGACCTGGACACTGAGTGGGCGGAGTTCGTACAGTTCTACCTGCGAGTGGGCGGAGACTGGGCGGAGTGCAACCAGGCAGACAGCAGAGAGGAGGGAGTGCTGTTGCAGTACAGCAACGATGGGGGCATCAGCTGGGGCCTCATTGCAGAGATGTATTTCACTGACTTCACCAAGCCGCGGTAAGAAATCCTGGCACAAGGAGAGAGGAAAATCATGTTACAATCCTTATTTCATAATAAGAATAATTCATTTTATTGCAGTGATTTTATATATTATGCAATACACCTGGAACAGACACCAGGAAAAGTTTGTTCTCAAGCACCGCCATCCGTCTGAAACATTAGAGCTACAATCTGGTAAAATGTGTAAAAGTTTGCTTCTTTCTTTATTTGAAGCAAAAAGGAAGCCCCATAAAAATGAGTAGTCTAAGCTCAATGGCAGACACCTCTTGCTGTAAATGTTCTCCCTGGTGTTTTTATGAGTGTTGGCATGTTTAAAACATGGCACCCAAATTGTCTCAGATTTGATTTTTTAAATTAAATGCTATAAAAGTTTCAAAATTCGAGTTATTTCTTGTTAAAGGTCTTAGACTTTAGATACCATGGGGACTGAGACCTTTTTTTAATCAAATCTATTTTGGGACGTTTTGAGTGCTGTCTCAGAAAACACCAGAAAAACATGGCTGCAGCAACTTAACGCTCACTTATATTTGTTCCTTTTCCTCTCTTGAGAGAGCTGTGGCCTTTTTAATTCCATTAATAGATTAATACTTGGCACCCTGGCTTGCAACAGTTAAGAGAAATTATAATCTCATATGAACAAATTAACATTCTTGCACATTAGGCCAAAAAAGTCAATCATATTACACCTGTGTTGATTGCTGTTATATATTTTGATCAATTATGGGAAACCCTGTACAAATGTAAGCTACATTCATTTGTTCATATGTACTTCTTAATATAATGATAATACATTATCTTGTTTCATATTTATCATGTATGCCGGCCTGCTGACAGAAACTGTTCAAACTGTGTGGCCAGGATACTTTTAATATGTTCTGTTTTTTAAAGAGAACGGTTCTGATAAAATAACAGAAACATATAAAAAAATAAGCCTGACTGTTTTTTCTTCCTCAGCTTTGTTCACTATGAGCTCCCCTTGGCATCCAAGACCCCCTCTACGAGGTTTCGCTGGTGGCAGCCTCTTCACTCCGGGGACGGCTATGACCAGTGGGCCATAGACGACGTCATCATTTTATCAGAGAGGGAGAAACACATCATCCCCATGGCCAATCCAACTCTCCCACAGGTTTGGAAACCACTGAAGAATTTCCTTTCCCTAAATTTGCTCTTATTTTTGTCCTTTTTTGGATTTTACCTTGCACAGCAGCTATGGTTTTGTCTTGGAATTATACGCCTTTGTTGTAATGGAAAATGTCTGACAAAGTGTGATAGTAAAGCTACAAAACCTTAAATCTTTCTATCTCATGTTTTCATTTATCTAATGGAAAATCCATCCAGGCACAGGCACTAACACATGCCACTTTTTTTTCTGCTCCCAGAACTTTTATGAAAAGCCGGCATTCGACTACCCTCTGAACCAGATGAGTGTGTGGCTGATGCTTGGTAATGAGGGCATGGAGAGGGAGAGCAACAACAGCTTCTGTGCCCCCACACCCTCTGCCATGGTGTTTGGGCGCTCAGATGGGGATAGAGTGGCCGTCACCAGGGACCTGGCACTGCGTCCTGGCTACACCCTTCAGTTTAAGGTCCCCACATGAAAACTTTAAAAGCTGAAAGTATTCAGATAAAAATGTAACTTTATCACCACAATGATTTTTATCTTGTTTTTTCTTGCCCTCCAGTTGAACATTGGTTGTGAGTCAGAGTTCAGTGCATCTGCCCCAGTCCTGCTGCAGTACTCCCATGATGCTGGCCGTACCTGGGCTCTAGTAAGAGAGGGCTGTTACCCAGGGACCCCAGGGTCAGGTGTCTGTGAGGGCAGTGGTCGTGAGCTCAGAGAGCCCACCGTCTACAACACAGGGGACTATGAACAGTGGACCAGGGTCACTGTGGTCATACCACGCAATGTAGCAGCCAGGTAGCTTTGTTTACAGCTTCGTTTTCTGGTCACAGTTATTTCCATGAAACTTGATGTGCATGATTTAAAAGCTTGTAAACTCTGCCTTTCACCTTATTTTCCAGTAAAACCAGGTTCCGCTGGTTTCAGGAGAGCAGTGTGTACAGAGATGCCCCTGCTTTTGCCTTGGATGGAGTCTATATCTCTGAGCCCTGTCCAAACCACTGTGGTGGACATGGAGACTGCATTTCTGGAGTCTGCTTCTGTGATATGGGATATACAGGTACGTGATATTTTAGTATAGATCATCAACTACATTTGTACAGAGCTCTGTTATTTTCTTGATAGATGCGTATGGACAGGATTTTCAAGTAACCATAAAATAATAATATTATCCTGGTCTAGATAAGATATAGTTTAAATGTTATTATTTTCTTACATGTATGTAATTATATGCCATCAAAAAGCCATACTGCTGCCAGTCATGTGAGGGCAACTTCAATATTTTCATGTAAAGGATTCCTGCAGATCCTTAAACAGTCTTGAAATGTCTTTTATTTGATCTTTAAAAATCAAGGTTTTCAAGGGAAAAAAAAAAACTAATTTCGACCTGTAAGAGGTATTTGTTATAAGATGGCATTTTGACTTAGAAAAATTTTATGATATCTGTTTTAGGACCTTTAAAGGCTGGCTCAGCAAACACCAGTAAGGATGCACAATATTGGATTTTTGGTGATATCCGATATGCCGATATTTTTTAACTAATTACTGCCGATACCAATACTACTACTGATATTTCTGGTCAAGAGCTCAAGCTCTGTATAAACAAAAATGGACTTGTTTGTTTCAGTGTTGCGGTATATTTTTGTGAGGAAGAGATGTAAAACAAGAAAAACAGCATTTAACTCTTGTAAAAATGAAAACCTTGATTTTTAAATGTATCCATGCAGTAATGAGAAGGAGCATCAATGTTGTACATTTGTGTAATTTGCTGATATTCCAGATGATATGTGGCCAATATATCGGCTGTAAATATCTGCCATACCGATACTTAACTTTTTAGGCTGATATCGGTCAATATTTACATCGAACCGATAATATCGTGCATCCATAAACACCAGAAATGAATTTGTGGCAACAACATGACGGGTGTTCTCTCTTTTGTATCCCTTCTCTCCTCTTGGAAAATCATTGGCTTGTTACTTTGTTTTGGTAAAATAACAATTATTTCTATTACACAAAAATAAATAAATAAATGCATACTTTACCTGTGATAATTGCCATTTGTTCTGCTGTGCATAAAAAGGTCTCACTTTTCTCAATGCAGGTCTTAAAAAGCCTTGAATTTGATTTCAAAGGGTGCCCAGGAACCCTGCATGATGTCTTTTGCTCAGTTTGATATTCCAGGTTGTATTTTCACTATTCATGGCTGACAGGTGGATTTCTGTAAAGGGTCACACATGAAGTCATTCCTGATATAGCTGCTATAACCTCATGGATTTATTTGATGGACTGAAGGTATTTAACAAAATAAAGTCTGAATTTGACAAAATTCTTCAACTGAAGGAGGGGCACGGGGGTCCTGACAAGGGTCTGCTGGAGCCAGCTGTTGATCACTGTTATAGAGCAGGAAGAAGACAAAATAGCAGTGTTTTTAATGTATTTGTATGTGCTTTACCAAATGACTTCTTCTTTTTCCTCAGTGGAGCAGGACAGCTGTGTCCCATCAGTAGCCAGTCCCACAGAGCTGACTGAGGGCTTTGAGGGTAAACTGAGCCCACTGTGGCAGAGCCTGAGTGGGGGAGTCATTGGCGGTGGCTGTGGCATCATTGGTGAGGGAAAAGCACTTTACTTTAATAGTCCTGGGAGGAGAGAAGCACACACAGTTCCTCTTGACACCACCAACACAAGGTGAGCTGATCAACCTCTTGCCTATGTTCTCTGTATGTTTGTATGTGGATGTTTCATGTGTATAAAATAATGCATAAATGCTATTTGTGTACAGGTTGGTTCAATTCTACATACGAATTGGAAGCAAGAGTTTGGGACCAACCTGCACCAGGCCTCGCTCTCGCAATGAAGGTAACTATCAAGTAATGTGTTCATGTGGCTGTTTCTCAACAGTGCAGCCTTCCTACCTTCACATGATTTGTTCTTTTCACCACTGGCTTGTCTCCATTGGTTTCTTTTGGCACTTCAGTCTTAAAACCACTGTGTGATCTGTTAAGACTGTGTAGGTTCAGATCTAGTACTTGTTTTCAGAATTTAATGTAACAAGAATCAAAGAGGGGTGTTTCCTGTTTTGTTCTTTACATCAGTGAGCAGATAGTGGATTTCTGGCCTGCAGCAATGCTAAGGGCTCTGTCTGATTGTTTCTGTAGCATCAGATAACACACTGCCAGCCTTCTTATCAGTGTTTCTCTAAAGATCAGTCATCTGTTTTTCCTTTCTATTGTATTTTATTCCTCATGAATACTGCTTAAAACTAATCACTTCCTCTGTGTACATGTGTCTAACAAAGAGTGCTAAAATGTTGTTTACTCTGTTTTCTTCTCTCTGTTTTTAGGTGTCATTGTCCAATTTTCTACCAACAATGGTGTCCAGTGGCAGTTCTTGAGGGAGCTGGACTTTAGCTCCTTCCTGGAGCCCCAAGTGGTCACCATCGAGCTACCGCCCGCAGCCAAAACCCCCTACACAGTGTTTCGGTGGTGGCAGCCACAGCAAGGTTAGCACGTAACTTGTCTTCAGAGTCCCATAATTGCAAAGTTATAATTCTTGAATATCCTCTTAATATTGAAGTTTCAGTTTGTTTTTAACGTTTTCTTCCCTTCTGTTTATCTTTTTTTAGGGAAGCACTCTGCACAGTGGGCTCTGGATGATGTCTTGATTGGCATGAACGACAGCTCCAGGACAGGTTTCCATGACAAGTTTGATGGCTCGACACCTCTGAGGCACAACTGGTACCGCATTCAGGGTGGGGAGGTGACAGTGGACTGTTTGTCTCTGGACACAGCTCTAACCTTCAACTCTGAGGCCATTGATAGTGAGTCATTCAAACACATTACAGTTTATGAGCTCATTTGTTCAGTGCAGAGGGCTTTTGAACACCCTTATTTACCGTAATGGCCTGTAGTGAAGGAGAAGGAGTATCCTATTGCTTTTTCAATAGTCACAGTTGGGTCCAAGAAAAACCCACTAAGCGCACAATTGTGAGGCTGATGTGTGTTTGAAGTGTAAGTGATACAGTAAATGACTGCAACAGAAGATTGAGATTGTATAACAGCTGGACAACTCAATGATAAAACTCAAAGATAAAATATTTATACAAATGCATACAAATTTGAATCTAGTACGTCACTTTCTTGTATATTTATACACGCCTCTCCTCAGTGAAGCACATAAATAGCTTCACAGTGGCATCACAGTACTGCACACACAACATGCTGAAATTGAATAACCCATTTACTGCGGTGCCGTGGGTCCTGAATTATTAATGCGAGCAAACCTGAATGAGCATCCTGCCTGTTATTTATGCTTGCATCAAGCTGTAAGCGGATTTACTTTACACAAATATTACATTACAACTGGGTCTTCATTTAGCATGCACAACAAGAGCATGTACAGAAAGATTAATTTGACAACACAAATATAAACAAAAAGCTCTCGTGACCCTCTGTGTTTATTGACTGTCACACTACCAAGTCTTTTTCTCTTTTGCGCCTTACATGCAGTCATTTTACTCACAACACAGTATTGCTCATTATTTTACAGGCTATTGCTGCATTTAAAACAGGCTAGTATTGACGGGAAACTGCATGGACAGGGAAATCAAGGCAAACGCTTCACCCTGATTAGTAGTGTTACTTGGTGTGGTTTCAAGTTTAATCCCTTATGTTTTAATTTAATCCATAGCATACACAACCTACCCTGAAGGGTCTCTCAACCAAAACAATAAATAGTAAATGGACCTAAGCTTATAGAGCGCATTTCTAGTCTTTCTGACTACTCAGTACACTGCAAGTCACATACAACCATTCACTCTCACATTCATTCACTGATGATTGAAGTTAAACTGTCCATCAGCATTCTCATCCTCGCCCTTTCATGCCCATTTACATGCCACTGATGCAGCAATGGGAACAATGTGGGGTCAAGTGTTTTGCCCTAGGACCCTTCAACATGTGACAGCCGAAGCTGGGCTCTAACCTGCAACCTTCTAATTGTTGGTAGAGCGTTTTACCAGTCTATACCACCGAAAAGATGAGTAGAGACAAACATACCATCAGCTCTGCCCATCTCTGCTGCTTATTTTTTTTTTAATTAAAGAGTCTATTCAATAAAAACTGCACTCCACACTCCATATATGAAACAGTAAATCATTGTCTCTGTTTAATGGAGGATTTTCAAATAGCCAGGAGAAAAGTGGACCACCTGGTTGCGCTATGATGTACCATCAAAGCATCTTGGGGTTGCTTGCAGCACAGACCAGAATGTCCACTCTTAACTTTTCTTCCCCGCTAAGTGAAATTCATCCACAAAATGTAAATAACTGTTTACTATTCAGCTACTTTACATTATGGAGTGCCCCTGAATCCTTAATTCAACAAGAACTGAACAGTACAGGCTGGTGGAGCTAGTGGTGGATGTCCTCCTGCTAAATATGGAGGTGTTTGGGGGAGGGAGTAACATGACGGAGCAGGAGAGAGTATTCACTGTCCAGCACAATTAAGTCACACAAAATTAAATGAGTTACAAAAACGAAAATCGGAAAACCTTTGTTGCAACTCATGCCTTCTTACGTAACAGTCTTTGACATAGCAAACAGTGTTACCACGGCAGCATGTCGTGCCTTTAATGGCAGCTCTGTCCCCGCAGCAAGACATGCACCATCAGAGCTATTAGAAGTAAGGATTTCTTTGGCTTAAATGACTTATGGAGGTGTAAGGGGTATTGTAGGCACTCATGTAGGATGTGTTTTATAAAGGATTAGCAATTTTAGACATTTAAGTTTCTTTTTTTGTAATCAAATATTTATTCAATTTTAAAACATACAAAGGAGACCAGAATATAACACAGCAGTAAACAAAGCGAAATGATAAAAACAGATAATACACAATAATAACAATAATAATAATAATAATAATAATAACAATAATAACAATAATAATAATTCAAAAACAAAACAAAACAACCAAAACAAAAAAAAACATCCAATCCCTCCCATCACCCCAGGGCAACCCAGAACCCAATGGCAAAAGGTAATGTCTGGCTAGATGGCTAGATCCGCTCCTTCAGTTTTCTCACAGTTGACAACCATAGACTAATCTTGGATTCCTTAATTCCAGTCACACGAGCATTTAAGTTTCTTAATATCTAAACATTCTTCATTTTGTCTCTGTTACAGGTGCATGTTGTTTGGGACATATTGAAATAAAACCTAACACCATTGATAGATTCAAAAACTTATGTTACTGTCACTCTCTGTCTCCAGAGAAGCCACGGTACGCAGAAAGCTGGGACTTTGAGGTGACAGGCTCGTCGTTCCTGCAGTTTGAGCTGAGTATGGGCTGCAGTAAGTCCACGTCTTTCTCCCATGGTGTGCGACTGGAATATTCCACAGACTGTGGACACCACTGGTCTCTGATCACCCCAGAGTGTGTGCCCCCAGCCATTGGCTGTGCTGGTTATACTCAGAGCTCCGTTTATACCTCAACGCAGTACAAACACTGGAGGAGGATCACTGTCTACTTGCCAAGTGCTGCCAAGTATGTCTTTTCAAACTTTTGTTCCTTAATTAGTAGGTATTGTTAGTGAAGTGCTTTAACATCTTCCCTGTTGACTCCTTCAGTTCTCCCAGAACTCGGTTCCGTTGGATCCAGACCCACTTTACCCCAGGAGCAGAAGGATGGGCTCTCGATAACGTGCTGCTTGCCCCTGGCTGTCCCTGGATGTGCTCTGGTCATGGTCTGTGTGACAATGGACGCTGCGTGTAAGTATAACAAGCTTCTCTACACAGCTCTTATCCACTTATTAAACAGCTGTTTTCTGCTTGGATGCAAATGTCACATACCATTACATTCACCCACACTCTCCTCACAAAGATGTGACAAGGGCTACGGAGGGGCTCACTGTGTGCCGTTGACCCCCCTACCATCTGTGCTGAGAGAGGACTTCAATGAGAACCTGCAGCAGGAGACATGGCCTGAAGTATACGGAGCAGAGAGGGGGACCCTGAGTGGAGAGCCTCTTAAATCTGGAATGGCTCTCATCTTCAAAGGGGTAGAAATAGAAAACAACTTGTTAAAAAACCTCAAGAAACATTTAAACTGTTAAATCACAAAAATATGATCTCTCACCAACAGCGCTATTCTTGTCTGTTTGCAGGATGGTATGCGAATGATAGTGTCAAGAGATCTGGACTGCTCCAACACTCTTTACATTCAGTTTTCATTCAAATTTATCACCAAAGGTAAACTACACCTCACTGTTTTTTCAGATGCAGTGATCCTGCTCCTGAGAGAAAGTTTGTATTTTTGTTAGTTTTTGTATTAACAGTTGTTCTTTTTGTTTTTTTCAGGTGTCCCAGAGCGCTCACATTCAGTGCTTCTGCAGTACTCTGTAAATGGAGGAATCAGCTGGCTCATGTTGGATGAGTTTTACTTCCCAACTTCCACGGACACTCTGTTCCTCCACCTGCCACTGCCAGCCAGTGCTCAGACCAACGCCACCCGCTTCAGACTTTGGCAGCCTTACAACAGTGGTGAGAGGATGGTCACCCATGATTTTAACATCTGAATCTGTTACAGCTATGCCATATAACCTTAACAATGTTCTGCCCTTCAGGTAAAAAGGAGGAGGTGTGGGTAATAGATGATCTCATCATTGATGGCAGCTCCTTACAAAACACGCCGGTGGTGATAGACAGCTTTGAAGAAGGCCCCAACGAGTCCAACTGGCTGTTCTACCCTGGAGGAAACACCGGCCTCTACTGTCCTTACCAGAAGACTGGACTGTAAGAAACACATTTAGTTCTGAATGTTTACGATGGCAGTGCCCTGACGTGGCTTGTGTTTTGGATTATTCATGAGCCCAGTGGTGAAGGCTGTTTTTTGCCATTGACTCATTTTGTGCTTGTGTGTGATGCAGGGAGGAGGATGAGTCAGCCATGGTGTTTGTCTCCAGCGAGCTTGGAGAACACTCCATCACCACCAGGGACATAGACGTAAATGAGAACACTATCATCCAGTTTGAGGTACACAAGCACAGACTCGATGACTCCTTTCTAAATAAACAATCTTAGTTCTAGCGAAACATAAATGATGACTGGTCATCTCTGGTAATTCATTAAATATGACTATTTTCTCCAGATTAATGTTGGTTGCACAGCTGAGAGCTCATCTGCCAACCCAGTGCGTCTGGAGTTTTCACGTGACTTTGGTGCCACATGGCATCTTTTGGTTCCACTGTGTGCTGGTGCCCCCCAGCCCTCCTCACTGTGCTCCACAGAGCTCCATCCTGCCAGCATCTATTTCCCCGGTACAACTCAGGGCTGGAGGAGGGAAGTCATTCACTTTGGCAAGCTTCGTCTCTGTGGGTAAGGATGATATACAAACAACAATACAGACTTTTCTAACTCTTTCCAAATCAAACCCGTTAAACTCTGACCATTATTCTCTCACTCCAATCTTTGTGCGCTGGTTTCCTAACAGGTCAGTGAGGTTCCGCTGGTATCAGGGTTTCTTTTCCACTGGCTCTAATCCTCCAACATGGGCATTAGACAATGTCTACATTGGCCCACAGTGTCAGGACATGTGTAATGGTCATGGAGCCTGTGTGGGTGGCACCCACTGTTTATGTGACCCTGGCTACTCTGGATCTGACTGCTCTATTCCTGACACCCCCAACCCTGACTTCCTGAAGGAGGACTTCGAAGGTACGTTGAGAAAAAGATTTACATCAAGGAAGTAGTCTGTCAGTGCATACGACAGGAGCCCCAGATTAAACTCTTAAATTATACAACAATCATATTACTGTTAAGTTCTAAACCAAGGGTGTCCAAACTTTCTACATCAAGGGCCACATAAAGAGGAATACATGGACAGCTGAGCCACTTGCTGCACCTCATTTTTAGTGTATTTAAGTTAAAATTTTAGGGTTATCACTGAAATCACACCTAGTCAGGGCAAGAATGACCTTTTGAGCAACAGAGATGGAGACACTGACGGCTAATTTTCACTGCAGATTCAAAACAAGAGCAAACTGCACAAATGTTGGTGCTCAAATATGAATATTGCAATATACTTTGTAAATGAGACCTTTTGACAAAGTAAATATGGCAGAAAATGTCATGATTGATGATATTTGCTACTGTAATCAAAATGTCTTTATTCCTTCAACTGTTTCAGGGGTCGATTCAAAATGGGCAGCAGGCTACATTTGGCCCTCAGGCCATAGTTTGGACACCCCTGTTCTAAACTGAGGGGTTTTTTTTTATTATTTCAGATTCATGATCTTTCACAGAACCATTATAAAAAAACATCTTTTGGTTTAAATGATTTCACCTGTCTGCCTTAATTTTTTCTGCTCTCTTCCTGTTTGTCATAAATGCTGATTAATGTTGTTTGTTGGTGTACTGTTTTTCTCCATAGGGGGCGCTGTGGATGCTGAGCGCTTCAGACAACTGAGTGGTGGTAAACCATCAAGGAAGTGCGGCATTATGTCCAGTGGGAACCATCTTTTCTTCAGTGAGGACGGTCTACGCATGTTGGTCACAACTGACATGGACCTATCAAATGCCAGGTACATGGGTTAAAAGAAAAATAAATAAAAAGACAGCATCAATTTACCTCATCAGGATGTTTTTTTTTCATTTTGGATTATCTTAATCTCTGTTTGCTGCAGGTTTGTTCAGTTCTTCCTACGCCTCGGCTGTGGTAAAGCGGCTCCAGATCCTCGCTCTCAGCCAGTTTTGCTCCAGTTCTCTGTGGACGGAGGTCTTACCTGGGGTCTCCTTCAGGAATTCCTCTTCAGCAACAGCAGTAATCAAGCTCGTCTGGTGGCCCTGGAGATCCCTCTGCGCGCCCGTACACCATCCACTCGCCTCCGCTGGTGGCAGCCATCTGAGAACGGACACTTTTATAGCCCATGGGTCATTGACCAGGTACAGTGAGTCAGGATCCAGCCATTGATCTGTTTATTGTATCATTTTCACAGACACATTATAAAATATGAAAGGTTTCTTTTTATTTCATCCCTCATTCAGATCAGTGATACAAACATGTATCTTTCTTCTCTAGGTTGTGGTAGGCGGCAGTGCCAGTGGCTGGGGACCTCTGGAAGATGATTTCTCCTCCATAGATGGACGGTCATGGCTCCTCCACCCTGGAGGAACCCGCATGCCTGTTTGTGGCTCTGATGGGCCTGCTTTTGCATTTATTGAGAAGTCCAACACACGCTATGCTGTCACCACTGACATCAGTTTGGGTCCAGATGCCTTCATCCAGTTCGACTTCTCTGCATCCTGCTCTGTCACCAACTCCTGCTACTGTAAGCATTAAAAAATCCAAGATTGTCTATTTGTACTGAATAAGGCTGTGACTGCTATTATCTGTTAATATGTTTTGACATTCTGTTCAAGTCAGTGTTAATTTTGTTGACTTTTTATTTTTGTCATAGTTTTCATCAACAACCTTTTTTCCCCTGACGAAAACTAGACACTAACGAACAAAAACAAGTGCACATGGACTAAAAACTAAATTAACTGACATTTTCGTCAACAAATAAAACTAGGCTAAAATGTTTGACAGAGACTTCATCCATTCAGAGCAAATTTCGTCACATAGAAAGTAGGGACAAGTTAGGAATATATCCAATCACAGCTACTTTGGTTGTGTGGAAAGGTTGGACAAGTTAAGAGGGACATCCAATCACACCTGCCTTAGCTTTGTGGTGGTGGGATCCAAGTGTAAAACATGACTTCAGAAATTCAAGGAAACATTAATAAATGCCTTACACTTTACACTTCATATTTTAGTTGACTAAATTTACATTAGATTTCATCGACTAAAATGCTGTGAAATTTCATCAACTAAAACTAGACTAAAATAACAACAATTTAGATGACTAAATGATGACTAAAACTAAAAGATATTTTAGGCAAAAGACTAAAACTAAATTAGAAAGTGTTGTCAAAATTAACACTGGTTCAAGTATTGAATCGTTGTGACCAATTTCCCATAAGCCATAGTGATGTATCTTAAGACTTAACAAACCATTCATATTCACGTAAACATCATTAACTCTGGTTACCCCATTCCTTGCTACAACACCTCAACTACCAGGCTCCTGGGATGTTTATTTTTGCAGCGCAACCTGCAGTCTTAGAAATCAGTCAAAAATTGAACCGCTTGGCATATGGTTGGCTTAACCAGGATTAAATGCTGATAAAGCACTGCAGACCTGGTGTATCTGCCTAATTTCAAGCAGAATGGAGGGTACGACAGCAAATCTTAAACACGTCCTCACCTCTTACTGTACTCAGCCTGCCAATGCCAGTGCATATGTTATGGAAGAAATCAGAGTAATTTCCTTGTTTGTTTACAAAACTCAGTCACATATCATTCCAAAGCACAACGCTATCTTTCCCATGTTTGTTAAGCTAATACATGACTTGGCTTAGATAGTACCTTCGCAAGTATATGAAGACTGTCAGGAAAAAAGATAAGGCAGAAACACAAACACTCAAATTCATGTAAATGTATCTAGGTAAAGTTTTGAGTTGTTGGGCTTTCAATATTGGAAGATGTTTGGGGATTTCCCTTAAATTACATAATGCTGAAAATTCTTCCTTTCGTTCTTCTGTAGCTGTAGAGTTAGAATACTCTCTGGATCTGGGTTTGACCTGGCAGCCTGTGGTGAGAGACTGTCTACCAACAAGCCCAGACTGCACCTCCTACACCCTTCAGAGGCTGCTGGTGTCTGACACTTACAACAAGTGGGGCCGTGCTACCCTACCTATTCCATCATATGCCAGGTCAGAACTGATCTATTTGTTACACAGACTCATAGACACACTTGTGTAGCTTACCCCTCCTTTGCAACTTACCTGTTTTATTATTTCAATCAGTGATGTCACTGCTCGATTTTTAGCTACACTGCATCATTTTTGTCTTTAGGTCTCCAGCCACCAGGTTTCGCTGGTTCCAGCAAGCTCCCTTTGATAAGCAGCAGACCTGGGCTCTGGATAATCTCTACATCGGAGACGGCTGCCCAGACATGTGCACTGGACACGGCCGCTGCCAACAGAGCTCCTGTGTGTAAGTACTGTCATTGACATGTAAATCAAAGTTTATTTATGTATTTGATAAGGAAAGTGCACATCAATCAACATTTTCGTAATACACGTCAATGTAAATACACCGGAATTAGCACAAACAGCTAAATTTCATCCATTGTCCCAAGGCAGGTAATTACACAGAAAGGAAAAACCAGATTATAATAACAGCACATTCACAAGACAGTAAACAGAAAACACACAGTTTTAACAAACAAGATGGACACAATGTGTACATAACAAATAACTCACAATCTATCTAAAAGCAGGAAACATCAAAACTCTCAGCAGCAGCAGTAACAGCAATGGAGGAGGAGACGTACATTATGAATGATTACATGACTGGTTTGTTTTCAACCAATGTTTAACTTTCTTTTGAAATGTTAAATAGTTGTCACTGTCTCTGATCTGTGCTGATAATGTGCTCCATGAATGTGCACCTCTAATAGACGCCACCATCTGACTAAACTCTGTTCTACGCCTCGGTGTATTGCAGTCTCCTCTGGTTTGTGCGCTGGTATTCATGCTAGTGTCCTTTTTCTGAATAAAATCATTTAATGGTGGGGGAGCAAGTTCGACCAAGTTTCTGATTGAAATGTGTGTATTTTACGCGTGAAAAACTAACATTTTTGTCCATTTTGTTCTGTGAAGGAATAATGTCTTCTTTTGTTTATTTAAAGTTTATTTTTTTAATATTTTATGTATATTCTATTCTATATTTGTTTATTTCTTTGTCAGTAATCCTGCCCTTGCTCTTGACTTGCCCATTCTGCCCAGGTGTGACCCAGAGTGGGGTGGAGAGTACTGTGACGAGCCTGTGGTTCCTCTGCCCTCCCAGCTGAAGGACAGCTTCAGTCGAGCCCCCTCACTCAGCCACTGGCACATCCTCACCGGTGGGAAGCTCAGCACTGTTTGTGGAGCTGTCGCCTCCGGGGCTGCTCTGCACTTTAGTGGGGTAAAAACACGTCCACGTTTGATGTTTGACTTGTTTGGCTTCTCACTTGTGATCTATGAGGGTCTCGGCTCCCACCGGTCAACATAGTTGGGTTGAGGTCATGAGGTGCCATGTTGAAGGGCATCAAGCATCGTCTTTACCTTAAGTTTGCAGGAAGACATTCTTGATCTAACCATTCAGCATATTTAACTAGTCCATCTGGGAAAGAGCCCATAGAAAGTGTTTGGGAATTGGCAGAACCTTCAAAAGCATATCCAGCAGGTGATTGGATGATCGTTCCATCAATCACATTCGTTACAGGCCAATCGGATAAAGAATTACAGCGGGCATGGGTACTGCTGCGGTGTAAAGGACAGAACACTAAGTAGAACAAAATTTACAGCAAACATTGTTGGCAGTGGAGCAAAAATATCCTTTCTATCAAAAAGTTTGTAGTTTTGTTTTTTATTTAATAAAGAAATGTGATCCAGATCTGATAAAACTGCTACTGAAGCTGTTAGCATCTATGCTAATCTCTGTACAAGCAGTCACTTCCTGCTGTCAATTCTCTAGTAGCTCCAATCTCTTGTAGGACGCTGACTGGGCCAGGCTGCTTTTGGCCTTTTATAGTCGTTGAGATCGGAGCTTGGCAAGATGGATCTGCCTGATTGCGGACAATAAATCAGGCTGATCCATCTGCACTGCAAGGTTAGCCTTAATCATTTGAAGCTGGTGATGCTGTTTGAGGGGATTAGGGCGTAACTGTGTGGTTGGTCTGGACCATCTGATTGGTTTTCCAAGGAACCAAGCCAAAATCCTAAGCCGTAATTGACTTTTTGAGCATTAACCTGCCGTCTGACAAGGCAAATGACCAAAGACGGCTGTGTTTATAAGGGGTGTTGGTGGTTCTCTCTCTTTTCCAGTGTGACATATTTCTTTGAACTTAATTTTGAGACTTTGGACATCCTCTCATTAAGTCCTCAAGGAAATAAGCTCGGATTTAAATGTTACTTCACTGATCGTTACTCCTTAAGTAAAACAGATATCAGCATGTTATAATTTGAAGACAGTATAAATCGATATAGGAAGGGTACATTAGTACAGATGATTACTGTGTGCAGACTAAATCCCGACAATATTGATTTTATTATCATGACTTGTCACTCAACTCTCCAACGTAGGAGTTCAATAGTTAGATTTTGAGTATCACTGAACTAGAGCACCAGAGTTTTCTGTTTACTTTTCAGGTCCCATGTCCTGTAAAGGAATTTTCTTTGCTTTTAATGTTGTTTGAAGGGACCTGGGAGGCAGAAGAACATGACAGCTTTTACAAAACACTCAGTTCATGAAGAGATTAGCTCTGCCTCTTTAAAGAAAATGCCCCTTGAATGCTCTTTTTTTCCTTCTGAGGTTTATAATGTAATAGCTTTACAGCCTTGCGTGTTTTCTGTTCATCACAAGCAGACATCATGACTGTTTTAAAAGTTCGCTCTGTGGCCTGTGACCCCTTCTCCCCCTCATCAGATGTTGTTTGTACAGACGATCAGCGCAGAGTTCATTATCATAGCCTCCCGTAGCCTCAGATCAGAGTGTTTCCAAAGTGGAGGGAAAAAGAGCTACATCTGATCCTCGACTGGGACCTTTAACTTCCACTTTTTGTCTTTCTTGGAAAATGTTCTTTACTTTTTACTTCATGAGGAATAAATTCAATAAAGTGCTACCATACTTCAATAAAAGGGTATTTTCTTGTCCTCCAGGGTGTTTAGTTCATGCACTGATATAGCAGTTCAGGTTGAATTAAGTTCATCTCAGTTATGACTTTTTCTTTATGTGGACATGAGCTACTATTAACCCTTAATCTCATACTAGGTTGTGGTTCAAAGAGCAAATCCCAGCATTAAGGAACACAAAGCACAAACATGTTCGACTCAAAGAGCCAGCAGACATTAGTGTGTGTGCGTTTGAGTTTTACGGTGAAAGACCTCTAAGTAATAGCTGTCAAGCTTTATGTACAGCTTGAGTTTACCCTCTGGCACTTGGAGCAACATTGTAAAAGGTTGTCTATTAATGGGCTGATGTTGGATGAAAGCACTGGATGGGATTTTTACAAGGGATCATTTGGATGCAGCTCAGGTTCTGTCAAAATAACTCACTATTTAGTTTAACTTCTGAGACTCTTTGGGCTTAATTTCAGTGATAATGCATCTTAACAGACAATAGTTCAATTACAAAAAGACTGGCTATGCTAACTGCTTTATTTCTGTGCAGAGTTGCAGCCGTCAGCTTGTGACAGTTGACCTGAACTTGACCAACGCTGAGTTCATCCAGTTTTACTTCATGTACGGCTGCATGATCCCACCCAGCAACCGTAACCAGGGAGTACTTTTGGAGTACAGCTTGAACGGAGGAATTAACTGGCACCTACTGACAGAAATCTTCTACGATCTTTACACAAAGCCTGGGTGAGTTTTACCTTTACCACTTCATCACCTGATAGCTGAAGCTTTCACCCAGCTGATTGAAAAAGTGTGGCAAAATACCCATCACTGTTGTGATGTGTCCTCTGTCTTCAGGTTTGTGAATGTGCTGCTGCCTCCTGCTGCACGTCAGGAGGGAGTGCGTGTGCGCTGGTGGCAGCCACAGCATGAAGGACTGGACCACAGTGATTGGGCTCTGGATAATGTCCTTATTGCTGGGTCAGACCCAAGAGCACAGATATCTGACACATTTGGAGGAGTGGCCTTGCCCAGCCATGAGAGAGCTCCTGCTGATGAAACATCTGGAAGGATAGGGCAGCTGAGCGAGCAGGAGGAAACACCCATAGGTATACAGCAACTTTTCCCTCAGTACAACCATTTAAAGTAAACAAGTGCTGTTTGTAACTTCTAAGGATCAAAGGGATGTATAAAGAAGAACTGTTAATTTGTTTGTATCACAGTACAGTACAACGCATATCAAATCCATTGGATATGATAGTTTATTTTGCAGCATGCATTTAAATCCATATTTAACCATTATTCATGTTTTATAGGCTTGTGTGTGTTGTGTTTAATGAGGTGATATGTGCTATTTTGTCTTGTCTCAGTTTGAATTTAGAAGTCTGAAATTCAGGGGCAGCTACAAGTATATATTGATTTATCATACATGATAAGATAATTCTTTATTGAGGGAAAATTCAAATCCTGCAGTAGCACAAGAAAGTAGCACAATGCAAAGACATAATGAACTAGATAAAGGTAAATGCATCAAACAACATGGAAAGTGAACGTGATCATTATGTGTCCATTTCTCTTCTCGCAGTGAGCGATCATTGGCTGTTCTCTGAGGACTGTTCAGTTCAGCGTTTCTGCAGCTCTCCTGATGGAGTGATGGTTTGTGGCAACGCTGATGGAAGAGAGGTGTATGCTGTCACACATGATATCGTCCCTGACAAGGGCTGGGTCATGCAGTTCAAGGTAACCAAAAGGGTTGAGATATCTCATTTTCACTCTGATAGTTCATCAGTTTTGTGTGATGCTGTTTGTGCTGCCATCATGAGACATGAAAATCTGTGTGTCGATGTAGATCGCTGTAGGTTGCAGCATGCCTGAGCGCCATGATGACAGACAAGTTCATGTACAATATTCTGTGGACTTTGGAGTGACCTGGAAGTATCTGGTGCCTCAGTGTCTTCCTGCAGACCCCCGCTGTGGAGGTCAGGTCTCCCAGCCGTCAGTCTTCTTCCCTGCTGATGGCTGGAAGAGGGCGGTCTACCCTCTACCTGACAGCCTGGCTGACACGTGAGTGGTCCCACCTCGTATCTCCCTTGACACACTTTTCACAAAACTTACACAACATTTTGCATTTAAATTGAAACAAAATGATAGATGTGTTTAGATGTCGATACTGCAAATCAAATTGTTGGCATGTAACTAACTCATCCTGTTTTTTTTCCCAAGTGCTGTGCGTTTCCGGTTTTACCAGCAACACTCAGACATCCAGTGGGGTGTTGAGAACTTCTACATCGGACCAGCTTGTGATGGCCACTGTGGGGGGCACGGTGACTGTCTGGATCAGCGCTGTCTCTGTGATCCAGGATTCACTGGACCAAACTGCTACGCAAGCACTGCTCTAAAGGTAATGTAAAGTCTTGTTGGTAATGCAGAAAAGAAAAGGAATCATAATAAAGTATGCATATGCCTTATTAAGTAATGTGTCTTTTTTCTGTAGGCATCCCTGAAGGAGCGTTTTGACTGGGAGGATGCAGCAGGCCCCCAGTGGCAGGTTCTGGAGGGAGGCAGACCCTGCACAGACTGTGGTGTGTTGGTGGAGGGGACAGCCTTGTACTTTGGAGGGGCTGATGCGAGACAGGCAGTTACTGCTGATCTGGACCTCCGTGGAGCAAAGTTAGTAGTCGACATAAATGAGAGTGTTTGCTTTGCCTCTTCAAGTATTTTGTGACTCTAAGTGCAATTTAATCTTTTTTACAATAAGGTTTGTAGAGTATTGGGCCAGGATTGGAAGTGAGGACAACATGACAATGTGCCATCGTCCGACTTGTCGTAGAGAGGGGGTGCTGCTGGACTACTCCACTGATGGAGGTGAGGAATAACAAGACTGAACGCACTAAAGTCTGCAGCCCCTTCTGGAAATCCCTTTTTCAGAATTGCAGCAATTGATGGAAATTCAGCCAATCTTTGAAACTTCTTCTGGGCCTTGCAGTTTTGATCACTTTCGCATTCCCCTAGCTTCACGCCTTAACATACAACTCTACTACTGCTTCTTAACTTGTTTTTTAACAGAGAAGTCATGCAGTACAAAATGCCTTATCAGCACAAAAAAGTGCCATCATTTGTAAAAAAGAAGTTTCCTGAAGTCTTACATAACAGGAGTGATCAGCTTCTTGCATCACATGCATTTTATGATGTTTTGCAAATGACCTAGACCACTTTACAAGCACTTCTCAGCTGTAATACACAAAAGAGATGGTCTGTGTGTGTCTATGTGTGAAACCCTGAATGGGAGGGAGAAAGTAGGTGGCTCTAATATGTCTATTTGGCATGAAACATGCTGATTTTTGTCATGTGTTAAGCATATTTTGAGCCTTTTTGGTAAAGAAAACTTGAAACAATGGAAGAGTTGCTATTAATTTTTCATCTTCTCTGTTCCTTTTCCTTTCCTTGATCAGGCAAATACTAAACACTTAAATATTCCATGCCAAAAGAATAAATAAAGCCCTGCCATCTCTCTGCTTTACTACTATTACCCTCTTATGAGTTCTTACCCTGATCATGTTTTATCCTTTTTTTCCCTTTTTGATTTCTGTCTAAATCTGTTCCTTTTAGGTGTGTCCTGGACACTTCTTCATGAGATGGACTATCTGAAATATGTGTCTGTGAGGAGAGATTATATCATCCTCCCAGAGGCTGCTATGACAAATGCTACCCGTCTGCGTTGGTGGCAGCCATTCACCATTTCCTCTGGCCTCGCCACCCCGAGTCTGGAGAGAGCCCAGTGGGCCATAGACAACATCTTAGTTGGGGGGTCAGACATCAACCCATCCACTCTGCTTGACACGTTTGATGATGGTAAGCCTGTTTGATTACTGTTATCAGAGCCTGAGAACTGACCTGACATAGCAGATGAATTATTGTTGTCGACACTTCTTGACTTTCACCAGAGGGTGTTTCTCATGAGGAGAGTTGGAGTTTCTATCCAAATGCTGTGCGCACTGCTGGCTTTTGTGGAAACCCTTCATTCCACCTCTACTGGCCAAATAAGAATCAAGACAAGACGCACAACATCCTGGCCACTCGAGAGCTCATTGTGCAGCCTGGTTATATTCTTCAATTTAAGGTAAAGAATTGGAAAAACTTTCACAAAAGTTATTTACTTAATTGTGCCATTTACAGTAAAGGCTTTTGTACTCACTGTTCACCTTTCTTGTTGGTGTAGATTGTTGTTGGTTGTGAGACAGACACATGTGAGGACCAGCATTCTGTCCTGCTGCAGTACAGGAAGGATGCAAGGTAAGAATACTAAGGACGAGCCTCGATGCTGTAGGAACAAATCAGTCAGAGTTAAAGAGTAGCAGATATGACAGACACAGATGGTTTAACAGGACATTCACCGTTTAGCAGACATTACTTCCTTTTTGTGATGACAGTTTATGCTTTTCTTTAGGTCTGACTCATGGCAGCTCGTACAGTCAGAGTGCCTCCCCTCTTCAGTCAACAACGTGGGCTGCTCCCCCTTCCAGTTCCACGAATCCACAATCTACAGTCCAGTCAACAGCTCGACATGGACCAGAGTCACTGTCCAGCTGCCAGACCATGTCTCCTCAGGGTAGAACCACACAAATACTTTCCTCCAATTATTTCTTCACACTGGTGCAAAAGAATAAGAGACAGAAATTCCTATGTTGCCTTTTATTGAGTATTGTTTTATGTTGTCAGGGCGACCCAGTTCCGCTGGATTCAGAAGGAGGGGACAGGGGAGAGACAGAGCTGGGGAGTGGACCATGTTTACATCGGCGAGGCCTGTCCGGGGCTCTGCAGCGGCCACGGCTACTGTACAAGCGGAGTTGTCTGCATCTGTGATGAGGGACATCATGGTGGGCCACAATCAACACGTTATATTCAGTCTGCTGAACACAAACACATTTCCATTTTATGGTTTTATGTGAAACACTTTTATGTAAAGTTTCTTTGTGAGGTGAAGTTTTGCACTCAAAAACTTAACTGCTTGCCGTCAAAGTAGATGAAGTGTTTTCATGTGAACAAAAACTGTTTTTCTAAGAAGCAAGGCAGCATTTCAGAAGAGCACTATTTATTCATACAGAAATCAAAAGGCATTTACAGAGTTGAAAACGACTATTACAAGGCAAATAATTAAATTAATTATTAAAATTATTAAAAGTTAAAAGACAAAACCCTGAGCAAACAAATACAAAATATAACTCAAATCTTTAAAGAAAAGAAGCATAACAAAGAATTGACTTAGATTATCTGCTCCCCAGCCAAAAAACACTTACCATATTTTCCGGACTATAGGTCGCACTTTTTTTCATAGTTCGGCTGGTCCTGCAACCTAAAGTCAGGTGCAACTTATATATCAATATATATAAAATTCAACATGTTTTTAAATATTAATTCATACTGACTGACATGAACCAAGGAGTAAATATTACCATCTACAGACGCAAGAGGACGCTCTAGGCTTGCGACAAATATGCTGCTCTTGTACCACTGAAAATATTAACTGAAACATTAACTTAAAGACAACTGAGACTGAACCCAAACAAAATGCCCCCCAAAGGAAAATCCTATTCTGCAGATTACATCTGCAGAAAACGAAGACAGCTAAGCGCGAGTTGAAAGCAAGATGACCTGAGCTGGAGGAACAAGTCCACAGATAGGGGCTTGACCAACGTGCTGCCAGGAGAGGCTTGTTAACGGTGCAGTTACGTCTCCACGCCCTGGTAGTTGTGAAGGAGATGAATATAAATGATCCCAGGCAGGCCTTCTTGTGTTACTGCTTCATGCAACACAACCGCTTCTAAATAAATGCGACTTATAGTCCAGTGCAATTTACATTTTTTTTTCCTCTTCATTTTTTGACTGATGAAACTTATAATTTGGAAAATACGGTATTTAAAAAGTACAACATAATAAAATCTAACAACTGAATAGCTGCAGGCCAACAATCCAGTTCTTAGACCTTAAGTTTTAATTCATTTTTTATCCTTCAAAGAGGATCTCAGGATATTTTATCTGACACCACAACACAAATATGGCAAGAAATTTTCCTTCGATTTTCTCAACATACTGGCTTTTACCTTATTTTTTGCAATAAAAGCTTGATGTCAATTTTTTGGTTTCTCTGTAAAAATTGTTCTTTGAACTGATTTTTTTCACAGTGATGCAATTTACCATCAAATTTGCCCTATTTTTTTTTTTTTTTACAAAGATCTCTTGTTAACATATTTATCTTTCCACTTGCTAGAACAATTTCTTACAAAGTCACTTACTCATTATTCTTTGATAATGTTCCTCATCTGCTTCCTCTCACCTGAACAGGTGACGACTGCTCCCTCTCCAGTACTGACCTGCCGAGCTCCATCAAGGACAACTTTGAGTCTGGCAGTGTGTCTCAGGAGAGCTGGCAGTTAATCCAGGGTGGTGGAGTGGGCAGTGGCTGTGGGCAGCTCTCACCTCATGCGCACGGAGACTCGCTCTACTTTAATGGCTGTAAGATGAGGCAGGCTGTTACAAAACCGCTGGACCTCACTAGAGCCAGGTACAGGTACTATCAAAACATACTGTACGTTCACTAATAATGTCATCATACACCCAACTTCCTCCCTGAATGAGCTGTTTCATGTCAAATTCTTTCTCCTAACTTCTCTCTTATCCTGTCTTGTTTGTCTTCCTGCAGTAAGATCATGTTTGTGCTGCAGATCGGCAGCGTAGCACAGACAGACAGCTGTAACATAGCTCTGGATCAGGCTGACACAGTCGACCGAGCCGTGTTGCTGCAATACAGTGTCAACAATGGAGTCAGCTGGCATGTCATTGCCCAGCACCAGCCCAAAGACTTCATAAAGGCACAGAGAGTATCCTACAACATCCCACTGTGAGTGATGCTCCAGTTTTAACCAGACTAGTCCACATAGAAAACATCAGTTTTTAAGATATTATTAAGGTTTTACCAGTGCCTTCTTAAAGATACAATGATGACAGGAAGCAGAGGATTTAAAGATTTACACAAAGTGGGACCAAGATATTATTTTTGGAGGTTTACAACCGATCCTAATCCATTTCTAATCACTTATTTCTGATGATAAAGCCAAAAAATTAAATGTAGTATCAGGTGTTGTAACAGCTGAGCTCAATGATATTTCTGTGAAAAGATTTATACCGTAATTTCTCGATTTTAACACGCACTCCATTATGACACTCACCCCATATTTTCATGATTTTTGCCTGAAAAACACTGTACTTGAATATAACACGGACCCAGATTTGCCCAAACTTTACTGTCGCAGATATTTGAAAAATTACCTTTATTCATAGTTTTAATCAATTAAATTTTAGTATTTTCACAGCAAATACACAATTTTCTCTCTCAACCAGATGCGGAAACACCTTTTGCTTCAGGCATGCGTAATTACTCCATTTCTGACCTGAGCATGCTCAGTCGTAGTCTACCAACCAATCATAGAGCAGCTATCAACATGCCGATATCTTCGACCAATCACAGTGCAGCTATTTTGCGTCCCCTTGCTCACAAGATGGCTGCACTTTGTGTTTGCCTGTGAGTGGTAACATTTGAGAGTTGAGGGATGATTACATAAAGTTGAACTAATTAAGACCCAAAATATTTGATTAGAACAGTTTAACAGTCATTTTAATAAGAATTACGCAAGTTTGGTGGGAATGTTTTGCAAAGAAAGAGAATATTTCGGCTTTTTGTACCAGATGTGTTGCAATAGCAATGTTGGCGAGATGAAATATTTTACACATTTTGCTTGTACTCGAATATAATATGCACCTGAAAAATTAGAGCTTATTTAAAAGCAAAAAAGTGCATGTTAAAATCGAGAAATTATGGTAAGTCTCATAAGCATGTTTCCCTAATCAAACTCATTGCCCTCTGACCTAACCTTTCCCTGTGGTCTCTCCAGGGAGGCGAGGGTAAAAGGGGTGATGCTGCGATGGTGGCAGCCACGCCATGAAGGTGCAGGACACGACCAGTGGGCGCTGGACCATGTGGAAGTAGTTCTGTGAGTACACAATTCCCAGCCAGCCCAAGGCCCCCCAGACTGGCCCCCAAAAAGAGCCCTGATCTGCCCCTGTCTCAACCTCTGCCTCAAACACACCTGTAAAAAAAGTTCCCTCTGCTCCACACAACTACAAAGATTCAGTGTACACATGCATACATTCAGAGCACAGATGGGCCTTTTGCCACCAAGAACCAACCTTAAACCAGAAACCATATAAGCTTTTTAAAGCTTCTGGTGTCTTCAGGGTATCAAATGAGTGTGCCTCGCTTTGAAGGGTTCTGTTTGTGGATGTTTGTCCTGTGTATGACAGATTAACCCCTTGCTGTCAGAGCATCATATTTTCAGTGTCTTGTAGAACCAGTGGACCTCCTGGGTGAACTAGAATCAAGTGTTTTCTGTGTAAAATTTGGGTTTAAAAGAATATCATATCTAAAAACTTTGAAATGGCCCAAAACATGTTTTCTATCAAAGTCATTGTATTTCAATAGTTTTGTTATGTTATCATTTCAAGGTGTTTTTTAGTTGTTTTATATGGGTAATTTTACTTACTTTTAATTACAAGACATATATTGGAGATAGAAAGACTTACCATTGACTGACCAAGACTGTGTGAAGGAGGCTTAACATTGGTGACAGTGTCTCTGTTCCACTGTCAATACATTTTTTTATACGTTTAAGAGCAGGAGTGCTCCTTAGGCTTGGGCATCAATAACTTTTACCAGTATTAAACAGTGTCAATTTTGTTGACTAATTATTTTCGTTATAGTTTTCGTCAACAACCTTTTTTCCTCTGACGAAAACTAGACTATAACTAAAAAACACAAGTGCATATGGACAAAAACTAAATCTAAATTAACTGAAATTTTTGTCAACAAATAAAACTAGACTAAAATCTTTGACAGACACTGTCAGACCTAATTTCTAATTTCATCACGTAGAAAGTAGGGACAAGTTAGGAATTTATCAAATCGCAGCTACTTCGGTTGTGTGGAAAGGTTGGATGAGTTAAGAGGGACATCCAATCACAACTGCCTTAGCTTCGTGGTGGTGGGATAAGTTGGGGAGCGACCCTATCAGAGCTACTCCCTATATTCATTCATTTAGAGCAAGTTAACTGTTGTCAATTCTGGTATTGAAACTGAGATGCTCTGCCAGGTAGCCTAAATAAAGGTGACTGCATTTCACACAAAAGTTACGTTTGTTTCTGTTCATTTATACATTCAGACTTTCCTCGCATTCAATAAAGGGTTACGCTTCATATTTTAGTCGACTAAATTTACAGTAGACTTCATCGACTAAACTGTTCATCAATTTCATCAACTAAAACTAGGCTAAAATTAAAACAATTTAGATTACTAAATTATGACGAAAACTAAAAGATATTTTAGGCAAAAGACTAAAACTAAATTAAAAAGTGCAGTCAAAATTAAAACTGATATAAAACTGGTTCTAAATTTCCAAATACATGGTTTTGATAAGGCATGTGACTTTCAGTAGTTCCACAAGGGAAAATACGTGTGGAATATGGTTATTTTGCACCAGGCAATATGCAAGTGCCACCTGGTACAGCCTAAATTCAGGTTTATGTTTGTTCTATTGGTCAAAGTGCAACAATAGGTCTGAGGTAGGAACAAAGACAGCAGCAACAGCCCCAACCAGTGGTGCTATTACACAGCATTTGACAGGGTTTGGTCTGCCTGACAAAGGGCAGTGTGAAAGAAAAAACACTGATAGCAAAGCTGGAGAGTCCACAAGGCACTGAAGATATCATGAACATTCTCAGCTAGCTTATCTTTAACATTGCAATATCATGATGCTTTTTCTGCATGTTAATGTGGGTATCAGAGCAATGTTTCCTCTCATGTTGGCGCTGATTGTTCATCCAGACATGCACCAAAGCATTCCAGACGCTACATACAACAACATAACATTTGATTATCCATGTGCAGTTGATACAAAGAGCCACGTACACACAAACACACTCTCTGACCTAACCTGAGCTGTCCCTGGTCTAAGTGGTCGCGACCTGCCCCACTCCCTCCCTCACTCTCCCACGGTTTTCAACAGTGTCTGCTGAAAAGAGTGACCGTGATCCTCACTTTTGCTCTGTTGTTTATTTCTCTCTGTCCGCCACTCCTCCACACCTTCACACATTCTTCCTCTCCCTGCTACTCCTGCTCAATCCTTTCTTGTTTTTCTTTTGCTCCTTACGCGTTTCTTCCCGCTGCTTTACGTGTTTGGTCCTGTGGTCATGCTTCCTTCTCTGCTCGTGCCGCATCGTGCCTAACCTCATCACCTACCTCCTCCCTTTCCCTCAATACTTGCTCTTTCCCTGCTTCTCTATTTCTCTTCTCATTCTGGCACACAACGGATGGATTGCGTCTGTATTTCTTGCTCTTCGTCTGCACCTCTATCTGCTGCTATCTCGCACTCACGCTTCATCTTTGCATCATATATCTGCTGTCTCGCCTATCAATCTCTGCCACTCGCTCTTCCTTCCTCATCACTCCCTACCTCTACTTCTGTCTTAATACTCTTACTCCCCTTATGTCTCTCCTCTCTCCTCCTTTCTCCCCCTTTTGGGCCCCTGCCTCCCCAGGCTGGGGCTCCTACCCCCTCAGACCTTTCTACGAGACAGCAGTCCCCTCCTCCTGCCTCTCCCCTCTCGCGCTCTAACCTCTGCTCTCTTCTGTATTCTGCTCCCTCTGGCATGGCTGTAGTGTCAGGTAAGTTCTCCGCCTCTTCCTGAATGCAGCCCCCTCCCTCACCCTCCCCACCCAGCCCTTCCCCTCTCGAGACACTGGGCACAACCCTCCCACACGCTTACTGAAACACCCTCTTCATCTTCACCACAGTCATGTCCATGCCCTTGCTTTAACTCCAGCACCAGGCAGGTCAGCAAGCAGGCCCACTGCTCATGGTGTCAAGGTGGAGGCTTTATGATGAAACTATCCAACATACAGACTTAAGAGACATCTCCAAAGAAGCAAAAAACAAACCAAAAAACAAAGTTTAGTGACACAGTGAATGGAGAGTTGAACAGAGTGGTATTACCCAAATTTCAGTTCTCATTCTTACCCATGAGACACACCTTTGAGGCATTTTAGTAGGAACTGACATACAAATGTCATTGGTACTGTGTTTGTGTGTATATGTGTGATGAAGTCCATCACTATTCTTATTTCTGTTTGTTTTGTTCTTGTTACTATCTCTACTGCAAACTGCTGTAGTGCTTTTGACATAGAGGCTTATTCATCACACTCAACATAAGGGCTGAACAATATTACCTATTTCCACTATGTGCAATAGTCACATCAGGAAAATGTGGGATGTGAGTCATGTGACCTAAGGCGCTTGCAGCAACTTCTGTTCCAGTAACTAGAGACCTAATTGATTTGTTTTCTTATTTTTGTAACATGTAATCAATGACAGTCTGTCCAACCTCAGAGGACTGAACACTATGCACTGAGAATCTCTCCTGTATGCATGTTTAGTGGTTTAATGTTGATGCTGCTCCAGTTACACACCGAGACATGATGGGCAAGGCAGGATTTTACATGCACCGTCTGTCAGGGTCTTCTACTCTTAGAAATAAACTGACCCTGCTACCTGTCAATGCTCTGACCAAATATACAGCCTGTCAAAGTCACAAACAGGCTGTCAATCAGCTGTCCGTGCGCGCTGCTGTGTGGTGTTGTGAGATTTAAGTTTCCTACATGGTGACAAAAAGCAACTTTTATCACTGTTATCTCAGCCAAGAAGGTTGTGTTTTTGCCAGCGTTTGTTTGTTTGTTAACACGATAATTCAAAAGTTGTAAATTAATTAGAAGGAAATTTTCAGGCTAGGTCAGAAATGGGCCAAGGACCGATCTATTAGATTTTGGCTATGGTCCAGATCAGTCTGAATCAATATCTTTTTATAGCATTATTGACCATTGCAGGATAGGCCATTTTCAAAATATTTGCTTGTCACTCCACAAGTAATGTTCAGAATGCTTGGCAAAAAAATACAGGATAACTTTGTGACAGGTTCTACTGCACAACAAAGACTGATATGGATACTTGAAATATTTTTAATCCCCAATGTGTCAATTGGTATGGCTCATAGGATGTTGGCTACTGTGAGTTAAATAAATCTATAGAACCAGTAACTTTGTCTTTTAATGTTTTCCAAGGTTATTCTAAACTAAGCTGCCTCGGAGTGCTTTATAGTCAGATAAAGGCTAGTAGTGGATGACATTTAATAGACTCCAATTCAAGAAAAATATAATTTGTTAAGATTAACTCACACAACTATCAGAGCACTGAAAGACAGAGAGCAGGGGTGGAGCAAAAAGGAGGAAAGGGGCCTTACCCCAAGCTAAAGAAAGTATATGTGCATGTTCCTCTATCACTCCGAACTCAGTAAGGCAGTTAAATGATTTAATTATTTTCTCTCATTTCAACAACAAATAAACATTTAAAGCATAATTGAATGGCAAAAAATTATGATTTTACCAAAAGAGAAATTCTCATGACCAACATTAGCTTATGTCCAATGACAGGATCTCCACCACTCAGAAACAGAACAATAAAGTATTTATATATATATTTATCAATGTTCAGATTTGATTATTGGACAAAACAATAATGCAAACACTGGTCTAATAAGTCTTATTTTTGGTGATAAAATCACAATATACAGCTCAATTGCACAAGACAAAAATACTGCAGTATTAGTTTTTTCCAATATTGTTCAGCCCTTCTCAACATGCTCAGTTTTCCTTGAAAAAGATGACTGTCAGTAAGTCCAGCATTAATTTTAATCCAACCCAAGTAATGGAAACTTTTTTTCATTCACATATCAACATCAATTCCAATGCAGGCATCTTGCATCATGATTTCAAGTGAAGGCTCTTTTGCCGAAGACTTTCATCTGACTAACCTCCTCCATCCAGCTCCTTGCATGGCTTAACGGATTGCCTGTTGCAACAGCTCTCCATCTTCCTTATATTGCTCATGGCTGGCTGTCTGTCAGTAGACAACAACACCATGACCCTGAGCCAGGAGCTCCCTCCTCACTCCCCTCTGTTTTCTGACCAAGGATCAGAAAACAGAAACATGTTCACACACTGAAACACTGGGCAAGTCACCTGATGCCCCTTACATCTTCCCGGACATCCCCACCATCATGCATCACACACACACGCACCATACCTCCCTTCCCAAACCCCTCCTGACCCCCCCGCTTTGCAGAGGCCCCTGCCTGCCCTGGCTGCACTCCTGGCTCACTGGCACCGCCCTGCTGGATGGAAGAGGCAATGAACAGGCTAAGCAAGAGTGAACTTCTGCAGCTTTTCTCTGTGTCTCTTAGTTTTTACACACCCCTTCTCTGCCCTAAATCCTGCATTGTTATGACTTTATTTAGTTCTTTTCTTTTCTCCCAGTGATGGCTGTTGATCTCTGACCTCAAACACTCAGTGTCAGAGTTTTCCTCTGTGGTAGTATGTCCGTAGACTCTGTCCCATGTCTTGTCCTGTGACATTTGGATACATGTAGCTAGTTCTACCGCCATGTTCTCCATGTAGCTGCCTCTCATTTGTGCAGAACATAAACAAATCCAGGTGTGTAGATTAGCACCACCCATTTTCAGAGCCATGAGACCCATACAGCTGTTGAGTGTTTGAGGTTACGGCTGAAACAGGACAAGAAAGGCCAGCATGAAACTGGATGTGAGCGAGCGCGAAAGCTGCATTCGACCATTCGTGTGTTTGCATGCACGGGGTGAGAGTGCGTGCATGGGAATGAGTGGAATTTTAGCGCCCTTTGACCTGGTGACTAATGCGTCCACTCCTCTTCCCCTCCCTCCTTCACTGTCTTTGTATTCCTTCAGCACCCGCAAACAAAACTACATGATGAACTTTGCCAGACAGACCGCCGGGCGTCACTACTACAGCCGCAAGAGGCGGGCACTGCAACAGCGTGCCTGAACCCAGCAAGAACGGATTCGCCCTCTGACCTGCCAACACCGATCAATCGACCCGCCATGTCCATTCTATCTTCCCCGAAGACGTATCGCCCTGTCGAGTGGATTCCAGTCAGCCTTAGACTACCCTCCGCCACCTCTCCCCTCAGCCACAAACATTTTTACAGTTAACTCAGGCCGATCAAGGCTTTCCCTACCACACAGGTCGGGGGGTATGAAACTCAGAAGAAAGGAGCAGAGCGGCCATTTTGTTTACTTTATTTCATGGACGGTCGGAGTTTCTAGTTGTTTGCTAATTGTTGCTGTGGTTCTTCTGATTCCCACCTCCCTCTGGCTTACCTCCCCCCGTCACTCCCTCCTCCCCTCATCCTCCTTTTCCTACCACACTGTGAATTTGAGAGATAATATATCACTGCTGAACTGACCAGCCCTTTGGAGAGCTGCCTCCTAGTTCCACTGAGCCGCCGGGAGGAGGAGCACTCCACTGCCGCCAACCAGTACGCCAGGAGAAAGACCATGATGTTGATACTGACCATTAAGAGGAATAACGGTGATGAAGAAGCTGAAAAAAAGGAAAAAAAAAAATAAGAGTACTGTGTTCTTGCTGTTCTGTGTGTCTGTGGGTTCTTTTCGTGATGAGTTGACTGTGGTGTTCTGTTCATTTGTTTGTTCGTTTTCTACTAATTCATATGCTTTTAAGGGGAGGGAGGGGAGGGGGGTGCTGGGTTATGTTTCTTTTCCCTTGTTTTAAAGGAATGGACGTGGGCAGGGCGGAAGAAAAGCCTGGCCCCCAATGGAAGAAGGAACAAATGAACGATTTGCACGAAGGGGAAAGGAAAATAAGAAAAAAATAAAAGACTGAATAATTTTTTTTATCATTTTTTATATATGTTGGTTCCCGAAAATACAGATATTTATGGTAAATGGTTCTTCACGTGACCTATTTAAGATGCACTGTGCGTGGAATCTGTATGTTATTTTCTAGTGTTAAGTTATTAGGCAGTCGAGTCAGGCTCTCAGACTGCATCATCTCCCCTCCTCCTTCTCTTGTGCTGTTTTCCCTCTTACCATCTCTCTCTCTCTCTCTCTGCTGATTTCTGATACCTGGAGGTGAGGCTCTATTAGTGTTGTTTTTTGAAGTCTGTGTAACATGGACCCTCTGCCCTCAGTGTAACTCCAGTATAGCAATCTCCTGTATATATATGTATATCCACAATGGGGAGACCCAGCAGCCTTATAAAAGGGAAATAAAGAACTGTCCAAACCTCATACTGTACACACTGACTGAGCCGCTGTCTTTTTTTCTCTAAAAGATAAGTGTGGTATTACACAGAGGTCAGACTACATTGTTATTGTGTCACTTAAAACCTTCACTGTGTCTTGTCAGACATTTAGAGTCATGAACTAAATTGACCAACAGATATGACAGATAGGGGTGTGCATTGGTGAGAATCTGGTGATAATTGCTATGCATGAGTGAAAATAAAATATATTGCAATTCTGTAAACAGGGTGAAAAAGGCTGCAGGCTGCATTATATATAAAACATCCATCCATTTTCTATACCTCTTATCCCTTTTGGGGTAGTGGGAGACTTGGATCCTATCCCAGTTAACATTGTGTGAGAGGTGGGGTACACCCTGGATCAGATACCAGCCAATCACAGGGCCACATAAGGAGACATACAACCATTCACACACTCAAAAACACCTAAGGGCAATTTAGAGTGATCAATTAACCTGATGAGTGCCTGGAGAAAACCCAGAGTGGGCAAACTCCACGCAGAAAGGTCCTGACTGGGTGCTGGTCTGGTGGAGTGGTAAGCACACATATGCTTCTGCTGGCCTGGGTTCGAATCCAGCCTGTGGCCAGTTAACAGATTGTCCTCCACTACTCTCTCTCTTGCCCCTTTCACAAGCCTATCCACTGTCTATCTCTCCTATTGATAAAGGCACCAAATGCCCCAAAAAATTACTGTAAAAAAAATAAAAAAAATAAAAAGAAAGGTCCTGACCGACACAGGCTTCGAACAAGCAACCTTCTTGCTGTGAGACATTTGCACTACTACTGTACCACTGTGCCATCCCAATGGCCAAAGCAAATGTCCCAAATTTCTATAAGTTATTGAATGATTAAATATCCTGATATTACACTAAAAACAGTGCTATAGTAATTTACCAATAAAATATCACAATATATAGTTGAATCAGTATTTTCTTTACTACTGGGTGGTACCCAACCGAATATCATGATCAGTCATTGATATAGACATGCATATATCTGTGGCAATCAACCTGATGTTTAATGGTAAAGGGGCTGGATAACAACCCAGAGAAGACTGGACAGACGTGTATTTGCTGTGCTAAAGTGATAATTCGTCATGGTGGATAATGTGCTAGCTTGATGCCTGTGTGACTGTCAGTTAATTTCACTTTTTTCAGTCTGTTGTGGTCGTCATCTCCACCAGCCTTCTCCAAACTAGAGTATACTACAGTCCAGTTTGAAGCTTTTGAATTTTCTGGGGCCAAACGAAAGCCTAAAAAGATTAAAATCGGAGACTCAAAGCATTAACATTTTTTAACTGATAAATTCAATGTGAACACTTGGTTTTGTATCTCTGTTTTCTCTTGTAGTAAGCTCCATTAAAAGAAACTTTTGACTTTTTGCAACAATGGCTGCAAAGGCACCAATAAATTACAGCAATGATCCAAACTCAGTTAATTCATCCATCCGTTATTTATACTGCTTATCCCTTTAGGGTCACAGGGGGCTGGAGCCTATCCCATGGGATGGCACTTAAGGCATGAGGCGGGGTACACCCTGAACCAGTTAACAGCCGATCCAAGTCAGTTAATTCAACACTAGTTAACTTTGGACACATCAATGCTAAAAAGCTAAGATTTTCAGTTAACCTTTCCTTTGTTTTGTTATTTCTAGGAGTTAAAAACAAACATGGAGTTATGTGTCATGATAATTTAAAATGCGTGTTCAATTATGGTATGTCTATTGTTTTAATTACCTCTCAGGGCCTAACTGCCCTACCTTTGGAGCCCACCAGAGGGCTGCATTTTTCACTTTGGGAAGCTCTGCCCTACATCATGAAGACAAGGATTTTGTCACCATAGCTTCAACTTTTCCTCTCACACCATCAGCTGTCTCTCACTTTACTGTTTGGTTTGCTTAAATTTGTGACTGTTGCACATGCAGACCGCTTTTATTTTTTAACATCTCGGACATGACAAATGGCAGGAGGCAGAAAGAAAAATCAAACAGGTGGTGATCAAGATGTGGCTTTGACCATCGTTCACTATAACACACTTAGTTGGATGAAACTGTGAATTTTAGACCCAAAAGGTCCCATAACGACTGTCTGATCAGGCTACAATAGTAATTAAAACTTGTACATTAGTACTTTACCATCTTTTCCTATCTTTTTTTCACAATATATTTTTATTTGAGTTTTACAAATAAGGTATATAAACAATAACAAAGAAATAAACAAAAAAAAACATAGTTTCTCGATTACATTACATAAAAAAAAACAAATAGTAGGCAATCTATCATTGATACATTGTGCATATTAAAAAAAACAAAAACAAAAAAAAAGCCCATCAAATATTACAAAGACATGGTAACTACATGGTCGGCAATAATCCTTCATCTTCTTCAAGTGTTATGTTTAAGTTTTGGATATAATCAATGAAAGGTTTCCATAGTTTTTCAAACTTGTGTTTTTTCGATTTAAGTATATAAGTTATTCTTTCAAGTGGAAGGTTTGTTAACATCTGTCTCAACCGCTGAGTCATGTCTGGTCTTTTAGTATTTTTCCAAATACATTTCTTGGCATTGAGCAAACCATGGTCTATGAATATCCTCTCACTTTTGCTGAGGTTGTGTTTTTCTGGATTTAAGCCAATCAGAAACAGTTTAGGATTCAATACAATTTGTGTTGAAATTATTTTTTCAACTGTTGTTCTCACCTCTTTCCAAAATACTCTTATTTCCCTGCATTGCCATAAACAGTGAAATATGATTCCTTTGCTTTCCATACATTTTGTGCATGTATCTGGTATGTTTTTATTATATCTGTTTAGTTCCACTGGTGTAAGATACATCCGCATTGACCATTTATAATGTATCAATTTAAGACCGGAGTTTATTGATTTAGTTTGAACTTCTTCACAGGCTTTTTCCCACTGTTCTTTTGATATTTCAAGTTGCAGATCTTCTTCCCGGGCACTTAGTTTCTTTAGTGAGTTTTTTTGTTGAGGACAGTGTCAAAAAATTATAAACTCTGAAATAATACCTTTTCTCAGACTGTCCTTGACCATAATCTTTACCAAAGGTTCCAAACATTGTTTTGATTTGATCAAATGAAATTTCTAAGCTGCAGATATTTAAAGAAATGCTTTTTATTAAGATTATATCTAATCCTCAGTTATTCAAAATACATTATGTTGCTTGAATTTGGAAACTATAGATCTTGGATCTTCTGGATTCCTTTTAAATTCCGTGATTGAAATGCACCATCTGCTCAGTGCCTGGTGGAAAGTGATAATTGCCCCATATTAGACTAAACTGCGACAGTGAATGTGGATCTTTCAAATATTTTTTAATTTCAAACCATGTCTTGATCATGTGTTTTATGATTGGGTTTTTAACTTGTTTCTGTAATGTGAGTCTGAATAAAGAAATAAAGGAATAGGTAGATGTAAATGGTTAGATTCCATTTCAGTCCAGTGAGGAGAATCAGCTGCTGAGAAATGATAAGTCATAGACCTCAGTTGTGCTGACCAGTAGTACAAATGAAAGTTTGGACATTTCAGATCTCCACGGTCAAATGGTAAGAACAGCAAAGACAAACGTAACCTAGCCTTCCTATTGTTCTAAATAAATTCCACGAACATTTTTGTAAATCTTGAGAATAAATCTGAGGGTGGCGCTAGAGTGATGTTTTGAAATAAATAAAGAAGTTTTGACAAGATATTACTTTTAAGAATGTTAATTCTCCCGAGCACCGACATTGGCAATGATTTCAATCTTTGGAGTGACTTAGTAATATCTGTCATTAGGGATTCATAATTAACATTAGCAACCAGATCTAGCTTAGGTAATATATGGATTCCTAGGTATACAAACTGTTCTACAGAATTGAATTGCCTTACGTCAGGAGTTGTGTGTTTTCTCTCAGATGCATTTCACAGTAATATTGAAGATTTTGATTTGTTTATTTTATATCCTGATATGTCTCCAAAGTAAAGTCGGAATAGATTTATTGAGGTTGGATATGAATAGAATTATGTCATCGGCATACAAAGCTATTTTATGTTCTGTTGACCCTACTTTTATTGCATAGTATTTTGGGTGTACCCGTATTGCTATAGCTAATGGTTCAATAGCCATGGTGAACAATAAAGGTGAAAGTGGACATCCTTGGCAGCAGCCTTTGTTAATTTGAATTTATTTTGATATGTTCCCATTTGTTAAGACATCTGATGTAGCATTATTATATATTATCTGGATCTGTTTTAAAAAATTCTTTCCAAGTCCAAATTTCTGTAATATTTTGAAAAGATAAGGCCATTTAACCTTATCAAAAGCTTTTTCTGCATCTAGGGATAGAAGAGCTGAGCCTGATGTTTCTTTATTGAAATGAATAACATTAAATACTCTTCTGACATTATGAAAGCCTTGTCTTCCCTTTACAAAGCCATTTTGGTCTCTGTTAATGACATTTGGCAGTATATCTTGTAAGCGTTGTGCTAAGATTTTACAAATAATTTTAAGATCAGTGTTTAGTAGGCTTATTGGTCTCATATTTTCACATTTATTGGAAGGTTTACCTGGTTTTGGTAGGGGTACAATCTTTTCCTTTCTGTGGCAATCCCTTACTTGTTTTTTAAGATTTTCTTTCAATTAAACACGCTTAAGTGTGGCAAACAAATCTTTACATTTGATTGGTTTTGACATAAGTACAGTCAGTATTGTTGAAAAAAGTCAAAATTGTTGGCAAACAGATATAAAACAGATATAAAAAAAAGCAAAAAAAAAAAAACCCAATTTTTAGTATATCATCTCAAAAGTATACTTTCAGTTATCAAGTGAGGAAGAATGCCGTGGAACTGTGCTTCAGTATTTTTTTTTTTTTTTTTTTTTTTTTTTTAAGATTATTTTTTGGGCATTTTCTGCCTTTATTGATAGGAGAGAGAGAGCATAGGCTTGTGAAGCAGAAGCATATATATGGGACGTGCTTGGTTGCTTACCACTCCACCAAACCAGCACCCCAGATTTGTTTGACTTTTTTTGTACTGGACTTGGTTGTGGTGGCTTTGACCTTATCTAGTTGCCTTTTTTGGACTTAGATTTGGATTTCCATGAGCTGAATGACTGAGAACCTACACATACAGAGTAACTGAAAGCTATTTGGTGACTCTTGTAGGTTTTGTTAACATAAAAATACCAAATTGACTGGCATTGCCCTATATAAGAATGTTAGGTGTTACGTGTGAGACAAAAAAGTGCCTGACATATTCAGACAAGGAGAAAATGTTGTCTTTAAAATATTTATTCATGGACATAAGAACATTATAAAAACATTGTTGCAATTTTAATATATTTGCTGAAATCTCTCTTGGTGCACACCACAGTGTCTTTGGACTGGGTTTACACCTCAGACCTCTGCAGATCCTCTACATTGCTCCATGCTAAGGCTACAGAAACAGCAAAGCACTAGTCATGTCTGATAAAAACAGGTAAGAATCTTTCTCCATCACAGGAGCCTAAAGGAGTCTGTTGCTCATATGTAGTTCATGGCAGCCACCACAGCAACAGTCATCAGTGTTGCAGTGATGCACAAAGATGTGGCTGCGACCCTGGGGCTGGAGTTACAGTACGACCCTTCGCAGCAGTTGTAAGTCATGTTGTAGACAGTTTCTTTGAGGCGGAGCTTGTGCACCTGGCCGCAGTCCTTCCTCGGCATGCAGCCCCTGGCCGACAGGGCGCTGTGATTTCCATAGCGACCATCAGCCTTAAAGCACAGCTCATCAGGGGGGCACCGAGTCACTATGAGCTCAAATTTTACATCGTTCTCCAGGACGGGGCTGTAGTAGCACGGCAGGTTGTCACAGAGCAGTGAGGGGAGGAGAAGGTAGATCCACAACACAGCTACACGCGCCATCAGCTGCTTGTTTGACCTGCAGGTGAAACAGAGGCCTTTGATTATTCTGAATAACAATCATCCATGAAAACTGTGGAGCTCTCCAAGATAAACTAAAAGCAACCCAAAAGAAATCTTTACACAAGACAGATAAAGTTTTAATAACTCTGGATATTAAACCCTCCATCATGCAACCTGGTGCCATCACAGCCGGTGAAGCTCTCATTTTCTTTTTTCAAGTTTCACTCCACAAGTTTAATGCAGAGCTTTATAAAGACCAGTGGTTCTTAAATAGTCTAGCTTCAGGGCTCTCTAAAATGTCCTTAAAAGTAACTCATAACCCCAAATTCAGATTTGTTCACCACTAGTTAGGTAGTTAATGATAGTTAATAGTTGGAACAACACTTGACAGAACAAGGACAGGAAAAGCAAACATGATTAAAAGAGCACTGTATATAAAAGGAAAAGTATGCTTATAAATCAATGTGTTCAGTTTCCCTTGAAGGTGTATAGATTTTGATGTCCTTAAGTTCTTGAAAAAATAACGCGTTGAAATGTGAAAAATAGCTTTTTTTCCCCCAAGAAAATAACATTTTTACAAGTTGAGGTCTTGAGAAAAATAACTGAAAAATACTAAATCATATTTGTGATGAAACACCTTTTATTCATGGGTGTTTGATCATGCAAAGCTTTGCTGCAACATGGAGTTGTGCCATAATTACTTCTTTCCAGAGTCAAAGGTGCAACTGAAAACAGCACATGGGCCTCAACCCACAGGTTGAGAACCTCTAATATTGTCTATATATGATGACATGGTAACTATTGTTAAGAAAGAACCACTTTCAGTAATATGCTCATTTTATGTCTGATATATGAGTTATACAAGTTATTGCCTTTAGTATTATTTTATATTTATTTATATATTTCATATTATGATTTGATTATTTTTCAATGTTTGAAGCATTAATTTTAGATTTCCATTTTGATTGATCTTTAACAATGCTTTTTACATATTTTAACATCTTAAACGTTAATTCATGGCTTTTAACTTCCTTGTTTTAATCATTTTAACATTCATTCTGAATTTATTTTTATTTAATTTAAGCCATATTGGTGAAAATTAGTCTCAAAATCCCTCTTGAAATCCTACATATCTTTTTCCAACCTTTTCCACCTTTCTTATGAAGCATTTTGAACTGCAGTGAGATTTGTATGAAACTAGCTAGACTGATAAAAGGTTAAGGTTTTGACTGACTAAATAGCGTGAAGTGACTCTAAATTTGAAATTATAATTAATACATTCTACTAAAGTAGTATTTAAATTAATAAGACATTCAAACAATGCTGAAACTTGTTTGATATCTTTGCATCAGAAGCAGGAGTTTTGAACAACCACAATTAGAAAACTATATCTTCTTTGCTCGTGGCAGAGAGCGGTGGTTTTGTGAGATTCAGTTGGCAACATTTGGAGAGTTGTTCGTGCAATAATGAGTATTGTCTCTTTTTGGGTTAAGAATTTAACCAAAGCTCATTAAGTTCCTGGACTTATCAATGCCACAGATCATCAAGTCCATGGATATTATGTTATCTTGACACACGTGATGTTAAAGAGAATAAAAATCTACACTTAATGTTCAGAATTGATGCCAATGTTTCTGCGCAATTTAAGCAATAAGTATGACTTGCAATTTGAGCAAACAAATGAACATGATTAGTATTTGTCTCAAAAGTTAGAATCCAGTTGTGCCTCTTGAGCCGCCTGACTTAATTAAGACCCAAAAAGATGTTAAATCAAAGTTTTCAGTAGCCTTGTTGTACTCAATATGCTTAGGAGGATTAACTTTTCCGATGTTTTACTTGTGGACCCTCTTCCTTTCACAAACATTTGAAGAGAAAACAGACTCCTTTCTTTGCCTGATCCCAGACCACAGCTGCTAACAATCTCCACTGATTGTTAAATCTGAAATGTTCCACACTTTAAAAGCAGAAGTTGGTGAAAGAAAAATATAGCACGCAAGTTAAAAAGAGGTACTTACCTGCACATTTTAAAGACTTAAACTCCAGTTAAAATGGAAAAACCTCCAAAAGCTTCTCCTGCCGACCTCAACACTCACTGCTCTGATCCGTCTGCACTCCTGTTTGTGAAATCCACACAGAGCAACTACACAGATGTCGAGCTTCGTAGTTTTTATTTGGACACGTCATCAGATGGAATTTTATAGGATAAGAAAAGCAGGAGGATGGCTGGCAACTCCACCCTTTAAACATGACCTACTTCACTTCCTGTTTCTCAGAAGCAGGAAATGAATGGCAACATAGGAAGTCACAAACAGGAAAACATTTGACCACATGTTTTCATCTTGAGAAGATTTTGGTGTCTCATATTAACAGACTTCTGTTAAAACAGCTTTAATGTAGAAGCAGGTAATTAGGAGCTGATGGCTGCTGTATAATTGGCACATGAATCCCAAGGCTCCTCCCTTAGAGCAATAGTAGTGTTATTGTACTTTATTTTTGCTGCCATCATCCTCAGTAGCATCTTCAGGTTTGATTCAGACTTTGGCTTGGTGTTACATTTGTCTTTGCAGCAGCAGGTGTGGCTGACGTTGTACTCGACACCTCGATAAGAGAGGATTTCACTGGAGCCGCAGAGGTCCACGTCCACGCAGCCCTGAGCTGACAGCATGAAGATAGGGCCGAAGTGGCCTCTGGAGCTGGAGCAGCGCTGATGGGGCAGACACTGGCTGGTGATGTTTGGGCAGGCCTTCCCTTTCAGCTGAAGAGGGCAGAAGTAACACGTCAGGCTGTCCAGACTCAGGGGAGGGAGGAGGAGGGCTGAGGCCGAAAGGATGGAGGTCAGGAACCAGTGTGGCCCCAAACTGACACAAACACAGGATTAGGACAAGTTATGTAAATAAGAAACATATCCATCCATCCATTATCTATTCTGCTGATCACTTTTGAGGGCACAGGACAAGAACCATATTTTTAGTAGAATTTACTGACATGGAAAGAGTACAGAAATACTGTAATACTGATAAAAATTGAATCAAATACAAGTAAAGTAGCACCCTATTATGAATCTCAACGAGTAAAATTAAAAAGTATATATGAGCCTCGTCCAAAGTAGTGAGTACTCTGAATACATTTTCCAGTAATGTGGAAAAAAGAAACAAGCTGGAGTGCATTAATTCAAACAGTTTCTTCAACAATTTTGAAGAAATTACAAATTAACCCTTTAATGCCTTAAAACACAAATTATAACCAGAAAATTCTTTGGCGCTGAAATGTTTATTTCACTTTCTACTGAAATCCTAAAACATCAAAATTTCCATAAAATTTAACATATTTATTATTTTGTATCTCATTTGATACATTGGGTGTTTTTGGCAACTGATAATCCACTTGAGGACATTTTTATCATTTGCCTGATTGCATTGAGATGTTTTTTTTAGTAATTTGTTGATTAACTAGAGGTATTGTAAAAGTATGTATCAAATATGATGCAAAAGGCATTAAAGGGTTAAAGAGCCCATATCATGTTTTTCTAAGTTTTCATAACCCTAAGTGTCTACTAGGTCTCCTCCATGTGATAGTGTACTTCTACACTCAAGACATCAGTCTTTATAATCATGACTTCTCCCTCTGCCCCTCTTTATGGTGCCTGTAGCTGCCTAAAACTGCCTGTTCACTCATCCTCTGAATAGACCAGCCAGTGTGGTGTCCCATTATGGTTTTGTCCAGTGAAGAACAGGAAAAGTTAGAATGAATGCAGAGTTGTTCACACAGAGCAGTACTCAAGTGACCAATTTGCACTGAGATGCTGGCTTGCACTTTTTATTTATTTATTTATTTATTGTAATTGTGTGTTCTTTTACTAATTCTGGACAGATGAGGAGAAGGTGCTGAATGTGTTGTCTGTGCAGCAGACCCCTCTATCCAAGACAGATTTTCCCCCAAGGGGGACAATAAAGATACTTTGACTTTACTTTGACAATCAACACAGAGTAGACCGGTCAACCAATCACAGCAACTGAGCCTGCGTGGGGGTGAGGCATGAAGAGGCAGGAGCTCTATCAGAGCAAAATATGAGTTAAGATTATTAATTGTATAAATTAAAAACATTAAAAATGTGTCAAAATCAGTACCTCAATGTACTGCAGTTAAACTTCATGTCACCAATAAACTCAGTTCAAAACAGGAAGAGACCCTTTTGCCATCATGTGACTGATCTGTTAGCTCTGAAGTATCAAACTAGTATTGTTTTAATTTCAAGCATTGCTCCAGCATCATGGATCTCCCAAACTGTGTATTCAGGTTTTAATTTAGATTGGGACTCTAGCTGACTGAAAAGCTCTTAGATGTATTTATCAGTACTTAGATGTTATGTGATATGTAGTGAAGTCCAACACTCTCCCCAGAAATGAAGGAAGTAAAGGGAAAAATCCTGACTTCAAAAGCTACTCAAAAAGGGCAAGTGCACAAGTTAGCTACTAGCATGAGTAAATGTAATGAGTTACCTGCTTCTTCTTTGTGATCCCATCTCTCTGCAGGACCTGAGAGAGAAAACTGAGGAACCTCCAAACATCAGCAAACTCTCTGATTACCGAGCAGAAACAGGTGTGACTTTGAAGCTCTTTGAGCTCCATTTTGAATGATTTTAACGAAACACATGCACATACATTTTTTATTTTAAATTAGATATCATCTGTCAGTTTATTGTCCACAAGAAGCAACTTTCTTTACCACTTAAACGCTGAGAACATCATTGAAAAATAGTCCCAGCTCCAGTTAAAAAAACTCAGCAGGATGACATTGCCATCTGCTGGTTGGTGTAGTGCACACAACCACATTTCATTGCCCTCTTGTTCAGTTCGCTGTCCACAAAAGCACCTCCTCTGACCCTCTGAAGCAATCAGGGCAGCCGTTCAACCAAACAATCTCAAACTGAGGTGAGAATCAGAGGACAGGATGATGGTGCCCTCTGCTGGGTGATCTCTGATGTGCCTTGAGGACATTTCGTTGCTTTTGTGTTGAGCTGAAAGTTGTAGAGTGTCACTCAAATGTTGTCCATTAAGTTCGAAAGCAGACAGTTGATATTCCTTGTCTTGCAGGGGAGGAGGTGTTGCTCTCCTCAAAGGCCGTCCTCCATTTTTCTTGATTTTTGGCTCATGTCCCATAGTCAGCTGATAAATACAGCTTTCCCTCCTTATACAAAGGCTCCTGGAGAGAGACAAAAATGGTGCAAGTGTGATTTTTTTGTCCACCATGCAGTGGTGTAAAACATGATGTGCCCAAGTGCAGGATATTTTGAATTACCCTTTGGCTTTTTAGTGAGGAGACACACATGCACACACACCAGTGTTAATTCTGTTGACCAATTATTTTTGTCATAGCTTTCATCAACAACCTTTTTCCCCTGATGAAAACTAGACAATAACTAAAAAAAAGCAAGTGCACATGGACTAAAACTAAAACTAAATTAACTGACATTTTCAACAAATAGAAACTAGATGAAAATGTTTGACAGAGACTTAATCCAATCAGGCTTAATTTGGTCATGTAGAAAGTAGGGACAAGTTAGGAATATATCCAATCACAGCTACTTTGGTTGTGTGGAAAGGTTGGATGAGTCAAGAGGGACATCCAATCACAGCTGCCTTAGCTTCATGGTGGTGGGATAAGTTGGAGAGCGATCCAATCAGGGCTACTCTCTTTATGAATTGATATATTCATGTAGAGCAGGTTCACTGTTTGTTGTCAATTCTGGTATTGTAACTAAGATGCTCTGCCAGGTAGCCTAAATAAAGGGGATTCAGTCCAGCCCTAAGTCCAAAGAAATACTGGCTACCATTTTATTTTACTATTTGAAATACAATATGACAGCACACCTTTGTTTGCCAATGTAAAAAAATAAAATAAAATCAGTTAGGATCATAAAAAAATCTCCTACATATGGCATTTTATGCTAAAAAGCGCACAGGAGCTGTGCATTAAATGAGGAGGAGGTTTCTTGAAAATATATATATATATTGGACATCACCAACACTGTAGCTGGAGGCCCACTTTCCATCTACCGGGGCTCACACTCTTCACAGTCTGTAGTTATGCCCTTGTCCTTGGGTCTAAATATTAACTAGGGTTAGTATATTTTTTTTTATCCAAGTTTTTGTTGATTTTATTTGTTTGCTTACAGCCAACTCCTCATCTTCATCCTCCCTGCCCTCATTTCCCCACTCCTCTTGTTCCTCTGCAGGGTCGTAGCTGTACAGAGGAATCAGCCTGTGGCGCAGTTCGTCTAATCTGAAGACAAAATATGCAACAGGATCCAATTCGTGACAAAAGACAACAGATAGAGTTCCCCCACTGATCTGATAACAATGTTTAGGAAACCACAAAAAGCAACTTACCTAGCTTTTCTTCTGAAATAAACAACCTAGAGAAGCAGAGGGTGAAAAATATGTTGACTTCCTTTTGTGAGAGAAACTAAAATAAACTTTTAACATAACAACTAAAAAATGCACGTTTACTTTCATTAACAAAACAAGACTAGAATGTTAGGAGTGAGAGGTCTGACATTTGAAATCCATAATATTTACTGCACTTGTTTTTAGGAGAAATACAAGCCCCAGTTCCAATGAAGTTGGGATGTTAAATGCAAAGAAAAATAGAATTCAATGATTTGCAAGACCTTTTTGACCTATATATAAGTGAGTACATGCAAAACTTTGGAATGGAGACTAGAGACTGAACTGAAGAAGCAAGAATGGGGAAGAATTCTACCTTCAAAGCTTCAACAATTAGTGTTCTCAGTTCCCAAATGTGATGTAACACAGGGGTCAATATGTCCCTTTCCCAGCTTTTTTTTTTTTGGAACTTGTTGCAGACGTAAAACTCAAATTAAGTAAATATTGTCATATAAAAAAGAAATAAAGTTTATCAGTGTGAACCTTAAATATATTGGATTTGATGCAATTGAATGTGGATCGAAATGGATTTGCAAATCTTTGTATTCTGCCTTTATTTATACTTACACAATGCCTTTACTTCATTGGATTTTTTTAAATGTTTTAAAGCAATTTTAAAATAGATATAAAGTTCTGCTGGAAACGTGGCATCTCATTTTTTCTCCAAATAATAGAAAGATATATAGTATCAGTGAATAGTAGCTTGTAAAGAAATTTTGTTAATGAAGAAATAAAATTAATGTTGTGAAAATACTTTACTACAATCTAAAGACTTGGATTCAAGGTTTGTCAACTCTCACCAGTTTTTAAAAATCAATTAAAGTATCAAAAAAGCATTAAAAAAATAATATTAATCATCAGGTATTAATCAGGACCTAACTGTGAGGACTTTTCTTTTTTGGTAAGACGGAGAAAAATGATTTCAAACATTTGTTAACTAACACTAGACCAAAATTTAAGAGAGTAGAAATGACTAAAATGCGTCCCAAGCTAATGGGTATTTCTGTCTATAATCTGGGACTTAATCTGAAGTCACAGCTGAAATAATCACTGAGATAAATATTTTAGAAGTCGTTCCAGGTTAACAATGAGAAAGTCTCTTACCATGGCCACTACGCATCCAGTGAGTGTGACGAGTATGAAGGCAACGAGTAAGTAATACCCAGGAAGTCCATTTTGGGGATTTGGGGGTCGAATGTGGGGAGTTGTGTGGTTGAAATCTAATTCCCTCTGCCTGATCTCCATCACACACCCCGTCTGCACGGCGCACCTCAGCTGACACCCCGGTGACACATTCAGTGGAGTGCTGTCACCGTCATGCTGGCTGAGAGGCTACAGTGGACTGTCCCTGCCCGGGGAAGACCCAAATTATTGATTCAAACAGAACACACAGGTCCTAAACTTCTTTAAAAGTCCAAATTGTGTGTGTAAAGGTCACAGTTTAAACCTAAAAATGTTATTCTTACCTTATGTGTCACTTTTAGGGTCCACAGACAAATTTCCTTTGTGCTGCTTTCATTTCCCTTCAGATGAGAAACACACACATTCCTCAACCTGCTCAATGACATTCCTGCACGAGGAGTGGATATGAGGTCGTTCCTTTGTGCCTAAACTGGAAAGATGTGTTCATTAATGCAAGGGGTGTTGTAATTTCCCATCACAACTCTTTGAAATTATTATTGCATAATGATTTTGTATGACTTTAGCAAATAAAAGTGGCAAAATGATTTAAAAAGACAAAAGATGCTTCAAGTATTTGTTAAAACTTAAACAGCAGAACTATCAGAGCTAAAATAAACTTTCATTTACCTTTCACCAGGTTCACTTTTTTTCCAAATCTGTATCTGTTTTATCTGTTTTCCTATTACTTTTTCTTTTTTGTGTAAATAAAAAGACATGTTATGAGATGTATGTTATAGCAAGTTGACAGAGCTTCACAGATATTAAAACATAACAGACAGTGCTGTAACAGTTTTCATTCAACCCAGAAAAAGGTAGGGCATACAGTATATCTGACAACTGAGATTCATCCCTTATGCTGCATTATTACTTGCTAAATCTACATGCTTTATTCCTTTTATCAAACTTCATGGTGTCAGCAAGGTTGTAAAAATATTAAAAGTTTAGCAGTTAATCAAATCTTATGGCCTTTTGAAGGCATTTCAAAGTATCAAATGCTCATTTGTTAAAATCAAAATTAAAATTGTATTTTTTGTTTACTGTTTTTATAAACCTTATAACAATCTTATTGTAGTTATCTAGAAAATTAAAGCATGTTGTGTAGAAGCATTGTTGATTTTCCTCAGGGATCCTTAAATTAGAGACATCGAATTGATCTCTAAATGTTTGAGAAATATTTTCTCCATTTCATAAAATATTTTAGACCAATGCATTTGTATAAAATGACAAGACCAGACAACAGGTCAAAGTATTTATTTCTGTTTTACATTTAAGACAGAGGAGAAAGTGCTGGATTACAGGAATATCTGTGACTAGGTGATGTGTGTATTATTTGTCTGAACTGCTGTCATTTTAGACTGCTTTTATATTTTTGTCCCATCCTGTTTGCAGTTTATTTTTAAAGTCTATTTCTATCATTTTGCTTCATTGGTCTTTTCTTGCAGCAAAAGATCAAGTCAAATGTGTAAATGCACTGTGCATTAAAACTGGATTTTTAGAAAAGGAGCTCTATAAATATGAAGTGGTTTTTGTCTTTTGGTCCAGCAGAGGGGGCTTTAGTTGAACAGCAGCAGCAGAGGGGAGTGTCCTCCACAGGAAACAGCTCTCCAAACGCTCTACTGGTCTAACAGGCTGAGCATGGCTTCAGTCAAGTATTTACCTTGTCCACAGGATAGAAGCTGCAAGGGTAAGTTTCCATTATAAGACTCACACATCTTAACAACAGAAGAAATTCAGTATTTAAAGGTAATATTACTCTGCAAAAGTCTTTTAGTTTGTCATAAAGTCTGTTTAATGCCTGATGAAGTGTTACTCTGAGGCTGAACATTTTACTTTCATTTTTCTGTTTAAACTTTTTTATTAGTAAAACTTCTTGGAGTCATTTTTATCACTGAAAACCCTTTAAATGTTTATTTTTCTCAACGTTTCCACAGACTTATTGGCGCGTTCTGGTAGATTTCCTGTTAAGATCTGAAAGCTTGTTAATCATTACATAGACCTCCAGCTCCAGCTGAAAGCTCCCATAAAGCAGCTTTCTTTTCCTGCCTGGAATAACGCTCATAAACTGATGGCATTGCCTCCGAGTTCTGTTTGTTTTGATAACTCTTGGGTCAAAGTTTCTTTATTTTGACGTGAGTGTTCAGTTATGTATCTCCACCCAAAAAATAAATTGAACAATAGAGGAGCAAAACACAGTGACGAAGTGGAGCAAACATGAGGTAGGGACAAACCCTGAAGGCTTAGATCAGTCAAACTTATAGTTGTTTGTGCTTGTTTTTGCTAATTTACTGTCAGGTATATAATCTTAAAAATGGCAGAAGTCAGTATTCAAGCATGAAATGTAAACTGTTGCTCCTTGAAATGCCTTAAATGTTCAAGATTGTTAAATTCTAATAGTCTTAATTTTACTTTTAGGGCTTTAGCTTTCTCTGACAGATTGATTGAGACATATTTGTGTACTTGATTAAATCACTCTATAGTAAGCATTGTGTAATTTCTTTGTTACTCTTTTCAGCTGCACCAAGCAGGTTGTGTTTTTGTTGGCATTTGTCCATTTGCTTGTTTGTCTGTTCGTTTATGAGCAAGACATTTTTTTTTTACAATATTTTTATGAACTTTTCAATTTAAAAAAACAACAACAAACAATTCAATAAAACTCACAAACAAAAAATAACAAACTTTGGTCACAGCAGATATAATCCCTCACCCAGATCCCTAATACAGGACACACAGAAAACATCTTACTGTCCAAAATATAGTTTTGAATGTCCATAACAAAAAATATTATGTTCCCTGTATCTGTGCACGTACAGCTTGCCCTCAGTTCGGTACATCATTAGCTGTCAGCAATGAGATTGTGATAAAAGAACATCAACTTCGGGGGAACATAAAGACTAAGCATACATAAATAAAAAAATAAACAAATAAAAACTAGAAAAGTCATACTAAAAAAAGGGGAAATTTCAAGTTCTAATATCCCAACAGACCTATGACCAAGCAAGACTTTTTTTTTTTTTCAGGGAATGTTGTCACAGCCTAAGAAAGACATGATTAGGTTTTGGTGGTGATCTGATTCTGGATGCATATCAATGTAGTTTTATAGGATTTGTTAGCATTGAGCAATCGGGCAGTTTTCCACTTTTTTGATAAAACTTTGACAAACACTCTCAGATATGCTTTGGCAGACGTATTTCATATTTTGATTCAGTTTCTGACCCTTGAATGGAAGAAATAATGACATGCTTAAATAGAAATGTCTCTGAATGTTTCGCATAAAATTTCTAAAAGCACCAATGCCATATGCTCTGAAGATGTTATTTTTTTTATTGGTTGAGTCTTAAAAGGTCTTTATAGGTACAAATATGAACTAAAAAGTCTGAAGCTACCCTTATCCATTTTGTAAGAATACTGGCTTTAAAATGTAAATAAGACAGGGCAATATATATACTGTTTTAACAATTATTTTACATACATTTCCTTGACTGACTCCTTTTGGTCCTTTTTGCTCCATGAGGGCTCCCATAGTTCAACCACAACAACAATTAGGAGGCCATGGCATTGTTTGGAAATAGAAATACTGAAAAATCTCACTTTTCTATGACAAAAGGGCCTGTCATTTTGTGTGCAGGCACATCTTCAGGCTTGTATTTGTTTTCTTGGGACTGAACTATGATGACAGAATTTCATGTTAATGGTTTTTGAAAGAAGATTGGCCTCAGTGTTACTGTAGACAAGCCTCCCCATGTGCAAACCTTATTCTGTTTATTAACTACAGCATGCACTTCAGTTCTAAGTAAGTCTTGAGTAATTTTGATGTCATTTGTAGGTTTTTGTTTTCTTTAAAAAGGGAAAAAAATGGAAACTGAATATTGTGTGAGGACAAAAAAATGCTGTTTTATTTTTAGGTCTTTTGGCTCAAATGGAGTAAATGAGTCTGTTTTCTCTTGCAGGACTCACAGAAAAGTGACAATGAAGTTAACAGAGTGGCTGTTAAAAATGTCTGAGCCTCTGTGGTGTTATAAAGTGAGGACATGCTGACAAAGTGAAGCAAAACCATCCTGGAGGACGAGTAAGACTTCCTGATATGTGATGGATCCTCCTCAAGCGGAATATTTAACACTCCTGGCAGAAGGCGCAGCGGACTCTGACCTCCCTCTGCCTCTCACTGATGACCCCTTTGGGGGACATATTTATTTGGACATTAATGGTTTGCCTGAAAATGATCACAGCCCAACTGAATTCAGACCCACACCCCTACCTCGTCTCTCGGGGGCTAACGGAGGATTTTCAGGAAATACAGAACAAAAAAACAAACAGGAGCCTCCTCAAGTCCCTCGCCGGCCTCCCACACTCAACAGAACCAGACTTCCCAGTGCACAAAACCCTGGTGCCCCTCCTGTGCCCCCCAGGTCTCGATTCCCTCTGAGCAGCACTAAAAAGCAGTTTTCCTTTGACCTCGCTGATAATGTTCACAAACTGAACCGCTCCAGGACAGAAACAGACAATGTGAGTATGTCCTCTCCCTCAGTAAAGACGCAAGAACTAATGGAGGTAAAACATGAGTGCAGGCTTTGAAAGTTTTCTTTAATATTATATTTTTTTACATCAGGATCCATGGGCCATCGACATTATCGACACTCCAGAGGGCAGCACCAAGAGTTTGGCTTCTTTTTGTGCTGCCACTTCAAAGTAAGAGGAAACAGGAATAAGATTTTTCATATTTAACACTTAAATGGTTTCTGTATCCTGGGAGATACAGACATCTGACAGGCTGTGGAGGGGGGGAGCATTAAGTATCTGCACTTCATACTATTGAGGAAAACTTGGAGGGGGCGTGGGTCGAGTACAAGGTCATGTGACTTCATGCCAGCATTCGAAACTAAATTGATAAAATTCTATCAAATTCCAAAACATCAGCCTATGTACATGTAAATGTAAATGTTCTTTATTTATACAGCCCTTTACAACAACCCTTTCAGTGAACCAAAGTGCTTTACAATAGATAGTAAATAAAAAGGAATAAATAAAAAGCAATATAACAGAAAAAATACAATACGATAAAATAAAGTAAAAGTGTGGACAAAGACACTGGCCATGATGTAAGTCCTGATATTTATCATGTTTATTATATTTTGGCAGGTCTTTATTAAAATATTGTTCATGAAGGATGATTTGATGTATTGTTGTTTAAAAATAATGGATTACATTTACACAGCTTTGGTATAGAGTGAATACTCACTCTCAAATAATGTTTTAAGGACTATACTTTATCGAGAGTCATCATATAAAGCTGTGAAATATCGATTACTCTTTATTTCACTATTAAATGTGGATCACTGATGAATTTACCAGAAGTTTACACATTTTCAGGGAATTTCTGTGGGCATGTTTTACTTTGCAAGAAAAAGAGTGATGACATCTGCAGTTTTGCACCCCAGCAAAGTCCCACTGATGGTCCTGAGCCATATTTTGGCAGATGTTTGACATTGCTGTCAATAATGACAAACCTCTATCATGCATCAGAAGTGCAGTGTGAGGCTTTGCACTGTCACTGGTTAAAATACTCTCAGCTGTTTCCTCAGCTTCCAACATAGGATGTTGCTAGTGTAAAAGCTCCAGAGAGGAGATGTTACAGATAAAACAGGAGTAAGATGTTTTGTGTTAATATGTTACTTTGTTAGTGTATACATGTTAGTTAGCTCGTTGTTTCTAAACTTGTTGCATGGACTATTATTGACTTGTTTCCAGTGTTCAATACTGAGAAAAACAATGTGAAACATCGTCAATTGTTCAGGTTTTTCCAACTTTTTGAGGATTTTAAAGAGAGTAGCTAATTACCTGTCTGTAATGTTTTAAAGGTTAAAAATGAAATTTTAAAAACTTGGAAAATTCTAAATTCATACCTTAAATGGACAATATATCTCCGGGGATACAGAGTGTAAAATTAAAACTAAAGTTATTTTGAAACTAGAAAAGCACTCAGAGAGCGCAGACCTCCGCCCTGCAGCTTCGGTCCACTTTGGCAAAAACAGTCTTATCTGGCAATGTTGAAGAATACTTTAAAAAATTCCTGGATCCAGACGGTGATCTGGATCACCCCCAAAATTTAATCAGTTCTTCCATATCCCATTTCCAACCATTCCTGAAAATTGCATCCAAATCCGTTGAGATCTTTTCAAGTTATTTTGAACACAAACAAACAAAGAGGCAAACAGATAAACGCCGGCAAAAACATAACCTCCTTGGTGGAGGTAAAAATTATGGAAGTGTGTTATTATGGCCTAGATACAGTGCCCAGCACAAATGAGTACACCCCTTATTAAAAGTAATGTATTAATCAATATCTAAATGAACAAAAAACAATTTACAAAGTTTTGACAAAGCTGAGTTTAACATAACATTTTTTTTACCATAAGATGAAAATAAGGGTAATATGATAAGTAAAATTTAGCTTTGCTCACACACCTTTGATTGGGGTGTACTCATTTTTGCATCCTGATCTTAAATTGAGAAAAATACTTTTTTGTGTGCAACTTCGAAAATCTTGTTCACAATCAATGGCCCACATTTGGGGGAGTATTTTGTGGTTTAGTATGCCGTAGAAAATGATGTTTTTGAAAGGAATCTAAAGGTTTTCTGACAGATCTGAAGGGGTGTACTCATTTATGCTGAGCACTGTACATTAGAAAATAGCAGTTGATTAGTTTTCCGAAATATGTATATGTGCTCGATCATTTAAGGGTTAAGACATAGTGGCCCACTTTTAAATATGAAAATACAATGTTTACTCTGTTTTCTTAAATGAGTGACTTTATTGTCTTGGGATCTTGCGAGATGTTTTTATATATAAGTTAAAATGAAAAAAAAAATCCCCTCTGTTATGAATTAATCACCTCAAAATTCCAGCAGAAGCACTAATGCGGGCCAGCCGTTACAGTAAGCGTGGCCTTTCTGTGCAGTTTAATGCAGCTCAGTTTCAGTTTGACTTTAGTGTAGCTCTGAGACATCATGTCTTTAGTTGGGGTCTCACGCTACAGACCACTGTGATGTGTATCTGACTCTTTTGACTCAGAGGAGACCTTTTATAAAGCTTGTGAAGTCAGGTGACTGAAAATCATTTATATCAGGTTTCAGATATGATTCAAATCAGATACAGGTCAGATATTCCTGTGACCTGTGACCTCATACTGAAAAGCCTAGTCTGTCATTAGCAGATCATCATACTTTATAATTATGTTTGAAACATCATATGAGGAGAATATAAGAAGTAAAACACATTTACGAGACTAAAATCAACATAGCTACAGTGAAAAGTACAAGAGGAACATACGAAAGATAAATTGTGAAGTTTTTTGTGCGCAGTGAATCTTATTTTAAAGTAATGAATCAAATAATCACCTTTTCATATGGAGCAAACCCAACAATTATAGACTTCATATTTGATGTAGCTTTGATGGTCAGTGGTTTGCTTCAGTGCTTATACAAGTTAAACTAATGCTCTCAATATATACTCAACAAAAATATAAACGCACAAACTCAAAAGATTATGTTAAAATGACCTTTACCTTAACATGCCCAAAAATATTATTTATCTGTGTACAGATTGCTTTGCTTTGCTCAAATCAAGTTCCCTAGTTTCGGTTGATCACTCCCAGTGAGTACAGTCCATCCATGAGTCTCATGCCACGTGACAGTGTGGTGGTCAGTCAGCGCAACAGTTCATTCATTCACACTGTTTCCTGCATTTATATTTTTATTGTGGGTAAAAGCAGTAGTTACATATATTTTGTATAAAACATGTAAAAACAAATTACGATTCAATTCTTTGTAGTGTTATGTAAGTCTTTTATCATATGTTTTACAATAAGAAGATAACTATAAGAATATATTATTACTAGAATCTTATATTTTGTTGCTCTATCTCCTCCCCCTGTGCTCACGATCAGCTCACAGGGCTCCATGTTCAGGAGGTCCGATCGGTCAGTGGTCAAAGTCTGATTATTTATCTCAGACACCTGCTCTGGTGCAAGTCAGGTTGGGCATTTTGTTCATTCAGGACTGTGACCAGTTAACAATGGATTCTGAATCCTGCCACATCTTAAAGAGGACTTGAAGAGAACAAAAAATAAACAGCATTTCTCAGCCACCTAAAAATGATGTAAAAACCCAACACAGAGGGCACAAAATAATGCACATGTCATACATACAACAACTTTTCTTTGGTTTTGGTTTAATGGCTGGAACCTTTACATCCATAGAGACAGAAAAATCCTCTCCTTGTCCATTAAATTCTGCATGTTGCCCTCTCTTTGTATTGTATTTGTTGCTTTATGGCTTATTTGTACAAGGACAGGTGTGAGGCAAGTTAAATATTAACACAACCAACAGCATTTATAGCCTTTGTTTATTTGCAATGCCCATCCCCAGATGAGCCTTTAGATTGTATAAAACTTCTCAACAAATACACAAAAACTATCAAAAAGCTTCACATGATAAAGACGAAACAATGGAGATGACATGATACTTTAAGTTATTTTCTGACAAATAAAAAACTCAAGGGACAGGATTATCCATGACTGTTTAATTCTTAGTTTGAAATAATCGCAGTTTTGATAAATTTTAAGACCTGCAGGTCAATCAGAGCTTGAACAGGATCTTTTTTTCTCAATTGAAAATACCTGAAATATCTGATTTGTCACAGTTATTTTTATAAACTCATTCTTTGACCTGGAATCAACCATGTTTTCCGTTTGTATGAAGTCTGTTTATTGAGCTAAATTGTCTTCGTACCTTTCTTGATAATCTTGTTTTTCTTCATGTGTCTGGCAGGCTAACCTCCCGATACAAGTACACAGACAGTGTTCATAACTCAGGTGTGGTGTGGGCTCGAGTTTTACATATCCACCCTGCCCTGCTGCAGCAGGTGGAGGTGAATGTGAGCGTGGCCAGAGACTGGGACCATCACCAGCTCCCCTTCCCCACCCCAGGTAAGTATTTAGTATGGATTGTTTTCATAAATGTAGTTATTTATTACTATAGTGGTGATGTTCTGACGCTCTGTGTAGAACTTTTTTCTAAGATTTACTTCAGGGCTCCTGTGCCTTTAAAGAAGAGAGAGGGCTGTGGATAGAACAGCCACAGGCAGGAATTCAGTGGACTTATCCACTAGATCACCAAAACTAGTTATAGAAGCATGTTAATAGATGTTTTGAAAATGAATATATTGCTTAAAGTACTAATGAACAGAACAAATAAAAATTATGAACCAACGAATGGGAAAAAGAGCTGTTCTTAAATATTTATCATACGTTTAGTCCGGATAACTTTTTTTTTTTTTTAAAGGACTTCCTTTTGTCCCACAAGTATGTATGTAATGTGCGTACTTACATAACTACATACTTGTTTTCAGATTTTTTGCATCCGTAGATTATTTAAAGGCAGTGGTTCCCAAAGTGGGGCACGGATCCTGAGACACTGACAAAGCCTACCATAAAACAAGGAATTTGCATAATTCCAACAGGTAAAATTAGAGCTGGGAGACATATATAGTTTTTGAAAAATATCAGTATTTTGTCAAACAAGATGTGCATTTCAGCAGTGTTGTTTATATTGATGTAGATGTTCTTAAGCTACATCGTGAACGGATGGTAAAATAAAAAATAGTGTCTGTGTTCCAGATCTCAGACAAACAGCAGAAAGTTTTTTGCAGAGAAGTCCAAAACAGGTGGAATGAAAATAGAGCATGACCGGCCTTTCCACCTTTAACATCAGTGACATAAGGTGCAATATGATAACTATGTAAAAGGGTGAGCTACAGCCCTCAAGCCTTTAAGCCACTTTAAGCTTCATTATTGTGTTTTTTAAACATTATTTATCTGAAAAAATGTTAAGATATTAATTTCTGTCCATATTGCCCAACCTCAGGAAAAGTGTACCCATTATTGTAAAAATATATACATAGAATTAGTTTAATTTAAATCATGCTGTATATTATTATGCAACATTTTTGCTGAAATAAACGTAATGTAAAAAAATATTTACACAAAATGAAAGTTTGCACATAACAGTAGGAACAAAAGGGAGAACTGCTGAAGGGACAGCGGGGATCCCCCGTCTCTTGCACTGTTATTATGTTGGTAATTAAGCTGGAAAGTTTTGTAACCTTTGTCTTAAAGTATGATTTACAACTAGCTGAAACCAAACTACTAAGTCCACATGAACTTTATTAAACCCACAGCGTGTAAACTCTGCGGCAGGAGGCTCTCATTTGAGGCTCACATGTAGAAGCCCACCTCAGTTACTTACTGTGCTTGTTGTTTTTAGCTAAAGTCTCTTGCCATTAAATAATTCTGTGATGCGATGGACAACTCATCCATGAAACAGGGATGGTTTACTGGAGAGAAAATCACCTTATGAAGTGCAGTTTTTATTGAATACAGTTCTCAGTTCAAAACAGCAAGTGCACAACAGAGCTGCGTGTCTGTTCTCAGATCTGACATGTCAGGTTGGACAGCACTGTTATGGATTTTAGGGTAGAGGGATTAAGGTCTGTGGTTCGTGGGCCAACAGGCAGAAAATAAATGCACAAAACATGACTGAGATGCAGAAATGTAACACTTACTTCCAGTAGCTTCACTTTCCTCTGCCTGACATGGAAGTCTTTGTTGTTACTGTGTTTCCACACAAATTATGTCAGCTATGTCAGCAGCCACAAATATGTAGACCAGGGATGGGCAACTTTGGTTACCATGAGGCCACTTTTTTGTCTTTCTCTGCTTTAGAGGGCTAAATTATTACCAAAAACAATAATGCTACCAATAAGACCAACAAGAATACCTTATCATTTAACAAACTGATAAGTATATAGCTCTTATAGTAATTTCTATTTCTATTTATAAGCTTAAGATCAAGATCATTATGAGCTAAATGAAAAACAATACAAGGTACTTTTACTGTTCAAAACTGTTTGTTATTGTTTTTCTTGATTGGTTACTTTATCTTAACTTTATTTTACCAGTAAGTCTTTGACAAAAGCAACTTGGCCAAGGTACAAGAATCTTAGTTAAGAATCTTACTTCATTTGACTTTTTTCTACTTAAAGTATAAATAATGCTTCATAAAAAACATTTACATGGACCATAATTGCAAATCACATCTGCCAATAACTTGTAAAAGAAAGTCAAATGAAAATGGATTAATAGGTGCAGTTTTTGGAAAGTTGACATTGACTAGTGGGCTGCATAGAGTTATAACTGCCTGTTTCCCACCCCGATACAGGCAGTTGTAGAAATAAAAAAAAACTTTTAATTGGAAAGCTATTGAAAATATTTGAGGTTAACTTGGCACTTTACTGATGAATATAATAAGATAAATACAGATATAAGAGGATCAGTCATTTTATGAATTAAAACATTCTATTGGAAGAAAAATCATGCTGAAAAACTTTTAGATCTTCAAAACAAATAATTAAAGCTGAGTAGGTCTGATTGTGTCCACGCCTAATTATAGCGTCTCCTTCTAAAGCTGAGTTGTTTTTTTTTTTTTACTTCAGTTGCCATTTTTGTTGAATAAAATGTTGGTCCATTCATCTTTAATGTATTTCTGAGAAAATGTAAACTACAGTTGGATATTTGGATACTTAGGTATTATATTCCTAATGCAGCAGGTTGATTGTGCATCGCAGTGTTTCAGGACACTTCAGCTCACACTCTGATGTTGACTCAAGTGTGTTGACTGAACTATTATCTTTCCATCCAGTGGACAGGACCGTGAAGAGCCTGATTGATGAAGTCTTCCATCTGCTCGACATCACTCCCAGCACGAGTGGACATTACGTTTTAAAACTGTGTGACTCCGATCAGTATCTTCAAAAGTAAGTCACAAATTTCACGACTGGTCTGTGACCTATTAGTGGCCTAAAATCAAACCCAAATAAGTAACAATCTTTTACGTCTTTTTAGTGAGGAACTTCTGGGCATGCATGAGATCATTCAGACGTCCTGCAAGCTCAAACAAGAAGTTCCTCTGCGGCTGCTCCATGTGAACAACCTCAAACGCTGCCTGCCCAGAGATGTAAGTCAGTTCAGACTCCTTGCCTGTTAGGATACAGGAGATCATTAACTAAGAAGGAGGAGGCCTTTCTTCAGCTGTGAAGTGTTTCTTTCATAAACACCTGAGCCACACTGGCTGCTGGCCAGTTTATTACCGTCAGGGCTGTTTTCACTGTAATAGCCTCTGCCCTGAAGTCTTGACTTTGTTCTGTTTCTGGATATTAGTTTTGGTAATTAATATAGAAGAAAGGTTAAACCGTTGTATCAATGGCTTACAAGAGCCAATTCAAAAGTCTGTATGCTTCAAATGAACTGCCATAAATCATCACAATCTTTTAAAGCAATCAGTATTTAGATCTATCTGTTCTTATACTTTTGTTGATTTAACTTACATAGTTGGTAGGTTCAGGTGCTTTTAGACATACTTGTGCTACAACCTTTGACACCGTTGAGCACTTGTCATGTTTGGATATCGTGTGGATAAAAGGTGCTGTATAAAAGTGGTTTGAGTCTCACTTGGCAGATAGGAGCCTCACTGTTCATTGGCAGGATTATTCCTCCACCAAGTGTGGTGTTCCACAAGGTCTTATTATGGGCCCTATCTTTTTTGTTATTGTAAATGCTGCCCCTTCGGCTTTGTTTTAATAAAGACAATGTCTGGTTTTATAGTTTTGCTGACAATATGCAGGCATAAAGTGCTTAACAAATGTATTAGACCACCACCTGGTGTAAGGTCTGTGCCACAGCTGCCCTAAATTAACATTATTGGTAATTACCAAAATCATTTTTATGTTTCTGTGACGATTAATACACCAGTATGTGGGAACTTTTGTTTTTAATTCTCAAGTATAATTATTAATGTTATCTGTGAATTTTCTACTTTACTGTTCTGCAAAAAAACTGAAAAAAATGTAAAGTACATTATTATGTCTTGATTAAGATGTCAACTGAAAGCTATTTATTTGCATTCCTGAACAGAAAAATGATTGATTAATTTCTGACTTCTCAGGACAGCCCAGTGAGCGGCTCAAATTAGGGTATAATAAGATGAATTTAGTTTTAAATTCCCCATTTCTGCTCAAAATGTATGTCAATAACATTTTCAGTTTTGTAACCATTTTTTTTAAAGATTTCTAAAATATTTATGTTGCTTCGTTTTTTATGACAGGTGGTCTAATAAATTTGTTAAGCGCTGTACATGCCCTTGAAATTTAAAGGGAAGGGTCACTTTTGCCCTTAATTAGTTGCTTTTTAAGACATAACAAGACAAAGGTTATTGTGTTTGTGTCCTGGTTGCAGATCCTCTCAGCCCTCGCCCCTTTAGTGTGCATTCAATCTGTGGGTGTATCTGGATAACATGTTTGTATTTGAGGGGCAGTTTTCCTCCATTGTCCAGTTGAGGTTTAATCAGCCAGTGTTCCTAATAAAGCAGCCCAGGAGTGCATGATTACACCTTTTTACCTCCAAAGAACTTTTAACACACTCTAAAAATAAAGTTGACCTGACTCTCTGCTCTTTCAGGAGGATGACGACAGGACGTCTTGTCAGCTGTACCCTCACCTGCTTCCTGTCTGTGTGCACAACATCTCAAAGTAAGACCACAGGCATTCCTGCCCCTGCTCTACAAAATGGTTTCAAAACAACAACTGTAACTGGATCATGTGTCAACTGGTGACTGTTTGTAGAGAACACTGGGACGCTTTGCCTTGAGGTTTTCAGTCATGTTTCCATTCGTGTTGACCTTTTGTCTCCACTCAGGTTGATCCTGCAGGATGTTCTCACCAGCTACAACAGAGAGGTGACGGAGCTGATGAGAAGTAAGGTAAAGACAATGAACTGCACATTCAGCTGTGTTTGATTACATTTGTTCGCATTTGTTCCAGCTTGCACCATTGTATGATTTCTAAATTTGTTCTTCTCTGTTTGATTTTATTTCTTTGTAGTCTGGAATGAACGCTATTGTCCTTGCTGGCTGTGTTCGAACGATAAGCAATCTTTTGTGTGGGTTTTCATGTCCGGAGCTGGAGAACGCAATTGGTGCCCTCAACAGAATCAGCCCCATCCCTCTGGTACATATCTTATATTCAAGTGAAAGTATTTATTTAGAGACTTTTTTATAAGAACGAGTCTTAAAGGATAAGTTCGTTTTTTTGACACCTGGACCTTATTTTTAGAATTAAATACGCTCGTAGACTCACCCAGACAATTTTGGCGGAGCTCGGAGCCGTTTTCGAGCAATTTAGATCCATCCGACGGCGTTTTTCTCTCATGCCGTAGTAGCAGACAGGGCCAGAAATCGTATTTTGGGGGGCATCAATACGTGTTTCCTCTGGTCTCAAGTCCCACTCTGAGCAGCAAAGGCACTCCTCCTCTGTTGTGTTTGCCGTGCAATGTCCACAACAACACCACCAGTTAGCCCCCATTCGTGGACGTGCAGTGGTTGCTTGTTCTCTGGGCAGCTGTTCGGCTCTTTCCCTCTGCATCCTCCTTTCAAATAGCTCCTCGTCAGTATATTCTGGCTCAAAACGATACGGGCATCCATTATACTCAAAGTCGTCGTCAGACACTTCTACATCGGATAAATATTCCGCCATGTTGCACAAAAGTAGCAGTGTAGCCGTGTAGCCTAGCAACAACAGCCGCTCTACTCATCTTCTTGTCTATGACGTCACCAAAAGTTACCCATCCTTGTAAAACCCCGGATGACCATAACAACAAAGTTGAGCTGACATGTAATAACACTGGCCATTCATTTATAAAATGTAGCTGAAATGAGTGAGTTTCGCAGCAGATAATGTCTAATTTAGGGGCTTCGATTTCTGGCCCCGTCTGCTACTACGGCATGAGGAAAAATGCCTTCGGATGGATCTAAATTGCTCGAAAACGGCTCGGAGCTCCGCCAAAATTGTCTGGGTGAGTCTACGAGCGTATTTAATCCTAAAAATAAGGTCCAGGTGTCAAAAAACCGAACTTATCCTTTAAATGATTCCACCTTCAAACCCTTTTTTCAGATTAAGCAAGGATGCATTACGTAGGTGTTTGTCAACATCTGTGCCAGTATTTCCAGGCTTAGTTTAGATAGTAATGACACTCATACTAATATAAACATACCTTTTTCCTGTTTAACTACAAAAACAAGTCTCTTCTGCACTAAAATGGCTCTTACACTTACAGTCTATTTGTTGTTTAAAACATAAAAACAAGAACATATCAAGAAATATTTTCACATTTATCTTTAGTTCCTTGTAAAAGGCTAGATATATATACTGTATAACTCATCTTGATTCTTTCCCTAAAAATCTTAGACATGCAGCAATAATGCAGTAGTGACAAAAAACAACGAAGTGCAAGTTAAGTTCACAAAGATTACATATATATTCTGTTTAATCTTTCAAAAAAGTAGATCTGAATAAGTGTTTATCTCATCAAACTAAGCTTTAGTTTTTGCTAAAATAAAAACAAGACATTGTAAATGCTGACTTCAGCTATATGTTTTCTAGAACAGGGGTCACCAACCTGTAAACCTGTAGATCTTGATTTACTGGTAGATCTTTTGAACATTTCCAGTAGATCTTCAAAAGTGGATAGGTCGACTGCTTTATTTATCCACGACATATATAGATTTGGTAAATCCAGCTGCTTTGCAAGATTAATCCAATCTAACTGACTTTTTTTCACCCCATTAGTTTTAGTAGGAGCAAGATATTCAGACAGCGTAAAATCTGTTTTATGCTTACATTGTCCAATCTTCAACTCTCAAGAGGCATGAATTTTGTTTTGTGTGAGGCTGCATAAGTTGTAAAATGTGACCTTAAATCAGCTGATCTGTATTTCCTTCCCTTTATTACATTGATGAATTTTGGATTGTATCTACAGGCTTAAATTTGGGTACAATGAAATTATGATCTTTATAACATGACGTTTAGTCGTGAATTTTGGCCATTTGATCTAACTTTCTCAATATCATCTTCAGTTAAAACAAGTTTGGTAAAAGTTGTGCTAGAATAAAAATAAAGGAGCATGTTTGTTAGGATTTAAATAATAGTTATGGTAAAATGTAGAGAACCCTACAACATGCATCATTTTGGCCCTCTGACATTGAAGGTTATAACTTCAGTAACATCCCTGCAGCTTGGTCCATTGCCCTGTGTTCTGCAGTGAAAAGAATGGTCCCAATATTTTGTTTTCTTCACAGTTTTGAATTTGATTTTAAAACAGTGTTCAGAAAAATTGTGAATAGCCTTTCTAAAACTTAGTTGTTTCTGCTTTAAACTCCACAAAGTGAAAACTTCTTATATCATGCTATTGTGCACCCTTTCTTTTAAATTCTATTTGAAGAACAGTGTTTGTATTACTTGTTTGCCAAGGTATTTGGCATATCAGTGCACACTGCAGGTGTACAGTGAAAACAGGGTACACCCACTCATACCTTGTGTGAAGAACACGGCTTTGTTTTCTGATGTTTTTACAGAGTCATGATGAGATGACTGACTGTGAAACTGGTGAGTAAATATACTTTCATTGTATTATAATGCTGGGAATGTAATGCTTTGATTTTGCAGAGTCAGTGGACTTTAAAGGATTTGGAGTGTTCATAGTGGAAATCAGAGGTGGACTTGTGTCTCCAGCGCAACGTGCAGCCTCCCCCATGAATGAGCCTATGAGTCAATAACAAAAGTCATTACGTTGTAAACAAACAAACAGAAGGGTTGTTAAATCTTCAATGGAAAATTTTAATCTGAGTTACCAGGACAACACAAAGCACGGACACTAAAGGCACTGATACATTGAAATATCTACTCTCATTCTTAATTACAGGATTTTGTTTTGCTATTTACAAAAAGATGAAATACATATCTTTCGTATTTTTGATTAATACTTGTGTAAAATCCACATAACTCATTGCCTGATACTAAGGAAAAAATAGATTTTTAAATAAGTATACATTCAATAACTGGTCAATGAAGTCAACCAAGTGCTTTTATTCTGTGTTTTGGCTTATTAAATGATGTGTTGCCGATTTGACTTGAGTTCAAAATGTAATCATGTCATTATAGCAAATCCTATGGGAAAATTCAGGTGCCTTTTCCATGTTAACAGTCAAGTTTTCACGTAGCACAGAGAAAAAAGGATTCACTATAACATCTTTGTGTCTTACATGTCTTCTCTTAAAAGATCTTCTTTCAGTATTCCCGTTTTTCTTTGTATTTTCTTGGAGTCTTTTCAGTTTGTAACTATATACAGTGTTTACAGAGGAGTGTGTAATCATGTTAACATACATATAAATATTGAGACAGTTTTTTCTTCTCCCATCTTGTGGGATTGAAAATCAAAAACAATTGGTGTACAGGAAAAACACAGTATACAGTATGCTATGTTTGTACATTCTATGGGCATTTGTACAAATTATTTTATGGGATAAACGTCAGGGTTACATCTCTAAATTATCCATCTAATTAGCTTACTGAAATCCAGAAAAGTTACATTCGCTGATTTTTGTATGTAGTCCATCTTGACCAGAGCTGTGTAAATTTGTCCATTTGTAATCGAAGGGAGAAAGTAAGTTTCTCCATGATGTAGATTTCGTGAACTATATCCTCCCACTGTTCAACTGTGGGAGAGTCAGGATGCAGCCAATGTCTGGTTCTGGTCTTTTTTCCAGCCAATATTAGAATACTAATTAATAAATGTTGAACAAGGGTCAACCTTTACAAAGAATAACATATGAAAATGAAAAGGTACTTTCAAATTAAGTATGTTCTCTATTTTTTTATGGAGCTTTGACCAAAAAAGTTGAATTGTTGGACATCCCCAAAAAAATGTGCCCATAATTAGCATCCTGACTCCCACACTGTCTCCAGCATTTTGAGTCCCTCGTACATTTCCATAAAGAGTTACAATAATTCTTCCATTCTTCCTTTAAAATGATAAAAGTACCCTTAATCTCCCAATTGTTTTTTATGTACTCTGTTGAATGAGATTTTTTTGTTGTAAAGCCTTTATACAACCTGGATATGCTTCCCCTTTTTATCTCTGATTTGTATGCTGCTATAAATTCTTTTCATATACAGTAGGTTTTGCCATATCTGGTGGTTGATTTTTGAGAGACTTGTCACAGTAATGCCGTAGCTGTAGATATCTAAAGACCACTATTTCTTTACTGAATTACAAGTAATCAAGCCTGTCTGATAAAAAGTATCATTTAATTTGAAAAACAGGCCCTGTTTGGCAGTAAAAATGAAATTATTGTGGCCCTTTTTTGTCTTCGAAACTGTCCATCCCTGGTCTGAACTGATTTTTTATTCTCTTCCAGCCATAATCATGCTCCACCAGTCACTTATGAAAGTCCTTCAGATCTTTTTCGACAGCTTCCACTCGGACTTCAGATGTGTGAGAGTAACAAGCAGCCCCAAAACTCTTGACGTGGAGTACAATACTGAAATCCTCCAGTTCAACATCGCTGCTCTCTACCAACTGCAGCTTGCCTGGATGACCAAGTATGTACAGTAAACACACGTGTTTCCTCATGTGTACAGACCCAAATGTTCATGCAGACTGATACAAATCTGAACCACATACTTAACAAGACCACCAGGTTTTACTTTCTCTTTCCTTTTCATTGTTTGCAGTTACGAGTGCTTTTCTGTTTCCTGTGACTTGACTTATAAAGGAACAAAAGTCTGTGACACTGGTGTTTCTGAAAATATCAGCACAGCCTTGTCGTATGGAAACAAGATCAGGTGTAACCGCATGTAAGAGAAAGATCTTTTAGTCTGAAATACATCCTATTTTTTATTTCTTTGCCTTGTGTTTCCAAGAATATCTCTGTGACTGATATGGCACAGATGCTTGATAATGAGGAGGCTTTTCCTGATTAGAGTGTGGCCTTGGTATTTTTATGTAAAATCCAGATTCAGGCATTTCTTGTTTGTGTTCTTTGTTGCTTCTCGAGAGTGTGGAAGGAAGTAGGCTGTTAAAATAGACTTTGTGTGCAACAGTAAAACATAAGATAATGAAAAATATGATAATATATCCAAAAAGGACCACATATTTGACTGTTTTTGCATGTTTGTGATTTTAGGATGGTGTTCCCCGTCGCTGTAAATCAGCTGCCTTATGAGTGCATGTTCACATTTCGACTGAAGGGCTCCAAGAAAGGAAAATCTCCAGAGCTTTTGGGATGGGCTGTTCTACCTCTCTACAGTGACAGGTAAGATTTCCTCACTTATTTATCCTGCTGGAAAGTTTTTGTGGACATGTTTGGACGCTAAAGGAAGAATCAGGTATATTTTTTGATAGCACTTGATGTGTAGCAGCTTTGTCTTTCTGTGCAGATTTATTGATGATGTATTTTTGGAAGAGACACAGTTGGAGAAGTAAAAGTGTGAGGTTATTGTATGCTGACAACACACTAGACCAGAGTGTCCCAATCTGTGGGTCGAGGCCCATTGGTGGGCTGTGGAGGGATTGCTGTTGGGCCGCAATAGGTTAATTATAAATATAAACCAAAAGAATAACTGAGGTCACTTTTCAAATGATCACTAGATGCCGAGTAACATTTTTCTAGTTCAAGGCCTAACCAAAACAGTCAGGATATTTAACTTATATATTAACTTTTGTATATTTGTTTCATTAAGTGTGGTCCAATGTTAAAATAAACTTTGGTATCCTGACTGTTCAATCAATCAATCTTTATTTGTTCAGCAAACTCTTCATTTTATGGCTACACATATATACATATATACATATATACATATAAAATGCACATATAATTATTTATATATAAATATATTCATACAAATACATTCATTCAATACCCAACATGAATGCATATAGCCAATCATGAATCCCTCCATCATGGCAGCAAGAAAAAACCTCTGTTTAGCAGCAGGAAATCTTGAATGTGGACCCCAGTCTCATGATGAACAGCCATCCACACTATGCTGTGTTGGGTGTGTTGGCAAAGGGAGGGAGGAGGGCAGAGACAAGTGGACCAAAGGAAGAACTAAAGATAGTGACAGATCCACGGGCCAATCATAGAATCATGTTGATCCCTTAGAAAGTTTATGAAATGTTTTGTCTGTCCTCAGTCCGGCTGAACTGTCGTGTGTGTTCATTCAGAGTGTTTTAAGTTAAATAATCAGTTAAAACTGTCTATTTGGAGTTTTTGATTTTATTTTATTTTTTTAACTCTTTTTGTATTAGTTTTATTATTTACATGTACAATGAACATGAGATCATCATGGGTGTTACAGTTAAAATCAAAGTATTCTTTTACACATACATCATGGTATAATGTCATATTACTCATGGTGCACACACAATCCATTTTTCCCATAGTTTAGTGCATTTCTCCAACTGGAGCCTCAATACAAAAGTAAGTCTCTCCATACGGTAAATTTCTTGGATGATTCCATGCCACTGGACCAAATTTGGAGGGTCTAGTTGCAACCATTTCCTAGTTATAGCTTTCCTACAGCTTGCCAAGAGTATCTTCAATAAGTATTTATCCTTCTGTGGGACTGTTTGTGGTATTTTACCAAGGTATAGAGTAACAAAAGAGAAATCTACGTTCACCCCAAGTATTTTATTGATCTCAGAAAGACTGGATTTTCCGACATGCCCAAAAAACATGGAAGTGATTAGCCATAGAAGTTCCACATTGTCTCCAACAGAATCCTCGGTTCTGGAGTTTTTGATTTCAAATTAACAATTACATTTTTTCACTGTCCATACAAACAAATGTGTTTTTCATTATTTTCTCATTCAGCGTTCTTTGTCTGCATACGACAAACTCTGCTTTTTGCTGTTGCCTGACCTCCTTGATAAATAAGTCACTTACAGCATCTGTTTCCTGTGTGATTAGGTCTCTGGTGATGGGGACTATTCTGCTCAGTATGTCCCCTCTTGCTGAGCTTCCTTCTCCTCCGTCTCCTGCTCTGTTTGACAGCCACAGACAAGCAGAGGGGGTCATCCTGCAGGTTGGTCAGTAGCTCAGGACAACTCTGCCCCCTAGTGATCAAAACACAAACAACACCACTTTAACTTTGGTCCTTTTGCTGTTCCTCAGCTCGACTTTGAAGTTGGTACTGAGTGGAAATATCAGAGGCCCATTGCATTGCCTGGTTCAGCCATTTTTACTCAGCCCTGTGAGGACTTGCATAAGAAGATGTTGGACGTCTCTAAGAAGCATTGTCTCTGCTTGTAAGTGTGATACACCAGTACACACTCACTCTCTGAGTGTCTCATGCACGTCTTTTGCATGTATGCTTTTCATTTTTATAAAAATTATCTCTCCTTCCAGTCTTACACCAAATGAGAAGTCTTTCCTCTGGACGAAGCGTTACTGTTGTGATAAATCCAGCACTTTCCTCCACCTGCTTCTTGGGGGAGCACCCCACTGGCAACCAGAGGACTTAACAGAAATTTACACGATAGTCGAAAACTGGCCCATCCACCAGCCCGAGGAGGCGCTCTTCCTGCTCAGTGACAGGTAGGCTATATATTACCAGTACAAAAATCAGTATGGCCAACACTGAACTTTTGCCAATATTTCTAGCTGATATATTGGCCATACATCTGGCTAAATGCACAAATGTACCATATTGCTGCACCTTAACATCACTGCATGGGTGCAAAAATCAAAATTTTGTTGTTCAGGAGTTAAATGATTTTCTTTTTTTGTTTGTTTTGGATTTGCTACTTACAGAAATAGCAGTCATATTGAAAGCAACAGTTCTTTTTTTTTTAAGTAAAGACTTTATGCTCTTGATGAAAAACATTTCTGTCGGTATTGGTGATATTGAGTTCAGGTATTTTTATTTGATATCAGCAAAAATTCAATATCTTGCATCCCTATCATTTCTCACAGTTACACCTGCAGGAAAAGACTAATGAAAGATGTAAAACACATGGACAGTTTTTTTCACTTGTTGGTGCTTTTGTTTAGTAATAAATAGGTTTTTCTGCTATGCATTTGTATCTTTTAAGAAGATTATGCAAAAAAATTATATATATATGTTGTTATACCTAAAAATCTGCATGCAAAATACTTTTTTGTAGTTGCACTAAGTGCATTTTCCTATTAATTGCAGTTTTTTTTGCCTTTGTTCTACTCATGAAGTGCTGTAATAAGGAAAATGTTCTGCAGTGTTTGTCACAAGGAGTCATTTTTGTTTTCTAAAAAATGTACATTAATCCCCTTTAAAAAGCTAATAAGAAATAAAAACAATCAAAACTAAAGCAGTCCCATGCTTTTTCTGGTGATATGGAATACAGTGGTGTTACAGTATGATAGACCAGGCCACACTAAGCCATGTTACCCACAGTAGTTAGGAAGGTTAATTCCTTGATTAATCTGTTTTTCTGCAATTGACATTCTTGCAGTACAAACTAGGTTAAGAAGTCTAAAAGATGACAAGAAGTTGGTCATTAATAAAGGGACAAAGGAGTAATTCGGCTGTTTTGATACCTGTCAACTTAAGGTGTTGGAACATTTAACAAGTTTTACAAACAAATGAGGACGACATTAGCAACGCAGTTAAAAAAATGAATTAAAAAAAAACAAAAAAACATTTCCAGGCCGATAAGCTGCCAGGTGGCTGTGAACTTCCTTTACTTACCTGCTGCAGATCTCTTTTAGGAGACACCAAACAGAGTATCCACGGGGTCTTAAAAAGTACTGAAAAGTATTAAAAAGTTGGAAAAATCAAGTAAGGATAAACTCTGGCCTTTAAAAGTGCTAAGAAGTATTTAATACAAAATTAGAAGGCAATGAATTTTAAAGTTTGTTTTAAATGTTTTGGTAAGATGACGTGTTTACGTCTATGATTCAGATAAACTTTTATGCAAATACAGAATTTTAAACTGTTTTTTTGTCATATTTTCAGTTTTAACACTCTAAAGATTGTCATGTTTTGTTGCTTTCACAATGGTTTCTGTTATTTTTTAACTTAAAACATTGAGTGCTGTCAAATACTCAACCAATTCTCGATTTTTTCACCCAAAATTTTAATAAAGCTGCAGCGCTAAAAATATCAGAATGTAAGACCTCTCAGTTATGCTTACTATCAGTACAAATGACTCGAGTCTTCAAAAGGTCTTTAAAAGTATTTATTTTAACTAAAGATTGCTGATAGCTCCCTATTAAATGATCTCCCAATTAAAGCATTCATTTTTGAATTACTTTGATCACACTCAGAACAAAGATAAGCTGAATCTTCTTCAACCTCTCTTGAGAACGTCTTTGTCTATCTTCACCAGTTTCCCTGATCAGACTGTGAGGAGAGCTGCAGTTCATTTTTTTGAACAGATACCAGACGTGGAGCTGGAAGTATTTCTACCTCAATTAGTCCAGGTAAGCAGACAATAGTTACTGTAAATAAAAGTGGAATTTTTTTTCCTTCTTCATACTTAAAGGTATTTATACCTGTGCCTTTTCGAGTCAGTACTTTAGTCAATGTTACATGGTTTAAAGAGAAATAGATTGTATGTTATAATTACTCTGGAATGTGTGATGGAAATGGTCTGAATAACAGAGATTATGTCTAAAATGGAATGTTTGTAAATACTTGTGGTCCTTTATATCACCCATACAGTCATTTTCAGTCATTTCATTTAGCTGTCAAGCCAGTTGATCATAAGAAAAGAGAAGAGAAGAAAAAACCCATTAAATCATTCATATATTCATATGCACATGTTTACATTTACTTTATATTATACTTGAAAATTGATATCAAACGCTCACAAAGAAAAAGAAAGAAGTAAAAAAATTCTCGGTTCTTTCCTCTCAAGACAATTATAATACAGTTATTCAAACGATGTAATGCTATACAAAGAGTAAGTCCTGCGCCCCTCTGAGGTACCACCAGTGAGAAACATAAATTGAAATTTCTCAAGAAATTAACTTTAAAAACATCAACATACACTAACCTCAACAAATGCTAAGCTTGGCTAAAGTTGATCTTATGAAGGTCTTTAGCAAATGTGAGCAAAGTTAGAAGAAACTGATGAAATGACGGGACATTTTTAATCAAAATTTTGTTCAAATCAAACTAATTTTCAGTGTAAATTTGGTTTTGATTCACTTCACTTTGCTTTATTTACTTGTCCCTAATGGGGTAATTAGCTGTGCAGCTGTAAAGCAGCAGTAGGTGCAGAACATAGAATATACATAAAACTTTACAAATTCATAAACTTACAAGTTAAGAAAAAGTTATGCAGGCATTAAATAAATCTGCAATCAATAGCATAAAACTTCATCAAGAAAGATAAATTGTGGGAAAAGATCATAAACACTAAGTTACAAAGTATAAAATATGAGGAATAAAAGACTGAATAAATAGGAAACCCTTAATTTAATTAATAGCCTTTTTGCGCTATTATTATGTTTGTTATCACTTTTTTTATTATTACAGCTAAATTAACTAACTGCTTTTATGTCGATGTAAGAACATTAGGCATGCTCTTTACTCGAGCACTCTTCATATTCCTCAGGCTCTAAAGAGCGAGTGGAAGCTGGATGGACCTTTGGTGATGATGCTGCTGGAGAGATCACTGAAGAGCATCAGAATCGCCCAACAACTCTACTGGTATGTTTTTAATCACTATACGCTCATTTTATTTGATTCACAGTTGAGTTAAGGACTCCAAATGAAAAGAGTATTGAAAGTATTTATTTACTCAAAAGTCATGATCAAGGAGAAGCAAATTGATGAACTTTTGCAGCATATTGATCATTTCTTCTGTTATTTTGTGTGTTTAACTTTATATATATAAACTGTGAATTATAATTGACCATGCTGGCAGGCTGCTGGAGGATGCCCACAATGACCTGTACTATCAGAGCTGGTTCAGTAAGGTTCGGGCGGCCCTCCTGCACTGCTGTGGTCGGACTCTGAGGCAGGAGCTGGAGCAGGAAACCCGCCTCGTGTCTGTCCTCACGCAGGTGGCTGAGAAGGTTCGCATGGCTGAAAAGGCTCGGCGCAAGGTCAGTGGGGAAAAATCTCCAGTCTACTTCTTATGTTTCTCCTCACTGGCTGGTTTCCTCCATTCTGACTGCATGTTGTAAGTTTAACTTGGGCAATTCTTTACATTTCTTATCAGAATGTTTTGACGAAAGAAAAGGGGAAGATTGATGACTTCTTCAAAGATGGGACCACCTGCTGTCTACCTCTGGATCCTGCAGTACATATAAAGGCCGTGGATGTTGATGTAAGAATGTTTCACAGAATATTAGGCAATTTTACATGATAACTTTAATTTGATACATGCACTTTAATTTGGCCTTGCTGTTATCAGTTTTAAGGAAAATTATATTCTTGGAAAATTCAGATTTAAAAAAACAAAAATGTAGACCCCCTTGATTTTCACTTGAGAATTCAAAACGTTAAAGCTTCTGTCAGGATTTTTTATTCTATGTAGGTTTGGTGACATTTGTAGACAACATGATAAATCATCTATTAACAGTGTGTGTACAACATTGAAAAGTTTCTATATCACTGTTAGTGGGACAGATTGAGTACAGAACTAAAGCAAATTTCAAGAATAATTCTGTTTAAAAAGAAGCATAGAGAAATGATTTTTCCAGAGAAACACAGATGAATAAATACCACAAGGTGCTTGCTGATTATTCGGAGGGAAATTGTGCATGGTATGGTAAATACATTTGTAAAGAAGGTATAGGTATGATTGTATTTTTTTTGTAAATTTAAGACAGTGTTATGATTTCAATTAGGAAGTAACGTAAGATTTAAGGGGGTAGGACTAGATAAACTTATACTTCTTCCTTTTTGCTCATGTAAGCTGAGAGACATAAAAACTGCAGAGTCAGCTACTGTCTTGTTTTATTTTCTTATTTTTGTCTGATTATCACTTATTTGTATTCTAACTGTTTTTAAGCTGTCATTTGCATGATCAAAATAAAGATATCAATCAATCAATCAAATCATCCTGTTCATGTAAAACCAGTATTTTCAAACTTTAAGGAAAACACCCTAATGACTTGAAATAAGTTTCATTTCACTCATCATGAATCTTTCCTATAGGAATTATAATTAAACACACTTCTTGTACCATATTCACAAAATTTTAACCTGATACTGATCGATTTGAAGAGATGACAAACAATTCAATGCAAATACAAAACCATTCAGTAATGTTATCAAGATCTTTCTTCTAGAATTACTGTATTAATTTTGTTCTGTTTCTTTTGCAAAAAAAACCCCTTCTATATCACGTGTGTTCATGGTTGAAGTCTTCCTCTCCCAAGACTAAAAAGACCACGTTTTAAAGTTTTCATGTCCTGCAGAATCTGTTTTCTTTGCTTTTTTAAAGTTGTTAGAAGGGGTTCAGGGAGCAGAGACACCTTTTACTAAACTCTCAGTTCATGGCTCTTTAAAGAAAATGCCCCTTAAAACACATTTTTCACTTCCTAGAGTTTATTGTGTAATAGCTACACAGCCTCCCCACATCAGGCACTGTTTGGGGCAGCCAGTCATTATCATAGCCTCCAGTAGCAGCTATGAGTGTTTCCAAAAGGGAGGGAAAAAGAGCTGCATTTGATCTTCACAGTCAAAATTTTTCATGTTATTCAACTTAAATCAAATCTTTGCGTACTAGACACCCAGGACATGGAACCTTTAAGACATGTTTACCAGTTATCTTGTATTTACCTCAACTGGGACATTCAGTAAACTTGATTGACATGATTAATATAAAATACTTAAAATAAGAGCAGTTTTCAAATCCTTCTAAAGCTGAAATGAAAATTGGTTTTATTTTCAGATGGTGTTTGTTGTGAAATATTTAAAAAATAATAATAATTTGTTTAATTTTTAGTCTATATCACCTAGCCCTAAATTTAAAACAAAGTTTTTTTTCTGATGTCTTTATTACAGGCTTGTAAGGTTTACAACTCTAATGCTGCTCCTCTGGGGATCCCATTCATCTGCTCAGACCCACTCGGAAAGAAAGTCAGCGTCATCTGCAAGGTTAGTGAATGAATCAGTCCAAGTCAGAAATTTGTGAAATACTCATAGAACATTTTCATTTTTGTGGTCAAGCTTGTTTTCTTATTTACTCATTCATTCATTCTATCAGATAAAGAGAAAAAGATAAAGAGCTTTAGTGCTTTTTTTTCTAAACAACTGACTACTTGTAGCACTTTTACACCACAGGCCACCCTACACATTCACACTTATTCACACACTGATGGTTGGGGCTGCAGTGTTAAAATGTCTAGATATAAGCTTATCAAATTCTTGCACATTAAAACACATTTATACACCACCAACGCAGCTGTGGAAGTTTGGGTTAAGTGTCATGTTTAATCTCACTTTGACAGAAAACCTGTTTTTTTCTTTTTTTTTTAAACAGGCAGTCTTGTGATAGACGGCTTACTTGATGTTGGAATAATTTGAACTCATTCATTTTTGTTGCACTGTCATGACATATTATTATGGGATGCCTTACTCATTAGTTTGGATTGAACTCACAAAATGTGTAGGTGCAAACAAGTTCCCATAAACATAATATTAACACTTCAGCATTAAAAAGGGGAAATTTAATGGCATCATAGTTGTTTTTGAGGCAGTGCCTCTCAACTGTTGGTTTTGTTGACATACTTACAAGCACAAACGTGGTGGTTTGCGCATGCGTCCTGCTGTTTAGTTTTGTATGTATTTCTTTTGAAAATTACATAAAATGCTAATCTTAGTCTAAAAAAACATAACGTAACATAATGCAGTAAAAAAGTGAGTCACAACAGGCACACAGGACCGTTTAGATTTGCTGAAGAGTTTATCTGATGACTATAGACGGAGGCAGACTAACGCTACCCATTGATTCCCAGTGTTTGAGCTAAGCTAATTAGCTGACAGCTTCTTTTCTAGTTGCCTGTAAAAAAAGAGCGAGGACAAAATTTAAAGGATTTTACAACTCAAGACACCAAAGTTTCATGTCCTCAAAGATCTCAGAAGTTATTTTAAATTTGAAACATGTGCTGCATCATTTGGTTTGGCCTCTGCAGTCATTCTATGAACTGATAACATAACACAAGGTGTATGTAACAACTGTTCACACAGTGTAGAATCCAGATCGCTACACACATCAGCAAGGAGCACGTGACAATATTTTGCTGAATCAGTCTCTGATCTGACACCCACAGCACCCCAGCAAACACACATCAGTATTATTTAATTTACCGTTTTTTCATTATAACTGAATACTGGGTTGTTTTCCTAAGAGCTCAACTCATTTATTCCATTGTTTTGTGATAACAGTTCTGGTTTACTCTTGGTGATGTGATCATCGTTGGACAATTTGACTAAAAAACTTCCAAAATGTAAATGTTATCGGAGGGACAGTATGAACTGAAACACATGCAAACATGTACTCCTGGGGCTTTCTGTAATGATGGGCTTTTTAAAATGTGCTCTTTTTTTCCTGTCCCTTTCAATTAATTGTGCTTTGTTCCATCCACGATCCAAACTGCAATTTTTAAAGCATAAATCTGAGTGGTTGAAAGTTTTCAAGAGGAAATATGGGTCATGGTTTTTTATGGGGGAGGCGGTGGTGCCTCCTCGGGCTAGACCAGTTAAGAATCACTTAATTAGACGGCTACTTTGTTGTCTAAAATATTTTCTCAGCAGAGTGTAATGTCTGTGATACAGCCGCTGAAGATCTGAACACTAATTTATTTCAAAAGCCAAAAAGAGAAAAAGGCTGGGAATCAAACTAAATGAGAAAAGCACCTTAAAAACACTTGATGGCTTCATGATTGGAAGAGATTATATATATTTAATCAAGGTGTTATGGTATCAGTTTATGGCCCACATTGATGATTTTCCTTTTCTCTCATGGCATTTAGCAGTTTGTAGTTAGCTGTAGTTTGTGTTTATTAGTTGACAATCAGCTTTTTTTTCTTTAAGTAAACATTTTCTTTGTTTTCAATGTGTTGTTCAGACCGGAGATCACCTGCAGCAGGACATGCTGGTGCTTCAGATAGTCCGTGTGATGGACAGGATTTGGCTCCAGGAGGGACTGGACCTGCAAATGATCACCTACAGGTGTCTTTCTACAGGCAAAGCTCAGGGTCGGTTTGTTTTTGTTTTTAAAGCATATTAATATGTTGCGTTAATCTCTGGGCCTGTGAATTAACGTGTGCTCCTTTATTACTCATGTGGTTGTTAGGTTTGGTGGAGGTGGTTCCAGAGGCAGTGACCCTGGGGAAGATTCACCAGGAGTGGGGTCTTGGTGGCACCCTTCGAGAAGACACTCTTGAGAAATGGTTTCACATGCAGAACAGAACTAAAGAGGACTACGAGAGGGTTAGGACCACTATCAAATATTCAATAGCTTAACCATCAGGATTCTCTGTTCTACTTCTGTGTGACTCTCTCACACATCTGCATGTGCAACTGTGTGCTATGGGCATTGTGCAATATTGCATTCAGCATGCAACTTTATTATCTTGAGCAGTAGGGTAATGTGCAATGCAGCATGCACTTTATATCTCTGTGCAATATTGGGCAATGTGCAACATAATGAGGACCAGAGCTTCCAGGCTGCTAGCACCATGCACTTTAGCATTTGGCACTTTAGCACTGTGGCACTTTAATTAGCACTCCAGCACTTTATAATTCAGTGTGTATAATTCCCATGGTCCCCCAACTCCCTCTTTTATGTGTTAACACCAACCTGCTAATGGGACTGGAGATGGAAATTAGCCACCTGGCTGTAATCCCATACATTTACATGTCAATGTTTACTAATGCATATTGTCCCATTTAAAAAAAAAAAAATCTAATCTAAATCTCTCCTGTTGTTTATGTGCAGGCTGTGATGAATTTCATTAGCTCGTGTGCAGGGTGGTGTGTGGCCACCTTCATTCTGGGGATCTGCGACCGCCACAATGACAACATCATGCTGAAACACAGTGGACATATGTTTCATATTGACTTTGGCAAGATCATGGGGAATGCGCAGAAGTTTGGGAGCTTTAAGAGGTACAGTGACGTCAGGGCTAGCAGCATTTTGAACATACAATGGAACGCTTACGATAAAGTAAACAAGTGCAATTTCACAATGACAGGGATCGGTCACCGTTCATCTTCACATCTGAGATGCAGCACTTCATCACAGGTGGGGGTCAGAAGCCTCAAAGGCTGCACCGCTTTGTTGAGGTCTGCTGTGAAGCTTACAACATCGTCAGAAAGCGCTCAGCTCTCATACTCAGCCTATTAGAGCTGGTAAGTTAAGACTAACTTCTCAGAGCAACAGCAAATTAATTTGAGAAAAGATCATTGACTTGTGCTATAATGATATTTGTGATTTCAAGATGCTGTGTGCAGGAATGCCAGAACTGAAGGACTCCAATGACCTGCAGTACGTCCAGAACAACCTCAGACCTCACGACACGGACCTGGAGGCCACATCCTACTTTACCAAGTAATCTAATATACAGTACACAAACATACACAGTCCTATCAGTAGGGCTGAACGATTTCAGGAAAAGATCTAATTGGGATTCTTCTGGCAGGTATTGTGATTTCATATCGTTCATAATTTTCTTCAAATCAAGCTTCAGTGCAACATTCACTGTGTGCACAGTATAGACAACAGTAAGGAAATCAATGATCAAAAGCACATAACACATTATTTATCATCTAATATTGACAATAAATAATCTGTTTTCATTATTTAAGTGATTCTCCAACTTCTACTCCTAAACAGAGGCTTTGTATTATTGACCCACATACCAGCACTTCCATAAATGTAAATTGCCTGCAAATTTTGAAAATAGTTGACACAACAGATCCTGGGTCAGTCAGGAGCACTGCAAAAACATTGCAGCTTTGGCGATCACATGATTGTGTTGTCTGAAATTGCCATTTCAATCTGAAAATATAAAGATATAAATCTTTCAGCCCTACCTACCAGTGATATGGATTAAATTAGATTAATTGAAAAGTTAAATTTTGCTTTGAATTAATAATAAGTGGATATACCCCATCTATTCTCAGACAACATTCTATAAGTCTTCTCTGTGAAGCACACACATAACAAATGCCTTCTCAAGACACTTACCAAAAGAGCAGATGTCGGCCTCGAGATTAATTTAAGTTTTATGTAAACTAATACTAAGGACTTAACAAAGAAGTTCATGGTCCAGAGCCTTATGTCACCCTGAACCTCAACAGAGCAGAGAGGTCTCCGTGCTCAGCTGAGATGTGGTAGCTTTGGAAACAGACCCCTCCTCTCAATTCCTGAAGAGAACTGAACGTGTTCTCTCTGTGATTTGGGAGAGGTGTAAAATGAAAAACACTTTCTGTTTTACTGCTAAACCAAAAGTGTATTATCTAGAGGTATTTATCACACCTACAGATATCAGTTGTTCTGCCCAGATTTGTTCTCAGTGTCTGATGTGAACGGACTACAGCACTTGTAGTGATTCTCAGTGACTGAGCTTGTTCACATTGTGTTTCATGCCTTCTGTTTGACTAATGAACTAGGAATGCTTAGAAAGCAAATAGGTCCTAATATCTAAGTAGCAACATTATATTAATATGTGCTTTGTCATTGTTTGGCATTTATCATGATGGATTTATTCTTTTTATCTCATTTTGTTCATGCTCTTATCTGTTGTGATTTTTCAGTACATTGTAAGTTCATTTGGGCTGGGTGCCCGTTTTGGTGTGTGAAACATTCAATAAAAAACTGCTATTGCTAATACAACTACATTAATCTATCAAGAGCACAGCATTAAGCAACACAGAGAAAATTAAATTATTCCTTTATCAGGCATAAACCTTTAAGCAGAACCAGACTCATCTGAAAATGATCATTTTTACTTTGGTTGCTTAATAAGATCTTATGTTAACCCTTTATAATAGGGCATATCAATAAGCTTAATCTGTAGAAATGATCGTTTATTTGTCCATGGACTGTAAAAGTCTGTAACTCATTTCTAATGTCAGCAAAGTGAAATAACTCACAGCAGAGTAAAGCTGTTCCACTGTAACACACCCTTCGGGATTATTCAGAGGTTTTCAGTGTAATCACAGTGATCAAAAATGTCTTACTGTCCTTTCAGGCTGCACAGAAAACAAGACATCCCTCCTAAATTTGTGGTTTTAGAGGAAGGAAGAAAAAACTCAGTTGCTGCAAAAAGAAAAGCACAGTTCTCAGCCATGGATTGTCATCTCCTAACAATGACCCATTATTTTCTTCATGTTAGAAGAATTGTTCTGTAAAATTCATTCAGCCTTTTAAATTTTCTGCTTTTCTTATCAACACAATATCAAAACAACTCTATGAATAATTTATATTTACTCTCATAATTATATTTATAGGAAGATCAAAGAAAGCATTGGCTGTGTTGCGGTAAAGTTTAACTTCCTGACACATGCCATGGCTCAAGGGAAGAAACCAGAACCACAGGCCCGGGAGGGCATCCCCGGTCCCAGTACCAACATCCAAGAGGCGATCATAGAGTTGTTCACCATCAGGTCAAAGGAGGTGGTAAGGAGTCATGTTGTCCTTTGTAATCAATGTTTTTGTTTTTTTTTTTTACTATAAAACTCCCAAAGAAATGTTGTGCCACTGAGTTTGGTTGATCCTACAAGTCAGAAAAGCTCAGTGTCGTGTTTTTGGTTCAGAATTGCTCTGCGTTATGGGTCAGGACTTCACTCTTGAGATGAGAGTGAAGAATCGCTGATGTTTGTTGATTTTTCATTGCTCTTTAATCAGAAAAAAAGCAAAAGCAATGAACGAAAGGGACAAACAAAGAATTACATAAGAAGAAAAGGAAGGAAGGAAGGTAGTCAAAAAAAACGAATTAAAGAAACAAATGAAATGAATAAAAGAGACAAAAAAGAAAAATTATAGGTAATGAAAGAAATATGTGGAGAGAGACACACAAGAAACAAGGAGACAAACAACAAGAAAAATAAAGGAAATGAACAAGAGAAAAGAAATGAAGAGTAGACTGAAATTAACATAGAGAGGAATGACAGAAACTGAAGAAAAGCAAGAGAGAGACAGAAATAATGGAAGTAAAAGGCAAATGAGAGGGGGGAGAAAGAAATAAAACAAAAAGAAAATGTTTGGAAGACAAAAACAAAAAAGAGAGAAAGAAAGGAATAAAAGATACAAACAATGGTAAGACAAACAAACAGAAGACGAAAAAAGGAAAGATGGAAAGAAATGAACGAACAAACCAAACAATTAAAACAAAACCTTTGCTTCCCCCTAAGGCAGCAGTTCCAAACTGTTTTACTTAAACCCCTCAAAAGCCCTTTTCACACATGCTATTCGGATATTTCTTTGAAAAAACTTGGGTAACCTACCAAGATCATTGCCTGACCTTTTTCTCCACAAGTGGCCCTCACAACAGTGACAATGGAGAAGTAGGGGAGGGAAAAAACTAAGCAGGCTGCAGATAAATTTCAGGATAATTACAGGACGACAAACCCTGCTGTTTGTGTTCACACAAGCAGCTCATCCAGGTAATTACAGGACATTTTATTTTTACCTTGTCAGGCTTCATTATCCATGAAAATATTGGTTTTAATATCTTTTTAAGTGTGCCTTTGGGCCTTTCTTTGTCTTTATACCCATTGATTTCAATAAGAAACATAAAATGAACCTCAAGAGAATATTATAAATAAATATGAGGTTGTATTGTCACCTCACTATTACTAGGGGGTGTTAGAACACATATTGTAGAGGTATATGTATGTACATTTTTCCATTCAAATATTATTAACTATAGTAACATCTATGGTGTGACGGGTCAATTTCGACCCATATTTTTACTTAAAGAAAAAGGCAAAACAGTATTTTTAGAAAGAGAACTTTGAGCATGAATATTTGTGAACATTTATGAACATTTATCTGTTTGTCTTCACAGATGCACCATGGTTTCGGTTTTGGCCCTAATTATTGCTTTATAAGCTTATTTTTATAACTGGGTCAAAAACGACCCTAACAACACAGGTGACACTATTTCAACAGAGCACTTATAATTTATTGTTTTTTTTTTTCTTTTTTCTTTTTTTTTTGTTATTTTTGTTTTGTTTAAATAGAGGTTCCTGACAAAGTCAAAAAGCCTTGATGCAATAAATAAATATTAAGTGGTTCTTTTATGCATTTAAAACCTCAAACGGGTCGGTATTGACCATAACACAGGGGGAAAGTTAAATACATTACAAAGCGTTAAAAGATTACACATAAGGGATGTCAAATCACTCATATAGGGCAGAGTCTTCTTGGTGTCAAATAAAAATGTTTTTTAGCTGTTCTGAAGTGGATTTGTTACAAGGTCAAGGTATCATTTATTTAGGTATTTAACTGAAGCTGTCAGCAGAGTGTAAAGCTCTGTGGATTTATCTTTCTGTTTGACCCTGCAACCAAAAGGAATCATTGTTGTGTTGAATTGCAGATCTATAACCTGAGAGTAACCATTGATGACGGCTATCTGACCATTGAAAAGACGTACGGACAGTTTGAGCAGATCCACAAGCAGCTGCAGAAATACTTCATTGAATCTAAGCTGCCTCAGTGAGTATATAAAATAAGCATTCACTCATATCCCAGAGCAATGTCACTGTGAAGAGCACTCTCTTCTGTCACAATAATGACACATGAATGACTTTCTTCTAGGTTTCCTACCTGGTATCAGATGTCATTCACCCCGTCCAGGAGGATGTCTCTGCTGAATAAATACCTCAGACAGCTTTTTGAGGGACCCTGCAAGGGAGTACGTTTCTCTCGTTACTGTTTTAGTTCTGACTGTGATCCTCTTTAATGTTTAGCTCTGAGATTCAAATGTGCATCAATGTGTCGCCTGCAGAACGAATACGTGTGCAGTTTGTTCCTTGATGGCCCCAACATCATGCAAGAAAGTGTGGTGGCAGGTAATGTGTGCTTGTTTATAGAGGAAAAATTCACCCTGAAGGCAGTACTTTCAATGCAATGTGTTGTCTCCCTGTGTCTCAAAATCATTTGTATGTAAGTTTTATTTATGTTTTTCTTTCTCTATTTTGCAGGAGCTGGTCCTCAGATTCAGCTCCTTATTTCTTACTCTGACTCAAAGCTTTCAGTTCTGGTAAAACATTTGAAAAACATTGTGAGTTTCCTTCACTTTTACTGAAGCATTGTGTTTTAAACTTTAAAAGTAGAAATACATGCCTAATTCATTGTTTTTGGAAATGAAAATGTTTATGCAGAAACTTACAAACGGCTCAAACCCAGACGCCTATGTGGTCACACATCTGAGACCAGACCCTCAGCAGCGCTCCAAGAAGAAGACAAAGGTGGTTCGCAATAATGACAACCCCACCTTCAACGAGCTGGTACAACATCCATCTCTACTATATTTGATAAATAATCCAAAAGTTATTTTTTATGCAACATTACAATGCAGGCTGAAGAAATCTGAGCTACTTTTAAATTAGCTTATAAAGCACATTCCTCAAGATTTAAACAAATAAATTAGGTACAAAAATAAATAAAATGTGTTGAGCTGATTTGTTTGAAAAAGCCCCGAGATTAAAGAAAACAGACAAAAGTGAGCAGTGTGACTCAGGTAGTGAACCCTGTGGGGTGGGAGCTCAACCACGTTAATGAAGGTAGCTGAAGTGCAAGGCATCGTGAGGAAAGTCTCATGCAGGGTTCCCACATGTCATGGAAAACATATAGAAAATTAGGAAAAAAGTAAAATGTCCTGGAAAAGCTTGAATTGTCCTGGATTTTTTTATTATCTTCCTTCTACCTTGTTTAATGAACAAAAATCAAACATAGAAAATGAAGTAAAAATGTACTTGGTTACTAATGCACACTCAAGTAAAAGATGAGTAGATAAAATAATGCAAGTTAAGGAATAAAATATAAAAACTAAAAACAATGGTGACAAGAAGAAATAATGAAAAATGGCAAAATGAAATTTAGGCTTTTTAAACAGTAAATCAGCAAAATATATTTATAAAAAAGCAGAGTAAATAAAGATTAAAAAAATAAGTATAAAGCATAAATTTATAGTAGTGAGACACTACATAAAGGGGGGGCATCCTGGAAAATGATTTCTAGAAAAGAGTGGGAACCCTGTCATGGATAAGTAGACAACTCAGCCGAACAGAAACCTTTTCTGAATACGGACTTCTCTGAATACAATATAAATGGTGACGTTTTGTTTACAAACGATCATTTTCCCGTATGAATGTATGCATGTATTCATGATGAGATATCAGTATTACACATATATCAAACCTAAATTAATACATGAATATATTAACAAAGGTGTTTCAGTCATCATGAATCATGTGTTAGTTGTTCAGTTTCATAGTGTTCATGATAGTCAACAGTATTTGTGCTTCATATGAGTGCAAAAAGTGCTTCTGCAGCCAGCTTCAAATGCATACTCCAGGGCAGAGTTTTTCAACCACTGTGCCGTGAGAGATAGTCAGGTGTACTGTGAGAAATTATCGAATTTCACTTAATTGGTCAAAAAAAATTGCAAAAGAATGACTTATCTGCAAATAATATGACATTGTTGAGTGTCTGTGCTGTAATCTACAGCCCCAGGTTTCACACTGAGTGAATATACATAAAATTGAGAGACTATATTGCCATTGTCTAAACTGTATTAGGGGCTATAGAGAGTCATTTTGTAACATTTTTGGTTGGTGGTGTGCCTCGTGATTTTTTCAATGAAAAAAACGTACAGTGGCTCAGAAAAGGTTGAAAAACACTGTTCCAGGGACTGCAGTTCTCCCTTTAGCGTCGATCAGTAACACTTTACATTTCAGCTTTACTTGTATACAAATTGTACTTCTATACTTATCCTTTGGTGATAAATTAAGTAGAAAATAATTTCAATTTAAACATCTTCAAGGGCATTTAGAAATGATCTTAAAAGCCGTAAGATTCTTGATTTAGGATTTTGATAAGGAGAAACAACAGTAAGAAAACATGGAGGCAGATAAATGTGCTATACATTTCATAAACAACATGACTTCTACTTTAGTTATATTTATAAATGCTGTTTATCTTCATCAGGCAGGTGTCAAATAATCATGCTGTCCTTCCTAATAAACTGTAAGGATGCTGTCACAGTTAAAAATGTCATGAAAGTTTGTGCACTGTTGTTTTAGAGAGCCCGTATCATTATTATTTTATTGTTTTATAAGTGCTTCAGTCAGTTTTACATGTCTCCTCTACATGATAGAGCTCCTCTGTTAACAAGACAAAGTCGATTAAGACCTCTCCCTCTCTATGCGGCACCAGCAGCTGCCTAAACACCTCGTTCCCCTACCCCTCCTGAATAGATCCACCACTGTGACGTCATATCATTGTATCATCACCAGTTGAAGCACATTGGCTTAAGTCAGCAAGTCCATTGCAGAGCAGAGCTTTAAAATGAAGGCAGAGTTGTTGACAACATGGCACCAAGCAGCACTGAACTGACCAGTTACCACAGAGCAGACCTGTAAACCAGTCAGAGCAGATTTGGCCCATGTATGTAAGGGAGCCTCGCAAAGCAGGAGATCGAACAGAACGTCTCAGCACTATCAGAGGTTCTCAGTATATGTCAACTTGAAAGGTTTTTGAACATTAGAGATAGCGAAAATACTCTAGCAGTCATTAAAATGAATATACAAACCTGATTTAAGGCAAAATATGACCTCCTTAAATGTTTGTTTTACTGCTGTTCTTATCTACTGTGTGGATCGTGTTTAATCATGTCTTACACCCTGATTACTCCGACCGCAAGCCTACAGTACACTTGTCAGCCACTGAGGGGAAAAAAGCCTTAAACATAATGATGAGTAACCAAAATGTAGAAGATCCCAGTTCCACAGTTTTGACAAAAACATGATGGTAAAAATTTTTTTAAAAAATTGCTTTACACCTCTTGAAGCCATCACTGTGGTCCAAGCTGTGTGGTGAATCTTTTATAATTACATGAACTTGGAGCCTATTTTTCCATTATTGACTTGTATTGTAATGTATTATTCCTTGTTGTCTTTTTGACTGATAGTTGAATAATGCCAAATAAATATGAAAAAAATCAAGTCAAATAAAATTACCAAAAAGTCTTCAAATATCAGGATGCTTTGATGGCAGAACTGCTGACTAAAACATCTCCTCTTTCATTCACAGCTGGAGTACAGTAATGTCACCATTCTGTATGGGATGGTACTGGAAGTGACTGTGAAGAGCAAGAAGAATTTTGTTGCTGCTACTAACGTCAGACTGGAGGATGATATTCTAAACAAGGAGAAATGGTTTCCTCTGGGGAACTGTGCAGTCTGACCTCTGAGAGGTGCACCACAGGCCTCCTGCCAGCAGAGGGGGCAACAACATTAGAACAAGACTGTTCAGACTATGAGTAGGACAAATCCACCTGAAATGAAGGACCGTGCACTGTGATTAAAAAGTATTTATCTGATTAATTTTACCTCAATCTGGAGATGGTTATTGGGACAACGTTACAAATCTGAGACAGAGACTCAGAGAAGACTGTTTACTGACTGAATGGATCATCTTTTACCACATTGACTGACTGATGGTTTTAATTATTGATCTAAAGAAGATCACGTGCAGTTAAACAGACTTTGACTTTGCCAATAGATGAAGGAAAAACTATTGCTTTTATGATCAGATTTGCACTTTTATTTGTACAGATGCATGTAGAAAGACCTACATTTGTAAATTCTGTTTTGTCTTACTTTAACTGGAAAGTAGAAAACGAACCAGACTTATTGATAAATCATACTCAGCTCCATGCACTTAGTTTGAAAGCACCCTAAATTCTCTTTCCCAAGAGCCAAGACAGGCAGCAGCACAGTCGCAAATGTAGAATTCTTGGTTGAAAATAATCAGATCTTTAAAATATCAGTTGCCCATATCCTCTTTGCAGATGTGTACTTTATGCTTTGTTTTGTTCACTATTAGTCTGTCGTTTCCTTGTAAATGTGTGATTAAGACTGCAGATGTGTCATGTCAAAGAGGAGGTGATGCTCTGCTGCTGTAAGCCAAGTATGTGCACATACTAAGTGTGTTTGTCCCTATGGGCTGTGTCCACTGCATGCCCTTGACCAGTGAAATTGGAGGTGGGAGACGGTTGAGGGGGAAGAGGGGTGAGGAGAGAGTGTGAGCAGGATGTCAACTCTCTCTCTCTTTCTGTCCTGAGGGGCTGAGTTAACACTCCCCTCACCCCTCACTCCTTTGTCTTATCCTTCAGTGGCATTCAGGCACACTTATGTTCATGCATGCACAAACAGGTAAAGGCAGACACTCACCATCCCGTCTATGAATGGAAAAAGATCTGAAAAAAAAAGAGCATCCACACACACACACACACACACACACACTCACACACACATCCTCTCGCTGGGGTTCCTCCAGATCCTGAAAAAGTCCTAAAAAGTGGTAAAATATGACCCTTAAAGCCAAGGACATAAAAAGTCTTCAAAAGTAATTTCTACCTGTATGAGGTCTTAAATTTTAGGTGGCAAGTTGTCAAAAACTATCAAACTTATTTGGGGCTATTTTAAATGCTGCTTCAGAAAACATAAATGGTACTGCTGTTGTACAGTGAACATTAAAACATTTTTAATGCCCATGCTCTCCCATGCTTCTGTCTATGTACCACCCTGGATTCTTAGTTTAAGTAAAATAACAATTTAACCTTAACAAATCATTACTTTATACAAAATATAATCATATACCTGAAAGTCACATTGCTGACATGAAAAGCCGGAAGCCAAAAAAAAGTTTAGAACTGAAGCTGTCACCATCAAACAGGACCTGAAACTGCAGGACAGGCTTTTTGGTTTATGTGTCTCTATGAACACCTACAATTAAGAGCGTGGAAAAAAACAATTTTAAAGCAAGATTCCGCAATATTTTGTAGCTGGATGCTGTAATTATATTTTAAAGCTCCATTTTAAATGTTATAATTTAATGACAGAGAAATTCTGGACTGTTGTATTTTTTCAGTTTGTAGCAGGCAGGCAGTCACATGACTCTGTGTCTTTCTTTTACTTTTATTTTTATCAATTCTGTCAGACAGACAATAAAGTAAATATATATTGTCATGGGTTCTTCAACATATACAAAACAACTAAAAAAAAAATTGGGATTCATGATTTTTGCAGATATCTGATACTAATATTTGAGAAGTCCTGATTGCCAATAACAATATTTTTCATCAAGGGCGCAAATTTATGAAAAACTGACTTGTTGTGTTCAGTGTGACTGTCTGTTTGACTAAGAAGCCTTTGCAAAACAATAAAAAACAAGGGATATGACTGACCAATATATTGGCTATGAATATGTGCAAATATATAAATGTAGACTGCTACCAATAATCGACTTTTTAGGCAGATATCTGACAATACTGATAATGTTGCGCTTAAAAATATTAAAATAGTCAAAATAAATTGTATCAAAATTGTTTATATAAGTACTAAAATTGTGATGAATGGAACTGCTTATAATATTGCAATATATTGTATCAGGAGATTCAATGTACCTCAAGATCCTTGCAAACACAAACACACCCTACCTCGGATACTATTTAGATTACAATAAACAGCAAAGTTTGTACCAAAACTTCACTTCAGTGATGTTAGCTTACTTCACTATTGGAAGATACTTCCCCTTATACCATTTCCAGAATGAAACTCATCAAAATGCTGTCATGGAAGTGGCAACCAGGACCATAAACTTCTCATAGGAGGTGTTTCTTGCCCACAAGGGAGCAGTTCCTTTAGTTTGTGAAATAACATGAAAGTAACTGATACAACCTGTCAAGACAAACTGACAATTCAATATATAGGATAATGTTTCACATGCCAATCTGAACAACAAAGGTTTTTTTAGGGGTGGGTGTCCTGTCCGTCACATTCATTGCAGGCTAATCAGATGATGTAATAGGTGGGTGCTACTGCTGAATCTGTTTATGGTTCGTTCTTTGGTTATTCCATTTAAAATTTTAGCTTTCGTTAGATTACATTAGATTATATTAAGTTCTTTGACCAAGAGTCAGAGGTATGGTGATTGATTATAAATTGATATAAAAAGGAAATGCATAACGAAGTGAGGCTCCATACACACAGGGAGGTGGCTAGCATTATTAGCATTGCTGAGCTTCCATTCCGACCTAATCTAGAAATTTTCATAATAGTGAAATTCAAAACACAGATAACATTAGCAAGACAACCTATTGCCTAGTCGTAAGTAATATTAATCTTCACTATATCTTTTGAAATTGAACGTTGTTTATCTGGAGATCCCGGAGGTCCATATAAACTCAATGGAGTTTAGCAGGGGTTCCCCTGCTACCGGTAAACGCAGAAGAGGAGACGACGTCACGTGAATTCCCCTTATCAGCTGCTGCTTTTAAAAAACAAAACAAAACAAGATTTCGCAATTTTCTCATTTTAATTTTAAAACCAAAAAAACGCCTCTTATCTGGTTTTTATTTTTTCTGTATTTTTATGTTAGGTTTTAAATCCAAAAGCAAAATAACCACACCATTTATTTATTTCTTTGATTTGGTTTTGAAACAGAATAACCAAAGAACGAACCATACACAGATTCTGCTGGCAGAGTTTAGTACATTATGCCAGCTAATTTGTACAACACACTCTTGTTCAGAGCTGAGAGAAGCAAAAATATCTTCCATGGCGAAATTCTTTCAGTGTTGATCTTTGTTCTTGGTTAGGCCTACAGTCACTTCTTGCTGCTTTCATGCTTGTAGCTCCCACCTCTTTCTCCTCAAAGGATGTTGATTGGGTAGTGCCTCAGCAGACTGAGCTTAACCCTTCTAACTTGGAGCTTTGCAAGGTGAATTTGTGTGATTACATAAAGTCAGATGGATCCATGATCACTGCAGGTATCAGTCAATACCACGTTGGTGTTGACTGCCATTTGTTTTGTAGTTCAGAAAATAGTTTCTCTGATTACCCACCGTGAATGTAGATCAATGTAAATGTGGTTTACTGAAACGACAAAAAACGACACAAGTTATTCCTGTCCAAGCTAACAGCTAATTCTATTGTTGCTTGAGTGGTAATGCTGGCCTATCTGTTGAGTTACATTGCTATGAAAAAGTATTTGCTCCCTTCCTGATTCTTTTTTTTGCATATTTGTCACACTTAAATGTTTCAGATCATCATACAAATTTTTAATAGTAGACAAAGATAACCTGAATAAATACAAAATGCAGTTTTTAAATGATGATTTCATTTATTAAGGGAAAAAAGCTCTCCAAATCTACATGACCCTATGTGAAAAAGTAATTGCCCCCCTTGTTAAATCATGAGTTAACTGTGATTAACCACATTTTTTGAAAGCTGAGTTCAATTTCACTGACCTCACCCAGACCTGTTGAATTAAGAAATCACTTAAATAGAACCTGTCTGACAGTGAAGTAGGCTGCAAGATCTCAAAAGAAACACATCATGCCACGATCCAAAGGAATTCAAGAACAAATGAGAAACAGATTGAAATCTATCAGTCTGGAAAGGGTTGCAAAGTCATTTCTAAGGCTTTAGGACTCCAGCAAACCAAGGTCAGAGCCATTATCCACAAATGGAGAAAACTGGGAACAGTGGCGAACCTTCCCAGGAGTGGTCGGCCTACCAAAATTACACCAAAAGCACAATGACAACTCGTCCAGGAGGTCAAAAATAACCCAGAACAACATCTAAAGAACTGCAGGCCTCACCTGCCTCAGTTAAGGTCAGAGTTCATGACTCAACAATAAGAAAGAGACTGAGCAAAAATGGCATCCATGGGAGAGCTCCAAGGCGAAAACCACTACTGACCAAAAAGAACACAAAGGCTTGTCTCACATTTGCCAAAAAATATCTTGATGATCCCCAAGACTTTTGGAAAAATATTCTGTGGACTGATGAGACAAAAGTTGAACTTTTTGAAAGGAGGTGCGTCCCGTTACATCTGGCGTTGAAACAACACAGCATTTGATAAAAAGAACATCATAGCAACAGTCAAACATGGTGGTGGTAGTGTGATGGTCTGGGGCTGCTTTGCTGCTTCAGGACCTGGAAGACTTGCTGTGATTGATGAAACCATTTATCTGCTGTCTACCAGAAAATCCTGAAGGATTCAGTCATCGGTTCGTGACCTCAAGCTGGAGCTCACTTGGGTTATGCAACAGGACAACGACCCGAACTCACTAGCAGGTCCACCTCTGAATGGCTTAAAAAAATGAAATTAAGGTTTTGGAGTGGCCGAGTCAAAGTCCGGACTTAAATCCAATTGAGATGCTGCAGTGTGACCTTAAATGGGCATTTCATGCTCAAAACCCTCCAATGTGGCTGAGTTAAAACAATTCTGCTCAGAAGAGTGGGCCAAAATTCCTCCACAGCGATGTGAAAGACTCATCACCAGTTACCGCAAACGCTTGATTGCAGTTATTGCTGCCAAGGGTGGCACAACCAGTTATTAGGTTCAGGGGGCAATTACTTTTTTACACAGGGTTATGTAGGTTTGGAGAGCTTTTTCCCTTAATAAATAAAATCATAATTTAAAAACTGCATTTTGTGTTTACTCAGGTTATCTTTGTCTAATATTAAAATTTGTGTGATGATCTGAAACATTTAAGTGTACAAATATGCAAAAAAAGTAAGTAATCAGGAAGGGGGCAAATACTTGTTCACAGCACTGTATGTGGCACTATCTTTGTTCTAACATAATGCCAAACAACCATCTTACACATCAGGTCTTAAAAAGTCTTGACTTTCATTATAAATAGTGTGAAGGAGCCCTGTCACCCTCCATCTTCTGGGGCAGAGGCAGGTTGTCCTGATACCATCCTCCTCCTGACAGGCCTGCTGACCCGTACTCCTCTCTGCCTCGTTTACAGGATTTAGTGAGGTTAGAAATAGCCTGCTGCCCTGTTCTGGATTTGGTTCAATTATGGATACTATTTACATTATGCCCTGCTGAGGTACTCAAAGGGAACCTGCTTGGAAGAAAATGCAGCCTGCTACTTTTCATAGTTGTACTCATGGGCTATTTATGCATCCTGGCATCATCCATCAGATTTAAGCAGGAGAAAATCTGCTGTTTTTGAATTGATGATTAATGCTAAAACACTACTACATTTTGTGTTTGGATTGTATCAACTCACTGATAACTGAGCTCGCATCAATTGTTAATTCTATTATAAGAGTGTAATATCCAACTCGAGGGATTCTCTGTTTTTTTAGGGGATACACGTGGAGAGTTATTCATGAACACTTCCTTTAAGTTCTGCTGGAGCCCTCTTTTCCTCCACAGCACTGCAGAGAAAAGGGACCGGCATTTCTGCACAATAAAATGGTATTTATATCTAAGGAGATGGTGCTTTTTATTTCTTTATTTATGTGTTTGTGTTGTTGTTCCTGAATCGTCCATGCATTTTTATCTGTTGGAGAGGTGTGTGTGTGTGTGAGAGAGAGTGAGTCTGGTATAAAGAGCTGTTTTTAGGAACACCAAACGAAGACAAAAAGGGAGGCTGGATCCATGCTGCATCCGTCTCGGGACCGGAGAGGCACCCAGCGGTAGCCTGGAGGTGGAGAAGAGAAAAGAAGACGTTAAAAAAGAGATGTACGTTGAGCTGCTAAAAATATGAGCGTCAGAGAGATGAGTGGAAGGATTCTCTGAAAAGCTGGAGCACGGAGCAGAGCCCAACCTTCAGTAATGCTGACACTGAGCGAAGGGAAATACGATGATGGTCACACAATGTCACCTGATGTAATTCAGGCCCTAACTCCCCCCAACCCCTCCACTCTACCTCTTTCTGTGTCTGCAGCTCACCTTCCTTCAGGCTGGTGAAGGGCAGGGAGTACTGGCCCACAAACTCACTGCTGAGGAGGCCCGTCTGGTCCCGGACGCAGAAGCGAATGAGGCAGAGCTCAGGGATGCTGATGGTGAAGTTCAGTTCTGAATTCCAGTGAGGAGTCAGAGCTGTAAAGGTATCAGAATCAGAAATACTTCATTAATATCCTCAAGTAAATACGGTTGTTACAGTTACTCTTATACACAGTTTAGCTGAAGGTCCAAAAATATATAGACATTTAAATAAGACAGAAGTAAAAATACATATGTAAATCTTTTTAAAATAGTTATCAAAGAATAATGAAATAAAATAAGCAAAGAGAGACTATGAAGCAGAAAAAATTACACTATTTACTATATATTCAGTATGGATAAAAATATAAATGCACAGTTTGACAGGAGGGATGAAGACTATCAGAGGTAAGTATCAGTATATTGGGAGTAAATCCAAGGACATGAGTACATATAAGATCATTCAATTCAATTTTATTTGTACAGCACATTTCATACAAGTGTAAGTTCAATGTGGCTCATGGGCACATAAAAATATTGAAAATATTAAATATATATGAAAATATTACTTTTAAAAAAGCAAACAAGAGTATCAAGAATATTTATAAGAATAAATGATCAATAGGCACCTCAGATTTTTTATGTAGAATTTCTACTCTGAAATATCAAAAATAATCATAATAGTACATAGTAAAGAATTGTTGCTGTTCGGCCAAAACCTCTCATCATCATTTTTTGTTATTTTGATTTTTCTTCTCCTAAAAAAACAGTGCTATTGATTATCTTCCACACCGGAGAGTGTGTTTTTTTTTTAAATTCATTTTAAACCAGTTAAAATAACAAAAATCAATTTCTAATTTGAACAATGCAATATTTATTCATTCAGTAGTTAAATATTTTGTTTTTCTTTCCAGAAAATAAGTCATTCTTGAGATGAGAGGTTTTAGCCCAACAGCAACAAAATATTTTCTCAAGTTCTTTAATTGTCTCTAATATTTCCAACAGTTTTCAAAGCCAGAGAAATGTTTAATTTTTAGTTGTACAAATGCTTGTGGTTGCCGTGACAGACATGACATGCATTAGTGCTGTTCCATGTCAGTATCAGTTTGAACCAGGACCTGTTTCTGTTCAGGTATTTCCAAACCAGGGACTCGCGCAGGTCTTCAAGTACAAACAAGCTGACATAGCTTTGTTTTTATATCGGTGTGAGCACAAATGCACCTTAACCAGTCATGGTCTCTCAGTTCACCTGTCAAGGCTGTCTCAGGCACAGCTCAAGTGTTCTCAAGTGTGGCACAAAGAGGACGCGAATGCTGTCGTACTTAAGTGAAGGGTACTCATCAGTGAATAGAGCTGTAAAGGCAATTCTAAACATTTTCTGTATTTTGCATACTGTTGTTTCCATACAGCACAGGTGCATTTCTTCCTCTGAGCTGCACAATATTGTCTGTCATCATGAAAGAACCAAGCAAGCTTTTTTTGATGCACAAGAAGACAGACAATCGAAAGGTTTACATTCCCTCAATACTATTGCTCCTCCTTTTTTCCCTGATATATATATATATATATATTTAGATAGACAGATAGATATAGATATATACATATAGATAGATAGATATATACAGTAGATAGATACGATAAATTAGATAAGATATTTCATACTTGAAAAGACAGATTCTTACATGTTTTAATTTAATAAAGCTAAGTTACAGCATAGGCAATGTCCTTGAAACATCTGAACATGTTTTCCTGCTCAGGAAAATCACAGGTTTCTTCCTTCTTCATCTGAAATATTAGAACAAAATAAGTCAGTAATTTTCCAAATCACCAACGCTGATGTTATAAACAAGGAAATTTAATGACGTCATAGTATCAAGCAATGTTTGCTAGTCAAAAACGTAAAGTAAAGCTAGTTTATTGTCCTCATTCTTCCTTTTCAGAGGAACTTTCAGCAATTTTAAAAGCATTATCGCAATAATAATGTTCCTACACAAACGCATAGAATATGTGCCACGTTGGAATTTGCCTAAATCAATGTATGAATGTAAAAAACTGAAAATATTGGTTAATAATTACCAGGAACCGCGGCTCTGCAGTTCATTTAAATGGCCTGCCAAGCTTTGTTTGGAACTATTCGGCCGCTACATGAACCACGTGACCCTCTGCATTCTGAACCCTCAATGACACCACTCTCTCTTTCAATCGCTCTGCCTCTGCCAAGGAGGTTATGTTTTTGCCGGTGTATGTTTGTTTGTTCGTTTGTTAGCAAGACTACACAAAAACTACTGGATGGAATTTGCTGTAATTTTTAGGAGATGTTGGTAATGGTCCAACTTAAAAATGATTAGATTTTGGTGGTGATCCAGATAACCACCATTAGCAAACAATCATTTTTCCTCAATAACTGTCTAACTAATAATGATATCAACACGATGCTGAGTGCTAGATGTGGGTTTTCAGGGTCAAGGAATCATATTATGATGGTAACTTTATCATGGAACTATTGCTTATAGATGTAACAGCAGTGTGTGAGCTACCTTGGCAGAGGTTTGTGCTCTCCGAGTGCTTTCTAGTGTTATTGGTTAACAGGCTTTACTGGTGTGACAGACAATCTAACAACCAGCTCATTCTTCTGCCCCCCTAGTAGCATACCATCAGCAGCAGCTAAACTGATGGCACATGCCTTCAGGCAGCACTTGATCTTGCAGTCACGATCATCATCCATGTCTGAGTGTACAAAGCAATCAATAACCCTGTAAAAATCCACACAAAGAGATGTTTCTACATCGCATCATGCAGCCTTACATCAGGAGTGTGTGTTTAAGGGATAATTAAGTAAGGAGGTCAAACACACAAAACTAATGAGTCATCCCTGCTGCGTTCTACATCATTTTCTTGTTATGAACAATTTTTCTTTCGCTCCTCTCTTAAGTCCAAGTTTTAATTCATTTGCACATTAATTTGTATCCTCCTGTGACCTTATGCATTTCATTTCTGGTGTGAAATGATTTTATGATTTATGCCCATATGTAAGTGCTCTGCCCTCCAGGACTTGGACTATCTTTCCCCCTCTCTCTTTTTTCACCACACTCCAGAGCTTCGTCCCATCAGTTTTATGTCTCCTTCTTAAGTTTATTGTCATGTTGACAAAAGCACCATCTGAAATGTTCATACTATTCTATAGGCCCAGTTCTAAATTGTGAGCTGTGAGTACTCAGACAGAAACTATGACAGCTGCAGGATTAGTATCTTTCAGGCTGACAAATTAGTGACATTTCCATATTTGTTCTAATAAACAATAAAATGGTTTTAGTTACTCCTCTGCCTGGGAAATATATCTACAGTAATATCTGTAGTAATAAGAACAGTGTATGTGTGAAAATCAAAGTGAAGCTTAGAAGTACACTTCGGTTGAACACCATGAGGCTGTCAGCTCCATGATTCCACTCATCGCTATGGAGCATGACAGACTCCTCTTCAAAGGAAATCCACTTCTACATTTAAAGGAAACTCATCAGCACATTTCTCCTCAGGAGCCCAACAGCAGCTTACTGAGAAATGGATTTCAAAAAAGGAAAATAACTGAGACCAGGAAATGCTGCTGTCATAGAGGACTGTAACTCTGTGACATTACAGGTAGTTTTCATGTTTTTATTATTTAAAAGCAACACAAGGACTTGAGCCATAATGAAAAGATAAGCACTCAGTGAGGAGACCCCTAACCCCACTGGTATCCCTATACATTTCTGAAGAGTTACCTGGTCTCCCACACGGTCCTTCATCGCCACAGCATTGCCATCTTCACTGACACAGGCTTCGTTCATGCGAGCTCCAGGTAGTGCATCGGCACTGTCTTGGGGTCCTTCAACTCTACTATGCAGACTGATGAACACCAAGAGCCAGAACCTCACTGAGGTCAAAATGGAATTGAGCTTCTGAAGCACTTTTCTAGTCATTCTGATCAATCAAAGTGCTTTTAAACAGCAGGTCACATCTTCTCACTCGGTCTTACATTAACTCACTGATGGTTCTGAATTTCTGTGTCAGTGCAGTGGTGCAGGAATAAGTCCAAAAACATGAAGTGAGTTCACATGAAGCACTAACTAGGTCCCAAGGCTGAAAGAATATGGGATTTTTGTAAAAGCAAAATGAATAGGGGACCCGATGGGAGGCATTTCTGATGTTTTATTTAATAATCAATTATTCACATACCATTGCCACAACCATCAGGACCAACTTGACCAGATCACTCAATTATTAGGAAGCTCGAAAGCAAGAGTTTTCAATATGATGTTATACGTTGGAAATATTGCTTCTAAGCCGAACTGCCATGTTGCAGTGTCATAATAGATTGATACATTTTTCCTCTTGCTGATTACATATAAGATAAAAAAGCCATGAAAGTTAGTTTTGTTTAAGATTAGCACAAAGAAACAAACATCTTAGTTTAATCCTTTTTTTTTTTCATTATAGACCTTATGCTCAGCAATGATCCAAGACCTCAGTGAAAAATGACAAAGGCTTTTTATCAAGAGAACCAGCATGATGCTCACTTCTGTCTTTGCCAAAAACAATATCATCCCTGTGCCAATCTATTAGCTACGGATCCACACACTTTCATACCAATTTACACACCACTGACCCGTGTCTTTCCCAAGGACACATCGACATGTGACAGCCAGAGTCAGGCTCAAACCCAAAACATTTCAACTACTGGTCCAGTTCACAACCAGATGGGAGGTGGGGATCTTATCTATGGGATTTCATTCAATTTAGCCTACATGACACCTCCAAGAGGTTGCATGAAAGACTTCAAAATCTAGATGCCCAAATTACTCAGAAAATAAAATCAAAATTGTCAGTGAGCCAACTAGAACACAAAAGAATCACGAGATATCAGTGCAAAAACTGAGTCCATAGCAAGTGTATTTTATTTTCTAATTCAAGCTGCCAATCCCTTTTATTTTAACAAGTCCAGATATTTATTTATAATATATCCAGAACTGCCAGTGACAAGTAAACAAACATCTGCCAATAAGGTCGAAATCTACCCTGGAGTTAAGATTGTAAATCTTGCTTTTAGATATTTTACATGCAACATCTTTCCTTAAAATTCAGGAGAAATTTGGTCTGATATCTAAACTCTGCTGAGAAAGTCAAGCTGTGTTTGAAGAAATCCCAATAAGACCTCCTGCTGTCTGAGCTGCAGTACTTACAGTTCCCTTTGACAGTGTGAGTGTTTTTTCTCCGTGAGTCAGACGGGATCCCATGAATCTCGACTCTGACGAAGGGGTCCAGGGCTTTACCACTCCTGGGGACAGGCAGGTTGGATCCGCCGATTATCTGGAGACACAAACATGCAGAGATAAAGTGTGGACGATCAGGGCTGTATAAGAATTACATCACATTACAAACTGTAATCAACGGAAAGAAAGTAAATTTACTTCAGTTTGTAATCAGGTCGAGATCTTACGGTTTGTAACAGCTATTTCTCAGGTTAGATTTGCCCTTCATCCAAAAATAAAGAGTTAAACGGGAGCAATACTTTGGTCTTTATGGATAAGTTGTCAAAATGTTTTAATTATTTTATTCTTTAGTTTACCATCATAGGTTGGGAAATGATACAGTTTTTTTATTAAGTGGTGGACTTTAACAGAGTAAATGTACTTGTTTTTTTTCCCCATACCTATGCTTTACTTAAGTGTTACTAGTATTATCATTTCAAAGGACTAAAAATTCAAAGTTATTGCCATTCTCAAAGTTCTCGACAGATTTTGTTGACATTTTCAGGAAATGTTGATCATGGTACAAAGTGGAAGTGATTAGATTTTGGTGGTGAGCCGAATTCAGATGCAGATCCAAGAATTTGTTCATGTTATTAGATAGGACAGTTTTCCTCATTTTCATAATTAACGCGAAGGTTCTTGGCATTTTTGACAAAATTTGTGTGAATTGTTGGTCATGGTACAAAGAAAACATGATTACATTTTGATGGATCCTGGCATTTTTAATAGGTTTGGATGAAATTTTCATAAACATGGTCAGGGCACAAGCCAGAAGAGATTTGATTTTGGTGGTATTCCAGATGGGGATGCAGGTCAAAGTATATTGTGAAGGATGTCTTAACGTTGCAAGATTGGAAAGTTTTCCTCATTTTGGATAATAACTCTAAAAGTTCTCAGCAGATTTGGATGAAATTTTAGATTAAGCTTTGTCATGGCACAATGAAGAAGTGATTAGATATTGGTAGTGATCTGAATTTGGATGCAGATCCATTTTTTAAGTGATTTTTTTGACATTTCTAGATAGGGAAGTTTTCCTCCTTCTCACTAATAACTCTATAGTTTTGGATAAAACTTTCAGAAAATGTTGGATGAAATTTTAAGTAAAGATTGTTCATGGTTTGACACAAGGAAGAAGTTTTACCGTACTCTTTCCAGTGTGTTTTTTTAGTAGTTTTGTTGTTTAAAGCTTGTCGATCATTTGACACACCTGGTCAATGGTTACATTATATTATTAATATGAGATCCTCACATTGCTCTCTGCCCTCTTCTCTGTCTTTATTTCTGTGCATGCACTGTTTAAGTGTCTATAACACAACTATAACACTTCCCATTACAACTACAAATGAGGTATTTTTCTGGATTTGAAATTTTCCGAAATATTTTAGGTGATGTGAGTATATAACTTAGAAAGATAAAGATAACATCAGTTCATTCTTATTTAGTATTTTAATGCTGAACTTCCACATGTTTCATATTATAAATCAAGTTATAACAAGTCTGAGAAACTTGGACTTGTATTGTATTAATAATTGACCTGGGGTGTCTATAGTTTGACTAAAAATGATGGAGCAGTGTGTTATTTGTCCCTCACTGGGGAAAAAGGAGAACCTGTATGATTGAGAAAAGAAAAGAGCAGAGGGGTGTAATTACTTTAGTCTGGGGAGAGGCAGGTCTATCTGCAGTCCTCTCACACTGAGCCTGCCCTGCTCTCCCTGCGATCAAAGACAAACCTGCATGTACTTATCACCACACGCCCCACTTGGCACCGATGGAACTTTACCGTGTCTGACCCAAAATTACAGTCCCTTCCTCCCCTATAGTCCTGCTACAAAAGTACTGACTTTATTTTCATTCTCAGCCAGCGTGGTCCAGAGTGTTTGGAGCTATCATTTCACAAGATTGACCATTAAAACACGGACCATAGATCTTATTGTTGACAGTTTTATGCAAAGTAGACTCGTGAAAGCTCAGGGGGAAATATTGTTTTCCTGAGCAGATGAATTATTTATTGTTCTACGATTGAAGAGCCCGACCATACTGAAGTTATGACACTGAATGCTGCTCATGACTCTGATTCCCTCTCTGAGTGGAGAGTCCAGACGGCTGAATTTTCCCTGAAGTGATCAAATCATACAGAATGATGATGTGAATAAATAAAGGTGGAGTTTTCCCAGGGCTTCTTTAAGAAAACTGAGCACACTACATTCATATTTCATATGCTGTGCAGAAAGATGTACAATATGTGCTTAAACTCCCATTAGAAGTCTGATGGGCCTCAGTTAAACTTTGGGAGTACAGTTTGGTGAACTGATGTCTGGGAAAGATTCATGTGTTTACCTTCCTGCATCAGAAAACTGCAAAGTCAAGAGGCAGAAGGTTAAGGGAATATGGAAAAAGAATAAAACAATAGGAACAGCTTTAGAAAGTATTTATAGAAAAAAAAAAAACTACAACACAAAGAGTCAGAAGTTCTCAAGAATCCTTCATATATTCTGAGTATAACGACAAGGTATAATATGATACACTGCAATATTCTTAAATGGTCCTTTGGGTAAATTCGTCTAAGACTCCAAGTGCTGCAAACATCCAGCTAATTTAACAGAACAATCAAAAAACAGCAATAAATACAACCCACATGCTAGCAGAGAAGCAGCTACACAACCCTGCACTGCACATGACACCAGAGTTTCTGCAGATCCCGACATACAAACATCTTAGATTTATTTTTTTAAACTTAAAGCCATAAAAGGTCTTCTCTTTCGATTCAAGTACACTAAAGGAGCATTCACACCAAGCAGTTCGCACCAGGCCCAAGTATGATTGGCCCCAAAGCCCTTTTTTTATTGGTGCACTGTGCTCAAGTACGTAACTCCTCGGTCCTGGGACAGTCAGGAGAGGAGGGTTTTGACATGGCACAGGAGCTCACGCACAAGCCTGATAAAACCCCATCTGTTATATCCCTTCCAGTTTAAAAATCCATTATAAGTCAACACAATGGATTAATCGCCAACGGTGCGTTAGTTTCGTCCCTCTCCAATGCTTCCACGTTTGATTTACTAACTTTCTCCTGTACAATGAACGCCACCTCTGCAGTAATTGATTTTGTTTCTGAAAAAACAAAAACTTTGCTGAATGTTGGAAATCAATAAAATAATAAAGATATCCAGCAGCTAAGAATCAATTCCAATGCCATGCCAAATATCTCGATATGTTTGTGTATTGATTTTGCCCCTTACATCCAATAGACTGTATAATGCTTTGTCTGATGAAGACGGAATGAAGTGCATAGGTGTGGTTTATTTCTCGCTCCTCGCTCCAGCAGCTGGATCCACCTGATGCAGGCAGATCCGTCTTGCCAAGCTCCAATCTACAACAATTGTGAGCAGCCCAAAGCGGGACGGTCCAATCAGAGTCCTTTGGAGCAGGAAGAGGTTGGAGCTACAAGCGAGACAACAACAGGAGGTGACTGCTCCTATACAGACTGGCCTGGATGCTTACAGCTTCAGTAGCAGTTTTATCAGACCTAGATTACATTTCTTTATCTGATGAAAAAAATAACACAGAAAGCATTGTTTGATAGAAAGAATATTTTCGTGCCACTTTCGACATGTTTTGGTCTACGAAGGTCTATGCTTCTTAAAGGTTCTGCCCATTCCCAAAAACTTTCTATGGGCTGTTTCCCGGATAAACTAGTGAGATATTTTCTGCATGGCAGTGGTTCTCCACTGGTCTGGCTTTGACACCCACCATCACCCCTTAATGACAAGCTGTGACCCAAATTAATGAAATTGTTCAACTTCTCAAATGTATTTCATAAAAAGATGCTGCACTTTGAACCTGAGATAGTCCAGAATATCACAGTTTGCCAACACACACAAAATTGTCTCTAATGAGAAACCAAAATGACCTGCATGTGGCGACGCCAGAGAGGGAAATAAACCCTTTAACACTCAGTTAGCTGAATTTTAATTGAAACCAAAAAGTTCACCTCAGAGACACAAGGTTTTAAGACTATTATCTAACTGTAGCTGTGATGACCCTGGATCAGTGGAAACATACTGAACACCTCTGTATTTATAATATTCAATCAGTAGGACCAAATAAGTCCTTGATCACAGGGCTGTCAGGAACTTCAGCACAAACAAGAAATAAAAAAAAGTCCAGCTGCTGAGAAATTGTTCCAAAAAATCTTTTAAGTATGTAGCTTAAGCTGAGTACCTACTTATTACCACTGCCAAGAAAGTTATGTTTTTGGCCCTGTTCCTTGTTTGTCTGTTTGCAAGATTACGCAAAAAACTACTGGACGGATTTTGCTGAAATTTTTAGAAGATGTTGGTAATGGCCCAACTTAGAAATGATCAGATTTTGGTGGTGATCCAGACAGTTATTGAGATTTTGTTCAATAACCGTCTCACTAATAATGATATCAACATGATTCCGAGTGCTAGGTAAGGGAGGAGCTTTGCTCTCAGAGTGCCTTCTACTTGTATATATAACAAACACATTTCTTTTAAAACATGTCTATTAGCATTACAGGGTATTATCAGCACCTGTGGTTAAGGAGTGTGAAAAGATGCCACTCCATCAAAAATCCCCTTCAAAATAAAAAGCACAGGATTTTTTCCAACATTTTTTTAATGCTCAAGCAAAGGCTAACCCACTGGAAAAAGGTCCGTGTCTTGCTTTTTTTCATGACCCACTAGTCAAGAATAACTGCTGTATGGTACATATTGAACAGCCCATCCGGGGTGTCAGGTTCAAGTAGATGCACCTCAGCTGAAACTCTGGGGCTTAATATTTAAGAAGTAGGAGTTTGGGCCAGACAGCATCGCCTTTTCATATAAAATGTTTTAATCCTGCATAATAATAGGCACCTCCCTTTGTTTTCTGTGCAGCACAAGGCTGAATATATCTAAACATAATGTTCTACATGAAAAATAAATCTGTTTCTCCGTAATTGGACTCCAAAGAGTTTGTGTGTGACTGTTGTCCTCATGGCACTCTAAAGCGATGTTAATTGGTGTCAACTGCTCTCTGTACTGCTTCATTACCCTTTAGTCACACTACCTAATACACTGCATGGCAAGGTTAGCTTTAATGTCCCCTAACACGCTTAGATAATTGAAAATAGATGATTTATTAATTGAACCGTGTGTGTAATTGTATTAGATCATCCTCTCAGTACTTTCAGTTCACTTTCTAGAGGAGATAATCCAATTAAATGTCGGCATTTCCAGTAAATTTGCATCATAACTGGTTCACCGCATCCAGAAAGAAAGCATCAAATAAAGGTTTGCTACACATTCCTTATGTAACGCGGCGTAAACACATGTACATGAACATTAAGTCCATGTAACATAACAACATATATCCATCAGGAGTGGATTATTCATGGCTGAGTGCTGTGCAGCTGTACCTTAAGCAGCAGGTGTGTGGGTTTGGTGCTCTGCTTGCTGCAGGCAGGATCAAAGCTCCTCTGACTGGACATGAGCACCGCCGGCTTCAGGACGTATCCACAGCCCCCGTTGTCCTGGAAACGACCATCATTAAGGTCCATAGCCAAGCCCAGAGACTGGAAATTGAGAGCCACTGCAAAAAAAAACAGAAAACAATCTTGGAACAGGAACAAGGATGAGCAAAGGAGCAGCAAGAAAAAAAAAGAACTGAGAATGTAAAGCAGGATGACATGTTTCTCTGCATCCCTCTTGTTTTCTCAATCCCTCGTTCATTCTGCAGAGGGAAGCTAAATTATACAAGGACTTGAAATGTTTCTGCAACAGTAGTGTACATTGCATCAGGGACACATTCAAAATCACCGACTGTGCAATGAGAGCAACTGTAGAGGATTTTTCTGCAGTGTGACGCCTTGTGCCAGCATGTGTCTGTGTCACAAGTGACTGAAAAGTTTAGACTGGGAGAAATGTCAGATGGAGAAGAGGTAGACCCAGAATAACAGTTCAACTTTCACTGTGAATTGTATTTTGAACATCTGTGACTCTGCAGTAACCAGTGGTGGGCAGTATCAAAGTAAGTTTACTAAATTGCTGCACATGGGCATATTTATGAAGAATGTGGACTGTACTTGAGAATGGTTTTGACTACTTTTGGCAGATCAAGCTCCTCATATTTGTTCAATGCATTAGTTGTCATTGATGTATCACAGTTATTGCTTGTATTCATTACGTCAGCCTTTCTTTCTTTTAATGCAACACAAGCCGGATCAAGAACTCACTAAAACAGTTTTAAAAGTATTTCTTCTTACAAAATGAATCACCTCTGTTATCAAAGTGTGGATGTTAAAGTCAATTTACCCGAGCGCCATGCTTGAGTACATTTTTTGAGAATGTACCCTAAACTGTCAATCAGTTCTTTATTTGTCAAAAGTGAGTTGGTTTATGTTTGATGGGGCGTAGCTAGAGGCAGAACAATCCTTTAGGCGAGGTAGACAGTGTTGGCCTAGCTAGCAAGTTGTTTGTAGCTTTCATCAATGATGCTGAAAGACAGCACTCACTGTACTGCAAAATTTAACACTGAAAAATAGGAGCAAAACAGGCTGAAATTCAGCTTTGAACCACCACTGTTGCCCCATGATATTCTGGCAACAACACAACAGTATTTTTCATATATTACGCTGCCTGCTTGCTTGTGGGAATTTATGTTTTCCCTCAGTTTCTCTGTTTTTCCCCTGGTTAATTGCCCTAATGCTACCTGTGACAGATGCAGCAGAGAGCTCTGTCCATTAAGTCAAGCAGCTGTCCTCCACTTGAAAGGGCAGACATAAAAACACATCAGTAAGACTTGAGTTTTAAACCTAACCAGCAGATTTCAAATATAAATCTGGACAATATGTTTCACTGGTATATAAGTAGTAGTCAGTTTTCACCTTTCTGTCTGCTTGATGGTTTTTATTGTGTTTTAAAAAGTCTGAAACCTGAAGTCACGTGGAACTGTCTTGTTCTCTTGGCACCATCAGCTAGTTGTGCCTGTCCTGCAGGGACCCCATAGACCCACAGTCTGTTAAAGTCATGATGCCCACTAACTGAGGAGGAACAAATCAGCATCTCACACGGTTTGTTTACTTCACAGTGCTCTGCTTAAATGCAGGTTTGTGATGCTGTCAAAGGGTGAACCCGATCCCCTACCAGCTCTGTCTGTGTTGCTTTGCATGTTTAGTGCAGCGAAACAGAGAGTTGCTAAATGCTGCATTGACAGGGAGTGAACTCGCAATAGCATGCAGGTGTTTTTGATGTGTGATGGAGGAGGCTGAACTTGTGGCCCTGATAGTGATATCTCTTCTTTTTATGCTGGTACATTGGTCAAATTGGTATAAAAGCCATAGCCAACATTTTGGATGGAAAACTGTCATTAATGGTGTTGCTTGTGTGCCAGATTTCATTGTAATTCTTCAGCGTGTTTATATTCATGTTCCGTTTAGGTCACAGGCTCATCTATCTGTAATTGATCCTTCCGGGCTGCTGCCTTGTACTGCAGTCTCCCTGCAAAAGTACAGAGAGTTGATCACCATCTGCACAGCTGCCACTGTGGCACGATAGCAGTCTGCTCAGACCTCAGCAGGGAATCATTTCAGAGTCAGTGTCGGGCTGCATGAGTGATATGAAAGCAGATGTGATAAGACAGGCGGGGTGACAGTGACAACCACAAGACAAGACACAGCAAGCTAGGTCAAGGGTGTGACTTAAGTTATGACAATGTGTTAAATAGTCTCCACTCTCTTAAATGTCATTATATCCCAGTGATATTAGACTTAATTATTATTCTATCTCTCTTTTTGTCAATTTAGGGCTTCTGCCCTCCCTTAACTGCATCTACCTCTATTTTTTTTTTTTTTTTTGATTTTATTTTTTTCCAACCCTTTGTCCTTTTGAATCCTGCTCCTCCATTTTGTTTTTTTTTTGTCTTCCAGTCTCATGGTGTATTGTTTGGGTTCTTACACTTTTGGAGTTATTTATGTAAACAGACTTGGACCTGTGCTCATATACTGTAGCTGCAAAGCTGTTTTACACAGCAGGTCACATCTACCCATCCACACCCATTCACTCTCACATTCACTCAGTGATAGTTGGAGTTTCTATGTCATCTGCTATCAGTATCAGCTAACGTATTTTTGCCCTTTCATGCCCATTTACACGCCGCTGACGCAGCAGTGGGAGCAACTTGGGGTTAAGTGTTTTGCCCAAGGACACATCGCCATGTGACATCCAGAGCTGGGCTTGAACCTGCAACCTTCCACACTATCAGACTGCACCACCGATGTCCTATGTCATTTGTTTGTGTGGGTTCTCTTGCTTAAAATGCCAAAATGCAACTCCTGGCCATGAATTACTCTGTCCCCAGATGTGACTGGACATACCCTTTAAGTTTCAGGATTTTGGCATGTCCATAACCCCTCAGTTTGAGCCCTGCTCAAAACAGGATGTTTAAATATAAATCCTCATGAGCTGAATCTGATCATATCCCTCTCAAGAGGTGGATTCGGCTTCCGCTTTCCAGGCTGCGCTCTAATGTTTACTGTGGTGGCATAGACATGCTCAGATACACTCCTTCCATCTTGAGCTGCTTGTTATTTAAACAAACCCCCTGTCTCTGGGAGTGAATCCCATCTGGAGGAGACAGCATATGTCTGAATAACATCATCAGAATCAGAATTGGTTTTTATTGCCAAGTATGCGACACATACAAGGAATTTGACTCCGGCAGTTGTTTTCTCAAGTACAAGGAGGTGAAAAAAACAAAAATTAAAATTACAAGTAAATGTAAATGTAAAAATAAAGAATAGAATTAAATAAATAAAATAAAAAAGAAATATAAATGAAAAACTCTTAACAAATGCAGTGTATAAAAAAATGCACACCAGGAACATATACAAGCATCCAGGAATATTTACAACTGATGCACAAAAGCACACTCAGTACTAGAGAGTGCAATACCGAGGCGGCCGTCTGCGGCGCCATCTTAGTTGATACCATCATCATTGTTGTTTTTTTTCCTTGATTGACCACACATTTTCTGAAAGGTGAAGTTCTTAATTGTGGGTAAGGAGGGGTTTGATCATGTTGTCTTGCAGATCATAGACACATTTATAACAAAAAATAAGTTAAGTTAAATTAAGTGTATTTTGCATAACATAATATCAAAATGATTTATTTCTGAGAGCTAGCCCTTAGCGGTGCCCCAGGCAAGATTTCAGCTCCTGCAGGATTGTAAACACCAGCAGTCCAAGAAGAGATTAGCATAAATGGTGCTATGATAACAGTTTTATTTGAACTGGACAATGTTTCTACATTAAAAGAAGAACACAGAGAGGCATTGAAAGCTTTTCTTGACGGCAAAGACATGTTTTTTCTTCTCTTTACTGATTTAACCACAGGTTTGATTTACAAATTGGGTCTGGGTCACATAGGGAATTGATCTGATTGGTCCATAATGAACTCATCTGACATAATCCTTTTGTATAAACCTTGCAAGTTCTTCTTTTGAAAGGTTCTGCCATAGCCAAACACTATATATGAGGTGTGTCCCAGAGAGTCATTGAATATATCTCATGGGTTTGTAAAACAGTCTGTCAAGTACGTCAGATATTTGAACTGAGCCTAAAACAAAAAATCAGTGACAGTAACTTAAGTTATTTATGAACCAAATTAGGGAACATGACCATGACTATAAATCCAATGTTTTAATAACATGACTGTATAATACAATGTTTCTTCTATTTCATCGTTATCTTCAGCTTTCCCTCTTTAATTATCTAGGCTGCCAGATGTGCCTTCTATAGATGGCTAATGCTCCTATTATTGGCTGACTGATTGGTTACCTACGCTTGTGCTTTTATTCCTATTTTTGCATCTGCATATATGTCAGAACACTCAGTATTATCATCATGCCTGATTGTAGTGGTTGTAGAATAAGTGGTTACTTAGTATGCCAGAGTTTTTCTTTCAGCAGCACAGATATGCTTAATGCCCAGCAAAAGTAATGATTACATGATTGCATTACAAAAACTAAGCTGTGACCTTGTCAGTGATGTAGTGTACAAGGGAAAATGCACATCTAGAAGAGTGTAGATCAATAAAGAAAAGTCTTGATAAGGACTGGGAGAGGACTTGCTCCAGGGGAAGCTCAGATGAGATGGTCAGGCTGTGGACTGAAACGAAATGTTCCTTTCACTGTTAATCGGCTGGACGCTCAGCCAGGTTGTTCACTTTGAAGTTCAACAATCTCAGTGTCAAACCGAGAGTGGATTTTTCTCAGTGTGTAAGAAAAGCATGAAATGGATTGCAGTGCTTTTTCTGTGTGAGTTGGAAACTTTTTGTATCCCGTCGACACAGAACTCAAACAAGCGCTGCTTTTTTTTCCGTTGGATGAATTTTCACAGGGTTTTGGATCTGAACTGAAATGGAAACAGAGATGATAAAAATGTCCCAGTGACTTCAAAGACATCTTATCGCTCTTTTTTTGACATATTTATTCTGAATTTATTTATCTCTCCAACTGTCATAAAAATTCACGGTTTTATCTATCATTTTAATTAAATGCTGTGTTCGTGGGAAATGGACTTGAGCTTATAAAGTGCTGATTTAATTCTAACTTTATTTTAGTAGCTCTTTAAAAAACAGAAGTTTACAAAGTACTTTGACAAACAAAAAACAAACCATGAGCACTGAAAGACCCTGAGGACTCATATAGTTGTTTTTAATCACTCTGGTTAACTGGACCAGGAGAGGTTGAATGCAGGTGGGACGTTGATGAGCATTGTTTATGTCTTTAGATTTTGGAAACAATGGGAATGATAACAGGCTCTACAAATATCACAGGGTTGTGGAGCTGTCAGTCAAACAAACTTGACCACGCCCACTCAATCCTGACAAGAGGTCTAATCAAGGGCTCTACTACTAACACCTGTGTTGGTTCCCAGGACCTTCAAGGGTCCCACATCTATACAGCCTCCAACTGCATGTGGGTTTTCTTCTCATCACAGGTAAGCACCATGACTGTTTTGAAAGTCTGCTCCACAGCCTGATCAGACATCATTTGGGCGGCCAATCAGCACAGAGCTCAATATCAAGGCCTACTGTAGCCTCCACACCCCTCAGATCTGAGTGTTTCCAAAACAGAGAGAAAAGAGCTGCATAAAATGAAATTGTTGGTTAATAGACACCCATGACATGGTGTAAATGGCCAAACACGCAAGGACGTGAAAACTTAAAGCACAAAAAGAACCAACCAACAACAACAATAGTGCAATGTAAAGCAAACCCAAACAGCACAGTTAACCCAAGCATGATAAATGTTTAGTTAATAGACTCCTCAAAGGGCTTTTACACCCAAGGCCACATCTATCTAGTAATACTTAACACTCTGATGGTGGAAGCTGCGTAAGGCGAGCTACATACTGGAGGATTTTAAGACAGATTTTGGACCTGATTTACCTTCTTAACCATTGGTGAGAGGTTAGGGGATCTTTTAATTCAAGGCTTGTTCCAATAGATTCTTTATCCAAATAACCATCGAATGAATGATGTCAGAGTGATTATTGCTCCCATTTGGAATAAAGCTCCCTGATCTCAAATTCAAAATATCAAGAACAATTTTACATTATCTAAGCCATAATTGATTGGTTGCAAAACAGAGCATACAGCAGAATAACCAGCTAATCATATCAGTTGTCCTTCATATTTGATATCCCCCTGATCTTGCACATTTTTTAAGAGTTTTCTTTTCTTTGAATAAAGGCTATTAAATTGTTACTACAAACAGCAGGTGTGTGGTCTCATGCATGTGTACCAGAGGTATATGTTAATAATGTTTTCTGTCGGAAAATCTCTTCCTGGTTGGTTTTAACTGTAAAATACTCTAGCTCACTGTGAAAACTTCATCTGGATCATGTAAAAAAATAAGCTGATTCCTTATCATGGAAATAGTCTGTCAAGCCAATTGATGTGTTATTTGTTTCTGAAGGTCATGGAGAGAGCCATATCTTAAGGAACATGCAGACGTGTAACATAAGATACATGAATTACTTTGTATGGTAAAATTAGTCCCAGTTAAAAGGGTTGTTTCATATATTCATGAACATATGTTACTGTTCTTAGCTGTACTGAATGTTTTTACTCGATTTTTTTTTAGTTCAGACAGACAAGTTATCCCTCATCAGACTCACCAAGCTGAGCGCCAACGTTCCAAAACTCTTGAGGGTTGTAGTTGGTTGAAGACGTCCTTAAGCCTGCCGGGTATATCCTGCTGAGGAACTTCTGGTTGTGCTGAACAAAATCTGCTCCTTGAAGAGAAGACAAGGAACATGTACAGGTAAAACATCTCCTCACACACTTTTAATATTAAGATTGATACAGTTGCAACATTTTAAACTTTGGTACAATACAAACTAATATAAACAAGTGCTCTTTTTCAAATAAAAACCTAATATAAACAGATATTCAGATAAATAAATCACATTTCATCAATAATATTGAAATTATTGTATTATAGGTAGAGTAACTACTTCACTTTGTCTTTGATTATTTCTTGCTCCCACAAATTATTGCACACCAATTCTTTTTTATTGCAAGGGCTTGTGTCGTCAGACGCCATTGTTTGCACTGCAGACATTCATATTAAATACAAACCACTGAGTTTAGTGTTTTAGAGCCTGTGTCTACAGGCCCTTTACACCTACTGCACAATATTTAGAGGGTGAAAACACCAGCAACCTGCACAGGCATTCATCTGTGCAGCACAGCACTGAATATTAGGAGTGATGTGCTTGACATTGTTGCCACTATTTTGTGCTAGTGGTGCTTTTTTAATTTAAAACCAACGCAGACCAGCATTCTTAGTGCCCTGGATGTCAGGTTTTGGTCATCATGCTCTCAGTGCTCTTAGTGCACTCAGCTGGAAACAGTTCCCTCTCTGAGAAAGCACTGCACTCATCAATGTCACTTCTTCCTCACTGACCAATCAAAATCAAGCAGGGGTGGGCCCTCTGCTGTCTGCCTGGTAAACAACAATGGCGGAAGTGAAAATGAGCTGACTAGCATTTACAAGAGAACTTCACTCCTCAATAAAGTTGGTAATCTCAGTCAATTACTGCTCCACTTTATTAATACCAGTTGGAATTGTATTTGAATTTGTTGGAAAACCTGATTAATCACCTTTATAACAAGAAACAACTTGTGAGGATCGTGCATTCTTAAAAATAGCACCAAAATCCCCTGCAACTGGAGGCTGGTGTTCTGGTGTCCGGAGTGGGAGCGTGACTTAGTGTCAGCTCGGTACTCACAGTTCCTCACGCTTGCATCACTGAGGTGCCGCTGGCTTTCAGTGGGTTAATTTTGGCACATTTTTGGGGGGGCACTACCCACATGTTAAGCTGTGTTTCTCATTCCAAAATCCTTCAAGCTGTTCCTAGCTGTTCCTCTTAAATATGATTAATCAGGCTTTCCGAGAATAAAGAATATGATACCACTTTGAACTATTTAAGGTGAGTAATAATTGTCCGAAATAAAGTTTCAAATTTGAGGAATGTGTTTTTTTCCCTGATCTTCAGCTTCTTGTCAGTGGTAGGACATGATTTCTAGACTCTGTGTTCATGTTTTCGGGGTGATACTCTGGTGGATTAAAGATAATAGGTTGCACACTGACTCATTTTAAATGTCTCAACAGGTGTGACCCAAAGACACAGAATTCAACTCTTGTTACCTGGCAACATTAGGCACCTACAAAAAGAGCCCTGAGCAGAAATAGAGAGAGCTACCAATGGAAAAAAATGCTTCCTATGGACACATGCCATTAACCCCTTAAAGCCTGTTGTATCATATCTGATACATACTTTTATGGTACCTCTATCTAATCAATGTGATCAACAAATTACTAAAAAAAAAAAACCCATCTGAATACAATCAGATAACTGATATAAATGTCCTCAAGTGGATGATTATCAGTTGCCAAAACACCTAATGTATCAAATGAGATACAAGAAATATATATGTTAAATTTTATGGATTGTTGGACTTCAGTAGAAAGTGAAATAAACATTTCAGCTCCAAAAAAATGAGCATTTTCTGGCTATAATTTGTGTTTTCAGGCTTTAAAGGGTAAAGTGCGCTAAACAGAAAACCACCATCACTTTTGGCTGTTTTAATTGGCTTCACTCTCAGATCTAGTGTTTGAAAACAGTTCAACTTTTGGAATAGCACCACATTTGTCAGTGTCACTTCTCCCTCATTGAAATCACTAAAAGTAAGAATGGGCAGGACTTCTAACCTCAACAGCAATGGGGGAAGAGAAAGTGATTCTCAGAGTGAACGCATGATTCCTTGACTTTGCTTTCATGTTTGTTTCATGCTATTTTAAAACAGCCTCAAAGATTTTACAGAGAGAAGGGAGAGTCAACTTTTGAAACCTTGCAAAAATAAAATGCTGGTGAAAAGAGCTTTGAAACTGAGGCTGCGAGCGCTGCCAGAGCAACAAAAATGGCCACTACAGACACAGGCCCCAAAGGAACCAAATAAGCTGCTCCCATTTAGCCCCCCGCCCCACACAAACAGTAAATAACCATGCAGTTGTTATCTTAAGTTCATATGACATGACATTCAGAGTCAGTCCTTTAATGTGATAAAACTCCAGTATGTGTTAGCATGGAGCAAACAAAAAAGGTGTACATCCCAGTCCATCTGTTAAAACTGTGCCCCTTTGGAGACTCTGCACCATTCCACACTAATTGGGGCAGATCAAAGCACCGGCACTGCAGATGTAGTAATGAATTAACTGTTATTTTAAAAGATTTATCATAAAAGGATGGAAATGTTTTGTTCTATATTTCAGTTCTCATTGTAAAAGACTAAAAAACAGTCTCTAGGATCGAGTCTGTGTGTGATCGTGCCATAGCTGCGCAGTTTTCCCTGCAGGGCTCGATGATGACAAGACTATTGAAAGCTTTTACAGCTCAGCAGACGCCTCATGGTTCCCGCCCGTAATGTAGCCGTGTATCTGGGATGTGTCATTCCTCCTCAGCTGGAGCGTGTTTCATTTCTCTGCATCACTGTATCTCTAACATACTGCCGCACAGCAGCAAAGTGACACTTTAACTGTTTGTGTGTTGTTGCAAAGCTCCTCCACTGGTTAGACGATGAGGCTTATTACTGGTGCTGCTTTGTTAAGCTTTGTTATTCCCCAAAAGTATTCCCATATGCTGTATATGTCATGTTCAGTATGCTCGGGCTCTTAAGGAGGTTTATGGCGCAGGGCGTGATTGCTTTTCTGGTCCAGCAAGAGTTCTGCTGTAAGCTTAATGTGATTGTAAATCCTCTGAGTCTGCTGGGCTCCTTGGAATATTCTGTAGTATTTGCAATTTATTATGCACATCCTTTATTGCTTTAAAACAAGGTTTCCCTTCTTTTCTCACACATCAATAAAACCCAGTTCAGAACAAAGACTAGCCACGAGACAAGTTGAATTTTTCAGTGGGCTACTCTGAGCAATATGGAAGACTGTCATTTCTTTTTCTTTTTAATTTTCTTTTTATTAAACATTTTAATACACATCTTGCACACATCTGGTACACAATAACTGAATCTACCTTCCCTCCAATACTGCATCTTTAGGTCATACATGACACCCTTCTTCAGTCTCTCACCCTCAACCACAGTAATTAAATAACCGTATCAATCCACATACAGCAACAAAAACTGTGCCCCAAAAACAGGCCATCCACTGTCTCCTGTACACCATGACCAGACAAACCAGGAGTTTTACCATTTGCCAGTGCGGCAAAAAAAAAGGAAAACAAAAGAAACAGAACATTACAACTTCAGAAGCTATGAACAAGGGCACTTTTACTTCCAATAATGGACATCTCAGATAAAGTCTGACCTAATTGGTTTTATGAACTCAACCCAATTTTCCCATACTATTTTAAATCTATCATCCCCCAGTCTCAAGGAGAAAGTTAACTTTTCCATCACATATATACTGTGTATAACCTCAACCCAGTCCGCAACCTTAGGTATCTCCTTCTTTGTCCATTTTCTGGTAATCGCTTTCTTGCTTGAAGTCAACATTATTCTATAAATATGTTTGTCTCCTATTCTTGTAAAATCTTTGTCCAATTCCCCCAAGTATAATACCTTAAATGTAAGTGGAAGGTCTACCTTGAGTATTTTATCCATACACTTTTTAAGCTCCTGCCAGTAGCTGCGAATGGAGGGACAACTCGAGAACACGTGGAAATGGTCAGCTTTATCAGCTCCACATAATCTCCAACACTCTGTGTCATGATACTTTGTCTGTGCTGCTGTTCTAAAGAACCTTATGATATTCTTCCGCCCGTGTTCTCTCCAAGATAAGGAGCAGAAAACTGTCATTTCTTACTGCAACAAATCGTTTCAGCTTCCAGTCCTGCTTTTGCATGCTTGTCTTCAGGGTACATTATGAATAAAGACAGTGATCATGAGATACTTGTTGCAATCATGTTTTTGTCAGTAAAGTGAAAAACAAAATCCAGAGCATTTCCCAGCCAGGAGAAGTCAATGGGTGCTTCAGCGGAATAGCAAGGGAGCTTATGCAAATTAATGATGTGAGTTTGAAGCCAGAGATATTCCATCTTTTTTCAGTTTTGGTCTGGTTATTCCTAGAGCAGCCGCATTGTTTAGAGGAAATGGTGTTGCCTCTAAAAACACAGGAAACACTAACTGCCAAGACTGAGGCTGCATCAAAATTCATTCATTCTCCACTTCAATCTACTGTATAAGGTGTTGAATATTATGGACTATAAAGTGCAATCTTCTGCATATATATGGTTGACTTTGGACACTACTTAGGCCTCTGACAATGAATATATTGATAAGCAATACACAACAGTAAATACTGCTTGGGTTATGATCATCAGTAGCTCATTAATTTCACAATGAATTATTGTGTACAAGTGAACCCATTTAAGGCTGTGTCTAGATTATGCTGCATTACCCTGGAGTTTTCCCGATGAGTTAGCAGAAAGTGAAACAGATTTTTGATTTCTAAAAATGTTGATAGATAAAGGTGTGAAGTATAAAAAACTCAAAACTATCAGGGGTACTCTGTTTATGAAAACTACATGTTTGTTTTTTTTTTAACACAAATGAGCTGTCATCAAAAATGAACACATAAACCTGATTTAAGCCAAAATATGACACCTTTAAGGAATGATAACTACGATGACCTGCTGTCACTGTATGACACTTGACTATTCAGTGTATTGGGACTAACCTTTGTTCCTACGCGACGTATTTGTAAGCCTTATAGGGATGGTAATCAACGAACATTTCCAGTTGAGAGTGTAAAACAATTTCCCTTAATGAACCAATATCATTGGTCTTTTTGCTTTACAATTCCCTTATTAATTCATTTCACTTAGTTCTGCATGCCCCACAAATCAAGAACATAAAAGACTCATCTGAGACAGAAATGATAACAAAGAAGTCAAAGTTGTAACCATGGCAGACAGAGGGGAGAAGTGGTCAAAACTAGCTTAATTTTTGACAAATATGCTGACAGCACAATATTTAGAGGGTGAAAACTCCAGCAACTTGCACGGGCATTCATCTAAGTAGCACAGCACTGAATATTAGGAGTGATGTGTATGACATTGTTGCCACTGAAAACTTACATGGGCCAACTTTTCTGAAACCAAATATCCACAGGAATTAATGAGGGAATTGTTAAAGAAGCGGACTGATAAGAAATAATGGCATTGGTATTGATAAAATCATATCAATTCCCATCTCTAAAGCCTGAAAACTTTCGAATTCAGGCGTATCCACACAAGTTTTTAGTTGTATAGGCGTTTCGTCCACATGGATATGGCATTTCACATCCTCAAAAATTGTTGAAAACAGGTCCCAGCGTGGATAATCTGAAAATGCTGGCTGAGCTGTCTGCAGCAGCATTACAGCCCACTTACAGGTCTGGCATATAAGGCAGTGGTTCTCAACTGGTCTGGCTTTGGGACCCAACATCACCTCTTAATGACAAGCTGCGACCCAAATCAGGAAAACACTCAGCTTTAAGACTATAAATCTGACTGTAGCTGTGATAACCCTGCATCAGTGGATACATAATGAACAGCCCTGTCTTAATAATACTCATTTGATGGCTGCCACAACACAACACACTTCAGCCATCTTCAACAGACTCAACAGAGCGTTCATGCTCAACCATGAAAAAAAGGTCCTGCTACTGAGAAGTTGTTTTAAAAAATCCTAAAAACATGTAGTTTTAGCTGAGTACCAGCATATTGAACATACAACAAACACCTTTCTGTTAAAACAGGTGTTAATTAGCATTTAATTTGCACCATCTATTGATAAGGTGTGTGAATAGATGACAGTCCAATGCAAAATGAAAGCACAGGATTTTTGCTCAGGCAAATGCTTGCAACCCACTGAAAAAGGGTCCGCGCCCCACTTTTGGGTCGCACTCCACCAGTTGAGAATCACTGTTCAAAGGCGTTTTCAGTACTATCGTGTAGATGGACACATTTACTGAAACGAAGCCGTCTTTACAGACAACGTTTTCAGTATAAAAATGTTTTTGTCTCTGTGTGGACAGGGCCTTAATCTGCCTTCAATTGGCTTTCTTTGTTGTAGGCAGTCTACCAGACTTGGTAATTTCTGTTATCTATTACGTCCACAGCAGCTAAATTGGTGAGTTATTGAGAAAAATTCCATTTCCATGAAGTGTAGACATCATACATAATGTATTTAGACATTTTCATCTGACACAGCCTTCATGCAGATGGTTTTAACAATCACTTTCTCCATTTCCATTGATTACCAACTCATGTTCTCCACTTCCAGTCTACCATCTGGATGCTGCTCTTCTTGGCGACAGATGTGCCATAACCATTGCTGAGCATAAACTGAAGCCTTTGAACAGTGTATGCCGTTTCATTGATCTGATTGGCTGTTGGAACTCATAATGGGTTTTGTTGGTGACTGCAGGCAACACCGACAGCCATTTTTACTCCAGCTGTAATGGCTCCATTAACACAGCTCCAACTGCTCCCTGTAACGTTCATCATCATTGTCATTATCTCATGAACACTAGCCGTACCTGAGGCTTTAGCTAGCTTACGAGCTTTCTTCTCTCCCATGGATGTGTTCTCATAGTAGTTCTGATTGTCCCTGGAGTGACTGAAGCTGATGAACTTGACCGACCTGGTGTAAATGACCAGCTCAGATAGAGCCTCTGCCACTGCAACTTTCTTCTTCTACTCATACATTAAAGGTAGAAATAAAGAAAAGTTAACAGAAAAATACTCAAACTCCACATTTCTCAACAGAATCTTTTCATCCAAGCCAGCATCTGTATTTCTGCTCTTAACTCACTGACTTATTTTCACCTTTGGCCCCGTCTTTCTGGGAGACCAGAACTTTGCTTTGGTTTGATGGTCCTCATCCTCCTCCTCTTCGTCCTCCTCCTCTTCATCTTCACCCTCATCTACACTTTTCTCTGCCTCTGTCCCTGCTGCGCCCTCGCTCTTAAACCCAAGCTTTTTGTTCTTGATGAGGATTTTATTTTTCAGGTCCTGGCAGCCCGACAAAAACACAAACAGACAGAGCTCGCACATGACTAACTGCAAACATGGGAACACACATAAGCAATCAGTTAGTGGCAGGTAAATATAGTCGTTCAGTCATTATTATGCCTCTCCACTCCAAATCTGTTGCTACTCTGTTTTACTCTGTAGGCAGATGAGCAGAAATATGTTTAGCGTCGGAAAAACATTTGGCTCTGGATTTGGAAGCAGCTCTGTGGTAAACCTCACGACCGGAACTCACCCTGTCAGCTTCACATACTGTTGGCAAAAATATGCAAAATAATGACAGATCTGCCAACATTAACAACCTGTAAGAGTCTAAACTGTATGAAAATTACACACTTCTGATCTCAACCCTTTTATTTTTCCCCAAAGTAACACCAAATGATACAGTCTGCTCAGCTAGAACACAGGCTTTGCTCTCATGTTGTAGTTCAATAAAGAAATGGCTGGGCCCCTGAAAGGAGAAGTAAATAGGTCCCAATCAGAGTGTGTAAATGAATCCCGGTTTATTTGCACACTCCATGTAAAGACTGTAGTTTTTGGACAGGCTGGCCCACTTTAAATATGGCCTTTGGCTTCTTTTCCACACTCCTCCACCCCCTAACTTAACTCTATCCTCAGTTCTGTCTCTCTAATTTATAGAAATAAAAAAAAAAAACCATGTATATATGTATTTATATATAGATATATATACATACATGCAAAAAGACAATAATAACATAAACATGCATGTTGGATAAGTGGAGTTGGTCAACCTCCAGGTAGCCTTAGAGATGGCAATAAAAAACAGTTTAGAAATAATGGGAAATTGTGGTCTTACTTTAAAGGTGTAGTGTGTAGAAGTTGGCAGCATTTCACCAAACAGAAACGGTGAATATAGGACCAAATGTTTCTATTTGTATGTAAAGTCCATCGAAATAGGTGTACAATCATCCCCATAAAACTTTCGTTTTCTTTTATTAAGTTAGAAAAAGCTTTTTATATTTATGTACCATGGGTCTCCCCTTTGTGGAGGCTGACATAATGATCCACCATGTTGTCTACTGGTGGGTTCTGGGGACAAAAAGAGTGAAACACAATTTTTGAATACGAGTCTCTTCGCTTAGTGATGTGGTGTTTTAGTAACGAATGGGCCCATTCCGAAACCTAAATGCTAGATGTTGCTAAAATGTCAATTTCTACACACTGCACCTTTAAGATAGATCATGTCTTTGCTTGTATTTCTGGGCACCTGCTTGACTCTGGGCCCAAGAAAGCTTTCCCCTTTATAACCACCTCGTGGGTGGCCTAAGATTTGTTTGCCCATTAATCCCAGGTCTATTTTGCATTAGCATCAAGGTGAAAAACTAAGGCCCCGTTTGCACAATAACGTTGTCACCAGAAACTGAAAGATTTTTCCTTTGCGTTTTCAAAAGTGCTCCACGTTCACATGGAGACGAGAGAATGATTGAAAACACTGTAGCGTGCATACCAGGCCAGTAGATGGTGATGTATGTTTGTAGTGTTACAACACACATACACTTTCCGGTGAAGACAAACTTTTCACAAACAACAATGGCAAGTGGACGCACAAAGACGCAGAAGTTTCTCGTCTGGACAACAAATCTGTCTGGATATTTTTGTCTGGATAACAAACCGAACACAGTAAGCAGCACACATGTTGCTCGGTATACGGCCGAAGCTGTTGTTGTTGTTCCTAGGATGCGCGTGCAACCTTTTTCTAAAAGAGTACTGTGCATACAGCGCACGTCAGCATTTTCCCTGGAAACGCTGATTCCTGTTTACAGATACAAAAATGTTACCAAAACTTTTCTGTCTCGGCCCTGGTTTCAAAAGTTTGTGGATTCAGGCACTCAGGGCACCATTCTCGTGTAAACAGGAGGTGCAAACGCAACGAAAACTCTGCGTTTTCAGTCATTTTCGTTGTCATGTAAACGGGGCCTAAGATGAACTTCCCTGTTGTCTCACTCGAACTAAGGAAATACCATGGACTTCAAATAGTAACTTTGCCATATTTACTGTATATCCATCCTAGTAGGTAGCACACGCATTTTATTATAGTAACTTTCCTTGAAAGCTTGTTTTAGGATCAATGGAAACCAAGATCTGCTGCAGTAGTGTTGCATCTTCTAACCATCCTTGAGTTATAAAGATTAAACAAATACATAAGGAAAGAAGAATTTAATGTGTTCACCCAGGTTAAACACAGCCTATTTCTACACCAACTTTTCCACCAACTTTTACAGTTTAAGGTTAAGGGCTGCAGTAAAAATCTGGCAATATGTTTCACATTTATTCACTCTCTCTTCACCCTCCTCATCATATTCAAAAGAGCAAAGAGATTGTCATCATATCTCACAGGCCAGCTGCAGTTCAGGGCTGAGGAAAACAATTTTGAAGGAAAGAGTCAGACCCCAAAGAGGGTAATCTGGCTGAACAATCAGCTCGAGTGCCACAGCACTACTACAGCGATGGACACATCTCAGGATCAAACATCCCTTTAGACCCTGGGAATCTCTGAGAGCTTAAAAATACAATCAGCTGTCCTTCTTCCCCTGAATCCTGTGGAGGAGGAGGAGGAGGAAGGCAGCAGAGCTAGTGGAGAGACTAATGAGGCCATCTCTGACGGTAGATAGGTGTTTTTTTCCTTCTTATTTTGCTTTGCTGTGACAGGGAATAATTTCATACTTACAAACACATCATCCCTCTGACTGCAGCAGCAGATCTCACATTTAGCACAGATTCTAGCTCTCGCTTCATTGAACTATATGTAAATTACACTGCCAGGGGACCTCTCTATCAAAAACAATAACTAAAGATTATGTCAGCTTTACCCATCTCCTCTGCTTACCTGCTGTTTAAAATTTAGGACTTTACTTATATGATAAAAGAACCCTTCACTCAATAACATTTCCAACTCAATAACAACATCTAAGGAGGAAACAGAGGTGATAGAGCTACTGGCCATTATGTGGCCGGTGTGTCACAGTGAGGAAGGAATCCCAAAGTTAAAAACGGGGCATTTCATTCCTTGTCAGATAACCTCGACTGTTAGAGAGACTTAGACTATTCAAAAGGAAGCAATTTCTCCACGTTACATTAAGTCTCTGCTCAGCTCACTTGGCTGGAGGTGAGCCAAGTTGTGCAGATTCCACATGTGGGAAAGTCCCAAAAGTGTTATGGTGTAGTTAGTTCTGGTTTATTTAGTATGTTGTTCCCTTGTGTTCTTTGTCTTTGTGACCTCTTGTTCCCCTTCGTCCTCATTGGGTCATTCATCTTATGTCAGGATATGTTCAAAATAAACAAACATAAAACAAGAAGACGGACCCAAAATGCAGATTAACAACAAAAGGCTTCAATATAAACTGAAAGGGATCAAAATCCAAAAAGAAATCCTTTACAAAAGTCCAAAATATAAAACAAAGTCTCTTAAAAAGTATCAAATTAAATCTGGTGAACAAAGAAAGAAAACACTAGAAGCAAAAACTCAAAAAGACAAAACAAAGTCCCTACAAAAGGTTAAAACAAAAACGGACAAACTACAACACCAGGGAAACACTGGAAACACGAGAGACTTACGCAGGCTGTGAGACATGGAAGACCAATGACCTGACAAAGACAAAGGGAAACACAGAGACTAAATACACCGGGGAAACATCAAGCACAGGTGAGACAACCACACAGGTGGAGGAAATCGTAATCAGAGATGCACAGAAGGGAGGGCAGGAAACACCTCATGGAACAGAGGGATTTCAAAATAAAACAGGAAACACGAGAGACAAGGGGAACAAGAGGTCACAAGAATAAAGGACACAAGGAAAAACATACTAAATAAACTAGAACTAACCATACCATAACAAAAAGATTACGTCTCAAGACCTCTTTCCACATCATCACTGAAAGACAACATGATAAAATCCAGCTAGACCAGAACTCGACTAACAGCAAGCTACTGCTCTCTAACTTTCTGTGTCAGCCTTTGACCAAACACAGCAACAAAACATGTTATGTGTGTACCTATCAGACAATTGCCAGAGTCCCTCGATCTGAGTCCCAAGCGAGTGTCAAGTCATTTGGTCCAAGTCTCAAGCAAGTCCCAAGTTTTTTCTGTTGTGGGCAAGTCAGGTCAAGTTGAGTCACAAGGTTATGTCAAGTCAAGTCCCTCACCATTGTTCTCCAGCCCACCCAAAAGTACTCAGGTTTATATATTAAAGACAGAAACCTTATCTTACTAAGGTGACTCGAGTCCAATTGTCTGGTACCTGTGCAATGGTGGCTTGTTCATTGGGGTTGTGACAAAAAAACAACCATTACAACTGTAGATATTCATTTTTTTCTGTCTTTTTAAAATTTAGAAATATTTCAGGTAATGTCAGTACTCAGTTAAAAACATAAATAAGACATGATTCATTACTTTTCAGTAATTGAGATATTTCTGCACAGAAATTCTACTCGATGTACCTCAAACATTCACATATCTTTGCCCTAGCTCTTGAGTCTTACATTCGGGCTTGGGAGGTCCCTGTTGGTTTGGTGATCCAAGGGATATCTGAGCAGCTTGTCCCCCAGGATGGAGATTAGATAGTGGGCCATGACCTCCTGCTGCTCCTTGGAGCAATGATTCTCCAACGACAGGATCACTGGGAAATCTGATACCTGTCAGGAAATCATCGTATCAGTAAAAAAATGATGACCCAACCCCTTATTTGCAACAATTAGCATCAACCTGGATCTGTCTCCCTTTGTGAGCACTTAATTATCCAGACACATCACAGAGAATATCCTTAGCCATATGAATCAAAGACATCTTGCAGGCGAAGCATTTCCATAAGAGGTTATTAATTACAGCAAATGCAGCTGAGGAGGAATCCTGGAGTGTTTCAGACGCAGAGGAGAAGGATGAGTTAGATGCCTGAGGCTGCACCCCAGGATATACATGTACACGTTATGTGAAATATCATACTCTGTTACCTCAAAGGCATGTTGCAGCACCTTGGAGATGACATCCTTAAAGAGTATCTTGGTGGTCAGAGTGTAGCCATGATAGACTATAGGCTCCATGTCAGGGCCATCCCAGCAATCAATCTCCAGACAGCGGCAGCCTTTCCTTAGAGCGCTGAAGCACACACATAGGGAGGTACATGCATACATACTGAGTAGCAGCAAGGTTTTAACAAGCACCTATAATGAACTGTGTGAGAAATGTAAAGTGTCATGTGGAAGTACAAATTGCTCTCTACCAGACATTTCAGGTCAAGAGATCAAACATTAAACCAACATAATTATCTCCCTTACTGTTTATCCATGCATGTGTGTAATTTAAAGCTAAAATTGCAATCTACTTTTCATTTCAACCGGCATCCTTTCCCATATCAGCATAAATTTCAATCTGCTGCTCATTTGAGACCAGATGGTGTGCAAGATTGTCACTGTAAATAAGGGTCCCTCTTATTTTTCTTTGTAGCAGCTTATCTTGGCAATGAGACACCCCCCACCCACCCACCCCCCAAAAAAAATCAATGTGAAGTTGCTTAATAATGTTACCAATTTATTCTGTATATTTAAATCAAGAAGTGGGTTGCTTTTTTATAAAATATTTCTTTGCACCAGGGCAGCAGGATTTTCAGATCCATCTGGTTTCCCCTCAGTTGAAACGATTGTTCTCAGTCAGAAAGTGACGAGGTTTATCGGCGTCAGTCAGGGTTGTTGTGCTGAGAGCAAGAAGTGACTGCAAAATTCTGGCAGATGCATAATAAATCTGACAGGCAAAACATTTGCTCATCTACCTTCCAGTTTTCCTTGAAAGGTTCTGCCCTTCTCTTTCACTTTCTCTGGGATATTGGCCAGATATACTTGAGCATATCCCATGGTTATTCAAAACAGTCCATCTGTTGTGCAGGGTTAAGGTTTCCCTCTATCAGTACAAAAGTTAGGCCCCGACAAAGGGGGATTCCCTAACAATGGGGTCTTGCTTCTAACCATGAGGCCCCCGTAGACTTTCTCCAAGTGATATATAGAGATGTACCCCTCAGCTTGTTCCACCTCCACTTACATCTATGTTTTTTATTATTGTTTGAGGACTTTATTCAAGATCCATTTCATTCTGTTTTTTTATACTTCTTTTTTATTGGGTTATATTCTTTAATACATGGATTCTTAGAAGAACAAAAAAGGCACAGACTTACACAGAGTTAAAACAAGTCAATCATGAAAATAAACAAAGAAAAAAAAGTTGTTCAGGTCAATGAGTTAGAAATGTTTTTTTTAAATCACAGAAGAGAGATTCAAGTTCATCGGTGCTCCTTTTCAACCCGTATCTGTTCTCATAGGCTGTGTCCTCTGGGGTCACTATAATCTTTATGTTAAAAGAGAGCCACAGAGTTCCTTTAGTTACTGAAAGCAAACACAGAAGTTACATTTAAACAGTCTGACAATGTTAAATTCGTTGTATAATTTTAATATCAATTTAATTCCAAAAAAGGGAACCTGATAAACAATGAATCACCCATGTTGGTTTCATGGATGGAAACAGGCTCTCTAAGCCCTGAGATGTACTTGCTGTTGTTTGCATCATAGTTGTTCTTGTATTTAAACCTGCATGTCTGCGATGCATGTTACAGGAGAATACCATAAGATAGCAGACGAAAAGCTCAGGCTGTATACAACTACTTTTGAGGTGAGTAAACTTCAAACATGATAGAAATTACTCTAATTCTGAGAGTAAAACTAACAAAACACGCAGTAATAGTTAGTACATAAGCAACTGATGACCAGTGGATAGTCAATAGTGTGCAGTATTTATTTAGAGAGCATCCTCAGTTCCAACGCAGCAAGTGGACAGTTGAGGTGGGCAGAGCTGAGCTGTGACTGTGGATATGACAGATGTAAGCAGCAAGGCTTAACATAAATAACACACTGTCGCTCTTCACTATGAACAATGTGATCAGTGTCTGAAAAAAATCACATTCTGATCCATCCATCCATCCATTATCTATACCACTTATCCCTTTTGGGGTCACAGGGCTGGAGCCTATCCCAGCTGACATTGGGCGAGGGGCGGGGTGCACCCTGAACTAATCGGCAGCCAATCACAGGGCCACATAGAGAGACAGACAACCATTCATGCTCACATTTAGACTTAAAGCAGCACTGCAGATCTTTTGAGCCTTCAAATATTCTCTCCAAAGTCTGTAACAGAGAGAATGCCCCCGCCCCCTTCCCCCCACAGCGCTTCCCTGCTCTGTTTAGGGGCTATGTAACTTTTGCTCCCGTGACGGGGACACATATCGCAAGATGCTGCGAGAAGTGCGAACTGCTTTACGGCACTACGCGAGATTTGGCTTCCAGCTAAAGAAGCCGGTGTTTTGCATGTAGTAGTGTCAGCCATGGCATCCGCAAAGCGTGTGAGGAGGACTCTTTCTCCAGATTCAAGGGCCAAAAAGAGACTATCGGACAACGCAAGGAACAAAACTAGAATTAACATTGGAGCCCACTTTGCTTGGTGGCGAGAGCGTCGGGAGATGGAAAATTGCAAGACGGCGCACAGCTTGCAAAGTTACTGCTGGAGAGGTAAGTTATGTTTTCGTCGGGTTTTCCCCCGTTCAACACTTGGTTTCAGTCGGTGGTTGCTCCGTAGCATTGCATGCTTTGTGTAACTTGGCGGACGTTGTTTTGTCACTAAATGCTACCAGCGGTTATTTGCCGGCGAGTTTCTGAATCTTACATAGTGGGGCTTTAAGGACAATTTGGAATCACCACTCAACCTAATAAGCATGTTTTTGGTCTATGGGATGAAGCCGGAGTGCCAAAAGAGAACCCACACATGCACGGGGAGAACATACAAACTCCACGCAGAAAGGCTCTACTTGACACTAGGTTGGAACCAGCAACACTCTTGCGTGACACACTAGCACTACCTTCTGCGCAACCGTGCTGCCCCATTCTGGAAGTTTCATGTCTTATCGTCTCTTTCATTCTCTGTTGAACTTCTTCTTCCTGTCTGATCACATGCATTGATTTTCTCCTCTTCACGGCCTCACCTGTGAGATAGAGAGACTTCCAAAGAGCAACCCTCCACTCCAGTCACTTCATCCTCTTACTCTTATTCATTTATAATCCAAGTAAACCAGAGAGCTTCCAGCACTCTGGCTTGGAGGTTTCCACTTCACCAGCCGGCCAGAGCGCTCAGCACTTTCACAGGGACCATAAATACAGCACTTCTGCTGCCATCAGCCTCTTTAGTAATCACCTCCATTACCTCATAAAAGGACCGCTGCAATTTCATCGTCTGCCTCAGCACATGAGAGGGCCAATGAAACGAGAGCACAAGAGAATATGCAGATAACAGGCATGTAGGTCTGGGCTTAAGCAACGGGGATAATAGAGTATTGAGAGGCGTTTTAGATTAGTACTCCAGCTAAATGGAGTTTAAATTGGCCTTATTGCTTGTTCTGATTGGCATAAAAGGTCAGAAACATGAAATATACTCAATATGGCCGAGGTTGTTGGCTTTTTGAGAGTTTATTTTAACCCAGGCCCACATCTCCAGTGTCCAACTCTAGCCCTATACAGCCCGACTTTACCTGTTTTGTCTGTGCAAATCTTAAAGAAGAGCTATTTTACTTTGCAGTTGATTTTTAGACTCCTATAGAGCAGCTACACACAATTTCCTACACAGAAAGCTTTGTAGATCTTTAAGTATGCTGTGTCTCCCGCTGCATCGCTTCTCTGTATTTCCTGCATCCTGCGAAAACAGTCTGTGTAATTTTCTCCACCCCCCGGCCCTTCCCATGTACGCCTTTCGCTGAGCCCACTCCTCTGTCATTGGTCACCCTCTCGAGGACTTCCAAAGGGGTAGGGGGCAGGTCTAGAGCGTATGCCTGGGCATGGCCATGTAGGGGAGTCCAGCACACATTAACACCACTGGGACTACACTGTTAAAAAAAGGCTGTAAAACACAGCGTCTCGAGCTAACCAACAGATTCAGGACTCACTTCAAAATGCATTAACCTCATTATTTGACACTTTGGCGTTGTGTAACACAGGTAGTATACAACACTGTAATAACATTTATAGGTCAGAATAGAGGAAAAGTATAGTAGTTCTCCTTTAACATATATTACTACCAGGTATAAGAAAAAAGCAAAACGTGGCTGTCATGTGGGAGCACAAAAACCAAACATACCAAACATAGCCGTCCAGGTGGCTAATTCCTACCAGCTGATCTCCAGTCAAGTAGGTGTTATGTGAAGAGGAGATAAAGTAGCTGGAGATTGGCTGGTCCATGTCCTGGTACACGGACCTGTGGTTCTGGTCAAACACGCAGCTGTCTTTGGACTCCATGTAGCGATAGAATCCTTCAAATGTCATCGACCTGCTCTCTATGGCTGGAAGAAAAGAAAACAGTGGCTGTCAAATCTAACCTCAACCGGCACCTTGACCTGCCTGATTCAATGTCTGTAATCAGACTGATCCAGCTTGCCAGAGTCATATCTACAGTGATTGTGGGCAGCCCAAAGCTGGACTTTATTAGGATTAGCACTGATGCTAAGAGCCTCAGGAACAGTTTTAATTGATCGGGACTGCATTTCTTTATTAAATAAAAACAAATACCAACACCACAAACATCTCCATAGTAAAAATGTTTTTGCTTCATTCCCGGCATCTTTTGACCAGAGTTTTTCTTGTGAAGTGGCTCACGTTCTGTAGCACAGTCATGCCCGCTTACTTATATTTGCTTAAATTAGCAGCAAATGGGTTAAAAAGCCTAGTTAATTTTCTTTGAATATGCTTACTTTTAATAACATGGGAAACAGAAAACGATAAATTTTCCCCCTTTTTTCATATTAGCAAACATTTAGTCATATTAGCACTTAAAAATAATATAGCTTTGTCCTGCAGAGGTCTTCTTACACCTGCTAGCCTGAAACAATGTAATATAGCTTTGTACTTAATTAGAGCTCCTAAATTGACTGATAATAGCACGAAAACAGGCAACATAGCTCTGCTCCTTATTTCGTACTGACATTTGGTTAAGGTAACATCTCTGTCCTGAGAGTTATCTCTTAGATTCAGTGTTTTTAGGCTTGATGTCCTCTTATTATTTCGACTTAGTGAGAACTTGTAAAGTTCAAATAACTCAGCAAAAGAACTTGAAATGTTTTTTCGTCTGTGACCCTGGATCAACATCACTTTATAAGTGAAACTTCAGCTCTACCTTCTCAAATAACTTGACTCTTATCATTACGTGATAAAGATTTAGTCCTTACGGGAAAAAATCTGATTTATTCGCCACAGTAATGAGCAGAGAGCAGCCTGACATGATACACAGCTCTCACTTCACTTACCCGTCGCTTCAATCTCATATCTATCAATCAAACTCTCTGCCACCTCCTCATTTGCTGTGAGCTCCTTCTGCTCGGTGTGGAGGAACCTGAGGAGGGCTCCGGCGGACATGGGGGTCTGTCCACAGGCGTGGGTTTGATACAGCTGCTGGATCACTGCTCTCCTGGTGGAGGGTCCCTCATTTTTCTTCATCATGCCCTGCAAACAGCATTAAATTAATCCCTAGTTATTTGACTTCAGGAATTTTCCTTAAATTTCTTTTTGGAACTTTCAGCTGGTGTGAAAATCTCTGGAGGTAATTAACTTGTCTATCCTCAGGAGGCCTCACTTCCTCCTCCTGGATGAGAAATCATGATGCAAATTTCAGAAAATGTTCAACCCTGAAATTATTCTCAAAATATTGCAGTTTTGGCCTTAGATGGCACAAAACATTTAAATGAATAAGGAGACAAAAGACCTGTGTTTAAAGGCAGAGTTACGGAAGACAGCTCTGCATAGGCTTCAACTGTTTTTACTCCGTCTGCCATGATACAGCATCTGATGCTCACTTTCAACCAGGGCACAGTGTCAGAGTTTAGGGGCAACTTTGTAAAAATAAAAAAAATGCCTCTTACTGATGGGTCAAATGAAGTTTAATTCTCAAATGTTACCACTCACTGGCAAACACAAAGTGCTGCCACCTTGTGAGCAAGGGGACGCAAAATAGTTGCACTGTGATTGGTCGAAGACATCAGCATGTTGATAGCTGCTCTATGATTGGTCGGTACACTACACCTGCATGTAGCAAAAGGTGTTTTCACATCTGTTTGAGGGAGAAAATTGTATTTGTTGTGGAAATACTGAAAGTTCATTGATTAAAACTTTGAATAAAAGTAATTTTTGAGTTGTCTGAGAGAGTAAGGTTTTGTCAAAATTATGGTGCGTGTCATATTGAAGTACAGTGTTTTTCAGGCAAAAATCTTGAAAATATGGGGTGTGTGTTATTATCTAGTGTGTGTTAAAATCAAGAAATTACGATAATCAGGCTTTCCAACTTTATAAAATACAATACCAAATGTTACTATTAAAAGGGAGAAAAAATCAACCACAATAACTTTTAAAAGCTTTTTTTTTAGGAGTATAGTCGGACATGAGTGGCACAGATATTTTATTCAGGCAACGGAGACTTGTGTTAATGTTACAAAGGGATTTGGTACGTCACCTTTAAGGATTGTGTCTGTATGACGAAAAAATGTTTCACATCGGTGTTTAAAGTAGTAAAATGTTACCTTTTGGTCCGATAAATGAAAATGCTTAAAACTATTCCCTAAGTTGTTATAGTGAAGACATTTAAAGTTTTGTAAGAGTTTCAAAGGTGCATCACATTACTTGCTCTCTATAAATAAACAGGAAGTAGGGAGTCGAAATGTCAGCTTAGATATATATCTCAGCTTTTTACCCACGCTTGATGTTGAAATACCTCTTCTTCAAGCTCAGCATGAGAGAGAATAAAAGAGAAGCCAAGGTCTTGGTTCTGCACAAAGTTCTCCCATCCTCTTACAATGCACCTCCCCTCTCCTTCGCTCCCTGTATCTCCTACTCCATCAAATACTGAGGACACATCTGTGTGACTTTATGCGCCTCAGCACCCCTCCTCTCCTTGTCATTCCTCTCAGCCAGAGAGACTAAAGTATCTGTGACTTTCCCAGCTTTGAGTGTGCGTCTCTCTCCATACCTATCATGACTTTGTTGTGCAGCCTCTGTCACTTCAGAGGTATGTCTGAGCCACTGCTGTCAGTGGGTACCCTGCAGTGGGCTTGTCTTCCCCTGCATCTGTCTCCTCATAGAGCGGTGTATTAATGAGCCGCAAAATGTAAAAATGAGTGTTTTAGCACTTCAATTTAATCATAAAGTCAACGAGATTTTTTATTGGGTTTTTGGTAAAATGCCCAAAACAAGGTCCATGTTAATGCCTGGTACAGGAGCTTTAAATTCAAGGTCTCGGTCCATAGTTTTTGCTGTTCTGTGCTCGAGCATGGGACAGGGTACTCACATCAGTCAAACAAACTCAATTTGGGAACTCGTGAGCGAAGTATCTTTTTTGCCACAGGGCTTACTTTTTGTAAATATCTAAAAATATCCAATCCTCCAACCTAACCATGAAAACAGGTGAATTTACATTTTTCCTTTGGATCATTTCATTTTCACCCTGCGGCATTTTTTAACAATCTAAATGAACAAAAGGCAGGGATAGGTTTACACCATTATGTCACAGCTAGTGTTGCTACGACAACGAGTCACGCTATGCATTATGGGAAGGAAGCTAGCAGGCTAAGCTGACAAAAATGTGAGTTTTGTAATGGAAGAAGTCAAATTTCTTATGAACGATTTAGATCAACATATTTATCAATGCTCGACACACCTTATAATAATTTTTTATCAAACCCAGTGTACTACAAGGAAGGGCCTTCAACATTCACTGGGGGTAACAGTGGAGGACAGGGGACACCAGATTGCATGGTATCTTATTACACCATAACACCTTTTGAAGTGTCTGCTAAGAAACTGTCAGTCAGTCATGCAGAGAAGCAGAGAGCAGCTTTGAAAAGGTTGACTTCTCCTGCTTGTATGAGCTGGACTAAATTCTGGGAACTTCAGTTTTTGATCAGTTGATGTTGTTGCGTCCTGTTATGATCTGCTGTGTATCAACAGGTGAGTAATGTTCGCCTGTTGATATTTTCATGCTATGTTGTGCCTGTGAACAGAAAGTGTGGGATCTGTGGGATCCAGAGCATTATTATTAAGTAGTACTTTGTTATCAGCCTGGTTGCCTGGCAGCTGTAATGCAGTTATAGTCACTATTACTGCTGCTTACAGCAGTGTGATGAATTGACTTGTTACCCTTTTTGGGTTGGTTCTGGCTTGATTGTATCCTCATGAAGCTTGCCTAACATAAAATGCCCACTCTTTGCATCCAGGTGTGAAAGCCCCCTAAGTCAGTGCATTTTATTCTATGTTAACTTTAGGATTGGCCAACATAATCATCTCCCACCACACTACACACCACCAGGCAACCACTGTGGCAATCATCAACCGTTTATGTAGTCACAATAATGAAATCTTTTACCAGGAAATCTCCACAGAGTTGTATCTTGAGAAGAGAAAATCTCATAAGAAGTCCTACAACACTTTTCATGCTAAGAGTGAAACTACCAGTAAAGTGGTGCCACTGAGGAGAGACCCTGAAGGGAGCACAAAATGTAGGTTTTTTTCTGAAAATACAAAAAGTCTGATGAAACAAATGCCTACCCCTGATGTCTGTGGTCCTTTACTCCTGGAGGTATTGATAAATTAAGAGGTACAGAGAAGTTAAAAAAGATGTAAAAAATAATCATGTATAACTGATTCAACTGGTTTCTGAGCAAGCATGTTGAGTTGTTGCCATAGCAACAAAACATTCTGATTCCATGGGCGTTTCTCGGAGGAAAAGAAAACAACACAAAATTCAGTTTTATTTTTTACTTTTCATACGTCCTCTAATGGTATTTATGTATTTATCTTTCTATAGATTGATTGATTGACTTATCTATTAATTTTTTATATATATTTTTGTTTATTTTTTGATTTATTGATCTATTAATTTACTGATTTGTTGATTCAAGATTACTGAATGCATATGTTGAGAATCTACTTTGACAATATGTTTGCCACAAACCCTCATGCCAGTCAAGCTCATTTGAATTGAATTGATAATTTAAGCACATTGAATACTGTCCTTTCTATACTAAAGTTTACCTGTTTTATTTTAAAGACATCACTGATGGACACTGATGGCCAGAGCCAGAGCCAACGTCAGCCTCCATTTTCCTTCCTATAACTTTTTGTCTTAATCTTGCTGGCTTTCTACCTCTGTTGCTCCGCTTCCCTGCGGATTTTTCATTTGCAGCTTCCAGCCAATCAGATTTGACCTCTGTGTTTTTTCCGGGTCAACAGTTTGCCTCAGGGCCTTCAGAGCACAGTGATTTCTTCTGCAGTCACCCTGGATGAAAGCTGCAGTGTTGACTGTCATAACGATTTACCAATCAAGTTTTGTTTTTCACAAAATGGGTGTTATCCCCGACACCTATATCTTTTTTAAAGTAGGAAAAGCTTAATGCTGCTCTTGAAAGCTCAGGTGTAAAATGCCCAGCCACCAATGCATTTCATACCCACATCAGGCTTTACTTTTGGTACAACCGGGGTGAAAGTTTTCCCACTGGTTTGTGGTGATCCCCACAGACAGAAGACAAAGCGCTTTGGCTAATTAAACTTAGTCTTACCATTTATGATAATGCACTTTGTGTTGCAATGCTGTTCAACTTCAGGCTAAAATCCTGGAGACTGTAGACCATGAGCACATCACCTTGTCCAGTGTGGTCCCACTGAGCTGTAAAGATGTAAGACAAACTCAAACTTTCACTGCCTTATAGTGTTGTTTTAGATATATATGAAATTTGATGTACTACGATTCCAGACAGACTACTGACATTCATCAGGGCCTGTGTCCAAGGGCACCTTTTTTTTGTTCTAGCAGTGCTCATTTTCAACTCAAACCAAAGTTGTACCATTTTTCAACAATGAGAATTCCTGAGCAGGAAAGTGCTTTCAGTGTCAGCTGCATTTTGTTGCCATGCTCCTCAATCTCAGTCAGTCTTTATTTGTATGGCGCCAATTCATAACAAGTGTTATCTCAAGACACTTGACAACAGAGCAGGCTGAAGACAAACTCTTCATTTTATAGACACATATGTATGCATAGATACATATACACATATAAAATACACATATATACACACACATATATCCAAAACCAACATGAATCCATCATGAGCACAACACTGGGCTAACCAAACCACAGAAAGGTGTGTCTGTAGGTGGCTTCTGGTAACGCCCCCCTTTGTTCCTCATTTGTAATAAACTTTTGGAAGAGCTCCACGCTCAGAATCAAGAAGGGGTGAGACTCCTTATTTTCACTTGTAAACAACAATGACAGATGTTGATCTGACTCGTATTTTGAAAGAACTATTTCCTGGTCTTCAGCTGCTATCAGCATTAGGACATGATTTCTTCACTTTTTTCATGTTGTCTTTGTGAATTTTCATGAATAAGGGCGAATTTGGAGCACACAGATCTATCTTAATCGGCCTTGCAGATAGCAATTTGGAATAGCAACATAAAGCACTGGTACTGAAAGAAGCATTTCTCAAGCTGAGGATCAGAGTGCTTCCAACTTCAACTTCAACTTCATTATTATTGTCCCGTGGGAAATTTGTTTTGCAGCAGGCATCAATACACTAGTACATGATAAAACATGAAACATATACAGGCATTAGGAAAATCAGGAAAAACCCCTAGCACAAGTGAAAAGGAAGGCACTTAAACCACAAAAAGCCAAAGGCTAATGAATCAGACAAAGCTCCATAAAGTGCATTCACTCAGTAAAGTGCTACGCAGTAGATAAATAAACTGTAATGATGAACAGTCGTGGTAAAGCAGATAAAAAGAGAATCAATAAATAGTCAAGGATCACTATCTAAAAATCAATCTTATCCACAAGGTGCATAAAGTACACACAAGAAAACTGGTCAGGCCAATGAATTAGGGTTGTCAATGGTAACCGTAATAAAAGAAGTCCTGGCAGGACTTGTCTTGGTTCTCAGCGTTCTGTAACATCGGCCATAAGAAAGAAGATCAAATTCAGCAAACAGAGGGTGATCAGGGCAGTTCGGAATTTGTTGGGCCCTCCTACTGATACGTCTGCCGTGGATATCCTGCAGCTGAGATTGCTGCACTCCGATCACCTTGCATGCTATTTTGACCAGATGAAAGAGGGAACACAGGCTCTTAATGTCTTCCATAATCATTAAAGTCCATTTTAATTAGGGCAGCATTGACCACTGACTTTTTTATAGCTGCATTTAAATGTACTGACCGATTAATTATACACAGAAATCCAGTTTAGACCAAGCAAGGTCAACATACCCTTCTTTCAACCCCATGAGTTTTGCTTCAGTTCTGCTCAGTAGATTCATTTATGTATTTGGACACACAGTAGACGTGTTTGTGGGTGAAGCCTGACTGGTGGCAGAAAACTTGCCTAAAATTTTGGTGGTTAAGTCATGTTAGAACTTTATCAACAATCTAGACACCTTCTATAATGGACAGAAAATCAGGAAAGCCCATTTGGACTCACAACTCAAGTCAGCTATTTTATTTTTTAACAAGTCCAACTTAATTAAATTTTTAACACATTTGCATTGTTTCAACATTTGTAAGTGGTCAAAACATAAACAAGAAAGTCCATCTTCTAAATATTGCATTTTTGTGCGACAGACAAGCTTACACAAGTGCACTGATGGTGTGTTTGTTGTTCCAGCAAGTGTAACAAGAACTTCCTCCCCGGTCGCCTGTGTAAACCTGAATGTTGTTGATGTGGTGTGAATCACTGGTGAAAAACAAAAGCCTCTGCCTAGTCATCGTCCAGCAAAGTCATTCCTGTCTGCAGCGGGCTGTAATGGCTCGGCCTTGCACCTGTCAGAACCATCGGGCGCATGAATTTGATGTGATAATTCCCAGGCAGTGAACGTGGAGGGCTGTGTCTCTGCATCACTGCACCTCTCTCTCTCTCTGCACGCTCACTTAGTTGTTCTCTTTCGGGAGCAGAGTGCGCCTGTCTATGAAGCTGTCAGTTTTTGCTTCTGTGCTCGTGTGCATCTGTGCATATTGGAGCGGTGATGGTGATTAAGAGATCATCTGGGCGTATGCGAGTTTGTGTGTGTGAATGCAACATTACACAGTCAGAGCTTATATGCACCAGCAGGCTGAGGCACCCTGCATGCAGCTCATTGTGGGATAATCAGATCACTTTACTTTGTTTCAATGTGCAATTATTTAATCTTAACCCAGGGCTGAAGTTTGGTCCCGTGCCAAGCAGAGACTAAACTGCACCTGTTCGGATAAGAGGAGCTCAGACGAGTGCACCTTTTTGAAATCTGACTCTGTGCTTGAAAAGGGACAGGCACACCATGTTTCCTTTTGACGGTGTATTCCCAGCTGGATTTCTGCCGGCTCATTTGGTATTCATTGGCCCGTAGGAACCCTGAGTCAAACAGCAGATGTCTAATGTCCTGGTTAACCAGAAACATGGGCTGTGGCATACAGTGTTAATGTATAGGAACTATAGGCATGGCCCAGTAGTGTCAAAGATTTACTGTTTAATCTATCTTGTCAATCACACTGCTACATTAAACATCATGCAGACTGCTCAGGCTCTCATGTGCTGGTCTGCTGTCTGTCAGAAGCAATCTTGGAGAGGCAGCATTTGGTTATGATTTTCAAAGTACTGTGCAGAAGTTTGAGCCAGTTGTGAAAAAAATGTAAATTTAGATTGCTTCAACCAATAGATGAGTTAATGGGGGCAGGATTTAATTTAAAGGGGTAGGATTCAATTGGGGGGGTAGGATTTAATAAATTTAGACTTCTTCCTACTCCTTTTCGAGCATGTAGACTTGCTGCACACGCAGGATGTCATCAGCAGTCTTTGTTTGTTTGTTCTTTTGTTTTTGGTGTGTGCATGTTTGTTAATGGTGACTACCTTTTTTTGTTTTTTGGAGGGGTTTTTTCTGCATGTTTGAAATAAAGCATTCATTCATTCAATCAACATTGTGAACAATGTTAATAAATACAGAATACAATGATTTGAAAATCCTTTTTAAACCATATTCGATTGAACATACTACTAAGACAAGATATTTAATGTTCAAGCAGATGAACTTTATTGATGCCCGGAACAGATTCCAAAAAAGCTTGGACAGAGGCATGTTTACCACTTCGTTACATCACCTTTTTTTAACAACAATCAATAGGCATGTGGGAACTGAGGGCACCAAGGCCCTGTCCACATGGAGACGAAAATTTTTTCATTTCAAAACGTTCTCTGTTACGACGGCATGGTTTCAAGAAATGTCTCCATTCACACGAAAACACTGAAAACACTGTAGTATATATGCCAGGCCTGCAAGTGGTGCGATGACGCTGATGCATACATGCACCAAAACCAGAGAAGACATGGAGCATTCACATATCATGAGAAACACTGGCGTGTGCTGTTTTTCCCGTCCTCTTGTTGCTCATGGTGGTTGTAGAAGACCGGAAGAGCAGGAGATTTTGCTGTAAAAGCCAAAACAAGCTCAGTAGCTTCTGCAGCACGAGTGTGACACTTTATTTCGCCATTGTTTTTGTTGATGTCAGGGTTCACGCATGTGGTTTAAGAGGTAGGCTGAAAATATCCATATTTATTACACACAAAAACTCAAGGGTGGTATTTTCTGGTATTCATCCACCCTGGGACATGATTTCAAAATCAGATAGGCTATGGGTTGCATCAGCTATATGTAATTTCAAATGTTGCCTACTTTCAATGTAAGTTTTCACTCACGATGGAGTTTACACTTTATTAACATTTCAGGTGTTGCACCAGATGAGATAGTTTCAAAGGAGGCTTAAGTTGTTGCTTAAATCTAACACCTACCTTCTAGTGAGTGTAAAATCCACTGATGAATACAGTTGCCATGATGTTTTCATTTTATGGTGGAATAACTTGAAGGATGAGCAAGATGTCTGTATTGTGTTCTCCATGGTAGACAACATCCCTCTGAAATATACGATGACTTTCTTCTTTCAGTTGTTTCTGTCAGCTGGGATAATTGCAGCTGTTCAGTTAAAAAATATCTCACGTTGTTGGCGATTCTACAGCAAGTTTTTACTGTTTTGTATTACTCCTTCTGAGGTATTTGCCTCAAAATTCTGAGAGTGAACTGTAACAAAATAAAAAAAAAATGTTTCATCCAGTTGGATCGAAGTGTAAACGTCATATCTGTGTCAAAATTTTGTGAACGTTACACCCTTCTCATTGAGATGAACCTCTCCGTGGTGCAACCATACTAAGATTCAACTTAAGGTAGAATATAACTAGTTTCAATGTAGGCTTTAGTGTGGACTTTACATCGTAACTTAATACAGTCCTTACACAGAGCCACTGCAACAGGCTGCAGGTTTGTAGTGTGTAAAAGTCCAGTTTAGACCAAAGGTTTGCAAAGAGAGGAGTTAAAACTTTTCCTTTGCAACAATTCTTTGTTTTTCAGTTTCCACTTCTGTATTTTATGCTTGTCTTGTGGCTGCATATTGTAGTAGTGTTTGATATGATGAGGATGGTGAGAGTGTTTTACTTGCTATAGATGCAGTTCTGCTCTTGTAAGAAAACGAAGAAACAGGGAAAACCCAAGAGGATCTAGACTTTGGTGCCTGCCCTATTTGTTTCAGTAGAATACCTGGGGGGCTTACAAAAATTTCTGCCGTGAGTTTGAAGCTGGGGAAATCACGTCTCTTGTCAATTTCTTCCAGTTATTTGACAACAGCTTTTGTCTTAAGAGGAATTTGTGTTGGCTCTAAAAGCTGAGCAAAAACCAACATTAAAATCAACTTGCTGATGTAAATTTGATGTTAAATAAATGTTGGCAAAAAATAAGAGGGCTGAGAAATCCTCTGTTTACAAGGCATGAATGAAAAGTCATGGCTGCTTAGTATTCCTGCTCCTCCACTCTGTAGATATCGCTTTGGCTGTGAGCAAACGGCCATCTGTTGGAGAAAAATCAGCATCCAGCAGCATGCATGGTGTTGCTGCATCAGAGTCGTCGTCCTGTGACAGGGCTGCTGCGTTGCGAGGGGGGAGGTGGTTGGTTATTAGGAGCGATGGGAAATCAGTAAGTCTGAGCAGCAGGCAGAGATGTTCATTTGCTATTCTGCTCAGGATGGAGACAATGATACAGAACCAGATCTCTGCTGAGGGATGTGTAACACTGATGAAACATGCCCTGAGTAAACAAAAAGGGCCAAGTATTATGACAGGTCTCATACATGAAGCAAGCAGAGGTTGCTCATGCAGACTTTTTACTAAAAACAGAATTTCTAAATTCTGTTGAAACAATGGAGATGGATTGTGGGGCACTATGACTGCAGATGTGGAGCAGTCTTTCTTGTAACTTGATGAGAAATGTGCCTGTCAGAATACCTTGAGGCAGCTAGAACTGTTGCCATGATTGTCAGACAGTGAAAGTACAGTGGTGGCTGAAGGAGAAGGGCTGAGGTGGGTTTGTGGTTGTGTGATTCATGGAGGTCATTATTCTGGTTAAAAGGGGAGGGTCCATTGTAACCAGAAATTCAAAATGTATTCGGATCATCCTTGAATCAGAGTTGATCTTTGTGCAAAATTTGAGAGAAATCCCTTAACGCCTTGTTTAGATACCATGTTCATAAGAAAGAGACAAGCATAATATTCAGTGACTTTGACCTTTGACTTATGGCTTCCAAAATATATTCAGTTGATCCTCGAGCCAAACTTTGAACTATGGACTTATAAATCTAAATGGTTGTTAGTTAAAGCAGAGGTCTACGGCTACAAGGACACGGATCTGTACCAAACCAAAACGAAACAAAAAGAGTGCATTTAGTTACTGTTATTTTAATGATGGGATCAGAGGGTGTTTTTTCTGAAAGGATGACCAGATCCTGTCATATCCTGTGTAGCTTGACTACACAGACTTCGCAGTGAGCCTCTTTGCCTATATGACCACTCTGTTGCATGAAAAATTACAGCTTAACCCTTGGGTACTGTGTTAAAACACATCCTTTTGTCCTGGTTTGGCTGTTTACAAGCCACACTTTAGCTGCTGTAAAAACATAACAGATAAACATTATTTCCAAATTTTTGTACTCAGATCACTTCATCAAGCTCAGCCCGGATCAAAACTATTTAAAAATGTTAAAAAACTATGGATTTTAACCCTGTAAATGCCAATTTTATAGGAGATATCACTGATTTGGTGAAAAAACACAAAATGACAGATTTTCAGGATAAAAAATAATCAGAGGCTCAAGATTTTTTCTGTGCTATCACACTCTTGGAGAAAGAGTGGTAAGTAAAAATGTATAAAAAAATGTTTTACTCCCCACTGACTCCCATTATAACCACATTTCATGAATGCAGCCATGACACTGCAGTGAAATCACCTATGAAATTGGCATTTAAAGGTTAAAATCCATAATTTTAAAACTAAAAAAAATAGTTTTGATCAGGTCTGAGCTTGATGAAGAGATCTGGGGAAAAAAAGTTAGAAAAAATAATTATCTGATATGTTTTTATAGCAGCTGAAGTTTGTGGCTTGTAAACAGCCAAAACAGGACAAAAGGGTAGTAAATTTGCCCACAGCGTATTTTTGACCCCTTAAATTTTTGAAATCACATTTTCAAACTTTATGTAGAATTAAGTTTCTCACCAAAATTGTTTTCACTCTCTGTGAGTGAAAGTTATTGTCACTTAGTTCTAAATATCACCCCTTTGTGGCAGAAAAAGCCACATAGAGATCCAAGGGTTAAGATGAACTTATGGTTAAACCTTGTGCTCATGCACTCTTCCTCTTGTGCTTTGGACATAGCTGTAGATATATTTGTCTCTGCATGATGTGTGAAACTGGAAGACAGCTGAGGCACATGAGAGCGCTCAACTTCCTGATGTGGAAGGATTCAATTCAGAGGCCAGAACTACTAGAATACCCATCAGTGATGGAAAAATATGTCAGACAGATGGATGAGACGCACACCTTTGGCACTGTATGCACACTTAAAAGCATCTTACTCAGTGCTCAAAAGGTGTAGCATTTTAATTGGTTACCTTGTCAAAAGGTGTCTGTCAGCCATTTGGGTTCCTAAATGGGATTGTTAAGCAGCTTATTAAAACAGAGCAACTGCTTGTGAATGTCTCTTCAAGCCCATGGCTCCCTCTGACCTTGCATTACGATGAGTTATACTCTGCACAACAAGTGTGTGTGTTTGTTGGGTCTTTGCCACACCCACCCTCAGCTTCATTTGCCACTGTTTACTTTCATCCTTTTACAATATGATGGTCTTGCTAGCTTCTTCTTTAATGAGAGCTACTTTTTGAATTAGAGTGGCAAAGTCTTTATATTTTTCACGAGAGAACCAAAGCCTCTTGTCGTGGTTACACAATGGTGACAGCAGGTGCGCGGGGTACCCTCCCTGTAGAAAGTTATTGTACGCTCCACTTCCGAATCCACTATTTTAAGGCCAGAAAGGTTTTATGGTGCCTTTTTAAGTCATAGTGAACATTTGTGAAAAAAAAAAAATAATAATAATAATTCATGGCATTCTGGAGTTACAGTGTTCTCAAGCAAAGTGTGAACAGAAGAACTTTTAACCCTGACCTTTAGTCTCTGACTCGAAAGTTTGATCTGTTCAGCTCTCCGTTGTAAATTTTAATTAAATTCCCAAAAGTGTTTTTTATTGTGTCCGCAAGCAAGTGATGAACAGAAGGCTAAATTAACCTTGACTTTGACCTCCTATGTATACTCACTTCTTCAATAAGTTGGAGTGGACATTTCTTCAAATTCTGAAAAAATACCTGAAGGCACTTTTAAAAGTTTCTTATTTACCTTTTTTGCAACAAGTTTACACGGGTCTCAGATGTTGCCAGAGCATTAGTTAAAATTCTTGACCGGACAATCCTCACAGATCTTGAATTTTGGCGTGCTCCTAATGGCCTGTATTTGACCATGAACTTCTCAAGAAATCAATGTGGCTTCAGCTGTCCAGTGCTGTGCTCTAATGTGTACTCTGGCTGCACAGACAAGCCTAAAGCCAGCGGAGGGCTGAATAAACACCTTAGTTGGTGAGTGTCTCCCTTCTGGGAGACTTGGCATATCCACTGCTGACATCATTATGGGCTATTTTCATGGACAGGCCATGGACACCTATTTTTGTGTCAAAAATTTCATTCTCTGTTTTTACCCAGATTTTAAGGAAAATCCCTCAAAGCCTGTATGGGATACTACATTCAAAACCAAGGGATAAACATGAGGACTAATAACCTTTGACCTTCAAATTCAAATTCGTTTATCTTTGAATGTTAGTGGACATTCATTTAAAGTTTGAGTGTTCTTGAATCATTACTTTCTCCACTAGAAAAGCACTCAGAGAGCGCAGACCTCCGCCAAGATACAATTCTGCTTTACCACGTGCTCCGCTTGGACGGCCGAGTCTCCGCTCATGTCTGTCCATGGGGAGAACTCCTCCACTGGCATTGCAAGGGAAGCTGGGTAATGTTGTGGCATAGGCTTGAAAAACGTTGACATGAGTTTGCGAGGAAACAGCATAATGACTTAAAGGGGGCAGAAACCTCACAGCAGCCGAGGAGAAATAATGGGATTTGCCATCATAAACTTTAATGTTTTTGTGACATCAATCTGGATGAGATCCAGATGAAATTGACTCTGATAATAGAGTTATATTATATATATAATATCGTGTAGATTTTGAAGCGAATCCATCAAGTTATGTCAGAGATGTGATTTTTTAAAATATGGCCCAGTGTTAAGTTATGGGATTTTTCAGTAATTTTGGGAGTTTTTTTGCATCCAGACAAATATGCGGATCACCAAAATGTATTGACTTCTTCCTTGGACCAAACCACACCTCTGGAAAAATTTTCATGTAAATCCATCTAGTAGGTTCTGCGTAATCTTGCTAACAGACAAAGAAACACACAAACAAACAGACAGACCCTGGAGAAAACATAACCTCCTTGGTGGAGGTAATAATGGCACTGATGAAAGCACAACCTGGAAACATCATGACTCTAGAGGCAGTAAAACATTTAAAAACATTTTAGCTGTAAAGACATAACTAATTTACTGATGAGCACTCCTGCTTTTCTTTTCTTTTATTACTTTGCAATTTGTCAAAAAGCTCTTAAGCCCCTTAAATGGAGACGATTATAAAATTAGCTGGCAGTTTGTGTGGCTTATGCAGGGTACAGTTATAATTAGGAGCACTCCTATGAAAAGTGCTAATTTAATTACCTCCATTACAAATTATAACATAATTCTCAAACTTTTGCAGACCTCCATTTAATTATAGCTGGTCTCAGCCTGTGTGCAGTGATCCCAGCAAATTATGCATCCTCTCTACGTCTCAGTGTGCTTTTCCCATCCATTTTCTGTGCCAACATGACCCGTCACAGCCAGTGAAGACTAATTGGTGCCTTAGCCCTGCCAACATTCAAACATGATGTCGGGGAAGTATGATTACCTGATGGACAAAATTGGACTGTTAAGCTTTCAGTGGTAGTTCCCATATTCTGTCCTTCCTCTGGACTCATTTATACACATATTAACCGAACCAGAGGGAGGCATCACACTGTAGTTTACACCCTCTATTAGACAGCTTTCACCATGGTGCAGGATTGGAAACTGTTATTATTTAATGTGAAAGTCAATTGAGCATCTGTCGTGTTGGAGGTCTGAGTGATGTGTTACTGTAGGTGCAAAGCCAGTCTGTTACTGCCAAATAAATATGAAGTTATACTGCTTCAGTAACTCCAGATAAAGACCTTAGTTGATCTCTGAGGGCCAGTGAGCCTGTGAACTCAAGCTGCTTCTTATTAGTTGGCATTGTTAGCACGGCCAGCCTCTCTCAGCCCTAGTTCTCTTAATAAGTTAACATTAACAAGTCTGTGCAGAAAATGTTTACAAATCACTCTAATAGATACACTTGCAAGAAAAAGTATGTGAACCCTTTGGAATTTCATGGTTTTCTGCATTAATTTGCATAAAATGTGTTCTGATCTTCAGCTAAGTCAACAAAATCAGACAAGCACAGTCTGCTTAAACTAATACCACATAAGACAATAATTATTTTGTCATGTTTTTAGTGAACACACATGTAAACACTGGACATGTGCTAGGTGGGAAAAATGTAAGTTGAACCCTTGATTTAGAAAATTGATTGATCCCCTTAGCAGGAAATAACCTCAACCAAAGTTTTCCTAGTAGTTGTCAGACAGACTCATGACATCGTTCATGAGGAAGATTTGGACCATGTTCCTCTTAACAAAACTGTTTAGTCAGCAAAATTCTTGGGATAGTCTTGATAGTGAATGGCTCCTTGAGGCTCATGCCACAGCATCTTCAATCAGGCTGATGTCAGACTCTGACTGGGCCACTCCAGAAGGAGGTATTTTCTTCTGTTGAAGCCATTCTGTTGTTTTACTTCTGTGCTTTGGGTCATTGTCCTGTTGCATCACCCATCTTCTGTTGAGCTTCAGTTGGTGGACACATGGCCTTAAGTTCTCCTGCAAAATGTCTTGATAAACTAGGGAATTCATTTTTCCATTGATGATAGCAATCTGTCCAGGCCCTGAGGCAGCAAAGCAGCCCCAAACCATGATGCCCCCTCCACCATACTTCACAGTTGGGATGAGGTTTTGATGTTGGTGTGCTGTGCCTTTTTGTCTCCAGCACATAGCGGTTGTGGTTTTCCTTCCAAACAATCAATTTTAGGTTTCATCACTCCACAGAATATTTTCCAGTAGCGCTGTGGAAACATCCAGGTGCTCTTTTGCAAACTTCAAATGTGCAACCATTTTTTGGACAGCAGTGGCTTCCTCAAAAAGTTTCCTCCATGAAGCTTCATTCTGTTAAGTGTTTTACAATTCATCAACAGAGAAGTTAGCATGTCCCGAGATTACTGTAGTCTTACCTTACACTCTATGATTCTTCTTTACTTCCTTGGCATTTGAGCTGTTGGCTTTGGCAGTCATCTTTAAAGGACAGCCACTCCTAGGGAGAATAGCAACAGTGCTGAACTCTCTCCATTTGTCGATAGTTTTGTCCTACGGGTGGTCTAAAGAACATCAAGGATTTTAGAGATACTACCGTACCCTTTCCCAGCTTTTATGCCACAGTCAACAATTCTTAATTGTAGCACTTCCAGAGAGCTATTTTGTGTGAGGCATTGGATCACATCAGGCAGTGCTTCTGAGAATAGCAAACACAAACCTGGTGTGTGTTTTTTAAGGGAGGGGAAGCTTTTAAACAACATCCTCCAATTTCGTCTCATTGATTGGAGCTCCAGGTTGGCTGACTCCTGGCTCCAATTAGCTCTTGGAGAAGTATTTAGCCTAGGGGTTCACATACTTTTTCCACCCTGCACTGTGACTGTTTACATATTGTGTTGAATAAAAACATGAAAACTTGTAATTTTTTGTGCTGTATTAGTTTAAGCAGACTGTGTTTGTCGAGTGATGTGACTTAGATGAAGATCAGAACAGATTTTATGACCAATTTATGCAAAAATCCAAGAGTACAACTTTATCTTTAGTTAATCTCTCAAAATACGGCCAAGCAGCTTCGAGCTAAACAATATTATTACTTGAAGGTTGTTGTGTATTTCCAGTCATAATGCAACAACGAGCTGGATGGCATGAGCAAAGACCACAACCACAGCCCAAACTAGTGGCGGATGGCAATATTATGAATCATTTGACAGGTTTTGGTCTGTCTGACAAAGTGCAGTGTGAAAGAAAATCAAACCAAATGAAAAATTAAACAGTGTTTCAACCTTAACCCTGAACTGAACCAATTCAGTAAAAGGTGTGAAAATGATCATTAGTTACAAGCACAGTGCACATGTTTTCAACTGTAGACCCTGCGTGGGCGAGTGACACATTCACACACATATTTACAACACCAACAGTGGAAACAATTTGGAGTTTAATGTCACAGCCAAAGGCACATTCTTGTGAAAAAAAAACAGTTTCATTTGAACCATCTCCTGAGATCTTTGTAAACTTTAGGCATGTCAGATAAACTTAAAGGGATAGTTCAGGTTTTTTGAAGTGGGGTTGTATGAGCTCCATATGGTCACTAAGTACATTAGATGCAGAAGAAAGTTCTCTACTCTCCCTCAGTAAGCCACAGTCTGTAAAAGTTTGTGACGCAGAACCAGTTGCAAACAGGGAAGTATTGTACCAAAAACAAAGGGTGTTTTCTCCGCCTACAAGAACTCCCATCAAAAAATAATACCACAGTTTAAGAGTACGCTACCTAAAAATTTTTTTGAGTGCATTAACTTTTCAGAACAGCCAATGTTTTTTGGTGTTCCACAATCCACTCTGAAGAGGGTGTGGAGGAATATGTGATGTGAGTTGGTTAGTTCCAGATAAACTTTATTTTTCCGAAAAGTTAATGCAGTTTTTTTCTGCTTCAAGTTTCTGAAGTTTCTGCTTCACAAACTTTTACAAACTGTGCCTTACTGAGGGAGAGCAGAGAACTTTCTGCTGCATCTAATGTACTTAGTGGCCATATGGAGCTCATACTCCCCAATTAAAAAAACTGAACTATTCCATTAACTTTGACTTTTGTTCAACCAGATTTGAAAGTGTACGCCTGGGAACAACCCTAATGTAGACAAAATGGCTGAGGGTGACTGTGGAATTAGAGGAAGCGTTGGTTTGCCCTCAACCAGAATGTCCGTGGTTTCTTCCTAGGCCCCTGCAGCCACACAACAATGTGTTCTTGGCTGAGACATCCAACCCTTAATTGCTCCCACTGTTGTGTACAACCATGGTTAGCTACTGCTGCTGGGCACATCATCTTGCAGCCTTCATGATCCCTCTGTGATAGTGTGAACACAGAATACTCTCTGTTAAACCATGGGATTAGAGCTGATGGACTTCTGTGTCTGAAATGAGCTCTGCCACTACAGCTCCACTGTTCCCCTCTCAGGAGACTTGACCAATTAATCAGTTGCTTGGAAACGTCTGGCAAGGGCATAATTTATGACAAACAGTCTAGGCACCTGTTATTCTGAGACAGGAATGAGTGGAAGTTGAGTTATTGTGCAGCCCATCAGGCCCCCTCACACCGTGCAAAACAAATTAGAGTTTAACAGGAGAATTTCCATATTCAGGCCTCCCTGCTCTAAATTCAAGTAGCTGATTTGGTTTTTATTGTAAAGAACACAATAGCCTCAAGGATGTTTCAACTCAAGTCTCAATTTGGCGTTTTTCACCCTCATCAGATCACTGTACAACCATTGTGTTAAAATGAAAAGCGTGCAAAACTGTTCTAGGAGGATAAAGAGAGGATTTGTGGTTTTGTAACTGTTTCCCTCGCGCCCTCATTAATCCCTCAAAACAAATAAAAACATAACAACAAAGCAGGGATTTCCGGAGGGGGCCTTCAATTATAATGTCCTGTTCTCACCTCAGAATAAAAAAAAATAGATGCTGTTCTTGTCCCTGCAGGGACGTGGCAGTCATCCAGGGAATCCTGTTCTCTCAGATGGTATGGACTTCTCCCCTGGCATCTGTCTGCATAAAAGAAGGGAAAGAATACAGTCTGTGCCCTCCTCATGACACCTGAGCTAAGTCTCTCCAAACAAAGGCTCCTCACTCTCTGTTTTGACATCACTTTCACCTTAAGGAGACCTCAGAGTGACACGTTCATTAATCCACCTGTCTCCTTTTATAGTATATTTTTTCTCTTAACACTGGATTAAAGGCTTTTATTCTTTTACCTGCATCAGAAAAAACAACCTGCCAGTGTGCAAGAGATAAGTGACTTACTGCAAGTCCATGTCAAGTCTGTGGAAGCAGAAATGAGTCCAAGTCAAGAATCTGAGGGCAAGTCCAGGTAACCTAAAGTCATCAAGGGCAAGTCTAAGTGAAGTAGCAAGTCTTTGAGGGCAGGTCCAGGTCAAGCCTCCTCAATTCTTTGTAGAGAAACCCTTTTCAAGTTTAAAGGCATTGAGGGTAAGTCCAAGTCCATCTCAAGTTTCTCAGGGGAAGTCTATTTCAAGTCTTAAGCCTTTGAAGGAAAGTCAAGGTAAAGTCTCAAGCCAAGGACAAATCTCACGTCTTACAGGGCAAATTGAGGTCTCAATTCTTAAATGGAAAAGCTATTTACAAGTCTTAAGTGTCAGGTCAATGTAAAGTCTTAGTTCTTTTGGGGCAAGTCAAAGTCAAGTCTTAAGTTTACATTGTAAATTCAGGTCTCAGTTCTCTGAAAGTAAGTCTTGAGGGAAAGTCCAGGTTAAACCTCAAGTGTTTTTAGCAAGTCTAAGCCGAGTCATGTGTCTTTTAGAACAAGTCTAGGTCTGGTCTCTCTGGATTCTCTGTCCAAAAATGTGAAACTTAACCTAGGCCATCCCTCAGTCTTCAAACTTGACGTGGACTTGCTCTCAAAGACATCTGACTTTACTGAGACTTGCCTTCAAAGACATAAGACTGGACTTGGACCTGCCTTGAAAAAAAAACAAAAAAACAGTCTCATCCTTAAAATAGACTGATGAGAGTTAACACAGACTTTTCCTTGAAGAGTTGAAAGTGGTCTTTCAGGAAAAGTCCAGACTAAGTCTCATTTTTTTTAGAACAAATCAGGTTGTAAATCTTTGAGTTAACCTTGAAGTCAAGTCGTTACTTTTTTGGGCCAAGTCATGTCTCAGTTTTTACAGCAAGTCCAGGTGAAGTCTTTAGTCTTTAAGGCAAGGCAAGCTCGTTGTTGATGATTCAGGTTAAGAAGTAAAACATACCCTAGTTTCAGTATTATGGGACAAAATGCCCAGTGAGGTTAACTTAGTCTTTCATTGTCACCAGTGTTTGTACCCCTCTCAGGTGTTCTCTTTATATATATCTCCACACATCATTGCTCTCATTGATGCCTTAAGCCTGAAGTTACATCTGTGTACAATTCAAGTGTCTAAGTTCAAGTCTCAAACTCAAGTACATAACTCTTGCAACAGGACCTTGTGTCAACCCAGGACAAAGTATCTGTTTGTGTCTCTGCTGGCTCCCAGGAACTCCCTGATCACGGCTCACTAAACAAATCAGGAATCCATTAATTGCATTTCACAGCAGTCTTGATTTGCAAATTAGGAATCAAACAGCTCAGCTTGTGATGCTGTTCTCACTGCATGGTAGGCACAAATTCAATTATTCCAGTCCTTTTTGGTTCTTTTGTTGTCATTTTCCAGTCCTCCATTTTCCACAAAGGTGATTTATTTATTTTCAGTGTATCAAGAAAAAGGTTGCACAGCTCCCAGAGTTCACCAGAAAGCAGAGAAAGAATCTGTCATTTGGAAGTAAATATTTTATTAGAAGAAGGGTTTAATATTACACGCTGTCACTGCTGTACAGAATTGTAAGTGTTAAACGTAGAGAGTGCCATCAACTTTATAGCTGTGTGGAAAATTGCTTCAGTTCAACAGGGTGCTGGAGAACAAGGAGTGAATAATAAAACATAAAAGCTTGAGAGAGGTTGACTCATCTGCCCCTGCGTGTACAGAGATGTCTACAATTTCTGCAGAGATGGGGGTGTCCAATACTTCAGAATCTAAATGAGTAAAATCCCTGCGTAATCTACTTGTGTCAAGTATTAAGAAGCGGTAACAGATGTTTACATTGATGGGAAAATGAAGGTTCATCATGAGTCAGGTGTTGAAACACAGAGTACAGCTCGGTGAGAGGAGGTTTCTGTGAAACAGTCTTATAGCTGTGAGAAATCATTCAAGACCAAGAATCCTTCTGTTGTTAAAGAAGCTGAATATCTTGGGAAGAAATGGTTTCTGTGCTCCAAATATCATAAGCACAAATCATCATGATGTTTATCCATCCAAAGCATGCAAGGCTCCTGCCAGTCACTGAGTTCCTGTTTTAACACAGTATGAGACATATTTTTAAAACATTTAACTTTTCCTCTTGCAAACCCCTGTTTGTTTTGTTATTACTCAAAGTGCTTTCAGTGTTTTGTGGGAGTATTGCAAGCATTGCTGCAAATATTTATCCACCTTCAATGACAACAAAAAATAAATAATAAATTTTGAAGTGCTCCGGTAGCACAGAAATCTGCCAAGGCATTAACAATGTTGTCAGGACAAGTTATTGTCAAGAATGTGGAAAAATACACTATCGAGCAATGTAAAGAAATCTTTTTTAAAAAATCCTGGTCTGAATCAGTATTCAGATCAACAAAGTTTTACCACTTCTTCCTTGTACCATGACCAACTTTCCCTGAAATTTCATGAAAACCTGTTGAGGAATTATTGAGCAATTAGCAAAAATCTGGAAACTGCTCAAACTCGTAATGTTAAGAAATTATTTAGAAAACACCTGGATCTGCATCCCCAAAATCAAATAACTTCTTTACTGTGCTACGACTAACATTCCCTTGAAACGTCATCCAAATCTATTCTGAACTTTATTGAGTTACCCAGTTATATACAATCAAACAAACTAACAAACACTGTCAAAAACCTAGCTTCCTTGGTGGAGGTAAAAATAGTTGTGATTGGATTTTTTTCAAGTGGATTTGGATATGCATCATACAATAAGCTTTGCAAAAAGATCAAATAGTTCAGAAACACGGCCAATCTCCTTTACATATGACAATCACAAGCAGCAACAGCTACTTCTACAGCAAAGGGACAGTGTGTGCTGTCTGTACCAGCAGAGGATGATGTAACCGAGTCAAAATGTCCCTGAACCTTAAAACTCAGACCACAGAAGCACTTTTGTACTTTATGATTAAAATGTAAGAGCATTAAGGAGAGACTGTTTTATCACTGAAAGCAAAAGACAGATAGTCAACTGTGAGGATGATTTTAGGTTAAAATTTGAGGAGAAGTGCATTTACTTTCATGAATAACTGGAATTATTAACAGAATATTTTAATTTGCTTCTAGGATCTTTGCAGACCTGAATTATAAGTGAGCCAAGATTAAACATGACTATGATAGAGAGGAACTGGGGGCGGAGGAAAAGGGATCAGGACACTGCCAGTCAAGCTGAATTCCACTGTAAAACAAATATATAGAGAATAATGTGCATACTAAATGATATTAAATCATATGAGTTTGCAGATTATGCTCCCAATGCGGGATCTGTCAGATTCACAAGCCTGAAAACTGCACCATCACATCTGTACTCACCAAGGTCTACCAGAGTGGACAAACCTCAAAGCTTTAAAAATAGGATGTGCAGAAGTCTTTTTTTTATTTATACTAAGAGGGGGTCCACAATATGCATTCAGCCTCAAATGACCTCTTCAGCCAAGACCTCCACCTCCAGTGTCTGTTGAGATTTCTCAAATGGAGCAAAAACATGTTTGTCAGGTTAATTGGTGAATCTTTGTTGCCCATAGGTGTGTGTGTGAATGTTTTCTGTCTCTTTGTGTTGGCCCTGTAATTGGCTGACAACCACTGTACCCCTGCCTCTCGCTCAGTGTCAACTGGTGTGACCCCAAAAGGGAAAAGCGGTATAGATGAAGGATGGATGGATGGATGATTCATTGACTTGTGGCAGCCTCTGGGGCTCTAGATGGAGGCCAAAACCTGTAGCACCAGAGTGTTCACTTGAGGCTAGCTGCAGTAACCTGACGACTCGTAAATTCACTGTCGTTGAGAAAGCACCAGAAAGGGAAGTCAAATGTATAGAGTATCCAGGACTTTCAAAATGAAACAACGCATGGACTCCCGAACGTAAATTTCCTCCATAGGTGGTCATTATTTCACAACCGGAAGCACGAACATCAGGTCAGCAGTCAGTCAGAGGGTCCCAGAGGCAACACGACACCATGGATGAAGAAAAGTTAATCCTGGAGGTACAGAAATGTAACATTATATACGACACCAAACATCCTTTCTACAAGGATATAGGCATATAGAAGTTATACAAATCATAAAGCTGTAAGGTTGGGACCAGCAAAGCGACCTTAGAGAAGCAAAGTGATGTGTTGTTTATTTCTTTTCTCAGTTTATAACATGTTTTCTTATCGTGTGATATCGCAACTATAATATATTATAAATAATATAATATAATAATATATAAATTGCAAAATATCAATATATTGTATTGCAATACTGGCATATCACAAAACCGCAATACTATCGGATTGTGGCTCAAGTATCGTGAAGGTATCGTATCGTGGGACAACTGGTCAGATAGCCTCACAGCCTTTTTGTCTGTGAGGAGTTTGAGCTCAAGTTCAGTTAAGATGGCACGTACAGTATGGCAGCGCCCATTAGAGGGCATCAACAGCACTCCAAAGGCTCTGTTGAAAATCAGAGGGCTGATGTCACATGGCTTTATCCAGGTCTTACAGTCTATGGTCTCCCCTGGCTGAAAAATGTGAGTCTCCCAGACTCAAATTTTTGGCATGTAAGATACATGTGAAATGTGCTGGCAGTCTTATAGCCCAGATTTAAAAACATGTTTGCTATCATATAAACACGCTTGCAACATCGCCATCATATAGCTAATTGTAACTAGTGTCAACAGGCTGTTATGTATGTCTCCCACAGTCAACACATGCAGACGACTTGTATTCTGCTTTTTTATTTTATTTTTATTTAATCTTTATCCCTTGTAAATGAGCTCAGAATCTCATTTACAAGGGTGACCTGGCCAATAGGTTAGCAAGCACACGTCATAATAATACAATTTCATAAAAAAAAAGTTTAAGGCAATAAATAACAAACAATGAATATTGCAAAGGATTCAACAAATTCACAGTGAAAGTGCAACAGTTTAAGGGACAGTAACAATTTAAAAACACAGGCATTGCTAATAGGATTTTCACTGCCTGGTGAGTAAAATGGATCAGCTTCAAACCTGTATTGCAGTAAATTACTATAGAACAGAATATCTTTCTAGGCTGTTAAATTATTTTGCTCTGTATATAATCCACTGTTGGAAAAAGCATGTCAGTAAATGTGTGTGGCTTTGTGCAGCGTGACATGATATGCAGGGGCCCCCGGTCTCGAGTACTTTTATTCTCTAAAATGTGCTGTCAGTGAACTCAAACTTGATGTAGAAAACAACTAAAATGCCACAAATATATCATGTCTCTCTTGCTATTGTGTGATGTCCAAAAATGCTTTGAAAAGGATTTTAAAAATGAGGTCACAGCGTCCAAAGCACTTTGTCCACCCTTCCATCAATCGGCCGATGCATATGTCCGTCAGCGCTGAGGGTTTGCTTGCTCTTTATTTATTTTACCTTTCTGCTGAGCACAGCAGCTGCCGTGAATGTGAGCCATCCAGCCCACAAAGCACTGATTAATTGTCTGCCTGAACAACAGAGAGTGAGAGCAGCCGGGGGAGGACGTTTAGAGGTAAGGAGGATCGCTGTCCGTTCAAGCTTTGACAAGTCCAGCCTGAAAGGAGATGGTCCTCAGGCTGAATCACTGCATGCCTCTCAGTGTTTATGTATACATTTCTACTGCGTGAATCCTAATCCTTACATACCTGCCCTCCTGTACACACATCTCTGTGTCATTCAGTCAGTGCCTCTGTGTTTACTTCCTGTAAACCACAGGTATGCAGCCCCCTGTGTCTTTGTTACACAGTGCAGTGATCACCCCGCAGACACACACCCTCCCAGCTGGAGATCAGATGTGTGACATCTAATCAGCCGGCCCCTATTTGATATAAGTGAGGAATCAATACTTATTGATCTTGAGGGGGGTGTCCACCAGAAGCTGCATCCTTACCCCGGCTGCTTTGTGTCAGTGTCCTCCTTGTTTAGAAAGCAGATGGTCCTGAGTACTCTGTGTTTCTCAGCATACGGGACGTGTTTAGTGGCCCAGACAAAACCTCTCCACAGGACTCATCTGTGCACTGCCAACATGGTGACGTATTTAGATTCTAATGCAGACCGAAACACAAACTGAGGCTCCTTTTTAAAGAACAAACAGACCTGCTGGAGCGTTAAGATATTTGTATTAAGGATAATTGTACAAACATGTTTTGTTATGGGATGTTTGAGGTTTTTTTCCTTGCAGCAGTGGTTTTCAGATGATGTGGTGGTGCATACTGGTGTGCGTTGGGAATTTTGCACAACATAAGGTATCAAACAACTACTTTGAGTGTATATCTAAAATTAATTTGTCAACAAATATTTCACAATTGCTGTAGTTGTTTGTCATATCTTATTAGGCATTTGTTGAGCAAATAAACACGTTATCTTAGTGATAATTTTCTGTAACATGAGGCTATTTTGTATAGGTATGAATAAGATGTGCCTTGAGATTTTGGTTTGGGTTAAGATATGCCACGAGTAAAAATAGTCCGAAATCCACTGCAATGTAGTAATATATTTTTAATTTTAAAATAAACAGGGCAGCAGTTTAATTCAGTCCCCAAGGACTTGGGCTGGTGGATGGTTCAAGTCCCCATTGAACCTTGGTTGGAAGTTGGTTTGGGACACTGCCACCGCTTACGGCAGTTGGTAACTAAGCTGAAGAAGGTTGGCATCCCTTGCCTCCGGGGCCTCAGGGTGTAGAGTTTGCACCCTTATGCCTTTAAACTTCATCGCACTTAAACATGTATGATTAAAGTGAGGTTGACACTGTTAGAGACACAGACAAGCTGTCAGGAGTGATGAATGGTGAAATTCTGACCAGGCATGTGCTCCCAAGTCCTAAAGAGGTCATATTTTGCCTTAACTGTGGCAGTGTTCATTTTGTTGACTAATTATTTTCATCATAGTTTTCTTCAACAACCTTTTTTCCCCTGACAAAAACTAGACAGTAATTAATAAAAACAAATGCAAATGGACAAAAACTAAAACTAAATTAACCGACATTTTCATCGACAAATAAAAACTACACTAAAATGTTTGACAGAGACATAATCCAATCAGACCAAATTTGGTCATTTAGAAAGTAGGGACAAGTTAGGAATATATCCAATCACAGCTACTTTGGTTGTGTTGGAAGGTTGGATGAGTTAAGAGGGACATCAAGTCACGACTGCCTTAGCTTAGTGATGGTGGGAGAACTTGGGGAGCGATCCAATCAGAGCAACTCTCTTTATGAACTGATATATTCATGTAGAGCAGATTCACTGTTTGTTGTCAGTTCTGGTATTGTAACTGAGATGCTCTGCCAGGTAGCCAAAATAAAGATGACTGCATTTCACACAAAAGTTTAATTTGTTTCTGTTAATTTATACATTCAAACTTTACTAGCATTTAATAAAGGGTTATTAGATGTTTCATTTTATCCACGTGTAAAACATGACTTCAGAAATTCAAGGACACATAAAAAAACCCTTACACTTTACACTTTATGTTTTAGTGGACTAAATTTACAGTAGATTTCATCGACTAAAATGTTGGGAAATTTCATCAACTGAAACTAAACTAAAATTAAAACAATTTAGATGACCAAATTATGACTAAAACTAAAAGATATTTTAGGCAAAAGACTAAAACTAAATTAAAAAGTGCTGTCAAAATTCACACTGAACTCTGGTCCATATATTCATTTTTGGTGACTGCGAGGGTAATTTTAGAACCACTAAAGTTCAGGAAACCTTGTAGTTTTCATATATTGAGTACCCCTGACCTACCTGTATTCTCTGTTTGTCTGAGATGCTCTTTCAGAGCTTCTGCCCCTCTAAGGCTATCATCCCCACGTGGGCCCAGTCTGTTCTGATTGGTTGACACATCTACTATGTTGTAATTGGTCAATTAAGTGCTGCTTGATGCCATATTGTCAACAACTCTGCTTTTATTCAACTGTCTCTGCCCAGCACTTGGCTTGCTGCCACAAGCCAATGGGTTTAAACTGATAATGAAACAATGGTAGGAAGTCCCACTGGAAGGAAAATTTGAAATGGAAAGACAACATGTGCTCTGATTTCATTTTCTACTTGTTGTTATTTGTAGTTTGAGTAGTTTTCTTGTTTTAGTATTGATATGAAATGTATCTACACATTTACTTTCTTTTTTTCAGTTGTGTTTGATAAAAATGCTGTAAAAAAAATTGTAAAATGGGACTATGTTTGAACTTATCTCACTAACAGTGACAGTAAATATCTGCAAATACGTGTGATACTAAATAAAACTTCAAAGACAGAAAGAAAATCTCCCCTCTGAAGGCAGAAACAATGTCTCTGCATGTATATAAAAACGATGTAATGCTGCTCTTCAGCACCCAGCAGTGAGACTGATAGATAAAAAAGACGTTACAGAGGAATAAAATCACTGCTAAAATACCATAAACAGCTACCATATGAAAGCTTCAGTCTAAGAAGCAATAAAGTAACCAGCACACTGTTGTCACCTCCAGTAAATCCTCTGACAATGATCTTTACGCTTAGTGGACCTTAACGTGAGGATATGAGATCACATTTCTAACAAACCATCACTCCCACATGTGGATACCGATAAAATTTACTGCCCTGCCTTTTACAAGCCCTTTCACAAGTCATCGTGCCTGTTCATGACAGGGTCAGACAGACGTGTATATTTCAGTTTTGTTTGTTGGAGTACACAAAATGAAACTGGCAGTTGATTTCTTTGTTCCAGTCTGAGTAAACTTCAAGGATACATGTTGTGCTGGTGTTGTTGTTTTCAGCCCTCCCTCTTTTTTCTTCCTCTTCTGTAAGTATAGAGTGGTACAGGAATGACTTATTTTTGTAGGCCAACATGGAAGTTAGCATTGCACTGGTTCCCTTGACTGCAAACTTACAATAAGCCTATGGGGTTTTTATCTGTGTTTTGGATCATTGCTGATAATAAGATCTTTGGAGAGCAAAAACTTATGAAATTTACACTTTCTCTTCTTCATGATAATCTTAACAAACAAACCCATTTGTTGTGATTTTTAAGTTAAATTTGTAAGAGTAGAATGCTATCATTAAACTAGTATCACTGCGGTTCGATTAGAAGCAATTACAATATTTCCAGTGTAAAATGTCTTGATGTGACCTCTTGTTTGAGATTTTCTTCTTAATCCAATGACCTGATTAAGTTGGTCTTCATAGCTGTGGCAGTAGTTTGTGATTTTTGTCGTCTTTGTTAGCGGTTCACTAGCAGCCATTATTTTTAAGGACCAACAATGCTTTAAGATTCATAAGCAGGCAACATCAGATGCAAGTCTCTTTTGATAATTAAAAAATAAATAAATATACCTTCTCTGGATGTAAAATATTGAATAGACTTGCACCGCCCCCACTAAGGAAATATATAAACTTAAAACTGTCACTGGCCCATCCAGTCAGGACACCACTAGAAGAGGCTGTGAGGTCCCCCCACAGACGCATTACCTTTGGCTGTCATGAGGGGTCGTCACACCTGGAACAACATACCACCAGCAAATGGCACCACATACACCACCATCAAATCCCATATCAAAAACTGGCTGATAACCAACCAGGACTGTTCTAACAGCTCAGCAGACAGTATGTACCTGTGCACTGAATACATCTGCCTCGCTTTTTTGTGGTTATGTTGTATATTTCTTTGACTTATTCTCTGTCAACTTGCTGTACTATGTGGTGCGTGCTTACTTTTAGGTATGTTTACATGCATCACATCTGCCAGTGTTCCTGTAGCTGAGTGACTACATGGTATTTATATTTTAATGACTTATGTAACACTCTACCTCATATAAGAACGGCACTGTAACTCTAGCACTTTAAAACATGCTCTTTAAAAAATATTTATTGATGCACATTTAGTATTTTAGATTGCATTATTGTTGTTTTGCACATTGTAGGGTTGACTTAATACAGCCTGTATTGTTTTTATTTTAGCTATTCCTGTTATTGTTTGTTGTGTTGTACTGTTTTATGTATGTATCTCTGGTTTTTTGTTTCTCTTTTGTGTTTGTGTTTGGGATGAAAATTAGCATTGTGGCGTACTTACGTTGGGATTGTATGGACTCCCGATACTGTACATTCATCAATAGCACTGTCCCATCTAAATCAATGTTCAAGTTAAAAACATTAAAAATGTTCCTCTTGTGTAAATCCTTCAAGGGGAGGATCTAAAGGGAAATTGGAAGTTACACTTTCTTTTTCTACTCTTATTTTCTTTGGCAGAAAGTAACACATCTTTATTAAAGATATCCCAGAGTTGCATCATCGTCAACATTATCACAACATAATGCAAAAGCCCACTGTTTAAATGTAGGTCTCTTTTGTGCAGGAATTCTAAAGTATGAAATATTCCACAGAAGAATCTGAACTGATGACTCCTGTGCAGGAGTAAAAGTGGAGTAACTGCCAAAAGCTCCACCACTGACTCACCATCTAATGCAATCAGTCACACAGGGAAAATAAACTCTGCTGCTGTTGTGCACTTAAAAAGAGATATGATGTAAACTTGGTAGAGTTGTCTGATATTGGACTTGTACACCTATATTTTTCACAGATACTTTCAAAGTGATTCTACCAGAACAACTTTAAAATAGAGTCTAGTGTCATGAAGTAAAACTATTGATGTCAAACATAAAACTGCCAGAAAATGACTTAAAATGACAGAAAACTCAACGTTGACAGAATACTTTAGAGGATTTCACACATTTAGATCTGTATTCATCCTTTTATATGCTTCCCCTCAGGTGATATCATGAGGAAATACTCCGTTTCTTTTCATTGTTACGCTGATGATACTCAGCTGTATGTATCAATGAAGCCAGGTGAGACAAATCAGTTATCTAAACTAGACGCGTGTCTAAAGGACATTAGGACCTGGATGGCCAAAAATTTTCTGCTCCTTAACTCAGACAAGACAGAGATCATTGTGCTAGGCCCTCGACACCTTAGAGAAACCTTTTCTAATGATTCAACTGCCATAGATGGCATTAGCCTGACGCCAAGCACAACTGTTAGAAATCATGGGGTTCTATTTGATCAGGATCTATCCTTTAACTCTCACATAAAGCAAATTTCAAGAACAGCCTTTTTTCATCTTCATAACATCGCTAAAATTAGGCCTATCCTGTCTCAGAGCGATGCCGAAAAGCTAGTCCATGCTTTTGTTACCTCTAGACTGGCCTATTGTAATTCTCTTCTTTCAGGCTGTCCCAGTAAGTCACTAAGACGCTTCAACTAGTTCAAAATGCTGCAGCACGTGTAATGACTAGAACTAGGAGAAGAGACCACATTACTCCTGTATTAGCCTCTCTGCATTGGCTTCCCATTAAATATAGAATAGAATTCAAGATTCTTCTTCTCACCTATAAAGCTCTCAGTGGACAGGCACCAATTTATCTCAAAGACCTTGTAGTGCCGTACAACCCCTCTAGAACATTACGCTCCCAAAATGCTGGCCTGCTCGTGGCTCCATCAGTCTCTAGAAGTAGTATGGGGGGCAGAGCCTTCAGTTATCAGGCTCCTCTTCTCTGGAACCATTTACCGACCACGGTTCGGGAGGCAGACACCCTCTCTACCTTTAAGGTTAGACTTAAAACATTCCTCTTTGATAAAGCTTTCAGTTAGGGACCAGCTCATAGTCCATAGTTTAGACACACACTGGGCTCTATCCCTCTCTCTCTCACACTCTCTCTCCATATCTGCCTCTGCCCCTTTCTGTTTGCTCCTGTACTCGTCTCTGGCTCTTGTCTTTTAGGTTGCCTGGGATCCTTGGTGGAGACTGCCTGCTGCTGTGGAGTCACGAAGCCTCAATAACTACAATTACAGACATAACACATATTTGGCCATCTCATTCCAGTTCATAATCATTATAGCAGTTAATGTAGATATTGACATGATCTTTCTATCCATGGTTGATACATCTATAGTAACTATCTCTAGCTCCACATGGACATGAGATCCCTCTTGAAAATGAGGTGTCACATCTCAAGAGGTCTACCATTAATATACTTTAATATACATTAATATACTTAACGGAGACAAATATGGTAGGGATACACTTGCGGTCTGGGCACCCATGTCACTAACTTTAGTTCTTACTTTAGTCCACTTGTCTCCACTTACCTCCCTTCCTTCGCCCACACACCCAACACAGCATCGTGTGGATTTGCTGTTCATCATGAGACTGGGGTCCACATTCAAGATTTCCTGCTGCTTAACAGAAGGTTTTTTCTTGCCGCCATGATGGAGGGATTCATGATTGGCTATATGGATTCATGTTGGGTGTTGGATGTATGTATTTGTATATATATGTATATGTGTATTTTATCTATGTATATATGTATCTATGCATATATGTGTATCCATAATATGAAGAGCTTTGTGCTCTATTGTAAAGTGTCTTGAGATAACACTTGTTATGAATTGGTGCTATACAAATAAAGATTGATTGATTGATTGATTGATTTTATTCCAGTGATTCAAACACAGCATGGAGTTTCTCTCGTGCCTTATAATGCAGAATGACTGAGAGTTCTTATTTTAAAGCTCTTTTATGAACAAGCTGAAGAGTGTGGTTTCTAACTGCGTGCTTCATCAATCATACGCAGATCAATCCTGCTTGGGAGTTTCTTCAGAGTGTGGCATCATTATATAAACAAATAAATAAGGCAGAGCATCTCCCTGCTTCATTAGAGAGCTCATTTTTTTACTGCTGAAGAATGTGTGTCGGATTGTGAACAAAAAATATGAAAGAGATGCAGACAGTTTCTTGACAGATCGACTTCTGCTTTTGTAGATACAACTCGCTCATATTCTTTTTGATTTGACTCTACACCCTCCACTGGGTAGTATGATTAATCACACATTCACAGATCTAAACACTCACACAGCGACTTGGTTTCTGCAGAAATCTTGAGTTCCAACATAACTCCCTTTGATTGAGCTGTTGGAAGAAAACATGAATCAAAAACCACTTTTTTCTCCTGTAATAAGAGAGTGAGTGAAGCAGCAAGGATTCTTTGATTATGCTAATTGTTGTTCAGGTCATTCAGTTTCATACAACCTTGAATTTTAATAACTCGAAGCTGTAAATAACCCCCAGCAAAGCAGATGGTCATACATAAATATGTGGACCGCGATGTCAAAGACCAGGTTGTGTGTTTCTTCCATCTTGGAAAATCTTATTGTAACTTTTTTGCGGAGGTAATTCAGCTGAAGGTTACTCTTCTTCAAATTTCCAGTGGTAAATACTTGACTGTTTTAGATTACTCTCGTAAAACTATCATTGACTATCTTTTGTCATATTTTTAAGGAGGACACATCATGTGTTTTCTGCTTTAAAATGTCCTTCAGTGTGTTTTACATGACTCCTCCTCATGAAAGAGTATTTTTTTTACACAAGACAAAAGTCTATTGCATCACGGCCTTTTCCTGCTCCCCTGTTTACTGCAACAGTAGCTGGCTATGGCGTTATTTTTGTGCCACAATTCCGAGCAATTAATGGAAAGTTTTGAGCAGAAAAAAATGTGTTTTTTGCAAGAGCTCAAAGTTTTATTTTGTGTAAAAGCACACAGGGAATGCAAGGCTGAGAGAGATAGAGAGGGTATGAGCAAGTAGGGAGTGTCAACCAGCTCTCTGAGGAAAAACATTTTGAAGGAGCACATGGGGATAACTGAGGGAAAAATGTTGTTCAAGCACACTTTTGTATATTGTACAAGCATGAAAAACATTTACCTCAGCACATTATTGATTATTTTTCGCTCAAACTGCTTTGTTTTTTGCTTGATTGTAACTTTCACACAGAATATAATTTTGAGTGCTTGCCAAAAAAATGTTTGTGTGCTCAAAACTTTCCATTAATTGCTTGGAATTGTGGCACAAAAATAACACCATAGCTGCATGAAGCGGGTCAGTTCCCTAGACCTGTCAGTGTTGCATCATATCATTGTTTTAACAACAATTTAAGTCCATCCACTTGGAGCTGACAAGCTCAGTGCAGAGCATCAACTGTAGAAAGAATACAAAGCTGTTGAAAACATGGTGCTGAACAGCCTTGAAATGACCCATTACCACAGAGTGGATGGGTCAACCAATCAGGACAGACTGGGCCCTCATGGAAAAGGAGGCCTTAAAGTGGCAGGAGCTTCAACAGAGTGTCTCAAACAGAATAAGGACAAAAGTTTATCAAGAGTGCTCAGCATTTAATGACTAGAAGGTTTATTGAACGTTAATGACTGTGAATGTACTTCAGCAGTCATCAAAATCATAGATATGATCCTAAATTATGGCAAAATATCCACCCATTGTCAATATATTGCTCATCCCTTCAACAAGAGGCAGGGGAACACCCTGGACCAACCACCAGTCGATCTCAGGGCCACATAGAGAGACTTACCACATAGATAAGTCCACTTAAGAATCTTTGTCTCAAAGAGGAAAACCAAATGACAGCATCTCACAATTCAATCCCTTGAAGCTACGAAAGCACAATGAAGTGCTGCCATTTTATGGAGAGGCTGGATCAAGTGCCCTGAAAATGGAGACTATCCATGGAAGAGCCCTGAGGTCGGCCCTCACAAAGGAGAAAGCGGGTCATTTGTTATTTATAGTGCTCTCAAAACTGAAAAACCTAAAGTGCCTTGCAGGCACATTTCCAGCAAAAACAACATTGCAAAAAGCCTGTAGGGTGTATTCATGGAACGCTTAAAATTTGTTCTCAGTAATGTCACCAGAACAGTTTTGAAGGCCAACAACACTGTTCACCACATAGACAATATCCTCCTCAAAAATCATGTTTGGTGAACTGGGTGTGATTTGGTCCAAGGTTGTCATAATTTTTTAGACAACCATGGAAGTTAGCAGCTTGTTGGTTCTCTTGACTGAAGCCAATGAATGGGATTAATCACTGTGTTCTTGGATCGTTGCTGATCATAAGGTCTGTACATGTTTTGTTCAACACAACATTCTTCACAAGCCAACTCACAAGCGAAGCTAATCTAACTTTCACAGTTATTTAAGTTTGAAGGTAATAATAAAAATCCATTATCAAGATATTATGGAACTACAACATAGTGGTTAAACTTGCAATTACCACACTTTGAAGTATAACACCATGTAAAAAAACCCTTGTTTAAAAAATCATTCATCATGGACCTTATTCTTGGACATTCATCCTAAAGGCTAAAGTAAAATCTCATATACTTTTGGCCTTGGGAACCATAAGTGCTAAAATGCTAATTTACATCCACATCTTTGGACTCATTCCTGTACCACTCTGTTGCAACATCGTTTTTTTAAATTTTTTGATTTTTTAAATTTTTGCTGTTATTTTTTTAGTTTAGTTAGCTTTTATATAACACTTTGCCAAGCACACCAAAACAAGTCATATGTTCAGGTATGTAGCCATTATTGCATCTTCAGCTCCAGTCCATTTGGTCCTCGTATGATACATTTATAGGCCATTTAATCATTTGTGTCGATGTTGCAGTGACCTTTGACCTCCAAAGTTTTTATCAGTAAGTCCAAATATTCTTTTTTTTAACCACATTTGATTCCTAATATTGTTTTATTGTTAGGTTTTGGGTTTGAGGTCGCAATAACCTTGACTTTGTACCTCCAGAAGTTTAGAGTTCATCCTTGAGTCAGAGTGAACATGACTGCAAAGTATGGAAAAAATAATTGAAAGCATTTACAAGAATGTTCTGACACACTTACAGACCCAAGGATGGCTGTCATAGAGGCACAAAGGCATGACAAAGAGCCTTCTGGGATATCCCTCCATTATTAGTCCCTCCGCTGGATTTGAGGAAGCTTGTGTGGATTCCAGCCTTTTCTTGCCCATGGTCCATCACAAGCCTGTTTCAGTTTGGTGGTGCCTCTTATAGTCATATTATTTTTTTAGATAGCTCCCTTTGAACTGGATTGTAATGGTTGAACACAGTGGGAGGCATCAACAGATAAGAGAGTGCTCGTTGTCCCAAGCTCTTGGGTCATTCGGGAATATCAGTTGTCCTTGAGGATCTCTAACCATCCGGCTCAGAACTGTTCCCGGACTTTAGTCTTCCTCAGAGTCTCTCACATGACCCTTGCTGCCCTAAGAAGACACTCATGACCCATTTGTCACACTGCTATGCTTTCCCATCAGACACAGGATATGTGTGTCGACAGAGGGGGACTGCATGCTGGGACATCTTGAGCACTGTGGCGCCAAACAGATGTTGTGGTTGCACTGTTATACAATCAATGTCATCAGCATAGAATACAAACAAACCTAAAGATGTTCTGAATCCAACTTTATTGATGCATCATACACTCTCAGACATTACAGAGGTGTGGAAATTAGCATTGCCCACTCCCACCACATTGTGCTTTTGAGAGAGCACATCCACATTACACTTGCACCGAGCCTGTTGGAGCATTCAGAGAATGATCTATAATCCAGCACTTACGCATTAAACTCTACAGGGTGAAGGCAGGAGCTGGCACTCATGAAGATGAAACCGTGAGGTGTTGTGTGTCAGGATCTGTGAAGTCAGCACATGTGATGGGCTTTAATGAGCGCTGAGTATTGGAAGGGGGGGGTCTCATCCATGTCAGGTTATTTATGCATTATGCCAAAGTGGAGCTTTAGACCCTGATCAATGTTAAGTACTCTTTATAATCTACTCCATTACTTAAATGACACTGAGGGTCCTTCTGAGTAATGATGCCAGTTGAAATCAATAGTGAACCCACTCATGAATGTGAGGATGATTTAGAGCACAGTGTTGACTGTAGCCTTTTGTACTGCTTTCGTAAGCAGGGATAGCAATTAATTAAACCATTTATTACGTGTGGAGAGAGAGGATAACTTAATTATTTTTACACAGAGTTTCATTATAACGCTGAGAATGGCTAAGGCAGCAAGGAAGTCTGATTTTTATTTAAATAGAACATATTTTGTCTCACTCTGGTTGATATTTTTTATTTTTGATGACCTCGAGGGTATGTTCAGGATAAGTAACTTTCAGGCTCCCCTCCCCACATGAGCCCAGTCCCCTCTGATTGGTCAAGTCAACTCTGTGGTCAGTTCAGCGCTGCACTGCTCCATATTTTCAGTAACTTTTTATTCACCCTATGGTCACTGCTCTGATCTGGGTTTGCCACCCCAGCCCAATGGCCTTGAACTAACAGTGAAAAAAATGGTTGGATGTCACACTGGTAGCTCTATTCAGGGGACAGGGGGAACAAGCAGTTTTAAGCAGTGAACGGTGCCCTAAAGAGGGGGAGAGGGAGAAGTCCTGATATCGCAGAGTTTTTCTCTTGTCCATAGAAGTGCTATCACACAGAGGGAGACATGCTTAACACTTTAAAGGGCATATAACTCGAAGTGGGTCAAAGTGCTCTGGGGTTTAAGTTTACATATCCTCACTGTTAAGCACAAACTTTATATTTCCAAAGTTACTACTTTTAAGGAATTAAAATATGCTGCATTTTATATGAATGTATACATCTTTTTTTAAAAGGACAAAAGGATTAAAATAATGTCAGTCAATCAATCAAAATTTATTTATATGGCACAGTTCATACAAATTAAATTGCAGCTCAAAGTGCTTAACATCAAGACAAAGAAATTACTGAATATATATATGCGAACAATCACATACATAAATAATGATAAACATTTTCTTACAACCACCCAGCAAATAAACACTCAGCAGAGGTCAATCTACTAAGTGGTGTTCCACGGTAATTGTACTGATAGTAGGTAGGATGTCGAGAGGATTTAGAGACCAATACACACGAGAAAAGCTAAAGTAAAAGAAATTATAAAATCAAGATGACGGATAAAATTTTAATGAAAAGATACAAGAGAAAATGCAAAGCAATAAAACCAAGAAACATCAAACAGAAATCAATAAAACACTAAAAATACATTTAAAACAAATAAATAAAACATATTAAAAGATGAAGATTAAAATGATTAAGTGTAAAAAGATTTAAAAAAAAAAAACTATATCAAGATATGCAAGAAAATGCTAAAAATGAAATAAAACATCGGATCATAAAATATTAAACTTAAATTTAATAATGAAGTAATATCATTTTGCCAACCATAACTGTGAGTAAATTTGGTCACTTCCACACCTTAAATTCAGTGGACTTGGTTCAATTTGAGGGTGAAGTTGCAACACTGGATCATTTTCACTTTGTTTTTTTTCACACTGCACTTTTTCAGTCGGACCGAAGCCTGTCAAATGTTATGTTATCAAATCTCCTGCCCCTAGTTGGGGCTGTAAGCTGTGGTCTTTTTTCCCACCATCTTGTCCAGTGTTGTATTATGAGTGGGAAATACACAACCGTCTTTGAGTAATGACATTGTTTAGAGTGTATACAGAGTCATGAAACACATCTAAAGCTGCATTTAGGCTGCATTGGTTGACACTCACATATTAACTGGAGCGATGCCTAATCATATTCTATGTAGATTTGTAGATGTCAATCTGGAAAGAAGATAGAAGGCTAGTGGTGCTAGCAATATGCATCCCTAACGTGAGCGACATTCTGCTTTATATTGTCAGTGAATGCTACATTAGCTTTTCTGTTGTTATATTCAGGCAAATCCAGGCCATAATTCATTCACTTTTGGTTCACTTGCCTTGTTTGGTCCTTGTTTGCTGGTTTGTTTTAACACCAACCATGAACAAACCCTGGTCTGCTTGATCTCTGTTTTTTGGTGGACCAGAGTTTGGTTCTTTGGTCCAGCCCCAGTGTTTGTGAGCTTTCAAACCAGCCTGAACAAAACTAATATTTCAAAAAAAGTGAACCACTAAACGTGTTAGGTGTGAAAGCACCATAAGAGACAAATGCACTACATTAAGCACAACTCTTTTAACAATAAACAAAGTACAAAACATGAAGTTAGCAAATAAATTAACTCACAGATATTCCAGCCTTTGGGAAAAAAGATCAAACCTGACAACCACTTGATAAAAATGCAGAAAATGTCATTTAATTGTTCTATTGTTTGCCATTTTGGATTTCCACAGCAAGCATTTTTACATCCGCCTCCAGAGACCTCCTGTCCAATGGAAAATGTTTTTAAGAAATCCTCTGTTAGGGTCACATCAGGGGCAGACCAAAATGATTTTAGAGTAGGGCTGTCTTGATTTTTTTTAATGTTCAGAAGGACACGTGACAACTTTAGTCTGGAGTTCTGCAAAAAGTAACATGGCCAACCTTTTCAGCCCTTTAGCATGAATAAACCATCACACTGAGCACAAGTCAAGTTCTGTATTTAAAAAAAAAAAAAAAACTCCACATAGCAAAATAAATCCCAGCAGACGTGAGAAAAATAACTTTGCCCAATCGTGGAGCTGCAGAGGGTTTCCTCTTTCAATCACTTCAGCTCAGACTGACTCTGACCACTTCATCCACAGCATCCTCTAATTACAAAACAGAGTACCCACTCATTCAGCCCTAATGACACATAACACTGGAGGAAATCTCATAAAAACCTGGAAAGTAAAACAGCTGGATGGCGTCCAAGGAGGATATGGATGTAGTGAGGTCATCGCTGCGGTGAACACAGGGCCGTTTGTGGGTTGGGTTGTTGTCAAGCTGTGACTAACTGTGATTCAAGAAAGCGTGCTAAATGATTCAGAGGTGAGTGGGGGGGCATTACGCTTGCTTTCAGGGACTTTTTCACAAACCTTCAAGGCCTAGTGACCCATATCAGTTGCATATGTATTATTACTACTGCATTCATCTGCATTTCAAGTGAATAAACTGTTTAACCATTTTTCCAGTGTGCATATTACCATCTCCCTCTGACTCGTCTGATCATGGGAGCTGCACTGGATTGTGGGTTTTGCATGCCAGTCAAACGATACTGTGTGGTGCAATATGAGAAGCACAGTTACTCATTCATGCTCACATCACTGAGCATTGTGTAAGAGCTGGAGAAAAGGTACCGCGGGAGCTTTTTGTTCCCAGGTGGACGTCTTTATACTTTTGTGCTTGAAACACCCGAGGGGCTGGTGGCGCTGTTTCTTCTTCTGTCTTTGTGTCAGGGACACTTTTGTGAATGCAATATCTCATGAAAAATTTAAGGAGATATCTTCAAACTTTGTATAAATTCTCACTCTGTTTCAGGGACAAACCCAGCTTATTTTGGAGGCTGTAGGTCTAAGGCCAGAGTCATAGAGCCTTATGTTTATCCCTTGCTTGTGAATTCTATATCTAGAGAACATATTTAAGGATTTTCTTCAACTTTTCTCTGAAGTGAGGACGAGCTAGTTACATTTATGAGGTCATCGGTTAAGGTCATTAGATTTTATGATCTTCACTTTCTGGTAATGGGAGTAGCCCAAGAAGCCTTTAGGGGTTTTTAGATTTTAGAGGTCATATGTCAAAGCTCAAGAAGATACATTTCATCAGCACGTTTTTTGTTAAATAACCACAATGGCCATCTACACAGTAAAATCTGTATTGACAAACTACCATCAGAGTTAACAGTAACACTTCATAAGTGTCTTTATGGGTCCACACCACAAAGTCTTTTTTTCATGCTTTTTTGAGAGTTGGTACTTTAACTCTGATCAAGTGTTATACTGTTTCTGGAGTTAAAATGTAGAACATTTAACTCTATACAGTGTAACTTTTGATCACTTCTATGCAGTGTTAGGTAATACAGCAGTATTTTTTTTTGACAATTTAAGTGTTAACTCTTTATTAGCCCTGCAAAGTGTAAACATTGCTGTATTTCTTTTACTGTAAATTCATGGGAATAATTTGCTGAAATAAAGACATTTTTGGTTTGGTTAGAGCACATACAGTTTATTTTTAAAAAAAAACTTTCGCACTGCATTTTTCATGGGCTTGTGGCATCTGTTGTACAGGATGTATGATTGACTCTACTTTAGGTTTCAGAGTGAAAAGCTCCGAGTTAAAGATCTTACAGTGAAACCTATGGATTTGATTTGCTGAAACATCATTCTTACTCTTGTTTTTGACACATCTCTTTTTCAGCTGAGAGTAAATTGTCAGTGATTTGACTTCATCCAGAGTAAAATTAATTCTTCCCTTGTTGAAATTTTTCGAACACTAAAATTTTAACTTCTCATTTTTTTTGTGTATTCTGTACTTTAGCTGTTTATGTTTTGAATCTCATGTTGATTGCTTGCTGAAAAAACTTCTAGGAATCCAACCATCACAAAAACTACTCGGCCCTTCTTCTCCATTAATCTGTATTTTCACTGTCCTTTTCGTGAATATCCCGGAGAGTCAAAACAGTCAGTAGTTCTAGTTTCCACTGCATCTGAAAGCTGAATATCACCTCCTCGATGTATTTTTAGCACTGTTATTTTTATCTTATCATAAAACAACTGATTTCCTCTCTGTAGTAGTGAGACAGCAAAGTGTTCAAATTCCCCACATATCCAGTCCAACAAATTTCAAAGTGCTTTATGCCCTCTGAATGATGGCTCTATCTGTACCAGCCTTTGATGCCAGCAGATGAGCGGTTTGCAGAGTTGCCAAGTAGCTCCAGTAGAGGGTCCTCCCTCTTACCTTGCACAGACAGACACGGGATGACTGCTGCACTGGCACCAGAACAAAGCCCTCCAACAGCTGCTTGATAATGTGCAACCTTTAATTACACTCTGATGCCCGAGTCTGGCCTGTGTGGCTGCGGAGAGCCGTCGCCTTGCAGAGCTTGGAGGAATTATGTAAGAGCACTCTGCACAATGTTAATCTCACACAACTTCATACGGTCGTATTATAATTCTCTCGCACTTTTACATATTCAGACCCTGGGACTCCTTTAGGACATTAAAATTAATATTTTGTGAGCTGAATAGAGTCTTTGAGAAGCTGCTTGTATTGTGTAATTCAGCTTATCTTGCTTCTTTTATTAAGCCTTTAAAGGATATTAAGTAGCCATGCATATAGAAAGGGCAGACAATTTCTCAAACTTTTGAGTTTGGCAGCAGGGAGGAGCTCAATTTTTTATTAGAATCGTATTCAGACTTGGTTGAATTAAGTAAATGTGACATTTGATGGATCTCAAAGAAATCACCCAAGAACTGCGAGCATTTCTGCCTCCCCATGGCGTACAAGTGCCAGACAGTGAAAGTACAGGGACGGGTCATGAAGAAAGGCGAAGGTGATTTTTTTTGTCAAGATGTTTGGATCAAAGGGTCAACATGCGATGCAAAAACCTTGATCATGTAAGTCCAAAATATTTTTAAATGATACTCAAGTAACACTTGATATTCACACAAAGTTCAAAGAAAATCCCTTCACACATGATTAAGGTATTATGTTCTTAAATAAGAGATGAACATGAGAATTACCTTGACCTCTGCACTATGACCCAATAATCCTAATTTAGGCCCTATCCCATCATCCACCCTTCTGCCCTTATGTACTTAAAATGCATACTCCCGTGAAAGGGCTGTAAGCCCTTGGTGTGACTCAGTTCTTAAGTGTTGTTGTCCAAGGGCGCCCTCCTATGCCCTCAATGCACCCTTCTCACAGGTGCCCATCACCTCACTACCCAAAATCCCCCTGTTGTGTTGCAAAGAACAAGTGGAGTAAGACATGTTGGGAAGGAACCACAGACAGTGCTAACTTCTGCCTTGGCCCACAAATATCATCCCTTCACCACTCAATAACCTTGCCATTTGACCTCCCACCTTCCAAACATTGCAAGTTATTTTTCAGTCAGGGAAGACATTTGGTCAAAGTTTGACCGAAATCCCCCAAAGTATATTTTTGGAGATTTAATATTCACATGAACATAGCATTCTATGACCTTGACATATGACCTCCAAAATTCAATCCATTCATCCTGGAGACAGGATCTTTGTGCTTGCAGAGTTAAACAAGCAAGGGACGAACATGAGGCTCCATAACCACTTCATACCTGAGATAGAATATGAAAGAATTCTTGAGATATCGTGTACAAGTGTGAGGAATAAACAGGAGGCTGCATAACCTTCCTGTTGTCCTCTGACTTCCCAAAACTTTCAAGTCATCTTTCAGAGATCATGTATGTTCAAAGTTTTAGAGAAATCCCTTCAAGTGTTTGCTGGGTATTGTGTTCAAAAGCAAGGGATGAAGATGAGGCTCCGTGGCTATGCCCTTGACAAATTACCTCAAAATCAAATCTGTACATACAGCACGATCAATTGTGCAAAGGTGGAAAGTCAGTCAGTCAGTCATTTTCTATACTGCTTATCCCTTTGGGGCCATAGGGGGCTGTAGCCAGTCCTGGCTGTAATTGGGAGAGGGGGGGTACACCTCAGGTCACCAGCTGATCACAGGCGGACAACCATTCATGCTCGAACTCATACCTCAGGGCATTTTGGAGTCTTTAATCAACCTAATGTGCTTGTTCTTGGTCTGTGGGAGGAAGCTGGGGTGCCCTGAGAGAACCCACACATGCACTGGAAGAACACGCATACTTCACACAGAAAGGCCCTGCCTGACCCGGGATCGAACCGGCAACCTTCTTGCTGTGAGGCACGTGCACTACCTGCTACGCCACCGTGCTGCCCAGGTGGAATAAAATCCCTCAAAAATTATTTTGATATCTCAATTACAAGATTGCATTCACAACCAAATGATGAACATGCTGAATATGACCTTGTCTTTGACCTATGACCTCCGAAAGTTAACTCCTGAGGCAGTATGTACATTTGAGCAAAGTTGGAAGAAAATCATTCAGAGAATACTTTGGATGTAATGTTTGCAAGATTGAGTTAATGAGCAAAGGATAAGCATGTTGCTTCATGATCTTGGCTTTTGACCTATGACCCCCAAAATCTAAACAATCTATGGAGGCATTGTACACATTTTTTAAAGAAAATGCCTATGCTTAAGCAATCTTAAGATACTTCGTTCACATGCAAGGCAATTGAAAAGGCAATTGCATTGAAAAATAATTAAACTGATGGTTGGACAAATGATGGAAAATCATCTAGACAGACAGCCTGAAATTATAATTCCTCTGGCTTTGGCTGTCATGGATCATAGAAATTTTAAACAAATCAGTACTGTTAAAGGACTTAACCATATCCTGTTCTGGCCCTATATCTACTTTCAAGACAAACATGCTTCATCACTCTTATTTGGCCTCCCACTTAAATGTATCAGCTTGCTCAAGTCAAGTGCTGATGATAAGCTACAGCACAAAGAAACATTTATCACTCAACCTTTCAACTGTGGGCTGCAGTTGAGAAATCTCTGCTCCTGCTGCCAAAAGAAAAAGAACATGAACTGACCCACCGCGCTTGACTTTAGGTTATTTTAGTGCTGTAAGACCTTTGAGACAGAAGTTCATGCAAAGTTGCACAATGTTGTGAAGTTTTCAAACAACCAAGAAACTTCAGGCTTCATAAAAAAAAGTCAAATGAAGGGAATCAGTCATAACAGTAGTCCGCTGGTTTTCTCTACATGAAGGTAATTTTACAGAAAAGTTTGTTTTTATTCTCTATGCAGGCAGAAGAACGTGTGTGATGTTTCAAGTTCAAAAAGTGAGCTAGTAGTAGAAAGATAGTTATGTGAAGTTAATGGCCCTGTTTGCTTAACTGTATAGACCAGGGTGGGAAACTAGTGTGTCCTGGGGGCCACATCAAGCTCCCTCACTTCGTCCCACCAGTCAGTTGAAAAATTCAGGGTAATTTATATTTGGCCCTCTTGGTAACCAAAGTTACCCATCCCAGGTTTAGATTACAGCTTCATACCCTACAAACTTGTTAGACCCTTTTTTTGTGGGACAAAGCTGACCTGCATCATCTTTGGTTTATTAATGATACTGACAAGGGCTTCATACAATACAACTCAACTATTCTACATGCAGTAAATCAGTGGCCCCTAATTTTTTTTTATTTATTTATTTTTTTCAATCACAGATCTGTTTTAATGATACATATTTTATGGACCAGCTGTTGTAGGAGGTGTCAAACAAACAGTTTGACATAATGTGCAAACATAAATAATTCACCATATCACAGGATCAGTGGGAGACATGAGCTTGTTTTTCTGAAATAATAACATGGCAACAAGATCAGTGTTTTGGTTCAGTTTGAGACTGTGTAAACTACTGACTTTCAGCTTAGTGTGTGACTGTGTTTGTATTAGTTATCTTTTTCAAGATTTGTTTTGGATAGAGTCAGAGACTGGGAAAGAGAGTGGAGACAGACATGTTGGAAAGGAGCTACAAGTCAGATTTGAGCCTGGGATGCCACCACCGAGGACAACAGCCTCTGTACAGGTCACCCAGACGTATCTGGTATGGCACTGACACCCCTCAATTTAAAAAAAAACATGTGTAATGTTAATTTTTTGGTATTTTAATGAAAAAATAAAATCAACATAGCATTTAAAGGCTTTTTTTTTCTTTTTCAAAGCTGCTGTAACAGCAACATTATGGAACAAAAGAAGCTGAAAGTCACCAGTTACCTTGTGCACTAATTAAACTGTTAGACCAGAACATTATGTATCTACTCAGGACAACGTTGTCTTTTATATTCATCATTGGGATGATCCAACGTTGCTATTGATTTTTAGTGGTTGTTTGAGAAATACTGACTTCAAAGTTGTTTCACTAAACATTAGGTAGGTGTGTACCACTTGAGCTCTCTCATGTGCCATTGGTATTCACCTGTAACACACGTCCTGCAGGAACATTTACAGCTACACTTATGATGCAGCTTGGCAAATACAGGAACACAGAGTTGTAAAGTGAGTTTATCTCAGGCCTTACTTATAGGCCACAACAGCTGTGAAAGAGACAGGGAGTCTATAGGTTAAATCTTGAGAGCCAAGCCACACCGATGGATGTGAAAGAATATTGATATTTGATAAATATTAAACACTACAAACTCCAGATACTGAAGAGGATTAGGGCCACTATAAAAAAATAATTAACATTTAAGTCTGAGAAAAAAAAATCAGAATTTTTAAAGAAATTCAGAGTTCTGAATGTAATCTCCAGATTCTGATTTGTTTTAGAATACAGAGATTTAACCCAAGATTCTGCCTTCTTCTTAAAAAAAATTTTTTTTCCCCAGAATATTTGATTTTTGTCAAAATGCTGTTTTTTTTCCTTAGAATTCTGACATTTTTACAGATGTAAAGAAAAAGTTTGGTCTCTTGCTAAAAAAAAATCAGTGGCCGTATTTATCTTCCATAATAAGACAAATTCAGGGAAATTAAAATAATAATTAATATCTCTTTGCTACCCAGAATCAATTGATGTTCATTCTGTGTCCCATTTGGCAGTGGTTGGAGATCTCTGGAGTAAATAGAGTGCCGCAGTCCATAAATGCAGAACTGAGTTAGCATTGAGCACTTCTTGGTACCCAAGCCTGCAGCTATATGAGATTTAGAACACTGCTTTTGGATAAATGCCTGAAATAAGGTTTGGGGCGAACATGCGCAAGAGCTCTTAATACTAATGGGAAATAATAAAATGCATCTGATATTGACCACTTTTGACTCTTACATGTTTTTTTGTGTGTATAAAACTGTGGTTGCTAGCAAACTGCAAACAAGAACTACAAAATGTCTGGGGACCCGACTGCATGCATTTCTGATGGTTGATAATCAATAATTCATACACTGTTGCCACAGCCCCAAGCACCAGCTTGATCTGGACATTTGATTAAGAGGAAATTCTCAAACAAGACTTCACATAAAGATGTTATACATTGGAAACATTGTAGTTGCTTCTAAGTTGAACCACCATGTTGTAGTTCAATAGCAGCTAAATAATAGCTTTCTACTGTCACCCATAATGTTCAAGCTTAAAGGATTGTGAATAGTAGGTTTGCTTGATAAGATTATTTCAAAGAACAGAACACGCGAGTGTTTCTATGAACTGCAGAGCTTATTGTCAGCAATGATCCAAAGCACAGTGAAAAACCCCATAGGCTTTTGGTAGGTTTGCAGTCGAGGGAACTAGCATGATGCTAATTTCTAAAACAACACTGCAACACTGTACATCCTACAGCTTCCATGTCTAAACTCCAGCTGGTTTCTGCTGAAAATGCTTTGCTTACTTCATATTGAAAAAAACTTAATTCAGTGCCAATCAAAACCACAAAACACCTTTATTAAAACAGCAATATGTAGGATTTTAGTTTGAAGTGCCTGATACTCATTGAATGTCTCTGACTGAATCTGCTATTACTTCCCCCTCACAGAAATCACACATTTAAGGACAAGTGGAGAGATGCAAAACATGCAGACAACCAAATAACCATGTCAACTAACCAGAAGGGAAATAAACCAGATTTTGTGCAATTTTGAGTCCTCTGCCAAAGTTACACACTGAAGTGCTGAAAGCAGATAAAAGCTCAATGTGGAACGAGGGCAGAGGTCATTCGCTATGATGAAAGTTATTTTGCTTTTGGATCGACCTTGAACCTGCTATTATCAGGCTGCACAGTTACATGTTGTTGCTCAAAAAACATTTCTATCAAGCATTTAGTCAGACCATAATAATTAGTCAAGTATAAGAAAATATTCAGTAGCCAGATATGGAAAAAAGGGCCTCTCCCTGTGAAGATTTCCTCATCGGAAAACTAAGAAGCATGGACCAAAGCTTTCAGACACTATCTCACCCTCAGATCCCACGAGTATTGCAGCATATCCAGGTAGGTATCAGGCTCTAATCCAATCATTTCCACCCTAATGGATCTTATTCACAGTGAGTCTTGGAGCAATTATTGGGTGGCTAAAGCTTAGGGAAGCATATTTTGCACCCTTTTTCCTTTGTAAAGATATTTAAGCATTCAAAGATCCTTGAATTTGTGAATAAAAAAGCCATCTAAGGATCTGATCAAAGGTTGAGAAATTGACTGTATAATGGAATAAAGCCTCTGCACTCCTCCTCAGAATGATGCCAGGTTAATCCAAAGGGCACATGAGGCGAAGCTTTTTGAGTTCTGATTTGTTCTTCCCTCCTATGGACTATTGTCTCAGCTACCTTTGGGGAAAGAGGCAATTCTTTTGTATGCCAAACAAGCAGAAAACGGTGTTGCTCTGCCTCAGGTAAGAAGAAAACAAAGAGCTCAGTGTCTGACATCCAACCAGGAGGGGCATCAGAGCCTTACTGTCCCCCTCCCTGTGGACTCATTCTCCAAAGTGGTCCATGTAGCAGTTGGCCGGTACGTTATGTCCCTCTACCTCAACCAGCTGCCCAAGCAGTGGCTTACCATGTGTCATAAACACAAAGCAACACAATGCCAACAAACAGGCCAGGCACGGCGGTGTTGGATGACTGGTCTTTGTGTGGTGTGAAAGGCTGATGCTGCAGTTTCAGAGAACAGTGACAAAAGGCAGAATCAGGGGACCCAAAGGTGGACTTAAAACTCTGTCTTTGCCGTTGCAGAGTGTGCATCTATGCATGTGTTTGCATGCCAATAAGCCCCATCATACAAGGCTGGATTATCAACCAGGTAAAACTGACAACTGCTCCAGGACATGACAACTCAAGAGGCCAAGAAGGACTTCAGCCCATCTTACACCACGACTTTGTTAAAGTTATGCTGAGAACTCTGCTGTCATGCTGTCTTACTTTAACACCAAACCCTACAGAAGCACATTTCAGTGTGACTGTCTGGGGCTTTTCCAGAACTTCTGACAGTGGTGCCCAAACTTTGGCTCTTGCTTGAAGAGGGATGGTATGAAGTTATTGCGTGCACACGCGCACACACAGAAAATAATTTAAACACTTGAACTAAAAATAATAAAGTATGGAATGTGTTTTTAGACCTCTGATTTGTTTTTCTCTTTAAAACTGACTCAGCAGAGTGGCATCCCACAGTATGAAATGTCTTGACTGGTTTTAATGGACCCTAATTGTACATGTTTGACCGACTTAACAATTTTAAAAAAATTAGAGTACTTAACAGTTGCAAGAAAACCTCTTCACATATGAATAATGTATCAATCGCAAGAGGAAATGTTTAGGGAGTTTTTCCAATTCCAAAACATAACCAAAAATTTCATTTTTCAAACTTGATACAAAGTGTCCTATGCACTGTCTTCTCCGTCTTTGTCTTCCAAATAATTGTGAATTTTCTCCTTTAATAACCCCTTTGGTCTGAATGAAACTTCAGTAGCATATCTTGGTCTAAATATAGCACTGAAAACTCACCAGAGAAAGTCTTTGACTCTTAAAAAAACACCTCTAAGCATTTTTCTCAGATTGCTTTGTCTTGGTTGATGTTTTTTGAAATGTAATTTAACAACATAGCATCCCTACCCCTCTCTTTTGAACCTGCCAAAAAGGCCAATATGGAGGTTTGAAACTCTAGTTTTGCCGTAAATAGGGTTTCATTGCAGCTCTTTACAAAAAAGGAAATAAATATATATGTATATATGAAGCACAATATCTGACCTGTTAAGTATATACATAAGACTTTGCATCTTTTCTGCACTGCAGGAAGTAATTTTTTTTCTCAGCTGTGCATGATCATATTTGGCCCAACCTTTTTTAGATAACTAGGGTCCATGCCTGGACAGACCTACTCAGAAAAAAATTAGCATAAATGCCTCCTACTGGTAAGAGGGTACAATTTTATAGACAAGCTTGACGCAACAAGCTCCTGTTTCAAGAGGATTTAACATATTGAAATCTAATTAACAGTTCTGGTGCATATGAACAAGATCAGCGTTAACACTTAAAAAATATGTTTTCAAATATCTTGCTGTGCTATGGGGTTTAGTCACCCCTGTATTACTGTCTCCCCTATACACACCTTATTTTTTATTTATATATTTATATCTTTATTGGCTAATAACAATTAGTAAAAAACTGTATTTGTATTGTGAGATTGTAGAAATGATGTACCCTTTGATGGAGGTGAACAAAAGAGTGAGTGTTTATGTTTGAGTGTGTGAGGTGGTCAACTGACTCCTGCTTGAATATCTCATGCCGTCATGTCATCATGTGTTTTAGGATACCTGGATAAAGGAGCCATTGTTAATTGAATTAGAAACACCTGAGCTCTCACTTTGATATCAGGTCAAATCCTCTGCAGTGAAAACAGAAGGGGGTGGGCAGCAAATCAATTTTGCCCAGGGGCCCCCTCCCAGGTTAATCTGGCCCTGCCCCCCACTGCTGTCAACATGATTCAGAGTTGTCTTTGTTTACAACAATAAGCATCCACAACCAGGCAAACGGCAAACAATAACACAAGGAGTGGTGAATAATGATCACTTCCTGCTGCAGAATAAGCAAAAAACCCCAGCAAAAACTATCGAACTATTGAAAAATAAGTTTTATTTAAATCTCACGAAGAAGAATATACATTATATGACATCTGAAAACATATATAACCCGGCTCTCCCTCGCCTTATCTTCAGACTGGTGGGTGTGCTGCCCCCTGTGAAGGTGCCCCCCCCCTTAACCGCACGCCGTTGCCAAGGTTTCCGTGTACGCGCTGCCCGCGCGAGCGGAGCCGCGCGATTGTCATACAGTACAGCCAGACATGGCGGCGGATCTACAGCCCGAGTGGATTTCTTGTCTCCCTTCTTCCTGGAGTTATGGGGTTACTCGGGATGGACGCGTCTTCTTCATCAAGTAAATATCCCTCCGAAGACCCGCGGCTCGAGTTTGTTTTTCCTCCCGGTGCCGGAGCAGACAAAGTCACCGTGAAATAATGCCTGCCTTTTCCCTCTCTCCACAGCGAAGAAGCCAAGAGTACAACCTGGCTGCATCCAGTGAGCGGAGAGGCGGTGATAACCGGGCACAGGAAAACTCCAGGTAAGCTGGCACTCAGCGGCTGTCAAATTTCTCTCTCATGTTTCCAAGGACGCGGTCATGTCCGCATGTTGTTGTAGCGGCTCGTAACCTCAGACCCGAGTTAGCCCACGGTGCGACGCTCTGACATCCATGCTGCGTTTCTGAGCGCGTGAGTGGGCTCCGGTCGCTCGTGCTGTGAAAAGTGTGTCCACCTCTGCCCCGCTCGTGCCTCCTTTCGCGTTCAGGTCTTGGTCAGTCAGTTCAGCACGAGAGGTCCTGAGCACTTGATAACTTGAGCACACTGAAGAACCACTGACATGTGAAGTGATATTGAATTATTAAAAGTTTGAACACGAATGAAACACATGAGCTTCTGTTTTAAAACTGTAAATTCATGCAAAGCCTGTTGATAGAGAGCAACAGCTGCCATACACTGAAAAGCTTGTAACGGCCAGCAATAAATTTAGGGGAGACAAGGGTTGGTTGTCACAGTAGGGATGTTCCTGGGGGAATAATTAAAAACCTGTCAGGCTAGTCTAACATGATTTGGGGAGCTAGTACACCAAACACACTTGGTTCAGACCGAATGATCTCTGGTTTTATTTTTTGAAAAGTTTTGTTTATTTGTAATGAAGAGAAAGCTCGCATGAACTCTGATGTGGACCAAAGAACCAGAAAACAGAGTGTCTCAGTTCGCTTCCAAGCAGACGAGAGTTCGTTTTTCAGTGGGTGTGAAATTAATCTGAAGCTAAATAAAAAACAAACAAGGCAAGCCAACCAAAGGGAGGGAAACTGTGGCTTGGATTTGACCAAATATCACAACAGAAAGAAAGCTAGCAAAGAGTTCGCTGGCTATAGCAAGCAGAGTGATGCCAACATACGCAGCAATAACACAAGAGGTTTATTTATAAATTTTGATTTGCATTTTATTTAGTTTATTGTTTTATATTTCATTTATTAATATTATTTTATTCATATTTATTTTAAACTTATTTATAGTTTAGTTTATATCTTTCTGTTTATATCTTTCTTTTATCCATTGTTTAAACTACTACTGGAATCCCTGAGTGACTTTCCCAAACGGATTAATGAAGTTCTGTCTAATCCAATCTAATCTAATTGCTAGCAACCTCAGCCAGTGGTCTTCTCAACAGGTTGACTTTACAGACTTATACGGAATATGTTTACACATCACTCCAGTTAATATGCAAGTGTTACCAGATGCAGCCTAATTGAGCTTTATCTTTAATTCATTTATCTTCTGAACTGCTTTGAGGTAAACAATGGGGCGTCATAGTGCCGCAATGGCCCACATGGCAGAAACAAAGACCACAGATGATGAAATTTCACAACATTTTAGTCGATGAGATCAACTGTAAATTTAGTCGACTAAAAGTGTAAAGTGTAAGGGATTGTTTATGTTTCATTGAATTTCTGAAGTCATATTTTACACTTGGATAAAATGAAACATCTAATAACCCGTTATTGAGTGTATAAATGAACAGAAACAAATTTAACTTTTGTGTGAAATGCTATCACCTTTATTTAGGCTACCTGGCAGAGCATCTCAGTTACAATACCAGAACTGACAACAAGCAGTGTACCTGCTCTACATGAATATATCAGTTCATAAAGAGAGTAGCTCTGATTGGATCGCTTCCCAACTTATCCCACCACCATGAAGCTAAGGCAGCTGTGATTGGATGTCCCTCTTAACTCATCCAACCTTTCCACACAACCAAAGTAGCTGTGATTGGATATATTCTTAACTTGTCCCTACTTTCTACATGTAAAATTAGGTCTGATTGGATTAAGTCTCTGTCAAGCATTTTCATCTAGTTTTATTTGTTGACTAAACTGTCAGTTAATTTATTATCTAGTTTTTGTCTGGGGAAAAAAGGTTGTTGACGAAAACTATGACGAAAATAATTAGTCAACAAAATTAACACTGTTTTAGGTGTGAAAGTGACCTTAAACACTCAGAAGAGTGACCAAATAAGCACTCTATTCAACACAAGATCACAGTGTTAGTTGGTAAATTATGTGAGGCTGGTTTGCTTATTTGAGCTAAAGTTAGCTGTGCTAACAGTGCCAGGCTTTGGTCCCCACTGCAGGTCAACGTAGCTCTAATAATGTAGTTTGCCATTTCTGGATTCGAGTGGCACAGCAGGCTAATATGGGGGTATAATGTGACAAGGGTTGTTAAAAATATAGATAATAAGATAATCATATTTATTTAGTCAAAATTTTGCAGTGTTTTCAGCATTAGCGCATGAAGAGAGAAGCACACACAAAATATTTTCAGGTGAGTGAGTGACATGTACCAACCAACAAAAAGCAGAGACAAGCACTTTCATCTGACCTCTTGGCAAGAGTTTTATGCCAGCTAGCAGGGCTTAGCTTTCATTTGTGCAGTATATTTGGTGAATATTTTATATTTAAAGTTGAAGTTATCAATGTCATTGCTTATTTTATAGTCCCTTTTTAATTCTTAGTTTTGCATATATATATATATATATATATATGTATATATATATATATATATATATATATATATATATATATATACATTTTTATCTTGTAGTGCTGACTTAAGAAGCAATGCACAAAGGCAATTCCAATGTACCTGTACTGTTTTATACCTGTGCAACTGGCAATAAAATTTTACTCTTCTGTTAAGGGTTTGACATTAAGTGCCAAATATGGGTACATTTTCTGTTCTGCTGCTGAATGTCAAAAGGGTTGTTTGCCATGTGGCGGGTTAATGTCTGTACACAAAAATATGCTGAGCAAGTAAATTCTGACCTCTTCTTCACTCCATAATTTGAGTAAATAATCAGTTATTTAACATAATATTGATTTGCTGATGCTTAGGTATATGATTCAAAACCACAACATATTATTTTGGAAGGTCAGAAATGTTCAGGTCTGTGTTTTCTTTTAATCTACCTGCCACCCTGTCTGTTGAGTGAAAAATCTAAATTCAGACCCAGCAAGCTACCATGTCGCTCTAGCTAGCTAGTTGAAACTAGGCTGAGATAAAATCTTTCACTGTCTACTTTTTGATGAGTATTTGATTTTAAAATTACCAGTAATCAGGGAGCTTTAAATATAAAAACATATGGTCATTGATATTGCACAAAACTCTCAAGATGTCTTCTCAACTTAATGTTTTGTGTGTGCTTTTCACAGTTTCTAGATAGAAATTAGTGTGACACCAAGACAAATAAAGCGTCGTTTGGCTGTGAAGAGCAGCGTGAAATCCAACCAAAGTCTCCCCTACAAAATTAGTATCCTTTCTCCCTCCACTGGAGAAACCCTTGAATCAGTCTTAAACACAGTGTGTTACTTAGCTAAATTAGATCTTTGCAGTGTATTATAGGCTACTTGTGACGTTACCGTGCGACCAAGCATGTAGCAGCCTCCTCGTTCCACCTCAGGTCTCTGCAGAGCATTCCCACTCATGTTATTGAATCACTGCTGCATCAAGCTGCTGCTGAGGGCTGATCTACTGACCTTTCTTTGTATTAAACATCTCGGTATATTAGATCTGCTGTGCAAAGAATCTCACATGGACCAACGTTTTTGAAGAAAAAAAGTTATTTGATCTTCATTCTGTTTCTCACAGGAATCATCTCCAAATAATTTTTAAGGTCGTTGAGGCTAATTGCCCCTTGATTTAATATCTCCAGTGTAACATAAGGCTGTTTTTTATGAACCAGTATTAAGGTCTTAAATAGGGCAGGAGGGAAATGTCTTTTTAATCTAACATTTATACCATTATGGATCAAACAATTAAGGAAGTGAAGGAGATAAGAGTTGGTTTATTATTGTAAGATTTTTTTGTGCTTTTATTGATAGGAGAGAGATAGTAGATAGGCTTGTGAACGGGGGCAAGGGAGAGTAGGCGAGGACACTCTGCAAACTGGCCACAGGCTGGATTTGAACCCTGACTGACAGAAGCATGTAGGTCATGCCTGGTTGACTACAACTCCGCAAAACCAGCTATTATTTTACTTATTTCTTAAACCAACAGATCAAAACTAGAAGCTCATTTGTTTACATACATGCTTAAAAGTTTTCTCACTATTTCTATTTTTATTCATTTATTTGGATCCCTATTAGTGACTGCCAAAGCAGCAGCTACTCTTCCTGGGGTTCACATAATAAAACTCAATCCACAAAATACATCAGTGACATTGAAAATGCTATGAAAATTAAGACAGACAATAAAAGGCAGTTAAAACAGCAACCACCTGACAGTCAAAGTGACAGTCTCTTAGATGCCCATACATCAATTAATAAATTATGACTTAAACAGTTTTATAAATGAATGATTCAACTTAAGATTTGGATTGGATTTGGAAAGAACAGAACTACAGTTTAAGTCTTTCTAAAGGATAAGTACAAGATTCTGCATGCTAATTTAAGTTATACAATGGATAGACTTTTAAGATAATCTTGATGACATTAGATATTTCTTCAAAGTCCTTTTAAAAACAATTTTGCTGGTTAAACTATGATCAATTTCATATCCTATAAAAGCATATGTATGACCCTTTGTCTTAAGAATTATTTAACACACTGAATTTATTCTGAGCTCAACCATTGTCCCTCAGATTGTTGCTGTGCTGCTTAAAGTGTGAAAGCTGACATCATGTATTTGTCCACCTCTCCCTCTGTCACAGACTTGCCCACTGGATGGGAAGAAGGATATACTTTCGAGGGTGCACGCTGCTTTATCAAGTGAGTGTAACACCCTGCTGCTACAAGACACACACCCATCATAACACCGTGCCCTGTTTACAGTCTCTAAACATGCCACATACATATTCAAAGCACATTCCTCCTGCATGTTACCATGATTGCCTTAATTATAAACAAGACTTTATTTACTGCCTGCTTTACGATCTACAGTGAATGAGAAGCTTGTTCAGATCAGGTCTGCTCCTGAAAACATGCTCAAGACGTAAATATTGCATGGTTGTAAATTTGGAACCTTTACACTCTATTTCTGTACTGTAGAGGCCTATCACAAAAGTTAATGATTACTCAGGAACACTGTGCAAATATGAGGCCGACACGGGCAAAGTGTGGTCGCTGGCTTCTTTTCAGTTGTTTTATTTGTTTAGACTTACCCTGCTCAGAGTTAAGCCCACTTGTTGAGCACAGCCAACTTTTGTGTCATGACTGTCTGACGGTTAATGATCTCTTGCCCTTGTTGTTTGGTATGGTAGGATATTATTTTGTTTTTTCCAGATAGGGGTGCTATGTTGATACGTAAAACACTGATTAAACTGAAACTAAATAGATGCTTTTTTGACATTAAAGTCAGAAATATCAATTACAAGTTCCTTCTTTGTTTGCTAAAGATTTATTTTTGTGGCTTTGTGAAACAGAGTGAGTAAAAAAAGTAGGAAACTGGGGTGGGAGAATGGGTGAAGATGAGGGAAAGAGGCCACAAGTTTGGTTTGAACCCATGCCACCCATGTTAACTACAGCAGTCAATGCATGGGGAGCATGGACAGAACCCCTTAGCTCACGTCGCCCCTTAAATGCTTTTAAGATTGCAAATGCAACTTCAATTAATCAGTGCATTAATGTTTAGAATGAAACACCATTAACATATTCACACAATGCATATAATCTGACCTAAGTGTCACAGATAAGATATATCTTTGACTAAGGTTAAATGAAATAAGGGAAAAATATATTTGAACATCCTTCTGGGATTTTGTTTTGGAATTTTTCTGGCGGGATTCCAGATGAATACTGTCTTTTTATGTGCAGCAATTTGAAATGAATCTTAAACCGTTTTTTCCCCACAAACCACTCATTTTTTACATTGCACACTGCCGTTCTGAGCCACATTTTTTCATAAACTTTACAAGTAAAATTGTAGCTTATATTTGCATTACTTTGAGCCAAGGTTATAAACTGTTTCTCACAACCGTTAAAGTTTATTCTCCATATTTTTACTTAATCTGTCCGCACATAATCAAGGATTTTTCGATACCAATGCCATTATTAATTCTGATTATCGATCTGATTCTTTTACAATTTCCTTATCAATTTCTGCTGGTTTTCAGTGTGGACAAAAGTTGACCTAAACAGGTTTTTAATGGCAATAATGCCAAACACTTGACACTTCTGGTATTCATTGTCATTCTGCATTGATAAATCCTTCTGCAAGTTGATGGTATTTCCACTTAAGTTGTGCATTTTTTTGTCAAAAATTAAGCCACAGTTTTGACCACTTCTGCCGCCTGTCTGCCATGATTGTTGACATCTTTTTTATTTCTGCTGACTGTCTCTGATGAAACCCTGATGTCTTTGATTTTCAAGGCATGCAGAACCAAGTGGAAGGAGTTAATAAGGGAATTGATAATCGAAAACACTAATGATATTGATTTTTTTGAGGGTGTTGTTATGATTCTCAACTAGAACTAGAATTTTCGATTCCCACCCCTATGCACCAGAGAAGGAGTGGTTCTAAAGTGGGAGGCAGCAGAGTCTGCTGCTGTGTCTCTCCAGTAAGTTCACAGATGGAGGTGGATACAGGAGTGCTGTTTGTGCAGGTGTGTGTGTATTTTATGGTGATGCTTGATGTGGTTACAGAGATGTGTGGCATTACTTCATCAATTTGTAATGATGCCAAAGCATTACTTGCAAGTTATGACTCCTCATAGCTCATCAGATGTAAGCTGAAAGATCTTCCTTTTTTCTAAGTGTCACTCCAAATTTTCATTTCCATAAAAAGAGGCTTTAGGCTATAGCTCCACCATGTTAACTGTCTGCTTTCTTCCTGCTTGCCTGTAAGTGCTACACTATGTACTCTGTGTGTGGTATCAATAATTACAATTTCTGACAGAGGTGTGCTGTAATGAAGAGAAATGAGTGTTGAATTGTTTTGCAGATTAATTGGCTTTTGTGCTCTTATCAATGAAATAAATGAGTTTTGCTTTATGTTGCATTTGTGTGACTGACAATGCAGATTGGATTGCTGTGAAGACACAAATTAATGAGAGAATGCAGCTTATTCTGAATGCAAGGGGGAATACAAATGAGCGAATGGCTGTCATTTAAAAACAAGATTGAATGAATGTATAAAACAAGACTGTTTTTAACAGATATGCAACCCTGAGCATGCATTGTTATACAATGTTGCCTGATTTTAGATTTGTACCAGAAGTATGTATGGAGTTGCAAACATTTGCATGGTTTACCCTTTGACCTAGAACCAGTGAGCTGCCAGTTAACTTGTTTGCATGGTCAACAGAAAGTGTATATTGGTGTAATGGCACTGCAAGGGTAGTTCATGTTAAGTTTAAAAGGCTGTGGCCTGATTCTCACAAATCCACGCAGCCATAAACATCAAGATATCTGTTCTGATTACTGGGGGCATAAAAGCATATACTCTATAAACAATACATAACTGATGACATGTCTATAAAACTGTAGCCTTATTTAGTGCTGTTGCCACCCTTCTGATTAAGCCTCTGTTGCCTATATTTCTTGACACCAGGGGAGCAATATTGGACAGTTTACTCAGCCAGGAAGGCAGAAAAGGTTCAGCATATCTGACTCTAACGTTTGATAAATGATGGGAAACACTAAAAACTGTGTTATGAGCTATACTGGCAGGTATTGGTTGCTACCTCTGTCAAGGATGTAATGTTTTTGGTGGCGTTTGTCCATATTGTCTGTGAGGAATGTGAACCCAAAAAGTGTTCAAAGGATTTTGATGAAATTGGTCATGGCTCAAGGAGGAAGTGTTTTGATTTTGGTGTGTTTCCCTAATACCTCAACAAGTTCTTGATGGATTTTGATGACATTTTCTGGAAATGTTGGTCAAGGCACAAGAAAAAAGCTGATCCAAATATGGATGCAGATCCAGGCATTTTGGAAAGTAATGTTTACATTGTCTAATAGGGCCGTTTTTCACCTTTTCTCTAGTAACTCAAAAAGCTCTCGACTAATTTTGACAAAAATTTCAGTGAATGTTGGCTAATACACAAAAGAGATGTGATAAGATTTTGGTGGTGGTCTGAATAAGGATGCAGTTGATCCAGGAATTTTCTTTCCACCAATAGGGCAGTTTTCCCACATTTTCGCCAATAACTCAGCTTGTCAGAAATGCCTTTGCAGAGGTTTGTGTTCTCAGAGCCCTTCTTGTTTTGTTACCGGATTTTGGTAAGCATCCTTATCTGTTCTACTATTTGGTCTGCAAAATAGAAAAATGTATTTGGTGAATGCAAACACAGTATTTGAGAAGTTTGATTCCATTTCCTCTCACTGATATATAAAACAGCATGCCCTAAGTACTTGCAAACCTGCAGTATTTGAGACCTCTTATCTTATTTCTTCTTATTGATTTATGTTAACATCATGGCTGCCGTATGTTCTTGCGGGCAGGAGAAAATCTGACACATCATCCATGTCCACTCAAACATTTATCTTCCTCAGGTTGAGCCCCTTGCTGTTTGAAGGCCCGGATCTGCATGAATTACATCAGTAGTGGGCCATGTTACATAGCTGCTTTTCTACATCTTCCTCTCTGATCCATTCTAAAGCATGTGTAATGAAGAGAGACCACAAGCGTTATCATTCACTCTGCGCTGATTCATCATCTATCATCGGCGTATTTCACATCTCAAGGATATAAGTGGAAATATGCAGTTGTTTTGCATGTCTTAATGAAATGCTTCCATCACACAAAAGGTTTAGATATTTCACAGATGAATTCATCTGCCAACACACAATAATGCCTCTGTATGACTGAAGTCATTGCAATACACAGGCTGTGAATTTAGGATATTATGCCTTATTATCCCCACTCAATCCCCCCTCAGCTTTGACTTCCTCATGAATTTTAGGAGCTTTCTGTGGCAGGTTGCCAGGGAGTAGGACTGAAGTGCAGTCTTTTTATATTACAGAATTTTATTGCAGCTTCTCTGCACAAAAAAGACATAGTCTGGAACCACAGTCATTAGTTGATCTCTGTGATTCTGGCACAGCTTAATAACATGCTAATGTTCTCTGTTAAACAAGTCAGAAAACTAATCACATCGTTCCCTGCAGAGCGTGCAGACTGCATTTTCGAAGAGAGGGAAAAAACATCCCTTGTACGTTTTAGCTATTTTGGACTCATCTGATGTTTTAGGACAAACTAAAAACTGGATTTAATTGTAATCATTTGTATTCATTTGTTGTTTGTCCACTTCGGTTAGCTTGGGCTTGCAATGTTGTTAAACTTAACCCTCGTTGCTCTATCTCTTCAAATAAGTAAGCTGTCATGGAGGTCACTGGACTACAAGATAAACCAGCTGTTAAACAGAGGATTAACAATGTGCGCTGTGCTGATTAAGGGAATCTGTGTGTGGTTCAGATTAGGGCTGGGAAATATGGACCAAAAGTCAAACAATACACAAAATATGTCTTAGAGCAATTGCAATTTTTTTCACAATACCAGAATTCTAAACTCTAGATGAAGCAAATAATGTCTTTTCATGCAACAGTCTGTAGCAGGATGGGAAAACTGGTAACCAAGGGGGACACATCACTGTTATCATTGAAGCCAGAGGGACAAATTGCTGGATATACTCTCAACTCTTAGTGTATTGATTGTTTATTAAAGACTGTTTTACCAACACTTTTATTTAAATGCATTAAGTAATGAAAGGGAGTCTGCCAGAAATTTTATAGCCATTTACAGCTCTAATTTCTTGGAAATATATCTGTGTGACCCCTCCTCTCCCTCAAGGCTGCCAGTCACCCAGCCCTGCTCTATAGCAACAAAAATGGATGTTTTAAAGTCTTTGTACACCAAGTCTGTTTTTCACAGATGCATTTTTTGGAGTCATTAACCAAAAAGTAGCCACAGACATAAATGTTACGCTCAGATGTTTATTTATTGCAAGAATTTGCAGTACAAGACAAAACACTGCAATGATAAGTTTGTGGTTATTTCACTTTTTTTAAAAAAAATGAGAAATTAAAGACCTGCTCCATCCACTCCTGCCAGAACCATTTAGCTGCATCAGACGTGTGCGTCACAGCGTTGTTTAAGCCAAGTGCTAAAACCTTTTTAGAGAGTGAAAAACATGACTCATGTAACTCTGAGCACAAATTTTGGCCTTATCACTTATGCTCTGTGACATTATGATGATGACAAAACTGTTTATGCACACATTTCTGATAGGTGGAGCAAGCAACAGAGAGAGAAGAGGGATCTGTATGTAGACTGGCCATGCACACATATTTTCTATAAAAGCCCTTAAAATATGTTCTGCATAGTATGGCATCTTTAATGATCTTCAGGCCTATTTATGTTTTACCAAATGACAAACAGCACTCTTCAAATGTCCTGATGGTAACTTTGGAAAAGTTAGAGGAAATGTTAAGGAGCGAGGGAGGATCAGTTATCATTATATTACTGTCTGGTATGGTTGAGCATCAGACTTGGCTTTTTTTTGTTTTTTGGCCAATAACATCATAAACTGTGTCAAAGAAATTATATTATCTTACCCCATATCTGACTTGAAAATATATTCCTATTGTTAAACTGCCACACTAGTTTTGCTAGCTTATAGCTGAACTTCAGGGCCATGTGAGCAAATAGACTTACTGCAAAATATACTAAACATAAACAGCGATCTATACCTCGTTGTTGATGCTTGTTGTTCCTCTTCTCAGCCAGAGCAAACTCGAGAGGGGCTTAACCCTTTGACTGGCATTGTAACCATGTGGTTGACTTTTTGCTGCATTACCACTGTATTTAAAATTGGAAAGCCCACCTCTGTCTGTTTTTCCTTATTCACCTCTCTGAACAGTGTTTGCAACACCAGTATGTATCTACTGGCAGGCACTGCTGTAATATAATTGTTCGTAAACTAGAAAAAATCGGAAGTGAATCGTTGCTGCATCGCTCCTCAGAAATCTAACAGTAAGAGCAAACATCCGAGTAAGAGAAAGTCTTTTCAGATATTTCCAGATCCTCCATCTATCATAATTTAGTTGAAGGAAATAAATTTGATGATAAAAAATGTATCTGTGATTCCTCAGAAAACTGGGTCAACAGCTTCATATCTAAATTTTGCTCTCTGTGATGTTTTCATACCAAAAAAACAAAAAAATTGTTGCAGAAATGAAAGAAATCCATTCATGCCCAGGATAACCCTTAACAGGCAAGCCAACCAGCAGGTTGACCAACATATGTGCTTCCCGACTGGGTAATCTAAAAAATAAAACCTGAATTGTTGCTGAATGAAGAGGAAGGAGCACAACAAATACCAACAAATTTGTTGCAAATGTATTTCTAAGTTTGGAAATCAAAGGGTTAAACACCACATTTGGATTTATCTCTATAAATAGGGAAGTACCACAGAATTACCTAATGTGTTAGCAATGTGCTATCTAAACAGTCTGTATTTGTTTACATTAATAGCTTTTCTTAGTTGCATAACAAACACATTTCCCTTTGAAATTTTCTGCCCTCACAGTTTCAAAGATTATGGTACAGGCGAAGTGATTGTTAGGCCGTGCATATTTCCCGCTATCGGAAAGTATGTACTCAAGTGTGTATGTTTGACTTACTGCGTTCATGAGAGTTTAAAAAAGATTCTCAGAATTGATGTTTCTTTGTAATGAATCAAAACGGGTATGATTTTGTTGTATGATTTTAGCTAGTATTGAATCAAAGTTTAAAACTGTGTTTCCATAACATCCCTGCTCTATATTTACCACAGCCTGTAGTTGCATGACTACGCCATAAAAGAGCCATTTGACCTTATTTGTTTGTCTAGAAAGACGCAGCTGAACCATATGTGATTGTTTAGTCGCCTGTTTTTATTATCAACACTAAAAATAAACAAACTGAACAAGCTTCATATTCACTGCTGTGTTAACTGAGCTTGTTCTTGGCTGATCTTTAGCAAGTAGTATACCAAAACAGAGAAATAGCCCTAGGACACATTATCTGATCAGCAATGTGACTAAAACTGTGTCTAATTAAAAACAATTTTAGAGTAGAGCAATGTGGCAGAGCATTGAGTGGAATAATGTGATTTAGAGAGCATCCAACCAAAAGATAAATGCTACAGTTCAAAAGATAGCCCTGCTCTGTCTCTCCTCAGTATGGCATGTCACATTTCTCTCTCATATTGCTAATTCTTTCTTTCTCACTGTCACTCATCTGTGAGGTGTGTCACTCATGTCTACCAGTTATTTTTTTAACATGCATTGAAGGAATTAAGTAAAACCTGAACTATTTCATTCATATTATGTAGAGGGCTTGTATGAAATAATAATATATCCACTGTATCTCTTGGTTTGACAGCACAGTTTAAATGAAAGCAGGGGGAGTTTTTGAAGTCAAAAGCAGGAGCTTATCTCATGTTTGTGGCTGCAGGCTTGTTTGTATTATTTTATTTAGAATTAATTTCTTCCAGGCTGTTCACTTGCCCAAGAGCTTTCACCTCTGCTACTTCTCCTAACCAGAGCTTTGAGTAATGCAGCTTTGTGGTCACGTAGTTGTGTCTTTTTCAGTTATAAACAAGTCACAGCACAGGATCAGTTTGACAGACCTTATAGGGCACTTTTATTTTGTGCATCAACCTGATTCGCCTCATCGCTTATCCCTTTTTTTTTGGTTTTCTTGTAGGAATCATACTTAGTACCCAACACATTTTTCCTTTCACCTCTGGCAAGTTTCCAGGCCAGCTGAGTTAGTACTAAAATAAGAAATGAATACACTGGTGGCCACTGAATGCTCAGAGTGCCATCACAACTGGACGGGGATATTTGACATGGAAATAACAAGCCTCCTGTTGTCAGCTCTGTGATGCAGCATGACTTTCCAAACTCTCCTCTGCTTTTAGTAGTCCATTGTTTTTCTGCATGCAACTGTCTCCAGAGTAAAACTTTTCTTCTTAACTGTGATAAAAAGCAAAACAAAAACAGACAGAGCCAACAACTATTAACTCTATGTCCTCCTTTGTTGTTGTGTTGGACATCACAGCAGTTTCATGCAGCCCTGCTATGACTAACTGCCATGAGGAGGTATTTTTATCAAAGTATACACTGTAATAGGAAATGAAGGGCCAAGTATCAAAACTGAGCTGGTGAAAGCAAAGTTGAGCCAATACAGCAAATAGAAAAGCATCATTACTCCCCGAAAAGTCTGACATGTGCTTTGACTGTAGACAGGTTGGTGATGTGTGTGAATCTAACCTTGCAGTGCACCTGGATCTGCCTGATTCATCGTCAGATAGATCTATTGATTGAGCTGTGTCTGACGGTGCACGGCCCAATCAGTGTCCATTAAAGCAGAACAAGACAGAAGCTACTAGCGTGATGCCAGCAGGGAACATTGTCTCATACAGAGATTAGCATAGACGCTAACAGCTTCTGTATCAGTTTTGTCACTTTGGGATTGCATTTATTTATCAAATATAAAAAAACAGATAACAACACTGAAAACATTTCTTGATTGAAAAGATATTTTTGCTACACTTCTGACAGTTGTTGCTTGTATTGTTGTGGCTCATGTTTTGTATTGTACACCACGGCAGTAGTGGTACTACAACATCTGACTGGGCCACAATCAATGTGACTGACAGGACGTTTGTTTAATCATCTGCTGGATATACTTTTGAAAGGTTCTCCCCTACCCAAAGACTTTCTGTTGCCCAAAAAGACTAAGTAATGGAGATAGATGAAGCTGAGCATTGCGTCTTGTCTGTAAATTGGAGATGTGCTGTTTGGCCATGCTGTTGGGTGGAGGGATGATGACATTTTTAGGGAATGTTGGTCATGGCACAAGAAAGACGTGGTCACATTTTGGTGATGATCTGAATCCGGATGCAGATTCAGGATTTTTTTTTTTTTTAATATTCGGGCATTTTTCCACAGTTTTGCTAGTATCTCAGTAAGTTTTCAACAGATTTTCAGGAAATTTACAGGAAATGTTGTTCTATGTTGGCACAAGGAGGAAGTGATAGGAATTTAGCTGTGATCCGAATCGGGATACACATTGTGGGATTTTTTTAAAGGATTTCTTAACAATGCTAGATAGGTTTTCCTCATTCTTCATTTTTTTTTAGAATATTGATTAATCTAATTAATTTTTATTTCAGAGGGAACAATGTAAGTTGATGTACATCAGCAAACAGCAAATGTAAATAAGACAGATTATAGCCATTGTCTAATTTTAATCTGTCAGCCTGAGTAGATGTTCACTGAGGAGGAAGAGCTAAAAGACACCTTTATCAAAATTACATTCAAAGAAAGAGCAAAGCTAACATAACTTAAACATAACATAACCTAACTAAAACATAACTTACATACAGTATTATTGCACATTCTCTAAGTCTGTTGCACCGAATAGATATACAATAGAAGTACACTCCTGTAATGTATAATGAAACAAATAAACTACCAAAGTGCTATCATGATGACAGTGTTCCTTGTCCCACTGTAAAAATTTAGGATTTCTGTGTTCATAAACTTTTTTAATAGTGTGTAGAATTAGTCTTCTTGATTCTTAATTTAGCATTTTGATACAAATAATGGTCATAATGAACCTTTAGTAACAGGCTTTGTAAGACCGTGCCTGTTTCTTTCCTTGTGACTCATTGTTTTGAGCTGTGCTGAAAAGTTTATGCGATGCTGTCTTGGACAGTCCTCGGGGCATTTTGAGTCGTAATGTGCGACTGCCAATAGAAAGCTCTGAAAAGTTGCCAGAAACAATTAGCCTGATGACAGCTTGAGAAAAGAGATGTTTACAGTAAGCCAGTATCAATTCACCCTCTCTTTGGTATTGTCAAATTTTGAAAGCTGAAGGTTTTATTTTTCATTCTTTATACACAAAAGAAAGATGTAAACAGTTTAATCAACAACAAACAGCTCCGCTTCCTCTTGTTTCCAAACTCATTAAATAAAGACTTGATCATCGATTCATTTCATTGACTCAGTCTTTTTCGAGCCTGTAAAATGATCTGGCCCTCTCCCATGTTGGCTGTGTGGCTTGGCTGTTACCATCAGGTTACACAGTGTGAGCATCAAGCAGCAGATTGTGCTGACGCGGACTGTCCCCTGATGGGATGTGATGGAGAGGATGGTGCAGATTGTTGGTGCGATCGTGTGGACTAGAGGCACAAGATTTGATTCATTTACGCTGCTCTGAGTTTTGAATGAGTGAAGGTCAGTGCAGATGGTAATTGAATCAGTCAAGGCTTAATGCTTTTTTCAGACCAAGCAGCAGTCTTTGAGGATCTGGGTTGTTTGCAGGTGTCCCAACGCCAGCACAGTTTTTTCTTTCCTTTAGGGAACTATGTGTGGACTACCTGCACCCACCCACAACGGGTAGTGATGAGGCCAATATTGATCCGTAGCCTATGTTATATACACCCAGGCCTTAGTGATTTGATATCAATATTCTAATTTAAGAAAAACAAGCTCCGAACGGATCTCCTTTCTTGTAGGACTCACTCTGAAGACAAAGACAACAGGAGAAGGACATAAAGGAATTATGGTATCTCATCATTGTTGCTGTCATAGACCATACTTTGTCTGTGTAGATAATAAAGAGGTGGCAATCTGCAAATTGTCTTCCTATTTACTAAAATGCAACCATGTGTAATTCCTGCCAGTTTGTTCTGACAGTTTAGTTTCCAAGTTAGACAGGAGTTACAGGACTAAAGAACTTGAACAAATATGGAGATAAAACTTTCAGCAACAGCCCATTATTAAAGGTAATTTTAGCGTTAAAGGTAGATTTTTTTTTTTTGGTTTGTTTGGGGGGGGGCACATCCACATATGTACACAACATTGACAGCATATTTACAAGACCATCTTGACTTCTTCCATCATACTAAGGTGATCTTCCAAAAAACGTGTTTTTCCAAACAAATGAAGTAAAGCTTGTTTTGCAAAAAAAAAAGAAAAATTGTTAATAAACCAGGTTTTCTTAACAGATGTTATTTAGCTTTTTTAACCAATTATATTAAATGATTCAATCAAAAATTACCTTGTTTTCCTTGCTAAAAATGTTACGTTTTCCATGCCAATCATATTAAATGTTTCTCTATCAATAAAACAAAGTTGTTTTATTTCCCAAATCATACAATCAAATTTTCTTGATTATTAACTATTAGGTTTGTCCAACAAAAGTATCTAGTTCACAAAACCAATAATAAACTAAGCGTGTCAAACCAAAAGTTTCTCTCTAACATCCGGTTTTAAGTTCCCATATTGTCAAGCTTTTCTTATAAACAGATAATACCAATTATCTCAACTCATAAGATAAAACTTTTATGTACTTATGTATATTTTCCAAACAACTATAGAACAGTTATATGTTACACAAAGTTTTCTTAACAAATAATAATACTTTTTAAACAAACTTTTTTACACTTTCCATAAGGGTTTCACCAAGTATTTGTAAGCTTTATTTTTTTCATGTTTAATTTGTCAACTGTAAAAAAAACCCCATCAAATTAACATCAAGATCTTCAGCAATTATTCCTAGTGTTAACCACTTACATAATTTGCTGGCCAAACTTGATGCAAGTCAAATGGACGATTAAGTTTTGTACCCTAAATATAATCTGGCACCACAGGCCTTTAAGAGTGATTAAAATGTTTAATCAGTTCAAGTAACAAGTGCACTGAGACAGCTGTGATGTGACTTGAAAACTAAGTTTTGATTCACATCAGTTTTTGGCCTCCTGGTAGAATCATAGGGACCCAAACATTGTCATATCAGGAATATTGTGTAAAGGCGGCTGCACTGTTGTACAGAAAATAGACACATGCACAAAAACATATCATGATGTTGTTAAATCTTCTCAACTGCTGTGGCTAATTAAGGAGACATTGATATTAGTCAAAACCTCTTGCCTATTAGCGCTCATACATTCAGAGTTTTAAGCCAGTGGCTCCAACCAGACTCTGCTTTAGTCCTCCAGGAGTTAAAACAACGCTCTGTACATCAGACGGACACTTTTTGTTTCAAGTAACCAGTCCCTCGCTTTGTACCCTGTGTTAAGAGTCAGGCCCTCAGAGACTCAGCCCTTTCTGAACTACACCTGTGCAAAACTGCAGCTGGTTAGAAGACAAAGAAGATGTACAAATTTAAGAGCATATGCAAAATACTGCAGCACGCACAGGCTCTGTGTAGCTGAAGAGCAGATTAAGTCACTGGTTGTTTTATTTTCATCACATTTTCTTTGTTTTGCTCTCTTGGGAGTGAATTCTGCAGCCACACAGTGTTCAGTATCTGCGCCGTTAGTTTATTTTTGTGACGTTAAAAGTGTTTTGATGAGACTGCCATCTGGCAGATTTGTGTTTTCCATTTTATCTCAGTTGCTCATAATCCCACATTTTTACTTAAGATGCGGGACATGATTTGGCCAATTTAGTCAGTATTTACTCTTGATGTCTGTTAATGAGGATTCTTGGCCTGTGAGAACTTTTCAGAAGCATGTACCAGGATAAATGGGCCAATTTCAGTTTTGCCTCTGAAGAGGATTAATACATCAGGAGAGTGATGACCCTAATTATAATTTGGCTCATGCTGTGTTTACAGCAGCGTTCATAAGAGGACAGGTACAGTTCTCTAGTTCCCCTCCTTTAGTATCTATTTTTGTCTCATCAGTGCTGTGTAGCAGCAGTCCCTAACCTTTTTGCACAGACCTTTTTCATGTAAGACAACATTCTCAAGAACTAGACGCAAGGGAGCATAAAAACAAGCAAACACAATGTGCATAATAAATAACTCTCCATAACTCAGGAACCATCGGAGCAGTGAATTTATTTACCTGAAATACTACAGAAAAAAACAGTGTATTGGTTCAACTTTTAAACATGTTATCTGGTGTCTTTTAGCTGAGTGTGTCGCTGTGTTGGTATAAGTTTAGTTTTAATAAAAACATATCCTTAGAGGATATTTTTTCCATTGTAATGAAAAACAAAACAACTCAAAACACAAGGGGGCTCTTTTTTTTCTGCATCTGCCGTCATAACAATATTTAACAATTCAGTTGGCTGAAGTCACCTGATAATACAGTCACATACTAATCCTTAACACTAGAATTTTACATCCATGCAGGAATTATAAGCTGTTATTTGTAATTTATAATAATAATTTTTCAAAATAAAACTCTCTGCAGAAGGGCTGCACATTATTTTGTGTTTCCACCATGGTTACGATCTTCTCTTGCCTGACTGATCTCTGATATCAGCCTCAACAAATAGAGCATTTAACACAGTGCATGCACACTCTATGTGCAGCGCAGGCTACAGACGTCACTGCTCCAGTCACAGACTTACTGACATGACATGTAATGCAGATGCTCAGTTAGATGAGGCAGATCTTCAGTGAGAGTTTTCCTGCAATCAGCAGTCCCTAATCCTGCTGCTCTTCAATTCCCTGACTGAATATATAGAGTGTTAATGGATGTTGTGATTGTTTATGTCACAGTTGTAGTTGTGTGCTGGTGTCTAAAGAACATCATGACATGACATGATATATCATGATTTATTCTGATATATGGTACTGTGACTCATGTATCAGAATATGTATAGTATTGCCAGATTCTTGCAAATACACACCCCGTGTCTCAGCCTTTCCCTGCAGTCCCTGTCAGTCAAAGAAGGGAAATAAATATTTTTTATATCTCTGTATGGCCTGTCAGCAAATAACCTAGCAGCAAACATTTTGGCCAGTGGCAGGAGGCTACACAATAAGACAGCTGACATCCTGTTTTAAAGGCCAGTGAGTGAGCCACAAGTCCAGGATGTGTCTCAACACCTCATCCTCACTGTGCCTCAGACCAAAGTCTTTCCTGTTTGCTGCCCGATCATTAATGTTTCATTTAATGACATTTTGTCAGAGTCCTTTGAGGGTAATTATCTTCTCGTGAGTGCTCATCACTTTAAAGTGCAATATTAGACATAAATATTGTACCAGCCTGCTCTGCAGCCAGCACTTTCATTAGACAGTTCACTTCTGCTGCTGCATAATTCATCATCCAGAACAGAGGACAGCGTGCCCATTGAAAATTCAACAATCATGGCAAATATCTCTCCGCTGTGTCCACATAAGCTCAGGGCTCCTATTGAGCTTTGGAGGCATACACACACTTGTAGCTTGTATTTTTGAAGTAGGTGTTTCTAGTTTGTGTGAAATCAATTAAAATTCAGTTTAGTCAGTTTTCTGTTGTGTGTAATAAAAAATCACTTTCTGATGACTGTGCTGGCTTTTATTGATTACGGTTGAAAACTTCATTATGTCCTGACCCTGCAGTTTCAGGGAAAACAACATCCAAGCACACTGAGCCCATTTTAAAAGCTTTCTTTTAAATTGTTTTGCCAAAACAGCATTGTTTTGACATTCCCATAGAATTTTTTATAGCTTCCTGACAAAGACAGGTCTTCTTTTTAATTTTCTTCTTGCTTTGAGGGAAAAGTCTTATTCTTATGCTGATGATAGCAGAACTGTTCAATTCCAGCCTGCACCCTTGAGTGATTTTTCGTTGACAGGATGTAATCAGTTTTGCCTGCTGACGTCCCTTGAATGTTTTCAGACCAGTACTATTAATTTTTATCATAATTTTCACTGACAAGATGTCACTATTGACAGTCATTACAACTGACTTTCAAAATGAATAAAGGTAGTCCATTAAAGATGCATAGTAGTGGATTTTTTTGTCTGATTTACAATATGTGGATATTGACAAACTTATATTTAGCTGATACCAATACCCTTACACAATATATGAAAATTACTGAAATCAGTTATTTGGATAACTCTGTCAGTAAATAAAATGTATATTTTTTTATGTTAAAGCAAAACCAAGCCTCATCAGCACTTTGAAGAGCTACAAACAACAATGATACAAACTGCCGACGGATAATTAGCCTTGTTTTTATGGACCTGATGCTTAAATTAAACTTAATCATCATAATTTAGCAACATGTTTCACAACTTCACAACTTCCTGCTAATTTACAAAACAGTATTATGGGCAGTAAATATCTGCAATCATTTTCATATCAATTTTCATTTTTGGATATTAATCATAACTTTTGAAGCAATTATACCAACATCACATGGACAAGGATTCATGTTTGTCTTGCTCTTTGTTTTCATGGATAAAAGAAAAACAAGCATTCATGTCAGTGTACCAAACTGAGGATGCAACCTGCTGTGATGCATCATCACATCAAACTGAACTGCTGACAGGAAAATTTGATCAAACCAATATTTTAGACCAGTGAAGATAAACAGCCCTATTTTTCTGGTAACCTCTCAGACTGTTTCTCTAAAACAGTTACCTGCAGCAGGAAAGAGCAGCAGTGAGAGGAAAACAACACTTTGAAATCTGAAAAATGTTCTTTCCTTACAGCTAAGGGCCGTGCTGGGCTCAGGGTGCAAAGCACTCAATCTTAGCACTCACAAAGAAACTCTCTGATTATAATTCACATTTAAAAATGATTTTAGACATAAGAGTATTTACCCTAAAAAGTGTTGGTTCATAAACAGAGAAGTTTGGTTTGCCTTTTCAAAGCATATAAACAACAAAGTGCTAATGCTGCACTGTAAAGCTTAAATCCAAAATGCATACCATGACAGCAAGGTGTGAAAAGAGTGTCAAAGTCCTGCCATAAAAATGTAACAGTGGCAACTTACCCAAAAGAAGAATTTTCCAACCAAACATTAAAACACAAATGCACAATCAAACTTTTTAATGCGTTATTGCTATGGAATAACAATAATGTTACAGCCAGATTAATTGCCAAACTTGATATGTTACAATTGAGGATTTATTAAAAAAACAGTGCCGACTATTTTGTCTTGCTGTTAATTTTATTGTCTTCCCCGTAGGACCAAAACAATTATGTCATACACTTGACCTTTTGCCATATTACCATCACAAGACGTATTTTTTCATCATCTAAATGTTTGAATAGTGAATTTTAGAAATTACATATATATTTGTTTACTTCTGTTGACCCCCCATACTTTGGGAAACGTTGCTCTAAGGTTGCTTTCACATACAAAGTTCATCAAACTGTGCTCTCCAAACCATGTCCCAAAACTAAAAAAATGTCTAAAGTTGCTTTCCTGAACAGGACAGTGAATTCACTGTACTCCAGGGGCCGCCAAAGTCTCTAGATCTTAATCCAATAGAGCACCTTTGAGATGTGGTGGGAAATTCGATTTTGCATCATGGATGGGCAGCTGACAAATCTGGAGCAACTGTGTGATGCTATCATGTCAGAATAGAGCAAAATCTGTGAGGAATGTTTCCAGAATCTCATTGAATTTATGCCACATATACTTGAGGTAGTTGTGATGGCATAAGGGGGTTTATACCAAGCACCAGTATGGTGTGCCTAATTAAGTGGCCACTGAGTTTATTTCAGCCTCAGGGGTAAACTTTGGGATAATCCTTATAATCAGATTAAAAAATAGTGAATCTGAGCAGGCAGTCAGCTCTTGAAGTTGCTAACATCCTTCAGAAAATCCACTGACTCAGTATTCTTCAAGGTAAAAGTCAAGTAGCATTAGAATAGTCATAGCTTTGATTGGCAACTATGAAGATACAGAACAATGTGTCTTGGAAAAATGTTTCTTACAAACTGGAGCTAAACAAAGAAAGTCTACTCGATTGATATGAGCTTAAAATGACAGTTGAATTAGAAAATGTCTCACCAAACGTATGGACATCTGTGTAGATTCTCATTCATCCAGGTCATGGTTATCTTGAAGATTCAAACAAGGCAACTGGACTGTGTAGAGTTACTGGAGAAACCTTCTCTTAACAGAGGTGGTGGACTCAGACACAACCTCTCAGCCACATACAATGTAGTGCTAAGCTCTCTCCCCAGGAAGTTCTCCGAACATTCACACCTGGGCACATGTGACCACAACACCTCACATGACACTGGGGTCCACATTCAAGATTTTCTGCTGCTTAACAGAAGGTCTTTTCTTGCCGCCAAGATGGAGGGATTCATGATTGGCTATATGGATTCATGTTGGGTGTTGGATGTATATATTTGTATATATATGTATATGTGTATTTTTATATGTATATATGTATCTATGCATATATGTGTATCCATAATATGAAGAGCTTTGTGCTCTATTGTAAAGTGTCTTGAGATAACACTTGTTATGAATTGGCGCTATACAAATAAAGATTGATTGATTGATTGATTGATGACAGGGGGAGTTTACCAACCCATTCAGGGTAACGACTCTCAGGGGTTACATCACCCGGTGATAAGTTTCTATGAGTCGTTCTCCAACTCCTCCCCTTCCTTTGTTGTTGTTTTGTCCTCTAGCAAGATAAATATCTGCTTCCAGCATCAGCCATTTGGAACTGAAGAAGCTTCTTGGATGAGAAGTGAAACGTCTTCCCAACAAACTCTACACAGTCCAGTTACCTTGTTTGAATCTTCAAAAGTATGGACAGTTTTCAAGAAAGAGAAGCTTCACATCATCACTGAAAACTTTCTTCAAATACCATTCTTGGAAATAAATGTATCACTTGATAACTTTGGCTCATACACGACTGCTCATGTGCAGTGAATGCATAATGAGTCCTGGAGATGGGCTGGCAGGCAGAGATGCATGATAAACAATTTGGTCGTTACATTTGTTTGCAACGGACAAGACAAGTGATTTTTTTATCCACTCCATTGTCAAGGAGAGACTTTCAGAATAATATGAATAATAGTGCAGCCAATTATTCAGCCACCCTGCTACTTACTGCCTAAAATGTTCACTTTTTAGCCTTTTGACTAGAATTTCTGTTCATGTCTTCCCTGTTCTCTCGAGTATTAACTCTGCCTTCACAAACCGTCACTCTGACACTTTGAGGCATCTTCTCGGACATCTGAAGAATGGGCCAACATGTCCCACTTCGAGCATGGAGGATTTTTTTAGTACCGTATTTTATCAATGGCATCAATTAACATGTGCCAGAGGTTGATCGGAGTAATGAACCTGCACTGATCATCATTTCTGTCTAATGTTGGTTGCAGAGCTTCTGTTTGACACAAGATTGAAATGTAGTCTCAGTCATGACATTTTCTCTGTCAGTCGTCCATAACTGTTGGACTCACATTGATAAAAGACCTAAAAGCTCTCTGTTCCTCTCTCTAGAGAATAACACAAGCCTCCATCTGTGAGTAAAGCCTCATATCAGACTGTATTATGTAACCCTGAATATCCAGTCAGAGCAGTGTGAAAGAGGGAGAGAGGTGAACAAGTGTGTGGACTCTTCACAAAATAGAGATGTGGTATTAATACTTTCAGCGATCCCTTTTCACCTACTCATTTAAAGCCATCATAAAAGATCAAATACATATTGACTTATCAGTTCTGCGGTGGTGTTTTTGATTAAGTGCTGTCTGGTTTGACTTTTTGTTTGTATTGCAAGAGCTTGGAAAACAGTGTGAGACTTTGTAAAACACGTTTGGATGCAAGCAGACAAAATGAGATTCTCAAGAGGGTGGCCAGACTCAGAAAGACTCAGGTGAGAGGGGTGATGAGGAACGTGGACACCCAGGTGGATCTTTTAGTTGAGATACTGCACCTTCGCATTAAAAAAAGCCAACTGAGGTGTTTGAGGCATCTGGTTTGGATGGCCACTGGCTGCCTTCTTGTGGAGGTCTTGAAAATGGAAGAACCTGCAGGAGGGATCATACAGTATATTCTGTCTGACCCTGGGAATGCCTGAAGATTCCCTGGGAAGAGCTGGAAAGCGTTGCAGGGAAGAGTGACTTGTGAGTTGAACTGCTTGGCCCCCAAAAAAGCAGAAGAGATTGGACGGATGGATGGACGGATGACCTAGTAAAGTATTTTGATTCTGCTAGTAGAGCGATATCTTGTTAAAGTCTTCTCTAAAGATTGGAGTTTATATAACAAATTAAGCAAAGTTAAAAAAAGTGAATATTAAAATAGAAATTTATGTGTCAGAATTTAAATATAATAATAGACAATGTTAAAATTCTATATATTTTTTTTACACTTTTCCTCCGTTCGACAAAAACCACCACCTTGCAGTTACATGCCTCAGCAAGCTGTACCAGTGCCAAACTAAAAAACTCTGATTGATTAAGAAAAGAGGCTGGAATGGTCTTTGTAGATGAGGAATGATCATGGGACCCAATGACCTTGAAATATTACGTCTGAAATCTAATCAGTTTCTTCTCAACTCAGTGGCTATGTGTGCGAAGTTTAAAAGAAATTCCTTTAACATTTCTTAAGTTATTGTGTTCACAATCAAAGGATGATCACACTCACAAACAAAAGATAACAATGATGGCAAATGGTCCAACCTTTGACCTATGACCTGCAAAATCCAATCAGTTCATCCTTGAGTCAGAGTGGACACTTGTGCAAAGTTTGGGGAAAATCCTTCTGAACTGTCTGGAGATATTGGCGTCAAAAGTATGGGTGGTACAGTGGTGCAGCAGGTTAGTGCACGTGCCTCAGCCTGATGGTTGCTGGTTGACTCGGCCTTGTGCAGAGTTTGCATATTCTCCCTGTGCATACGTGAATTTTCTCAGCAAACCAGTTTCCTCCATAGACCAAAAACATGCCCATTGATGACTTAATTGCCCTTAGGTATAAGTTTCTTTGAATAACTTTCTTTCTCTCCGTGTCGGCCCTTGTGATCAGCTGGTCAAGGGTGTGCCCTGCCTCTAGCCAATATTAGAGGGGTTTGCTCCAGCCCCCTGAAAGAGTGAAGTGGTGTAGATGATGGATGGATGAGGAGGTTTGGCTCTGATAACCTAATAACATGATGCACCCAGACGGGCATAACAAGAACCGTGGCCAATCATTTGTGTTTGGTTCAATCATGCATGACGGCTGCTGTACACACCACCTCATTTAATCTTCAGTGTGGCTGATCTTGATTTTCCATGTAGGATCAATTCTTTTATGCCATAGGCGTAGAAAATGCAAGTGTCTCATTAGCAGCCAGGTGTAACCTTGTACATCAGGTCATCTCAAAGAGAGCTCTGATGAAAATTTAATGCAGCATTGGGGTTTTTAATCCCCATATGGTCTAATTTTCCATAAAACTGTCAGAAAAAAACAAATTCATCTGCGTACTGTGTTGTGAATGTGTTTGTTTATTTCCGAATGTCCAAACAGTTGTACTCAGAGTACTAAATGCATAAAAATATGACAAACCAGCAGCAGCACACTGCCAAAACTAACCTCAAACCTCATCAAATCTAATGAACCATATCCTCTGCAGGGTTGCTGAGGCAACAGATGTTCTTCTTTGGCAATTTCTGCCATTCAGATGAGTAGTAACATACAACTTAAGCACAAAGACGTGCCTTCTTTTCCTGTTCAGCATGTGTTTGGGCTGGCCGCACTATGAGAGGTTTATTTTAGAGGCAACTAGTAGAGTCTGTTTCGTTGATTTGTTCTGCTGGAGCTGCTTCCCCAGCATTCATTGTGTCTGACAGGACATTTCTTCTGTGTATGCTGTTAGACCGCCATCCAGATAGCCCAACTCAGAGGCTATTGGACCAATTACCTCAAGCTTTTCCCTGTGTTTTATATCTATTTTTAAGATGTCACCTGAGCTCCCCTGAATAAGTGCACGGCCACCTTGACTGTGAGGTTTTAATGTTTTCAACTCGCCACATTCATGCGGCCTTGTCCCTGCCTCGATCTGCTCACTCTTCTTTGGACTGGCAGAGTACAGTCTCGTACAGAGATTAGCATAGATGCTCACAGCTTCAGTGGCAGTGTTATCCGATCTGGACCACATTTCTTTATTGAATGAAAACAAATAACACTGTAAGCATTTCAGTCGTCCCACGTTACCACTGATCAACACAGAAAGAAAGAAAAATATATGTATGGGATTATACTTTCTGCTCTTAACTTCTCAACAAACATCCAGAAAGGCTTCCAGGTTTCATAAATTCCTGAGGCAGACCCTTTAAGAGAGTATCTTATCTTCTCAAGCTGGACGTATTGCATAATCTCTTTAATCCAGTGAGAATAGTTAGGAGGAAGAGGGTCTTTCCACCTGAACAGTATAAGGCGCCTGGCCAACTAAGTACAGAAAGCTAGCATATTACTCTTATAGTTATTTAGATGTACACAATGTGGCATGACACCAAATAGGGCAGTGAGAGGAAATGGATATGGCACCTCTAATATTCTGGAAAGAGCATCAAAAATGGATTCCCAAAATGTGTGTAGTCTTGGACAGGCCCAGAACATATGTAGTAAGCCTGTTGGGGCTTGTTTGCACCTGTCACATGTAGGGACTAGATCTGGCCTGATTTTAGCCTGTCTGACCTTTGACCAATGAAGTCTGTGGACAATTTTATTTATTTATTTTTTTTAATTCATACTTTTAATATTCATATATAACAACAATACACACAGGTCCATACATTGACAAATACAAACAGACAAACATTAACATGTACACAACAACATCACATAGAAGGGAAAATCAGTGCATGCTCATACTTAAATATTCAATTCATTATGAAAAAGTTCAAAGATGTCTTATTCAATGGTAGATCCAGTTTCAAAAACAAGACAGAAACAGAAATAAGATTTCTCATATTGACCAGATTTAACAATCAAAAAAATAAACATTGGTGACGATGATATGTGCCCCCACACCTGCTTCCAAATGGTTTCAGACCTAAACTTAGTGTACCATAATTTAATGTATCTGTTATTCACTCCATACCTAGAATATTAAGAAATTCAGATATCCATGTTTCTACAGAGAAACATTTTGGTCTGTGAATTCTCCAGTTTGATAAAATCATTCTTTTGGCAGCCAAAAAGGCTAAACCAACTGTCTTCCTCTGTTTTGTTTTTAATTGTACAGCCCTGTGACCCAACAGACGCACTGATGGACATGGAGCAATATTTACTTTGCTGATCACTGAAATGAACTTACAGACTTTTATCCAAAATAATTTGACTGCAGAGCAGAACCATAACATATGAATCAGATTTCCCACTTGTCCACATCTATACCAACAAAGATTTGAAGGACAATGTGGACAATTTTAAATTGTACAACATGTCTTTGGCAGACGGAGGATGTTTAAATTCTTTGTATAATTTTTGCCCAAGTTTCTGTACATGAGATATTTTAACATAAGAATTAGACATGTTAATGAGGACAATGGGGGGAAGAATAGCATATTATGCTTTGTGTGTCTTTGCAGAATATCCCCATCTGATTATGAAACGATAAACTAAAACAAACACAGCCACAGACACTCTCAGGTAAGTCACCAGCACACTCAGTGTCTGAGTGTTTGTAATATGTGTTTGCCTGCCTGCCAACAACCGCCCCAGCCTACCTCATTGGCTGTTTTGTAAAAATACCATCCTTCATAAAAGTGGTCAGTGTTGCAAAAAGGTTGCCCTGTGAGAAGGGTCTCTGCTGCACAAAGACTCTTGACCTCATTCACACCTGTGTGCAAATTGAATTTCTGCTCATGTGTCAGTGTGTACTGCATGCTGGTGAAAGCTTGAGCGACCACTGAAAATTTATTTAGAGACAAAGACAGCATACAATTAATAAAACTCACTGTATAAAAAAAAAAAGACTAGCTGATGGAGAAAAGGTTTGACTTTTGGAAAATGCAAGCATATGTTTGTTTGGTTGTTTGTCTGTTTGTGAACAAGATTACGCAAAAACCGTTGGACAGATTTTTCTGGAATTTCAGTATATGTTGGGACTGGCCCAACTTAAAAATTAGATTTTGGTGGTGATCCAGATAACTGCCATTAGTGAATGATTATTTTTGCTCAATAAATAACTAGAAAAGCACTCAGAGAGCACTAGGGCTGTAATGTGTTAGTTGACTGGTCGACTCATTGGTCGATAAGTGCTGGGGCGACCAGAACTCTGATTAGTCGACCAATCGTATTTTTTTTTCCTCTTCAATTTATTTTTTTCCCGCGGCGATTTACAGTCATCAGTAGGAACTTACCAAGTGCTAATAGGGGTGTTTTCAGACCACCCCGGTTTCACAGGTAACTTGCCTGTCTCAGAACATCCCCTTGTTTTCACCCCTTTGGATTCCCCACCATCTGGAGACCTGACTGGAGACAGGAGGTATGAAGAGCGTCTACCTGAGCCTATTCAACGTCTGGTGGTTTGCTGAGTATTTATTTTTATTTTGAGGATCCTCCTCTAACCCCCGCCAAGACGCGCTCCGCCGAGCTGTGCCGGGCCGAGCCGAGCCGAGCCAAACTGTCCCCGCGCAGGAGGGTTTCCCGTCAGAGTCGGACCCCCCCGCCAAGACGCGCTCCGCCGAGCCGCACTCCGCTGGGCTGCGCCGAGCCAAACCATCCCCGCGCAGGAGGGTTTCTCGTCAGAGTCGGCGCCCCCCCCAAATTAGTCGATTTTTGGTCGACAATTTCAGTGTTTCAGTTGACCAACAAATTCTTTGGTTGATTACAGCCCTAGAGAGCACAGACCTTCGCCAAGCAGCTTCGGTCCACTTTGGCGAAAATGGTCCTATCTGGCAATGTTAAAGAATCCTTTAAAAAATACCTGGATCCAGACGGTGATCCGGATCACCCCCAAAATTTAATCAGTTCTTCCATATCCCATTTCCGACAATTCCTGAGAATTTCATCCAAATTCGTTCAGAACTTTTCAAGTTATTTTGAACACAAACAAACAAACAGGCAGACAGATAAACACTGGCAAAAACATAACCTAAAATGATATCAACTTGATTCTGAGTGCTAGGTGTGGGGTTTCAGGGTCAGTGAATAATATGATGGTAACTTTATCATGGAACTATTGCTTATAGATGCAACAGCAATATGTGAGCTACCTTGGTGGAAGTTTGCGCTCTACAAGTGCTTTGTAGTTCATCGTCTGATGGTTACTTCCACCATGTCACAAAGCTAAAAAATCTCAAACTGCTTTTTAACATTACAATGAGTCACTGTACTCACGGTATCCAGATCTCAAACTAATAGAGCACTAGGGCTGAAAGATATGTCGTTATCGTAGCAATATCGAGATATGAACATTCAAGATATTAATATCGAAAAAGAAACAATATAAACAATATAGATTTCCCTGCGCTCGCACTGCATGTACAGCTCTGGAAGTCACAACAAATTTCATTTTTATGATTCCCCTTGAATGCACCGCTAAGGCCAGCCAACCACAAACCTGTTTTATTTTCAAACCATTTTTATTTTTCTGAAAAATGCTTGGTTTTCACCGAACCCGTAGTCATATTGTGTCATATCGATATCGAGATATCTGGCATGAATATCGAGATATGAAATTTTGTCGATATCGTTCAGCCCTAGCACCTTTGAGATGTGGTGGAATGGGAGGTTTTCACAATAAAATCTTCAGCAGCCTGATGCTGTCATGTCAGTATGGACCAAATCTGTAAGTAATGTTTCCAGCACCTTGTTGAATGTATGTTGTGAAGAATTAAGGCAGTTCTACGCAGGTGTTCCTAATAAAGTGGCTGGTGAGTATATTTGTTAAGTTGGTCTGTGGGCCAGGTCTGTTTGCCTGAAATTATTCATATTTTAAAACTGATGAATGACTCAGTGTTGGGTCTCTATTTATGCAAAATTTTGTCTTATGTCGGCCAGAGGAAACTGCTCTTTCATTTGTGGGAAATACTACATTAAACCTGCAGATTTGTTTTTCATTTTTACTTTATTACCTCTGTGGGCTGTTAATATGTTGGCGGGTCTTTAAAGACTCTTTAGTGTTAAGTAGAATCATTGAATGCCTCAGTCATAATCATGAAGCTCATATTTAATGTCCAAGTGCTTGTTTTTAGGGAAGTAAGATGTTTGTTCCCATCCACATGGCTCACATTAAAAATGGCACATCGGGGACAATGCTTTATTCAAACGGCTAAGCTCTCAGAGTGTTTACTCACCCCGTTGGCAGGAGGACGCTCTGATTGCTGTGGCTGCTGACTCACTAACTCTGTCAGTGCTCAGTACTCATGCAGCACTCTTGTGTGTGTAATGTGATTTAAGAGGGAAAACCAGTGGTCCTGGATCTGCTCTACATCATCCCCCTTTTCGGCTCTATAACTCTCTGTTGTGAGGCCGGGGCGCTGACTGCGGGAGACAGACAGTCAAATGAGGAGGCGGGCTTTGAGCTACTCAGTCTGCTCTCACGCGGTGCAGTCTCCGTGGGGTCTTCACCATCTGGAAGAGTAGTGTGTGTGTTTGGATGCTCTGTGAGTGAACATATGTGTTAGAGATCCTCTGATGTCGGTGACTGCCCCAGGTGCTGATTAAGACACTTTGTGTGTGAAAAAATCTACGTCAGCCCGAGTTATCCTCAGCTGTGGGTCCTCGGTCTTCTCGGAGGATGCCGTGTGTGTCTTTGTTTACAGATTGTTGGCACTGAAAGCTACTTGTTCCCCTCTTTATCTTATGAGAAGGTTTCCTTCATCAAGATTTAAAACTTAGGGTGCATTCTAGGGATGCAACAGTACACTTAGCCCACAGTTCGGTATGTACCTCAGGTTTTTGCTCATGGTTTTTGGTTTGGTTGGGTTTTGACAACTCGGCCATTAAGGTCCTTTTTTCCTTTTGTTAAAAAAAAACTCTTTTACATCCTGAGGTGTTTTATGCATTTTTTTCCAGAACAACAAGAGGTTAGCAAGAGGTGGAAAAGGTTTTTTTTAGTCCTAAACAATGTGTTTACTTTATTGATATGAAAAAAGATATTTCCATTAACATCCTTGGCAGGGCTGTCACCTTATACTCAATATTCATTTATCCGTTTAGAGCAATGGGGTAAAAATAAACAGCTAAACAGCACATTAGGGTTCCTGGAGAATTCCATCTCAACCAGCAGAGGACGCTCCCAACACAACCTAGTCGTCCTGTGCTCTCTTGGCCCCCTCAACAGCTGCATCAGGTCTGCCAAAAAGAAGACACCTTGAGGAAATTTAGGACAGAAAATGCCACTCTAAGCAGACAACATCATCGAAATATTTGAGATGTGCCATGAGGAAGCACTTTGGGATCCTCTTTGTGTTGATTATATGCAAAGCAACTGGCCCGCTATGACAGATCGTGGGTCCGTTTGTCAGCCTTTCACCCACCGCAGTCCAGCAGTGCCTTGTTAGGGGCTCAGCCCAGTGCTTCAGAGTCCTCCTCGGCAGACCCCCCAGCAGTGACGTGAAAAAAGACCATCACGGACAAGATTGCAAGCTTCATATGCAAGGACGTGTCACAATGGTGTGGCCTCCGGAGAGGTAAATGTTGAAATAATTGAACTGTCTAATGGAGAATATCTTTGGTTATTAGTGTTGACGTTGGAAAACCAATCAAGTTTGATTTTTTGGGAAATTGACAGCCCTAATCATTGATATAACATTTAAAAGAAAAAACTGTTTTTTCTATTTTATAATGCTATAGAAAGAAACACATTTGCAAACAACCGTAATCATCAATATTTTTAGACTAACAAGTCATTTTTCATCCTGCCAACTTCAGCAAGGGTTTAAAAAATGATTATTTTTTAACAAATGGGACTTTTGACTGATGTCATGTAGCTCCTGCCTCTTTCCCCTCAAAGTTTGCTGAATGGTCAGTACATCTGCAGAATGAGCTCAATTATTCCAGCTTAAAGCTTTGCGAGATTGATCTGCCTGGTCACTGTGCAGCATTAGGTGGCATGGCAAAAGTGCTGACCAGAGCTACAGCCTCAACTATTCACAAGTTCCTCGACATCTTATCTGCTTTGGTGTGCTCAAAAATTGCTGTATAACAGTTGAAAAACACAATAATAAGAACTTCACATGGGAAAGTAACTTAAATGCCCTACTGTCTTGAAAGTGATTAAAATACTCGAGTCTCCTGATCTGTCATATGTTCTTTCTTTTCAGACTGTTTGATCGCTGCATATCAATTTTATCACTCTGTCAATCATCACAGACAGGATGCCCCTTCCCCTATATCTTTAATTCTGTGCTTGTACTAAAGAATATGTAATCCCAATGATATGGATGTTGATTAAATGTTGCTTGTCCCTGAGGTTTAGCTGGGTCTGAATGTATAGCCTTGCCTTTGCTTCCTAAGCCTCTTAGTTGAGTGGTGTCTTTGATTTAATGCTGATAGAGCTGTTGAATTTGATTAATCCCCGTTGTAATCTGTGATGAGCTGTGCTCTGCTGGTGTTTAATGTAGGGACATAAGTCCTCTTTGGGGTCAAGCTGTTGGTAAGATTTTATTCTACACAGCATTCAGTGCACGTGTCCATTCAAGAACATGTTCAAATACAAAGTGTGTTGTATTTTATGCTTTTGATAACACTATGCCAAGTTTCTGTCTGCAAGCCATTTTATACTTTTAACTCACCTCTAAGTTTTATTTTCATACTTGGAAAAGAAAGTAAGACAGAAGTTAGAAAGTTTCTGCAGTGTGATCCTCAGCAATCAGTTTCAAATAAGCCCTCTGGGCAGAGTGGTGTCTTCAGAAGGGCCTGTTTAGATGAGTACAATATTTCCGAAACTTTGAAAAGGAAAATGGTACACAGCTCCCAGTTAGATGATGTAGAAGTAAAAGCAGAGCTAATCAGTGCAAGTACAAAGTGAAAGCTGGTTTTAATGAATGTTTTAGCCTCCATGACAGGGCTGGATGATACTGGAAAAATAGCTTTTCTTTCTGCAATATGTTTGTGGTTAAAAGAAATGATGGAAGTTATTTTAGATAAATATATTGAGTTCATGTAGGCTGGTGCATGGGAGAGTACAATCCATATTTTATGCTTCCAGGATAGGAGTATTTTTTATCTTAGGCCTGTAAAATAATTGTAAATAGTTTTGACTTGAGCTAATGTGAAGCTGTTTTAAGAATCTGACCAAACAAATCGCTGCAGTAGCTCAGTCCAGAAGGACTTAGGTTGGGCTCCGAAGGGTGGCTGGTTCAAGTCTCGACTGAACCATGTTTGGAAGTTGGTTTGGCAGCAGAAGAGGTGCTAGCTGACTTCCTGGGCACTGCCAAAGTGCTCTTGAGCAAGGCACTCAACCCCAGCAGCAAGCCATCACTCTGACATTTCTCCATTGATGCATGATCGTAGGACCTGTTGGTGCATGTGTATTTCAGCCTGTGTGTGTGTAGCATGTTTCAACAATAGAGAGTAAAGAATTGAATTTCCCCATGAGGGATTAATCAAGTATATCTTCTAATCTTCTTCGTTTTCTAAACACAAATCACACTTACCTCTGCACCCCACAATCATACCCAGACTGTGAAGGCTGCTCTTGAAGTGTCTATCTGTCGTCATTAACTAATCTCATTCTAATCTCATAAACATTTACGCATCAGTGATGCTGCAGGGGGAGCAGTTTGGGGTTAAGTGTTTTGCCCTAGACTTATCAACATGACTCCAGGAGATGACGATTGGCCCTCTTGCTTAGAGAGACTCTCCCATGGAATCATCAGGATGCACATAACACTGTTTTATTGGGATGCACAATATTTTTGCACTATCTGTATTGACGGATTATAGTAAAAAAAAATGTCAGTCATCAGGTGATGTCACCCTCATCCAACACTTTTGCACTTAATGGACAAGCCCTTCACCTACTCCCTCTTTTTTGCTTCTCTTTTGGACCGTCCACCTCTGTGCTGTGGACAGTGCACGGTCCAGTTGTTTTCCAGATGGTCTGCGATGATTAGTGAGCATTTGGAAGCCATCACTCTGTCCAAATGTTGTTCAGCTGTGAGCTTTGGAGCAACATGCTAAAATGTCCACAGAGGACTTTGGAACAGCATATCGCTTCCTGAAACAAACTGTTACAAATTCAGCCCCCCCAATTTGTCTTTATCCACATCCAGACAGGCAGTCAGCGCTCTCCTCTTTCCCTCCCCTCAGCTGCTACGCATTAAGAGAATCCAAATCCTCTGTCTTTTCTTAAATATTTCAGCCTACCTTTTTACACACTCTTCCAGGGGATTGAACAGAAGCAGCGGTGATGTAGAGGGTCCTGCCAAGTTTTCAATTTATCATCAGGAGGATTAATATCATACCCTGCTGGTCCTGTAGTGTTAGCTTATTCTCTTTTCTTTCACAGCAGACCTCACGTCACCCATTTTTGTCTGTCACAGGCACAGGTGCTTACCTCCTAATGTACGATCTCAGCAGGACTTTTTTATGTCCAAGCCTGCGACAGCTGGGGCCAGAAGGATTATGTTTTCAGGTTGTCTCTGCTTCTGGCCCCATCTTGTGAAGCCCATTCCTCTGAAACTGTTTAATGTACTTTCTTCACTCTTTGCCCTAATGTCTAGTTTGATGTAAGGATAGACTATTATGATTTGGGGGATCATGGGTTATAGAAAAAGGTCATGGGGGCATATGTTCATCTCTTGCTGTCTTTGATATGATCTCTAAATAATCTACACTCTGACTTTTCAAGGAGAACTTGAATAGATTTTAAAAGTTTCAAGTCAAAGGTCAAGGTTGTGCAGTCTCATGTTCATTCAATGCCTATTAACCCAGAATTAAGAAAAAGGCAAGGGGTTTTAGGAGAGCTCAGCACAATGCCCACTCTCACTCAAAGTTTTATTTATTACCTTTTAAAGGTCAAAGATTAAGGTCATTGGGGCTCATACTCACTATTTGCCTGTGAACTCAATATCTCAGTAAAACTTTAAGGATGCCTGTCAGACTTTGCACAAATGTCCACTCTGACTCAAGGCTTACCTAACTTAATTTTTTGGTCAAAGGTTAAGATCATCAAGAAGCCTTATGTTCACCCTTGCTTGTCAATGTGATATTTTAAGTCGTTTCATTTTTCATTGGTTTGGTTTTGCTCCATACTGCACTTTGTCAGGCAGACCAAAGCTTGTCAAATGCTAGCTGGTGCTGTAGCTACGATCTTTAGTTTGTTTACCCGGTTTGTTTACCCTTCTGTTAAACTTTAATATTAAATGAATACATAAATAAATAAAAGACCACTTTGACTTAAAAATTAACTGATTAGGTTTTGAACTTAAAGGGATACCCCAGCTTTTTTTTTCTTTCATGTTCATGTTTTGCCTCACTCCTGAGACCATGAAAAACAGATAGACACTATTCTTTCAACTGTGCATGCAGTAACAAGAAAGAAATGGTCAGAGCTCACCCACTGCTACTACGCGTAGCTCAAACACTGGGAGTCAATGGGTAGTGTTAGCCTGTCTCTGCCTACAGTCATCAGATAAAGTCTTCAGCAACTCTAAACAGTCCTGTGTGCTTGCTGTGACTTGTTTTTTACTGCGTTATGTTAAGTTATCTTCTACTACTATCCTGTTGTCTTCTTTTACTCGTAAACAGAGGCTTTGTTTTGTTAACCTGCTTACAAGCATGTCTGTTGTGGTTTGTGCATGTGCCCAACAGTTCAGTTTCATATGTATTTCTCTTTGAAAATTACATAAAGTGCTAATCTTAGTCTAAAAATAGATAATGTAACATAATGCGGTAAAAAAATTGAGTCACAACAAGCACACAGGACATTTTAGAGTTGCTGAAGAGTTTATGTGAGGCAGGCTAACACTACCCATTGACTCCCAGTGTTTGAGCTAAGCTAATTAGTGGTGAGTGAGGTCTGCCCGTCTCTTCCTAGTTATTGCATTCACAGTCTAAAGAATGGTATCTATCTGCTTTTCATGGACTCGAGAGTAAGGCAAGATGCAAAAAGAAAAATAATGTTGGCCTATCCCTTTAAAGGATAGGTCTGTTGTCCCCTATGATAATCCATTGCTTGTAAACATGATACCCCAAAGATGTTTTAAGGGATCTCTGTCAAACTTTGTGCAGAGTACTAATTTGGCCTCAATGACATTTTTTGACATTCTTCTCAAACTTTGCACAGATGTCCCTTTCAACTCAAGAATAAACTGATCAGATATTTGGCTTCCAAGGGTCTTTGAATCTTATGTTATATGTCCCTTGCTTAAAAGATTTCCACATGTCACACCACCACAAAAAACACCTCTCCCTGCCTGCTTCTTGACCTATACTTGTACTTTCACTGTCCTGCTATTGTAAACTTTCCTGAGGCATTAAACTGACAGGTGATAGTTGGAGTTTCTTTCTTTAATTCAGTGAGTACTACAGTGTTTCCTCCCTGAGTCTTTTGAGCACAGCTACAGCACAAACACTTTTGGCTACTTCTTTCTGCCTTTGATGTTTTCTCACTCACAAGAATCATTGTAAGTGTTAGTAATTGGGAATAAGTGGCTGGCGGCTTAATATGTAAATTTGATAACCCCTACCTTATCTCTAATGGTTTAATCTCTTTTCTGAGGGATTTGAGACTCATTTTTTCCTCTACTCTATCTCCAGTGCTGGCACTTGTAAAAGCCATTCATCTAAAAAAGCCCTTAAATGATCTCACAACTGAGTGAAGGGCTTCCATAGTTATTCCCAAATAAACATGGAGCCAAAGTAAAACCGCCTTTTTACAACCACTTACTCTGCCTCTCCTGTGTGTTTGTGTGCATGAGGCCCATCCTGACTTGAGTGTACAGTAGATTCTGCAGCTAGATGGGGCACTTGACTGTTATAAATAGCACCCAGGTCAGCACGACTGCTTCAAATAGCACCTGGTTCTCTGAGGTGTATAAGCACCGCCAGAAACACCGGATTAGAGGAAGTGGAGATATTTCAAACTTTTCTGAAAACATATCTACACCTCAGCATACCTGTGCAGTGTGCACCATGAGCTGTTTGCTGAGGATTAGGCTCTCTTTAAAGGGACAGGCTGGAATGCATTAGCAGTAGCAGTGATTGGATAATACACTTCTCTTATTGCCCAACTGCAAGGCACGGACTCTCCTCCCGTCAGTCCTCTCCCACGCTCTGTCCTGGGATCAAGCCGTCCCTGTTTAAACAAATATTTGTACTCCGTGCCAAGTCTTTCATTGAGTGTATACCTGCTGTGATTGATATTGTACATGTGTGCTTCTCACAAGCTTAATGCCATCACTGGAGTTACCGTCAGAGGAATGTGCTGCACTCGAGGTAGAGTCAGAGAAATCTAAACAAAATTGTTGTCCTGTCTTTAGAAATGCACGAAAGCTGTTTGTCCAAAAACAACAAAAGCCTTGAAAAAAACAAACCGTAAAATGTGTGTCCCTTGATCTAAATTGGTGCCTCGCAGGGATGGCTTGCTTCCTTTGTTACAAAGATAAAGCCATCTGTTTGAGGTCAGGTGGTTAAAAGATAGCTGAGAGGATAAGCACTAGGGCTGGGCGATATTACCTAATTTCAGTATCACGATTAATTGAAGCTCTCGATTACAATTAATAAGCGATTGTTTTATGCGATTGTTTTATGCCATGCTGGAACAAATTGGTGGTGTTACAGACGGTTGTCGAAACAATCTTCCTACAGTATTTACACTTAAATTCTTTCTGCTCTATGTCCTCTGTGCAGAGTCCAAAATGTGCCCAAAAAATGGAGACGGCATTTTTCTTGGTCCTCTAATAGATTGGTGCTTGTCTCCTCCATGTTGGCTGTATGGAGGGGGGGGCGGTCACGTGACTTACACAGGGAAAATAATCAAAATAATTGACATGAGTGAAATTACTTCAATTAGAGGGTCTAAATGTGGGTTTCGATTATTTTTCGATTACTTTTCCAGCCCTAATAAGCACTACTGTGTTGTATTACATTCTTACCTAAAAATCTTACATCAGGTCCTTCCATCCATTTTCTACTTTGCTTATCTCTTTTGGGGTTGTGGAGGGGCTGAAGCCTATCCAAGCTAACATATGGCGAGAGGTGGGGTACACCCTGAACTGGTTGCCAGCCAATCACAGGGCCACATAGAGAGACAGACAGCCATTCATACTCACACTCATACAGGGCAATTTGGAGTGTCCAGTCAAACCAATGAGCATGTTTTTTGACTGTGGGAGGAAGCTGGAGTGCCCAGAGAGAACCCATGCATGCACATTAAGAACATGCAAACTCCACACGGAAAGGCCCTGCCCGACCCAGGGACTGACCGACTACCTACTTGCTGTGACTAACATGCACTACCTGCTGTGCCACTGTGCCGCCCCTCTTACGTCAGGTGTTCCTCAGAATTTGATCTGTTCATTAATCAAAGAATTAATGTTTCAGTCAACATTTTCTTAGCTTGTGGTCCTTTTCTCATGCTTGAGCCTGGCCCACACTCAAACAGTATCACCAAATTAGGACGCTGTCTTTGTTTCACAGATGAATATCACACTGTGTAAGAGAAAAGCTGTTAAGTTCCTGCAGAAGGAGAACAACGTCGGCACGTTAGAAGCTGCCCTTAAGCCAGTTGCATCACACATCTCATATTTGTTTAAAGCAGAGGCCACCCACTGAAAAGTACATGGTGACAGGTTCACTACAATAAACCTCACAATCAAAGCTTAGGATATGGGATGGCAGGCAGCAGGCTCAAGTCCGCCCCTGCTACCACATGATCAGTGTTGATCAGGATGACAAAGGACAGATTGCTCGTCTTCACATTTAGACAAAAAATCAAGAACAAACCGCAGGAAGCTGGTTTGCATGTGTTTTTAAAGGTTAAGCAAAAGATCATGTTCCAATGCTGGCCACAATTTATTGTACATTCTGGAGTATGCTGAGGGCTAATTGAAAATGAGCCCTGGACCACATTTGGCCCCTGGGTAATAGTTTGGACATCCCCTGGTTTAAATTATTTATTGCAGCAGCATAACATGGTTTGAGTTTTGCGTCTGACATCATTTCTTCTTGCTAGTGTTCCAGCAGTTGTAAAAATCCTAGCTGCTGCTGATGTTTGAAATAACAGTTCAGTCAATGTCATAAGCTGTTGTTTTTTAGTTTCTTATTTTGGTGTAGCTCTCCACTTTTCCCAGAGTTTGCTTTTTGTGCTAAATAAAAAAAATCTCCTTTCCCAAAGCAGCAGTTAGGTGTCGTTGATATCAACATTTAGTCGATGTGACTCAGCAGACAAACATTTACCAGCATGTTCATTTAAATTTGCTGATAGCCAATGTTTGTATAAAGGGCTGATAGAGATGATAAACCACCCCTGCTCCTCACAAATTGATTTTACATTCAGAGTTTAAAGATCCATGGGATGTTGTCCTAAACCCCCTGTCGGAGTCTTCAGGTGTGTGCTTGGGTGCTGGAGGATTAAAAGCAAGAGGAGAGTGCTGGTGAAGGGCAGAGCTGGCAAAGCTAGAGCAGAGAGAGAGAGAGAGAGAGCTTAAATCTTGCGTCTTGAAGAACTGGAAGGAAGTCTGTCAGATGATTGGTGAAAAAAACTTGTTTAAGCTGGTTTTATGTATGAAGGATTAGGGATGTAGGTAAGGACTGGTGTTAAAGGGGCAAAATCAACTTGATGCACAGCAGAGAATAGTCAAATATTTGTCAAATATTTCTCTGATTATTTTTCTCATTATTCTCACCAGCACTTGGTTGTTAGGTGCTCTTACCGTCAGATTGGGGCTGTATCTAAACCCTGTTCACTGGCCAACAGTGCACAACAAAGAAGAGGAAAAATGCTAGAACACAAATTAAATGTCACTAAATTTGAGGGACAGTATGTTTTACTGAAACTTGACTCAAAAATCTGTTTAACTTTGTATTGTAGAAAGTATTGGGTATTGCGTTAGGTTCAATGAGCATATGGTGCTAAAAGTATTAGCCTGTAAATGGCAATTTTTCATTATGTATTTGCATCAAGCTAAGGAACTAAGACATACTTTAGGTCTTTTTGGTGGTCTTATTGAAGAAGCTAAGATTGGATGCTATTCACAGGGTGGGTCTGTCTAAGTCAAGCATATTGTTTTACTTAAAATGTAAAAACTTAATCATATTTCACCCTGGTGTTGTGGGGAGTTCTCTGAGGTTTAATCTAATCCTAATTATGTCTTGACTGTACAGGCAATGTTTTTACTGCAATTTTAAGATCATGTTCAGCATTTCTCTCAATTTCATCATTTAGAGCTGGTGACCTGGGTGTGTGTGTGGGGGGATCAGAAGCTAAAAAACATCCCTTGCAATCTGAAAATGTATACTTGGCTACACTGGACAGTGAAACATGTACAAGATGCTTGTGTTCTGCTAAAATAAAAGGATGCACAGGGAATTCATAACTCCCATGAATGTAGTTTTTATACTAATTAATTAAGGGGTGGGGGGCCATCCCACATAAATGGAAATAGAAAGACTGATGTGGTGCCATGCAATATGGACCTGCCACTTCAAGCACTCAGACGGTAACAACCACAAACAAAAAGATTTTTTTACTTTGAAAACTGTTGGAAATATTTTAAGTAATGTTAGTACTCTACCTGTGTATGTATGTAATGTAAGATCTACCATTTTTAGAATTAATGTAGAAATTTAGTGGGAAAAAAACATATTTAGTTTATAAATCCTACCTTGCCATTATACCTACAGTATGAACTCCAAAGTAAAAAGGTGCAACAAAATCAAACAGTCTTTTACAGGCTGTCTTTAGTCTCCATTAGAGGGTTTGTGTGAGAGATGAGGCCACAGCGGCACAAGTGACTTCATAACTGCAGTAATGGCGGCACCACATTGTGATCCATCATTCTAATCAGCCGTCAGCACTCTGCAGTTCATTTCTGCAGCATCACAGAAAGACGTCTCTTCAAGTCAAGAGTCGTCTTAAATATCAACACTCGTTGCTCAAGGATAAATGCAGCCTTCCCACCTTAGTGCTGCTATTCACAAACTGATGTGTGCAGGCATTCCTCCTCCTCCTCGTCCTCTCTGAGTGAGAGGAAGCTGACTGTGTCTGACTGTAAGACCTCTGCTGGTGGTTCACATATATACAACTCTGACTGTGATGTTGTGATTGCTGCGTCCCTGCCTCTGTGTGTGTGAGGTGGTGGGATTTGTGACAGCTTTATTACTGCCTGACACTGGACTGATGACGGGCTTATTGAGTGAGTGGGAGGGTGCCGTGATGTGTGTATGAAGGGGTGGGCACAAATGTCACAGCCGTGGAGAGACGTGTCATGATATGAATTTCTCTGTGCTCAACCGTCAGAACACCCCTCATAAGAGGTGTTGTAGACATCAACAAAACATACTGCATGTTAAGAAAGGTCTAATGCTGTCGAGAGGACAGGGATGGGCAGCCAAACAATTACATGACATCCTTGTTTCCATCACTCAGGGAGTGCTCCTACAATCACTGCAGTACTTTTCTATAATGCACAGTATTTACATTCTGTAGCCAGGGGGCCTGCAAACAAATTTAAAAACAAAATAACGAGAGAGAAAAGCTGTTAAATACAGAGTTGTCTTTATGATGCTATTAAAGCATCTTGAGCTGCTCGCATTGTAGGGAGAGATGAGGCAACAGGGTGCACAGCCGATGGCAGGGGACAGTTACAAGTGAACAGCACCAAACATAGCTGACATACAGCAGCAGAAGCAGGTTTCATATCTTTCTGTCACAGCCTTTGACGTGACATCCTGTGTTTCAGTGGTAACGATAAACACTTTGTATCCACCATTGTGGTAAGGCACAACAAGCACTTAACTTAGATGAAAAGGATAAGTTATCTGTAAAAATTGATAAAGACATTTTCATTTTTGATTTTCAGAAAATGGAATTATTGAAACTTTAAAAGGGTCATAAAGACAATTTAAGTTAAGTTCAAGTCTTTTTAACACATATTCATTCAACCTAAAATAAACTTCTATTCATTTTCTGGCCCAGAAATGTCACACATGTAATTTTGGCAATATTGTCTATAATTTTAAGTATTTTTTTGGTGTTGTAGTTCAGCCTCCATCCACTAGTTAGCAGCAGACATTTAGCTATCTGAACCCCCCCCCCCCCCCCCCCCTTTTTTATTGGCGTTTTTTGCTATTTTTTCTGTCCCTGGGGCACACAGTAAAGTTTATAAATGTTGCAGTGACTATGATTTGTAATAACACTAATTTAAAACAAATGTCATTTTATGCATATAATATTGTGGGTTTGAGGCAATAAAAGAAATCCAAAAAGACTTTTAAGTGAAAAAATCATGTCATATTTCCCTGTATTATAGTATTGCAAAATACCGTAATAAACTGTAATGTCACTCATGTATCACGTTGACAGATTCTTGCTCATAATCACTAATGTATAAAAAAAACGTGAAATGCCCTTTAAAATGACACAGGCTGTCAGGACTATTGTAATTTTATGTTTACTAAAACACCTTCGTGAATGTTTCACTGCTCCTTCCATCGCAGCACTGAAACTCTGTAATACCTGGCTGTAACCAGCACTGCTGCTGGCTTGGGCTGCTGCAGGCTGGAGCATATGACTGCACTCCTTTCGTCTGTTGGTCCATGCTGTCCTCCTCTTCATCCATGCTATCCTCCTCTTCCTCCATTTTAACTTTGGTCTTGAAGAACAGCTGGTGTAGATTGTACCGGTGGGAAGAAGTTTTCCTGTTTGTGGGTTTTCCTTGGGGGATGCTTTCTATGTTTGCTAACAGCAAGCTAGCAGTAACATGGAGGCAAGCATGCTGCCCATTAAGTGTTATTTGCTGCTGTGAAACATTAGACAAAATCCCTTCCCATATTTCTTTTGTCGATATGCAGAATTATATTAACGATTGCTTGCTGTTTTACCCAGTATCTTATACAGATGTGTCTGAATCTTGACTTTGACTTCAGCTTGTTTGCAGCACCTTTGTTGTAAAAACATTTGGTGCACAGTTGTTGTTGCTGTGCTCTTTAATTTGTATCTTTTTGAGTATTTTGCACATTTCTATGCGTGTGTGCAGGCTAAAGTCAGGCCCCAAGGTTTAATATTTTGTGCTGTCAGTCCATCTGTTTGTTTGTGCCTGCTTTTACTTTGTATAAACTAATTAGATATGGTTGTCAAACGTCACGATCCAATGGTCTCATGTTTATGCCAGGCTTGTAAACACAATATTTCAAGAATAATATGTGGGATTTTCTTTTACCTTTGCACAAATGTTGGCACACAGTCCAGACCATGGTGACCATAAATCTTGTGAGCACAGTGAGTCAAGAATGTGTCAAGGGATTTTCATCAGAATGGCACACACGACACTTGGGATTGAGGTTTAACTGACTAGATCGGTGTCACTGTGGTCATTGTAACCTCATTTAAGTGAATATTCATTTTAAGCATTAATTTAAACCATATAATTTGGCACCTATCAATAACAAGACATTCACATACACAATTAAAGGAATTTTCTACCAATCACACATCACAAAAACCCAGCCCTCTTTTTTGATCCATCTCTGTGCTTTGACTGTCTGGTGGTTTTGTACCTTACAGTGGCTTATGGTTTTGAGTTCTGTTGATTCAGTGAATGCCAAGCCTTTCCACTTTAATACATCTAGCCACAGCCACAGCAGAAGAATGGCAAGGCTCAGTAATACACACGTTGATGTGATACTGTGTTTGTGTCTTGAAGATTTAATTCCCGGGTTTAGGGCTCATTTCATCGTTTTTTTAATGTGGATAAGGCATTTGATTTTCTATTAGATGTTGTTTTTGTGGTTTCAATGCACCCAGAGGAATGCTGTTCTTTATTTTTTATTTACTTGATGGAGCTATCAGTCATTCAGTTCTAAATGTCTCGTGTTTACAGTTTTAGTACTAAAATCCAAGACGTCATCTTTGATTCAATTTTACTTAGTTTTGCTCAGCAGTAATGACATTTTCTCTGGAAAGAAAACTTCATCTCCTTATTTGGAGTTGGTGTAGGAAGCAACATAAATAACCCTTGAGTCTGCAAGTATTTTTAGACCCAGCAGAGTATGATGTATGTGATTTCAAAGTGGGATTTTTTTTTTTTTTTTAAATATTTTTACAGTAAGCCTCAGCCTTCAGTTTACAGACCTGAACCTGCTTAGAGCTTGAACCTTTTGCAGATCAACAGGAAGTGTCTGTGTATTGATTTGGAACAATGTTAAGTGGATGTAAGATCTAGTGAGCTGTTGGATTTGTCTCTACTCCCATTTGTTTTCATTGTTTATTTATAGAGAGGGGAGACTCATTACTCATTCAGTATGACAGTGTAAATGTGTACACAAGGAGTTTGTTCTTTGCCAAGAACTAAAGCACAGAGCACACTGGTCCTTTGCCAACCTTAAAAGTTATTTCACCTCACCTTCAGTCTGAGGGGTTTAATTTTATTACTTTTCCGTTTATAAAATGGTGCTGGGACGGTACCTGACAGGACTTGTGGAAATATTTGCTGGCAGCTCGTCCTAAGAGCATAAAATATTGTAACTATTAATGCCTTTAAAGATACAGATTGATTTCTGTTCTTTTTTTTAAGGCTTTGGTCCCAAGGCTAGTTTATGCATAGAAGTAGAATTCAGATTTGTCTGTTAACACGGTTAAAGCTCCAAAATGTCTTTAAGGAGAAGAGGAAAATCAAAAAAAGCGGCACGTAGTGGCTGTGTGAGTAATCACAAAAATCCCCATCTTGATTCATACAAATATATGATCTTATCTTTAAATGACTGTGATTCACTTGTTTTCATTTCCTTTTACATTCAGAAGAAGCTGCATTCACTTTAATAAAGTTCCCTTTCAAAACCCCCAGATGCTTTAACAGTCAAGTTCACACAAGATGAAACAAAAAACACATTCAAATCCTTTTTAGGTCATACACGAGCTAACAAGTCTACCATCAAACTCAATGACTTATCTCATTTAACTCCCTTATTTTTCAACCCTCTGCTGTCATATTCTTATTTTCAGTCTGATATGCCCACACGTGTGCTGTTTCCTCTGTGTAATAGAGTACTTCTATGAACAAGACAAATAGCCCACGGCATGACGATCTGCCATTGTTTCATCATCAGTTTAAGCCCATTGGTTCACAGTAGCAAGCCCAGTGCGGAGCAAAGATGGTAGAATGAATGCAGAGTTCTTGACAAAATTGCACAGAGCAGTGCTAAGCTGACCAAATACTACAGAGTTGACTTGTAAACCAATCAGAGTGGATCGGGGCCATGTGGGGAAGGAAGCCAAAAAGAGGCAGACAGAGGCTCTCAGACACTTAGAGAATACAGCACTATCAGGAGTACTTTGAAAACTAGATTATTTTGAGCATTAGTGATACACTAGCAGTAGGGCTGAACAATATATCGTTATCGTATCGATATCGAGATATGAACATTCAAGATATTGATATCGAAAAGCAACGATATAAACAATATAGATTTCCCCCACGCGAAAACTGCACTTTCCACATTCTTTTGTATTATGATGTTTTTATTTTTCTGAAAAATGCTTGGTTTTCACTGAACCCATAGTCGTATCGTATCGTATCGATATCGAGATATCTGGCATGAATTTCGAGATATGAAATTTTGTCAATATCGTTCTGCCCTAACTAGCAGTCATCAAAAATGAATATATGAACCTGATCTAAGGCAAAATGTGACCTCTTTAACTCAACCCTATTGGGTCAGGGATTGCACATGTTGACAGGCAGGCAGAAAGCAGACAGTCTATGCGGTGGGGTTTAAGCAGCAGCTTTCGTCAGAAAGAAAGTAAAAGAATGACTTTAGGGAAAAATACAATGGTGACGGTGTAAGTGATTTTAATCTGATCTTCAGTGAAAGGGAATAGCAAGGTTTAAACCTGATAACAGTGTACACGGAGGTTCTTATTTGCAAGCAGCTTTTGTCATGGCACCACAAAGGTATTGACACAAATCAACAAAACCACCTCAAAGGATATCACAAAATCCAGTATTGGTCAACAATGATGGACAAGAAAACCACAATCCAGTTCACCAGACCACACAGACCTCAGTTACTCAAACAGTGAAGGGGAAATGCAGGTGCACTGTTTTAAGTCTTTATTGTATTCTCATCTTTTCATTCTGTGTCAGTGTTCTGCCGCATTGAAGCCAAGCCACTGTTTTCTGAAGTACAAAAAATAAGACACTGTGTTTGGAGGAGACTTTTAAGTTTTAAGGTCCAATATGTCTTGTTGTGTCTGACTGTTTACATCATGTTTTGTGTGTCTATTAAGCAAGGATTTGATTTAAGTTGAATAAAGAAATGAACAGTTTTGTCTCTGTAGAGCATCAGATGCAGGCCTTTTCCCCTCCCCTTTGGAAATGCTCAAATCTGAGGAAGCGGGGAGGCTGCAGGAGGCTTTGATATTGAGCTCTGCGGTGATTGGCTACCAAAATGATGTCTGATGGGAAGCAGCAAAGAGGGGTGACAGCAGACTTCAGAAACAGTCACGGTGTCTTCCTGGGATGAGCAGAAAACACATATGTAGGTTGAGGCTGTGTATCTATTACATAATAACCCCAGGAAGTGAAAAATAGAGCATTTTAAGGGGCATTGTCTTTAAGGAGGCATTACACAGTTCTACGTATACTGAAAGTTTAATAAGTCTTTTTCTTCTGCTCCCCAGGCCCCTTATTACAACATTTAAGGCAAAGACAATTGATTTTGCAGGACATGGGACCTTAAGTGCTGCATGTCTGATTGAAGCCTAAAAGGTACTTTTTTAATTGAGTAAAATAAATTATTTGAAAAATACAAATTTTATGAGAGAACTGTTACCTCAATTCCTCGGGAGAAAAATGAGATTCATATTTAGAAAGACTCATGCATCCCCTCTAGATGCACTCACTTAATAATTCAGGGACAAGTGCTGAGGGAAAAGGTTACTACAGGTTTCCAGTTGAGTCACATTAATTTCCACTCTCATTTATTTTTAGACAGTATTACAACTTTATAAATGATTGGCAGTCTGAGCACTTACAATGATTTGTTGCACATAAAATGAATCATCGTCAATGAGTTTTCAGTGTTTCTTATCAGACTGTGTTTTAAAATCCTAAAAATGCTCAATTGTGACTCAAAAGCAGCAGTAAAGTAAACCACTGCTCTTGTTTCTCTGTCTATCTAAGAAGCATCGATAATAGAATTATAAATCAGACACTATTGGATATTTAAGAGTTTAAATATATTTTTTTTTAACTTGGGTTCAATGACTGCTTGAGTTTGTTCATAAAGCCTTCAAGTTTGCACATACTGAGTACCCCTGATCCACCTCTGGTCTCACTCTTTTTTGAGACACTGTGTTAGAGCTCCATTCACTACAAGGCCCCCTGTCCGACATGGGCTCAGTCTTCTGTGATTGGCTGACTGGTCTACTCTTTGGTAATTGATCAGTTCGGTGCTGCTTGGGGCCATATTTTCAATGACTCTCTGTTCATTCTACTATCTCATGCTCTGTATTGGGTTTGCCAGTTGTAGGCTTTTGGTTAAATCTGCTAACAAAATAATGGTAGAACGTAAAGCTACTCCATTATAGCAAAAAACCATGATCATGATATTTTGATTGATATTGAGACCACGATTATTGAGTACTATTACTTGTTGATTTTAACTCAACTTGTTGGATGTAATACTCTTAACACTACATTTAACAATTTAATAATTTTAATAATCGAAGAATGTTTGACGCACAATATCAGTTAATGAATAAAGAAAGATTAAAAACATGTATGGGATAGTTCTAGTTGGAACTGAACACTGAAGTGCTCTGTAGACTTTTTCTAAGGTGCATGGAAGTGTTCAATTATGCCAAAGAGGCATGCAAAAATTAGGGAAAAATTAGATGGTTATAGTTGGAAAATTAGTTGAAACTGGGATGGAGTTGGGCTTTGCTTTGCCCCTTTTGTTTAAAAATATGGCTTAATATTTTTGAGTTTCATTTAGACACCACTGATCATTAAAATGTTTGAGCCTCTGATCATCGTAAAAGATGTGGTAATGAAGAGTTAGAACATTTTGACAGCCTCAATGTACCGACATATTCAGGTTCAATCAGGTTTGGAAGCACATGACGGGTCTGCAATTTGCCAATCATCATTCCTGTTGATCCTCACCACCAGTAACGTTAAACCTACTTTCATAGGGCAAAGGGTGCAGCCCTACACCCAGAGGCAGGGGACACAACCCCCTACAACTGTGTTACTAACTGCTGTAACAGGCGACAGTGCTCAAGGAAGTCTGCTTGCATCACCCCAGCTAACAAACCAACTTTTAAGCATGGTCCGACTGGGACTTGAACTGGCCACCCTCTGGTACCCAGCCTAGCCCTTATGGACTGAGGTACATATTGCCATTGTTTTGTTTTTTTTTCAAACCCTTTTTTTAAGATTCTTCCATTGTCTGCAATTTCAGACAATGGAAATAAAACATTGCCTAACCTGGGTCTCTTGGACTTGTTTTTGTTGCCATTTATTAGGCAGTTATCAATAATATTTCATTTTAACCTGGATTAAATCAAAATTCTTAAGCCCAGCATTGTGGCAACCATTTTTATTTCTTATAGAAAAAAAATGTTAAATGACATTGAATATAGTTTATTGCCATCAAGGGAAAAAAAATATCAAGAAGTGAGTTTTGTCAGTATCACCCAGAACTTCTTTGAACCACATTCATGAAACATTCTGTCAAACCATAAAATTGCTGTAGGTGCCATTATAGATCTAAACCAGTTCACGACTTCAAGGCATTAGCATTACAACCTAATGAGTATTATTTTTTTCTTCAGGTAAAAGACTGCAGTTTTATTGAGTCAGGAAGTTGTTTGTTATAATCCAGCCGTTTCAAAAGAGCTATCATAGTAATGACATACTTAGACTCTCATGGTGAGAGCTCTCCTCAGGGAGAGATGAGAGTCATGAGTAAATTAGACCAGCTTTTGATACTTATACTCCCCACACATCTCATTACAAGACTGAAATCATGGTCAGAATAAACCAGACAGGCCCCAGCTCAGTGCAGTTTGGTTTTTACATCCTTTCGTGTTACTATACTTCATCTTTTCTTTCTAATTTTGGATAAATAACTGTCGTCAGTGTGAAATACCGGGGTTGATGAGAGCTTAAATTACTTACATATTTTTCACTACCATTTTAAAGATAAACAGTTTAAAGGTGTACTTCTTAATGGCTTATTTCCCAACACCATACAGGATTAGTGTGTCTGCTGAGAAAGGAGCAGTGCTCTGTTGAGTAATGCAGGACTTATGCAGCTTAGTCACTGGCAGAGACAAAGACTGTGGAGTGACTGAAGAGCAGACATGAGGCTTTGTCAAAAATCAGACACAGACTGTTTCTCACAGATTAGTCAGTGTTTGTGATAAAAGGCTTACTGTAAGAAAGGAGATAAGAAATACACAAGGAAAAGTTTCAGTTTTAGCTATTTCCCTTTTATCATGTATTTCTTAGTCATTCTTAACCCCACTGCTTGTACTTTTGTTTTGAATACAATCATAGTATAAAGCAAATAGACATTGAATCAGATTAAACCTAAATGTAGCCCTTTGACTGCTGGCTTGAAAAAACATCAGGTAACTTCTCATCAACATCTGCTGCTGCTTCTGCTGCTGTAGTCAGTCACTCTCCTTCATTTAAAGCAGTCATGGTATCAAGAGGTTGTGGGAAAAATTGATACATTATAATACTGCAATATATGGTGGGGTGATAGTATATCAATTCATGGCTGCCAAGTATTAATATTTTCAATGTATTGATTCTTTTTGGTGTGCAGATTTTTTGTTCTTTCTCTTGTGATTTTTTTTGGGTCCAGCACCCTACATAGGATGTGCATGTCTACTGAATCATTCTCTAATGTATTAATTCCCAACATTTAATAAAGCTTTTGGTTCTATAGAAATAATATTGATTACTTTCTTAGTCCACATGATGGTGCTGTTGAGCCATTTTGCGGGTGAGTTTAGCAGCGGTGATGTTCATTGTGCAGAAGAGAGTTAGTAAACAAACATGAAAGAACAGGAGAGAGACAAAAGGAATGCACCATTAGCATTTAAATTCATTGTGTGGACTTATTTTGGACTTTTAAAGTGACATAGAAGATGGACATGGCACAGGGGTTTGAAAGGAGTGACGCATGAGATTAAATACTGTGGAAATACGACTCACTGTACTTGGCAAAGCAAAAGCCAATGTTAGCAAAGCTAGCACTAAGCTAACCCTGCTGATAAACCAGCCTTCACTTGACATGCTTAGCTTGTTATATCTGCCTCCCAATTCTGAGCAAGATAAGACAAAAGCTTAATCCATGACTATGTGCAAAGACTCAAGACCTCTCCATGTTGTGAAAAACAAGGGCTTTTGTTCCATGCTGGTTGGGGTCCAGGTATGTGCCTCTAACTCTGCTTTATTTCACAGACACAGCAGTGCTGAAGCTCTACAGAGCAGTGAAGCTAAAAGTTGAAGAAAGGCTGAGCACAGCAGATCGGGTTACATTAACTGTCTATGTGGACGTCAGTCTGTAAGATTTACTCCTGTTTTTAACTGATGGGACATAATGAACATACTGAGATATTGTATGTTTCTTATCAAATTTGACAGAATTGGGGTTTTTGTTGATGCAAATGTGGCCCAGAAAAGGTTAAAAATTACAATATATTGCAATGTTAAGTATCATAACACTCAGATTTTATGAAATTCATGCAATATGCATAGAGATAAAATCAAATCAGGACTCAAGTATCATGGTAATATCTTACTGTGAGGCCAGTGGTGATTCCCATCCCTATTAAAATCACCGTAACTTTCCTGTAAGTCCTGTTTGTTAGATTTACCTCATAAAACAGACATTGACAGACAAATGTTGTGTTAATGTCATTGTGAATTTAACCTGCAAATTGCTCTTAAATCCCAATCAGATGTGATACCAAAAAGATATAGAGATAATATAAAGATATATCGATATATAAAGGAATAAATAGAGAGTAGATTTTTTGATGAGTCAAGCTGGTACAACATATTGGCAACCAAACATTTGTTTCTGAATGCTTTGTCGCTTTTTTTCCATGTTCTTGGCTCTGGGCATGAAACACGGTTTGACACAGACTCTGAAATTAGGTATGAAGTAAGACCCTGAGGCCTGCAAGTCATTTCATGTTTACACAACACTGAGTTTTATTTGTGATATTGATGCACTGTTTAAAAGGTCATTTAGGTCCCTCTGTTGGCCACATATTATATTCTATAGATTCTTTGGACTTAACTCACAGTCTCCAGTGTTGGATAATAAAAGTGTATTTTTAGATTCAGTGAGATTCATTCTCACTCCTTCAGATTTAAGATTATTTCTCTTCCTTTGAAAAAGGTGACGGGTCCCTATATTTAAGCTGCAGATGTCCCAGTTTGAGGTCTTGTGATAGTGAGATGGTTCTTTGAGAGGATGAAAGATGATTGTTTTTTCAGACCGTGCAGACTATAAGATCAGGAAATAAAGAGAAATGGTTGCAGTTCAGATATCTAAGTTTAACAGTCAGCGTTGTTCTGCCCTTCACCTTGGATCAGAAACAAGATCAGGGACTGAAGTAGACACAAATAGCAGCAGGCATCAGTTTCCTGACAGGGTGAGGAGTTTAGTGACCCTGCTGGACCTTGATGCTGTGGACTGATGCACTCTGTAAGAGGATGGTTGAAAGGATGCTACGTCAAAGTTTTCTTGAGAGAGTTTTACCTGGACTTAAGTTGCTGGAAAGTGACCTGGGGGCACACTGGGGCTGGGCAGTGTTTAAAGTTTTCAAATGAACAGATAGATTATCAAAGAAGAAAAGAGTAAAATTATATCTGACTTCATGTGATGATTAACAAGTGCAGCTTTTAATGAACTGATAAAATGGTTACCCTAATTCTCAGTAAAAAGATTGTTTACAGTCAGAACTAGGGCTGCTCAATTATGGCAAAATCATATGAATGTGAATAAAGGTCATTAAGTTACAACACCTTTCGATTCATCATTTATAAGTTAAGGCTTTTTTACATGTAATTTAAGAACAACATTGACAATTCTGATATCCTCAATGCAAGTATTGCCAATTTCTTTTTTACCTTTATATAACCAGATACCCATTGAAATCAAGATCTCTTCAAAAGGGGGACCTGACTAAGAGGCCTAAAACACTTGAGTCTCCTCTACCTCGGCTCTGCCAGAACCTACTGGTACTTTTTCTTGGATCCTCTCCTGTCCCAGATACATTTAAGAGATCCTTCCTCATAGAGGAGAGAGAACTTCTTCGTTGGTTGAAGAGAGAATGGAAGGATGGACAAATTTAGTCAATAAAAATCACCATATATGTCAGAGTTTGTCTGCAATTTTTCATTATAAAAAAGAAACTGCCCAATATTGGTAGAGATACACAATGTTATCTTTATGACACCTTTCTTTATAGTTCAGACGGAGTATTGCTTCAAAATCTAAATGTCATTATGGCAGATATGGGAAATTCTGTCAATATTTACCACTGATATGTTAGCCATATATATCAGTGTTAAGTTTGTGGATTTTTTTTTTTATGTGTGATGTGAAATCTAGAAAAGTATCACTAATTTGAAAGTATTAGCTTCATTAAAATGAGGACGGTTCTCTGTTAGTGGGCAGATACATTGCTGATTGTAGCTCTGTAATGGCAGATGAACTGTTTTTTTTCCTGTCGCTGTTTATTACACATTTTGCATACTAGCATATTGGTTAAAATGAGTTTTGAAATATGAACATATGTTGAATTCTGTCAGGAAATCTAACATTGTGAATCATTAAGTATTGGATTTCTCAGACTTTTTTTTCTTCAGAATCAAACTGGCATCGATTAAGTTTGACATTTACTAAAATCTTAGTAATCTGGGTTTTATAAACTAATGTTTGATTTATTTATTTAAAGAAAATAAATTTTGAACATAGTGAACTGACTGCATAAGCTTAAATCAAAGCAAGAGCATTTAACTTATATCAAGTCAAACTGGCAACTGTATTTGTGCAGCACCATTCATACATACAGTAGTTCATAGTGCTCTATAGAATTAAAGACAGAGACAATATGACATTAATAGCATTAATGACAAAAAAGTAGCAAAAGAAGGACAGTGCAATCATAAAAGAAAGAAAAAAAATATATATATATATAAAATATATATGTTTTTTTTTTTTCATTGAACGAATAGCAGAGTTAAAAAAAACAACAATAAGAAGCAGAACTTATGAGACCTCCACAGCTTGTAACAGGTCAAAATATCTGTCAATGAGTCAGGTGAAATTGTATTTAAATGTAATGTGTCTTAAAAATATGATTTACTGTCCAAAGAAGTTACATCTTAATTTAAGACCCTTGACAAGTGACATTTTGGTTGTTTCACTGGTAGGTATTTTCTTATGATTACAATTCAGTTTCTTATTTCTGCTTTTTTCTTTCTTAAAATGACATATTTATGTCAGGATTTGGAAAGCGGATTATAAAAAGTGTTTCAGATAGGTTTGACTTGAAATAAAGAAGCACTGTTTAAGATCAGGGTTTTTGCAGTGCTACAAAAATAGTTAATCCCCCTTAAACACACCTTGGTCCACATTGCCCAGCCCTAGCACTCACCTGTGACTCAGTGCAGAGGTCACAGACTATATCTGGTTTGGGGACGTCTTTGGGATCTCCCGGAGGAAACTGATGAACATGAAGTGACACTAGAGAGGACGTGGTAGAATGATTTGGTGTTATTCAGAGGACCTCATGAATTTTTCAGACAAGGCCGGCCTCTGTGTGCACGTGTGTATGCACGTGTGTGATTGAGTCTTTGACATATGCTGCTGTTTCATTCTCCTCCAGCGCCGCCATTAGCAGAATGAGTTGCACATCCCGGCGTGCAGCAGGCGGATGAAAGACTCTTTGATCTGAATTATTTTGAGGTTTCCTCATTTGATTGAAGATATTTCCAAAATGTAAATGTAGGCTATCGTGTGATCAAGGTTTAGCTCCTGACATTGTCTGAGTGAGTTTTAAATACTTGTCTTTCCTTTCATCTAATGATCTCTGAGCCTCTGTGGGAGTTTTAAACGCACCAATGACTAAAATATTTAAGAGAAGACGTCAATTTTTTTCACACTTTCATAACAGAGGTCCCTGAATGCACCATCTGTCTCTGTTTTGAGGATTGTGGGCTGCTGGTATGTTTACAGGTGTTCTGTCTGTTCATTTGTCAATCCTTCAGTCCCTCAGATGACTTTTTTTTTTGGTTCTTGTGACTCAATTTCTCATGAACAATATGAGGGTTGTCTTCAAACTTTGCATGAATGTCCATGAGGACTCACAGATGAACTCATTGGATTTTGGAGGCCATGGGTCAAAGGTAAAAATTCCAGGGCCCTGTTCATTTGTTCATTCATTCATTTTCTACACCACTTATACCTTTTAGGGTCTTAGGGGAGAGCTATCCCAGCGGTCATTGGGCAAGAGGCGGGGTACGCCCTGGAGTGGTTGCCAGCCAATCACAGAGCCACTTAGAGAGACAACCTTTCACACTCACACTCATACCTAAGGGCAATTTGGAGTCATCAATCAACCTAATGAGCATGTATTTGGTCTGGGGAGGGAAGCCGGAGTGCCTTGAGAGAACCCACGCGTGCACGAGAAGAACATGCAAACTCCACACAGAAAGGCCCTGACCGACCCGGGGATCAAACCGGTGACCTTCTTGCTGTGAGGCACGTGCACTGCCCCCCCTGCGCCACCCTGGTCATTTCTTGCTTGTGAATGTAAGAATTTCAGTCGTTCTTTAAGGGATGTTTCTCAAACTTTTGGAGAAGTCCACTTTATCTTAAGGATGAGCTCGTAGAAAGCCAAAAATCGGAGTTCAGAGGTGAAGGTAAAGGAGCCTTCTGTTCATCTCTTGCTTGTGGATCGATATAATGCATCAAAATATTTTCTTCAAAATTTAAGCAAACATTTGCCCAAAGTGAAGGACGACTAAATAAGATTTTCAAGGTTAGAGGTCAAAAGTCAAGGTCATGACCCATGTTCATCCCTTTTTTGTAAATATTATAGCTAGATAGATGTGCAGATAACACCATACTGTGTGAAATTAGCCCCACCTTCAACTTCTTCTGCTTCCTGTCTGCCATGCTCACATCTTTGACTTCTTTGTTGTTGTTCATGCTGACTGCCTCTGATGGAAGTAAGATCTCCTTGATTTAAAAGGCATCAAGAGCTCAGTGTAAAGAATTGATAAAGGAATCATTGGGCAAATAAACTATTAGATTTCCATCCCTTCTGATAACTCATTAAGTATTTAAGCTATTTTTCTTATCCCTGCACAAAAATCCACTCCAACTGAAGGAGGAAACTTTGTAGGCTAAAGTTTGTCAGGCATCATTCATCCCCAGGCTTTAGTTATTTCAATCAAACTCTACACAAATGCAGAGGCTTGAAATTTCAAAGCTGTTTCTCATGTTATTTTTATGATTTGGCTGGCATGTGCAAGATATACCCAAAGATAAACCACTGTGTTTACATCTATATAATACTTAAGAAAATAATCTGACAAGACAAGATGAATATATGTGTAAAATCTTCTGCTTTTGACAAAAATAAACCAAAACATTGAAATCTTTTGACATCAAGTCTCTGGATTAGTGTGGGCACTCTCATGGCTTACAGTAAGCAAATCACTGATACTGCACATTTGCATGTTCGTGAAAAGGTGGATGCCATAAAAGACTCATTTCTGCTTTGGATTTGTGTCATAGTATTTATAAGGCTCCTCTTTAAACATAGACCAGTTTTAACATTGAAGCAGCTGTGCATACAAATCTCCCTCTTGTGTGATTTCTGTGATGAATATGCATAGATGCACAGAGATGTGGTTTTAATTAATTATGACTGTGGGCTTCACCCTCTCATCTCCACAAGATGATTCTTTTCTTGCATCCTTTTCCAACAGTAGGGAAGCTGATTGTGCTGCTGAGAGTGAAAAATAAGTGAAGAGATGAAGTCCAGATGTGAGCCTGCATGCTGTTCATCATTTGGAACCATCTGTAATGACAAATATCAGCCAGCAGAGGGCGTTAGAGTAGCATGACATACTGCTGATATACAGTTCAGCAGAAGAAGGGTCTGTCACAGGTCACTTAGAGCAGTATGATTTTTTTATTATTTTTTTTTTATTCATTATTAATGTATTAATATGTATTAATATTTTTCAGGGATGTCCCTGCTTATTTCAGCAAGACAAAGCCAAGACACATTCTGTGTTACAACAGCGTGGCTTCTAGTGAAGCAGTGCAGCTACTAGAATGGCCTGTCTGCAGTCCAAACCTGTCGCCCACTGAAAATGTACTGCACATTATGAAGTGCAAAATACAGTAACAGAGACCCCAGACTGTTGAGCAACTGAAGTTGTACATCAAGAAAGAGTGGGAAAAAAACTTCACCTTCAAAGTTTCAAAAATTAGAGTTCCCGTTGGGTTTATTGAGTGCTGTTAAAAAGGAAAGGTGATGTAACACAGTGGTAAACATGCCCCTGTCCCAGATTTTTGGGTATGTGTTCAGACATCAAATTTAAAATGAGTGAATATTTGCAACAAAACAGTGAAGTTTATCAGTTTGAACATTAAATTACCTTGTCTTTGTTGTGTATTCAGTTGAATTTAAGTTGAAATGGATTTGCAGAGCACTGTATTCTGTTTTTTTTTAAGTTCATTGGAATTGGGGTTTGCAATTTGTGTTTTTTTAATCCAGGATTTTCAAGACCTGGTTGTAGAGGGACTTAAATGTTTGATTACTGCTCATAAGTTTGAGACAAGGTAGTTATTCCACCAAACAAATGTGAAAATATCAGAGTATTTCGAAACAGGAAGTTATGGTCTAATCTTGAAACAGTTCGAATTAGCTTTAATGGTCTGGCTAACTTTTGAAACATGGCTTTTAAAACTTAACTAAGGATCTGAAATTACCTCAGATGTGGCCAGTTAACTTACTGAACACTGCCGAGATGCCAATGAGCAAGGCCTCAAACTCTCAACTGCCCTCTGTGTGCAGCTTCTTCACTTTAACATCTGTTAATGCATGCACCTGGATTCTGTCTTTGCATGTGTGCACTTAAAAACTTGTGTTGTAAGGTTTAACACTAGTGTGAGCCATAATCTCATCCCTTGAATTCTTAAAGTTCATTTCCTTCTTGCTCCTCTCATATTGAACCTTGTTTTGGCCTTTTGTGTAATTAACCGATGTAACCTTTGGGTGGCAGTGTTGGTTTTTGGCCATGACATCTCACATCTGCGCTGTAAACATTTGTAATTTTCCTCCGTTTAAAGTGTATGTATTTAATCCTTTAGACTGAATTAATTCATAAATGTCATTTTTTTTACGAGAGGAGGTGGTCAAAGCAGCTCTAAAAAGTATTGCACTTCCTTACTGACGCCGCATTCACCTCCCGCACACTCACTCTGTTTGCTTGTTGCATAATCAATCCAGTTAAGTGGCACCTGCAGGTATACTTCATTCAGAAAATAAAAAGCCTTGCCTCTGCCAAAAATGGAGGTTGGCAGGCTGCATTTTACTTTGAGATGTTTACGGTTAAGTGTGGAGTCCGGCAGTGAATATTTCTTCCTTTTGAATTATTGTTCAGAACTTCTTTCACAGCCGAGAAATTTCACTTCAGACTCACCTTCCCTTAAGGAAAGTGGACGGTGTTTGTGCTTTGAGCTAAGACGGCAAGGTTGAACTATTCACCCAATTACTCCCTGCCTCCCACTCTGCTGTCTTTCTCAGTAATTTCCCCTTCTTCTGATCTATGTGCGTGTCAGGATGCTGATGTATTGCCTTTGTGACCCGATATAACTCTACACCTGACACATGCAGCTGTTGGTCATGTGGGAGCCGCTGCAGTCAGAGAAATTTACAGCAGATTTCATGGAGCTTGTTGATATGAAACAATATCATCCCCCCACTGACCTGAGAGCTTTGTTTTAGGCGTGCTGAGCTGTTCAGGATCAAGATTTGGACCTTCTCACAGAGGTAGCTTGTTGTTCTTTTCCTCAGAGGGTTTGAGAAATGCAGCTGCACCTTCTGAAAACATCAGCGGTTGACCAAAGAGGAGACACTCCCTTTGAGAAGGAACACAAAATCTGCCTCTCCCTCGGTTAAGTCTGTTAAACAGAGCTAATAAAATTATGATAAGTAATTCAGCATGTGTCAAAGATGATGCCGTCCAAATTTAGAGCTTGAAAGTCTTGAATCAGAATAGTCAGAATTAGATTTTGTGGATTTGAAAGGGTAATGTGAGGCTGATGACAAGAAGAGGGAAACACAGATGTGCCAAACCCACATTGCATCGAGTCTCTGACTCAGTCTGTCCTCAATTTGTCAGCTTCCCGTGCTCATGCAGGGTCTCGTAGCGTGGCATTGATCGCCCCCATTCCCTTTATGGATTAACTGGGTGTTATAATAGAATGTCAAATCAGGATATGGGAAAGTTCAGTGAGGATATACAGTAGTGAAGGATGCAAAACAGTCCTTTGTTTATATTTTATTCATCAAAAAAAAAACAGTCGCATTTTTGTCAAGCTCCGCCCTTTTTGGTGACTGTTTCTAGGAAAGACAAAATCCTTTGATTACAGGCTCCCTCTTACTTGAATCATTTCCAAAGAACCCAGGATGAAAAATATGAAAGGATGTATGATGACAACAAGGTAATTCTTGGGAAATATTTCTGACGCCTGATGGCAGTCATGTAGGCAAACCCATGCAAAGTTGGAAATGAACGCCTGCCACGTACAAGTTTTTTGTTCAGTGGCAGCAGATTTTGGTCAACCTATCAGCCACTCTTGTGCTAACAGAAATAAGTCATAAAATGCGGAAGTGGGTTTGCATTTTAGAACTTACGGTTCCCAAGGCCAGAAGTCCATGGCATTTTAGAAGAGTGTTTTGCATAAATGCCTGAAATAAAAAGGGATTTTAACATTTTATTTTGATTTTTTTGAAAGGATGGTTGCGAACAAACTGAGGACACTAATGCAGTCATTTCTGATCCATCTTTTAATTAAATGATTTATCACACGCACCATAGCCGCAGACATGTGGCTATGGTCATTGGATTAAGAGGAAATTCTCAAACAAGAGGTCATAATGTGCCTCAAAGTTGAGCTGCCATGTTGTAGCTCTTGTGTAGTTCCATAATAGCTTTTAGCTCTCTTAAATTACATTTAAGCCTTAAAAATTTTGAAAGCGTGATTGGTTCTTGAAGATTTTCAGGGTGAATATAAAATGGCTTTGTTTCATGATTTTTTTTTGTTTGCCACAGACTTTATTGTCAGCAAAGATCCCAGAACAGATTGAACTAGAAAGCACTTGGAGAGCGCAAACCTCCGCCAAGGTAGCGCACATATTGCTGTCACATCTATAAGCAATAGATCCATGATAAAGTTACCATCATAATATGATTCCTTGACCCTGAAAACCCACACCTAGCACTCAGAATCATGTTGATATTATTATTAGTTAGACAGTCGTTGAGCAAAAATGATCGTTTACTAATGCCAGTTATCTGGATCACCACCAAAATCTAATCTTTTTTACGCTGGGCCATTCCCAACATCGACTGAAAGTTTCAGCAAAATCCAACCAGTAGTTTTTGCATCATCTTGCTAACAAACAAACAGACAAACATGCCACTAAAACATAACCTCCTTGGCAGAGGTAGAATTCCCATAGGCTTGTGGCAAGGGAACCAGCGCAGTACTAACTCTGGGGTTAGTCTACAAACGTCATTCCTGCACCAGTCAAGAGCAGGTAAACAAAACAAAAAATCCAAACCAAAACTAAAACTAACATAACTAGCATGATTCTTGATAGGGAATAGCAGCTGATGAGTGATGAGGGAAATATGAGCTTTACAAAATAAAAGTCAAACTTTCCAACATTATACTGGATGATTATGATGACTCTTCATTTACTCTAAGTTCATATTCCCTGAAATCAATAAACTGATTGTCTTGGCTCTCAATTTAGTTGCAGATAAATTCAACTTCGAGAAAATTGCTATAGTGTACACTTCAACCAGCCTTAAAGTATAATTACACAGATAACCTTTTTTCTGTTTAGAAGTGTTAAAAACATTTGTTTTCTCTGCTAAAATTACACATTACTACAGTACTCTAAGCATGGATTGTAATATTTTTGTACATCAAAGCTGAAAAGTTGTAGTAAATATTGGCAGAGAGGGTTTTTTTCTGATACTGATATTTATCTATTGGCGCATTAATCTGTGAACACCAATATCATTATGATAATATAATGCAAATTAGGGATACACATTATTGGATTTTTACCGATATCGGATAAAGCAAAATTTATATTATTGCCAATACAGATTTTTTTGTCAAGAGCAGAGAGTTTTACGTTCTGAAAATTGACTTGTTGCTTTCAATATGACAGTTGATTTCTTGAAACATATTGAAATACAAAAAAAAAAAAAAAAATTCCCTCTAGATAAAATGAATCTCTTGCTTTTAAAATGTACCCATGCAGTTATGATAGTGAAGCTATACCGTATATTTTTGGATTTCCCCCAAATTACTGCTGTCATATGGGATATATATGGCCAATATATTGGCTCTAAATATAAGCAAACATTTCAAAAGCCACCAATACCGATATTCAACTTTTTAGGCCAATTTCTGCCAAAACTGATATTGTACTGATAACATTGTGTATCCCTAATGTATATCAAATTGTCAGAATAAAAAAATATATCTCTCATTATCAAGCACATGTAAGAATTGTTTGTGATTGTTGATAGATTGAATCGCCCGTGTGGTTGTCCATAGAGTCAAATCTAAATTGCACATTTTCCGTTAGTAACCTGGGGCTTCGGATATATGATGAACAATACAATGCAGATATTTTGAATCATAGTTGCAGAGACCCTGCGCACACCTTTTAACCAAAGCCCAGAGTTCACCACTCTGCACTAAATAGACGTGAACATGTCTAAAGTTTGGTTGATATAGGAGGAGGTTTCTCTGATGAGTGGGTCAGCAGACCAGCCTCAGGGCCAACAAAGGCTCAGCTGTCATGGGTCCATCTGTGGCCTCACTTTGCTAATACAGTTACATGTCCTTGTACAAACTGTCCTTACATGTCCAGATTGGTTAAATGGAAGTCTGAATACACGCATCTCTCTGTAAATGTGGAACAATCGTGCCGTGTCTCTGTGTGTTTTTCCAGTTCACTGCTGCCTCTCCGTGCATCTGCTGGCTTGATTCAGGCGTGCTGTAGACACAGCAGTCAGGCTGCAGATTTGAAGCTGCAGCAAATCCGTAACTTATGAGATTCAGCATACAGCATGACATCTGATTTGTTTTCCTGTCATTTCTGCAGAGAAGTTTTGGGGTTATTTTGTCTCTGAAAAGATCTTCTGTCTTCTATAAAGTTCTGAGTTGCTTATCTTTTGCCGTGCAGTTGCACTTAACTACTCATAATGCTCAGAATAAATTATAATTAAAGGTAGAGAGCAGTATAGTGGCTGGGTAGTTTACTAAGTCTTTAAGACAAATCAATATATTTTCAAATAAGATAGGACGGACTCTTGGTGAGACAGTTTCTCCTGGCTTTATCTGGGTTTTAGGGAGCACAATGTTCAATGCATTGATTTGGAAAATGATATAGTTGGTTGTGTTGATCTTATTTTTCATTTAATAAAGAAATGTGGTCCAGGTCTGATGAAACTGCTACTGAAGCTGTACGAGCAGTCACTTCCTGCTCTAAAGGACTCTGATTGGGCCATGCCACTTTGAGCTGCTCACAGTTGTTGTTGATTGGAGCTTGTCAGGATGGATCTTTCTGATTACAGACATTGAATCAGGCTGATCCAGCTGCTGCACAAAGTTAGAGTACTGCACCAGCCTGAATCATGACCACAGAGGAAACATGATGTGCTGGACTTACTTTTTTGATGAGGGCCGGTGTTCTGGACTCACTCTGCCTGGACGGCTTGGATGGTGGACGGCGTGGTTTCGTCAGTGAGGCAGTGACATGGATGCTTAACAGGAGAATGGAGAGTGTGTTGTTTAAAGTTTGATGGCTATTTGCTTTTGAATTTGTACAAGAACTCTGGCGAGTCTCTCAGCTCTGTGCCGGGCATCATGCGAAAGAAACAAAAGGAGGAAATGGTCAATTATAGCAACATGAGAAGAAGCGTGGTCAAGGTGGGGGTCCTGCTCCTAATACTTTGCTATAAAACATCACTTATCTAAACGTAAACGTGTGGCTAAAAATCTAAGGCCAATATTCCATCACCTGGTTGTTACATTCCTGTTTGTAGCCCTTAAAAGAGTAGATGAAGCTTTACTGCCACTATTAATGATATTTTAGTGCTCTGTTGTTGATGTTGCACAGCTGTGACTTCACACATTTACGTGGCTGATGAAACCCTCTCCTCCTGGCTAACATCCCAGTCCTCAAGTGAAAATACAGCTGGTGGAGGAAACTCAAACATGTCGGGGTTTACTGCTCCAAACCCTACTGAACCAAACCAGAACACTCGGTGGAAACAAGACTGATGATGCACAACTTGAGCTGGAACCACCAGTGTTCACGGGTCAACAGGTCCTGTTGCTTTTGGGTTAAGCTTTATTTCCACTTTACCCATAAAGTCTGCAGCAAGAGAGTTTTTCTCTGCATTTTTTATACTTATAATGAAAATCGCCCAACGTTGAGGGCTTCCAGTTTTGTTGTCATTGAAACAACCAGACTTTGTTTTTTGCCAGGACCATATCAAATTTTATGATTTGGGTGTTTTCACAAGCATTTGTTTTTTATTAACTGAAAAATCATACAGATAGATATCATGTAGTGTCTCCAAGCTAAAAGTTTGGAGGTATTATCTTTGGTCCATATCATTCAGCCCTTAGCAGCAGAACTTTATACATCATTTTTCTGGCTGCTCTTCACATGACTGAAGCTGCAGGCAAAAGTGGAAAATGTGCTCTCCAGTGTTTGTTTAGTCATCTGCTGTTTGCCTTCCTGCAGCCTGAAGATGATGATATTTGACAAGCCGGAGCACATGATGAGTGTTTTTGTGCTTACTTCCAGAGAGCTCATTTGGTTAAAAGAAAAGGCCTGAATAAAAGATGATGGTAATCAACAAATGTGCATGTAAATTGAAAGGTAACACTCGTGTCAAAATAAATATCAGCCTGTTTGATTGCAGGAGCTGTATGCTTCACCATCCATCTTCCTTTTTAATTTTCTAGATGGATCATATTCTTAAGTTGTCCTCTCTCTGTCTCAGAATATCTTGTTCCGGCGCTCTCATTGCTGACCTACTTCTGTTGGTCATCATTTCTGTAATCATTTGGACCGATGTCTCAGTGAGGAAGTTCTGTCCGAGTCCCTGCTCACGCTAGCAGCTATCTTTGCCCGGGGACTGAAGGAAGTAGAGCTTAAGAGATCTTTTCTTGTGTTTTATTACAGTGTCAGTCAGAGGCTGTCATCCTCCAAATCTCTCTGTCGATCTGGAGTCGTAGTCTTGGTTGTCGCTTTTCCTCCAACCGCAGTATGTCCATATCTCTTCCTGTAAAAGTTCTGGATGATAGACGGATCAATAACGCCCCTCACTACGGGTGGTATTGTTTGTTCATGGCTGCAGATGATGATATTGGATTTTTCTCCCATATTGAGGGCACACACACACTCCTCTCTGTCCGACTGACACACACGTACACACTGCAGTTAAACTTTCCATGACATTATTGGTTTTATCAGAAGTAGGCCAAAGCAGAAGCCGGGCCCTCTGGCAGGCCCACTGAGCATGCTCAGTACTGCTGAAGGCAAAGCAGGCAGTTCATTAGAAGCTCTCTCTGATACTACAACTAGACTTCTCTTTCTCCATGACACAGCACAGACCAACGCAGGGGAACCTACGCTGGATTTAAAGAAAGTTTGCGACTATTTAGTCACAGGATTGAAGTTATATTTAGGTATTATACAAGATTTACAGCTGACTTTTTGCTGATACCATCAATGGTATGTTGTTGCCTCTGAACTGGTCAGGATCCTCCACTGCCTTCAATAAATAGAAATTATAAGTTTTTGTTTTTTTTAACAGTGTGCATTAATGAACATTTACATATAAATGCATGGGATTATAGCCAGGCAGCTAATTTCCATCCCCAGTCCCATTAGCAGGTTGGTGTCAACACAAACATCAATTAGGGATAAAACACAAAGAGCATATCAAAAGACAAGCAACATACATAAAGTGTAGACAACATAAACGACATACAGTCCAAAAATATAACGGGCTGAGAGCTGGGGGACCATGGGAATTAAACACAATATATTATAAAGTGCTGGAGTGCCATTGTGCTAAAGTGCCAAATGCTAAAGTGCAGAGTGCTAGCTGCCTGGGAGCTCAGGTCGTTGTGATATTGCACATTGCTCAATATTGCACAGCAATAAAAGTCCATGTTGCCCTGCACATTGCCTTACTGCCCGAGACTATAAAGTCCCAGACTGAATATAATATTGCATGATGCCCATAGCTTATGGTTGCACATGCAGATGTGTGAGTTGATATTGCACTGAGTGCACAAACCTGCACTGAGGAATTTCCAATGCTGTCAAGTGATTTATTGCCAAAAATGTGGAAAACTGCCCCATCTGGCACTGTTAACAAATCCTTAAAAAAATTGCTGGATCCACAGCCAGTGTAAAAGGCCAGAATAACCCCCCACCAGACTATACCGGGTTAAACTGGGCTAGTCCAGGCTATACCCCGGGGTATACTCTCGACTAGGCCAGTGTAAACCCTTTACTCCAGATTATACGCCCCTAAATATATTTTATTTCACTGTTGAAACATATGAGGAGTGAATACAGTTTTCATACAGTTTTTCAAAATATTCAAAGCACATATTTTTTTTAAAAACACTTAATATATACATGATATCACACCTTATCTTTCATGTCAGTATGATTTAAATGCAATGTTTAGTTGTTAATCCCATATATAGTCTGGGCCAGGGGTCCACCACCTTCTGACCTCTACAAAAATCCAGTCACATCTCTTTTGTCCCATGACTGACATTTCCTGAAAATATCATCCAAATCTGTTCATAACTCTATGAGTAATACTGTTCACAAACTAACAAAAAAGCAAACAAACGATGGCAAAATCATAATGTCCTTGGTATTGGTAATGATATAGTTCATGAATAGTTGTTGAACAAAAATTAACAGCTTTATCCCCATAGTTATCCCTTGCTGAATCTGTAAAAATCACTTAATAGATGTAAAAATGGAATATCAAAAAACACCTGAAGCACATGTTCAGATTATTCCCTTTACCTGATTGTACCCCGTCATTGGACACACTCTCATTCATCAGGAGGCAACTTAAACAGGCTGACCAATCAGGCGGCCTCTTCATCTCCACATGTGGCTAATTAGCAAAAATAAAAACACTGACAGCAGGCAGAGGAGCAACGCCAGGCCAATGTCACAGTTTTGTGTCCTCATTTCATACTAAATACCAACTGCTTACAGCATGTGCTGCCCTGATCTGTAACATGTACTACGTTGCTGTCATCATTCAGGCAGACATTCAACAGACTCCTGACTGATTTTTCAATTGTCCAAAACAGGAAGAATTTTCCCTCAAAATAAGCCTCTGAACGCCAAAGCAAAAAGCCCTTCAGAGATGTACAACTTGTTTTTATCTGAAGTTGTCCTGCTCCCATTTCAAAGTGTTTTTCATGTGTTTGCATCTGTGAGGAGCTCCTTCAATATCCCAGAGTATCAGGAAGTTGATAACTGTGTTCATCTACAGCACAAGCAGAAATCAAGCAAGAATTTAGTTCATTTTGTCACAATCAGAGAGCAAAAATGTGTTACTTAAAATAGGATCTGCCACTAAAACTCCTTTGTAGTTATCTCTTTTCTGTAGAGCCCTAATGAACATATTCATGTACAAATTGTGTCTGTTCAACTCAGCTTTGATCAAAGAGTAACACTCCTGAAAATATTATTTTGTTCTCTGTGTGCATGTTCTTCCTTGTTGAAGTAACATGTTTGCCCCTGACTGCTGCTCCACAGAACAGATAAATTTAGGACAGATTTTTTAAGGTGCAGCTCGATACCTGTGAACCTGAGAGTTCTCTGAAACACAAAGACTATAACAGTAGGGGAGGTTTCTGCTTCGACAGAGCACATACATCTTTTAAAAAGGGTATTAAAACCAGCAGTTACATCTGCAACAATGTAGAGAGGAAAATAAGATCCTGATTCATGTGTTTTGTTGACAGTACTGTCACTGATCATCTATAATACAGTACAGATATTATGGCAGTGTAACCTGATAAAAGTATCTCATTGTCATCATTATTCATCAGTAAACATGCTTTTACTTATATGCAACAGAGCAGTACAAAACATCCTGAGCAGCAACACAGGACATGTCCTACAGTAAGAACAGCAAAAAATAAGATATTGTGAAAATTTACTTGAATCAATTATCACAGTCGACAAAAATGAAGTATAAAGCCCTCACAAAAGAATTAACAATGCAATAAGTCCATAATAAAATGCCAATAAATGATTTAGCACAACTTGAAACCAGCTGATGTATAAGCATGTATAAGCGTATGATTATGGCGCACTGCTTATCTCAGTTTCAGATTATTGCTATAATATAATAACAAGTGATTCTGTGATCGATGAATAAATTCACTTTTATTTATTTGTATTGCACCTTTTTAAACAGATGTTTACAAAGTGCAGAGAATGATAAAATGAACATTAACAATCAGGTCAAAAACAAAAGGAACAGAAATTCAAATGAAAGGGCAAGAACGAAATGCAAACAGTGAATCAACAAGGATGAAGAAAAAGCAGACAAAGGGAATAAAGGTGAAAATTTAACAAAAGCAATTATATGACAAGGACTAGAACCAATGATAAGATATGAAAATAACAAAAATTTGAATTCCAATCTTACAGTCATGTATTTTTAATTAGAATTATCCAATCAGTGCCGGATAGATTATTCTGACACATAAATATACTTTCAGTCCCTCCATTTCTTCCTAGGGCTTGAAGTTTATATTAATGTAGTCAACATGGATGCACAATATTGGATTTTTGGTGAAATGCCGATATTTTCAATCTCATTATCGCCAACATATTTTTACTCAAGTGCACAAAGTCCTGAATTAAATAAAAGTGACCAGCTCCTGTCATGGTTACAGTTCATTTGTTAAAGAAAAAATATGTGATGCTAGAAAAATATGATTGTAAATAGGATTATAAAAGTTGACATTCAGGGATGATGAGGTAAACCTTTGTGATCCAATTTTACATTTTGCCAGCATTACTGCCTGTAAATGGGATATTTATTGCCAATTTGTATGGTCGAAATCTATCAGCTGTAGATATCAAACAAATTTTACAATGTAATACCAATAATCAGCTGTTATGTGCAGGTAATATTGTGCATCCCTTGTAATCAACCAATTTGTATCTAAATCTAATTTTTGCCTTTTTAAAACATTCAGGCACCTGTTGAGTTACTTTGCTGTTGTGTCTCCTTTAAAGAAAACAGTTGACCCATTTATTGCTTTGTCCCCATTCACATGTATTGAGGCAGTTTGCTTTGTCTTAAAAATAAGTGAGTGTCATAAAAGTTCAGCCTTTTTACGGTGGGATGATGGTATTGTGGTCCATTTGGGTTGAATAGACACTTTCACTCAGTCGGTTACAATAGAGGAAGCAACCATAAGAGGAAAAAAGAAGTCAGTGGGGGGAGTGAATGATTCTCCTGGCTGTGATAAATGTAAATCTGAAGCAGAGTCATTCAAAGAGAAAATAAACCTTGTTTATTTAGAGGAGGGGTTTGGCTTTATTTCCTGAATGGATACATAACTTATCTTTAATTAAATTCAGACACACATTGCCTTCAGCCTGGTGGAGCAGTGGATAAATATCATAGCACAGAGTTTTCCGCCCTCTTTTCTCTGCTCCGTACTCGGTTGTTGATGTTTGTGCTGCAGAAGCTGAATCTGCATCCAAAGGCTTCTGCGTAATCAATCTGCAACACAAATGTAATCTCAAGGGGGAAATGAGTGAATAAAACAGGCAGTGATACGAACTGTGCTGTGCTGCGCTTCTTCACTGCTGCATACTCATCAGCTTTAAGGTATAGTGGCTGTGGAGACTCTCTGTGCATGTGGATGGAGTTAATTTTACTTGCTCTATCAAATCAGCACCGCGGCCTACATTATCCACTCCCAGCTGGATCATTACAGCTGCAGACAAGAGCTGATGGATTCATTAGGCTCACAATGAGCTGTGGATCTCTGTAGCATTTACCTGGAGAAACTGTTACAGCAGCCTGTGTAGTTTGATTGTTGTTCTTTAATTTAGTTTATTGCTTTAAGGCATGTTTATTTTTATGCATTTATGTCTGCAGAAGTCAAGCCTATAAGTGTTATAATTTTAGGTCATCCATTAGTGCCACCTCTGCAGTATCTCATAAAAGACGGGTTTTCTTCAAACTGCAAAAATGTTAACTAATTTGATTTCTAAGTTAAAGGGCCAAAGGTCAAAATATCTGAAACTCATATGTAGCCTGGCCAAAGAAACATGATGGCTCTGAGGAGCACTGAAGAAGTTTCAAACTAGCTTTTAACATCTGTCCAGTCTGACTCAAGGATGAACTGAGTAGACTTTTAGGTCAAACAACAATATCATGGGACTCGTGCTTTTCATGGGACATCCTCCGCTTTTAGAGATGATCAGAATCATTTTTTTATTGCCAAGTATGCGACACATACAAGGAATTTGACTCTGGCAGTTGTTTCTCTAGTACAAAGGAAGTAATGAAATAAAAATAGATATAAAAATAGAGGAAATATGGATGAAAATTGTTCTTAATAAATGCAGTGTAAAAGCAAAATGTACATCAGGAGCATATACAAACATCCAGGAATATTTACACTGATGGGAGGAAAGTGCAGCTGTGCAAATGAATAGTGCAGCTATGAACTGTTACCTGAACAGAAGTGTGAGGGATTTACTTAAACTTTGCACAAATATCCACTCCAACTTAAGTATGATTTGATTAGATGTAAGAGGTCAAAGGTCAGTGTCACTGGTTCATATTCATCCCTTGCTTGAATACATAATAGCCAAAACTGCTTGTGAAGATTTTTTTCAAACAGTTAAAGATTTCCACTTTTTGATTGATCAGATTTTCTAAATCAGAAATCAAAGTATTTGGGACTCATGGTCATCCCTGGTTTCTGAACCAGATATCTCCAGAACACTTTGACAGATTTCACTTAACCCTTTAAAGCCTGAAAACACAAATTACAGCCAGAAGATTCTAATTTTTTGGAGCTGAAATGTTTTATTTCACTTTCTACTAAAATCCAAAAACATCAAAATTTCCATAAAATTTAACATAGGTATCTTTGTATCTCATTTGATACATTAGGTGTTTTTGGCAACAGATAACCTATTTGAGGACATTTTTAACATTTATCTGATTGTATTCAGATATTTTTTAGTAGATTGTTGATCATATTGATTAGATGGAGTATCATAAAAGTATGTATCAAATATGATACAGCAGGCTTTAAGGGGTTACATTTGCTCAGATGTCCACTCTGACTCAAGGGTAAGAGGATTAGATTGTGGAGGTCACTGGTCGAGGCAGTCTGGGCACATGTTAGTCTCTGGCTTTTGAATGCGATATCTCAACAATGCTTCAATTGATTTTCTCCTGATTTTCAATTCCACTCAAATGTAAGGATTAACTAACCAGATATTGGATTTCATTGGTCAGTGTCACTGGGTGTAGCATCCATTGCTTGCCTGTGAGCCCCACAGGACTTTTTCCAACTTTGCATAAATGGGCACCAAGAAAAATTCAGACGCATCCACACAAGTTTTTAATCGTAGGTGTTTGTCTGCATGGATACAGTAATTCAGGTTTCCTGAAATGCACATTTCTGAAAAGAGATCTCCCATGAGTGTTAATGTTGAATTTTGAAAACTAGGACAAAAATAATAAGTTGACAAAATCAACACTGTCCCCCACGCTGTTTTAGTGACTTGTTTTCTCACACAATGACTGTTTAGCACTGTGTACAGCAATGTATAGCATTAGCGTCTGTCTGGGGATTTCTTAACAGAGAGACAACTGAGCCATGACACTGTGGCACACGTTCAGGCTCATGCGATGTACCTCACACAACCCCACTTCAACAAACTCAAACTATCCCTTTAATGAATTGTTAAAACAGGCTTTAAATCTTCTCTAACAGGAGAAAAAAAGCCACATGGTGCTCTGAAAACTAGACTTTATTTGAGGAACATGCATTAGTCCACTGAATATGTTTGAACCCATATTTTCTCCGTAACATGAAACTACTTTTCCATGTTAATCCCTTGTTAACATTTGTCACTGTACTGAGCCTGCGGTTGTGGTTCCTTGGAAGAATGTAAAACTCACATAAATTCATGATAACATCTAAAGGACGGGCCTGTTTCACTTCTTGTGTGTGTTTATATGTTGGTACCGTTGCTCCAGAGTCAGCAAGTTCTCATCTCAACACAAGCTCACATCCACTAAAGCTGCTCAACTCACATTCAACTCCTGTCAGGAGGTGCAGCACCAGGTTATCAGCTCATGTTCTCTTATTCAAATCCCTGAGTCAGATGTTGGGGGGTATTAGTTGGAATCTGCAGAGTGTAATGCTCAAAGTGTCAGAAATAATAGCTGAGGCAATGCTGAGGGAAGGGAACCAGAATTTCCACAATTCCAGCCTTACTTACACAAGAACACTTCCTTCAAGGCCAAAAATAAATAAATCTATGGCAGCTTCACTGCATCACATTTATCTCACTTGATTAGACTGACAGGGAAATGGAGTTTTTCCACAAGATAGAAAACATCATCCTTGTATCAGTATTCTGCTTATAGCTGAAGCGCTGCAGATTGATGCTTACCTAAAAATGTTTCTGTTTATCTTGAACAGTTTAGGATAAATAATTCATAACAGAGTAACTACCCCACTGTTTTGATACCAGCTTTACCAGCACACAGTTGACAGGCTGATGCTGTCAGCTGTACGATTGGAGATGTGAAGGATCTATAAATATGCTTTGAAAAACTGGAGCCTTTGCACCCTTTGCTGATACTAAGATAAGTGTGGAGTAAAGTCAACCCTGTCAGCATGCAGTCACATGTTGGCTGGGATGTGTAGAAGGGGGTTGGGCTGGGCTCATGCTAGAGTGCATCCCTATTGGCGCGCTGAATGCAAACTTTAGAATTTGTGACTGTCAGTCCTGCCAAAGCTCACAAAAAAGCCTGAGCAGTGAGGCGAGGCAGGCTGACCCCTGTGTCCACTGCTGGCCCTCTGTCAGGTCACCCACCAGGGACATTGTGCTCTAAAACTCTCTGTGTCCACTGATCTGCAGGCCTCACTCTCCTCTCACTCATTTTGCTTCATCACTGTGGAAATCTGAGCATCGTGTTAGAATCCCAGGACCTCACATTGCCTGTGTCTGATCCAGCGATCAGATCTGCTATTCTACTCGGATGAGATAGTTCCCACGAACAGCACGTCGATGTTCAATGTGTCAGTGGTGCAGTGATTTTTGCACTGCTGGTGTAATTGCGGTCGGTGGATTGTGTTATTCATGAGAGGATTCAGCTCTTCTGAACTCCCTGGCTGCTCGAGGGGGCCTGTGGAGTTGACTTCCTCATTGATTAAACAGTTTTGTTGGCCTTTGCAAATTTAAGCATGTGCTTTTAGATCTTTTGTATAATTAATCTGCTTTTGTCTGCTTGTGTGAACTGTTTTAGTTTTATTTTATCTCAAAACAGCAGTAAAGAGAAGGCCAGTTTGTAAACGCTGTTATGCAGTTCCTTATTGACTTTTGACAGCGATGAATTGTGAAAAAACCCTTAATTTGGTACCATAAGGACACATCCTCTAAAACCAAATTATTATTAATTATATGAAGTCTGTAAATTCAAATCAAATGACTATGAATAAAATGATTGCTTAATCCAGTTTTTGAAGATATTTGATTTGTTAGGCATCAGGTATTAAAAGTGTTGGTGCCAAACACTATTGTTGAATGGACTTTTCAAGTTGTCCAACAGCTATATGTGCTTCTAGGGGCCGTCCACACAGAGACAAATTCAGTTTTTATACTTTTAGGTGTTTCGTCCACATGGGTATGGTGTTTTGGGTGCCTGAAAACACTCATGAGACTAGTCTAAAGTTATAAAGCTCTCCGAAAATAGTCTACAAATTAATCACTTTAGTTTGTCCCATAATCACAGCATCCAGTGGGTAAACAATGTGAGGTGGTTTTGCAGAGTGTGTCTACTGTAAGCAGTGTTAGCACTGTTAGCCTTTGGCCCTCCTCTTAGATTATTGTCAATATGTCTGTGCTGAATGTTGATATTTGCTACTTCCATTGAGTGGTTTAGTATGCCAGTAAAAGTCGACACAGCTTTAATACAGCTTTTGCCAATAAAGTGGTGCAGGAATGAGTCCAAAAATATGGAAGTGAGTTAGCATTTAGCACTTTAATGGGATTTGGAATACCGGTTTCGGATGAGTGCCTGAAATAAGGTTCTTGGTGAGCACACTCGTGAGATTTTAATGTGATGTTGCCTGCTTTTGAAACTTAAATCTTTGTTGTGTATTTAAAACTGTGGTTGCTAACTAACTGGGGACCTGACGGCAATCATTTCTGATTGTTTTTTAATAATAAGTTATTCAAACACTATTGTTACAACCACGAGGACCAACCTGACAACCTGTCACTCGATTAAGAGGAAACTGTCAAACAAGAGGTCACAATAAGATGTTATACAATGGAAATATTGTACTTACTTCTAAGTTGAACTGCCATGTTGTTGTTCCTTAGTAGCTTAATAATAGCCATAAACTTTCGTCATTCACGTTTAAGCTTAGAACATTGTGAGAAGTAGGTTTGTTTGTTAAAATTATCCCAAAGATCAGAACATGTCAGTTTCATACTTTCTGTTTGCTGCAGAGCTTATTATCAGCAGTGATCCAAAACAGTGAACAATCCCACAGGCTTTTAGTGGGTTTTATAGTCGAGGGAACCAGCACAATGCTAACTTCCAAGTTGGCCTACAAAAATGTGTCATCCCTGCACTACGCTATCGTGCACAAGGAGACTTACTTGAAACTTTGTAAACACTTTTTTAAAGCCTTTAGTCCTATCGCTGAAATTATTGTCTTTAATTCTCACCTCCTCAGTGACTTGCATTTACATTGTGCACTTGTAGTATGCTTATTGAAGTGGTTTCAATTACTGTCTGTAATGTTACCCCTGTCTATTTTACAGTGAGTGTAACATAGATCATTATATCTTTGGTCTTTTTAACAACTCTTTTACAATTTCTTAAGGGTTATTGCAATATAAATAAGGACTCTGACTGTCATGATTATCAGTGAAGGTATCAGTATCCAGTTAGAATGGAAGACCAATATCCTTCATAATAAATCAGGAGAAAATTTGAATTAATTTCAATATCAGAATCAGAATTAGAATCAGATTATATATAAAATATACAATGATATTTTTCTGAAGTGCTAACAGATTATTATTGTGTTTTGTTTATTTTGTAAGAGGTTTATACGAAGAATGGAATTTATATGGAATTGTTTGTCTATGAAGATTTAATGTAGTTTGTAAAATGAAGCTATTACCCATGTATTTATATTATTTTCCATGAGTAATGACAGCTGGTAATGAATTGTGATTTGATTCAGTATTGGATCTGATTTGTAAGGAAGGGGCAGGACTAGATAAGCTCTTTGCTTCTTTCTGTCCCTTCTCCAACTGGTTGTTTTGTTTACTCACATGTGTATGTACTCACATGTATAAATATATTTGATGGACATGTCCAATTGTTAGATGTACATATGTATTACGTTGCTTTGACTAAATTGTTTGTTTTTTGTTTTTTAAAGTTTGAGATAAATAAAAACAGAAAAGAAAGAAGAAAGATTTATTGGTCAGGTATGCTAATACAGACTAGAGGACATAAACATATACAAAGAAAAATAATGGACTAGGAAAATAAGAATTCAACTTTTAAATAAAAGTAGAGGGAATAAAATAGGATATGTACAAGTAAGGTTAAAGGTGAAGTCAGAGCTAACAAGTATAAGCCTGAACAGACTATGGTGAAATGCAGAGGAGTGCAATAATTCAGTAAACATCATAAAACATCCTCCACTGAACTGCCTTCGAGTTAACACAACAAATACTGAGTTGTTGCAATTATGGAGATGAGTTTTTTTCTTTGGGTATGACATAGTTTCACTCAAGCACGTGATAACCTGTCTTGATCTAAGATTTCTCAATTCCATACAAACATGTCTGTATTGCAGACTGAAGAATTTCCCTCTCTGCAGTTCTCTTCTTTAGAAATCATGTATGATAGCATCAGTCACAGCTCATATTTTCTCAAGAGCGAGCCGTGGCATGCTGTACACAGACTAGAAGTTCTTGGAAAGTTGTCATCATATGTGTCAAGTGTTTTTTTCCAGAATTTCTTGAGACTATGAGAACATTCAAATGAGCAGAAGTTCATCTTCTTTGTATATTTCACCTCTGAAGAGACCTGTGTGAATGAGAAAAGATGTTTTCTCTCCACTTTTGTTGCTGGACTTTTATTCTGGATTTCACTGCTCATGCACTCAGCTCTCCATTGTTATTTTCAGCCCCATTTGACACACACACTGCTAATTACTGGAGCTGGAGAGACCCCCTCCCCCCTCACTTACACACACCAGTGCACCAAGAAGCTGACCATTCAGCTCATCTTCTCAGTGGCTCCCGGAAGACGAGCTGCTAACAGAGCTGTTTATGCATGCGGTATCCTTTTGCTATCACCTAGTTTGAAGGAGACCCCCTGCAGAGTGCTGGCAAATGTTCTGATTCTGCCTCTTTTTCAACACAAAACCCCTCTGGCTCCTGTTGTTGCTGCTCCCAGCCACCGTACCTGCAGCTGTTCAGAACAGCAGCAGGTAATGACCAGCAAATCAGCGTCAAAGGACGGAGCGTGGGAGTGGAGGTGGAAGAGAAAGAGCCGGAGATGAGAGCGAGCGAGAGAGTGAGCGAGTGGGCAGGTAGATGAGGATCCTGTGAGAGTGGATAAACATGTGAACACTTAGTGATTTCCCTCTGCCTTCCTGTTCCTCTCTTTCCGCCTCTGTGTGGGCTGTTAATGAGTCTGAAAGCCTCTCCTAAGCATCTGTCAGCTGAGAACAGAACGAAGCCTCTGCTGCAGCCTGAAGCTGAAAAGAAATGCTCTATTGCTCATTGATAATTGGTACAGTCTACAGATTTTTTTTTTTATTTTCAACTCTCAGCATCATCTATAGAGTGACTTGCTCTCCCTGCCTTCAAATGTCAAGGATGACTATTGTATTAAAAAAATACAAGAATATTGAACATTTTTATGTTTGAAAGTTTGGAATAATAAAACACTTTTTGATCCCAAAAACTTTGAAAACTTGCACTGATTTATTTAGAGTAATATTTAAGACACTTACTATTCAAATGAGTTCATTATTATTTTAGATTGGGCCTGTAATCTCATCCAAATGTTGTCTTAACTGTGATGTAGCCCATGCCCCTCTATTTGGTTAACCTCTATTGCCTTATGACCTTATGCTCTTTAACCTTGGTGCACACCAGAGCAGTAACATTATGGTAATGTGGGGGTTTTGGCAGTATTTTTATCCAGAAAATGGAGGTTAGTCAAATGTTGACTGTGTATCTTCAGGAGACCTGGCATATAACTGCTAGAATAGGGGTTATCAACTACATTTGTTTAAGGGCCAGTTTTTGGCTTGGCAGACGTGAGGGGGCAGTTTTTAAGAAGTTGGTGATAAACAGATATTTAGGTCCAACTAACGAACCGATGCAGACCTTCAAATTGCCCCTTCTAGACAAGTGCCTTCCAAGTCCCAGCCAAATACCAGCCAACTTCCGGCCAATAGTCTCCCCAGCCCTCTGGGGTGCTAAATTTCACCATTAATATTTTATTCTTATTTTCCCAATTTTCAGCCTTAAAAAGGTCAGTCCATATCGCCCATACTACCACCAGTGACATTGGGAAATAAAGATAATATGGCTTCTACTTTTTGGGGCTATCATGTTTTCCATCATTGGTTTTGACTCCCATTTTATGCATTCACCTAACTAGACTAATACTGGCTAACAACGGCTTCCAGTTGTCAGATCAAACATGAAGTCATTTCTAAATTAACTGTTTCAGTTGTTTTGGGGGTTGGGTTTATAGTTATTTGGTTCATAGTGATGAAGACTGAGTTATAGAAATGTAACAACAAAAATATACTCTCAAAACCACAACGTATTTTTGAACTCACATTTTCAGAATTTGATAATCTTCTTGGGGCCAGATGATAAACTGTCAAGGGCCTGATGTGGCCCCCGGGCTGCCAGTTAAAGATCGCTGCACTAGAACAAAATGTAAACACATTAAGTAAAGGCTGGCCGTGTTAGTATTTTCAGTTTTAGCTACACCTGGCAAACCAATTTGACAAGCACTAACAGACTGTCCTTTTTAGGTGTGCCTGCCTACTATGCTTTTCCAGCAGTGTGAAATTTAGGGGCTGAATGTTGAAGCAAAGACATCTGAGCACCTGACATGTCTCCAAAGATAGCAGTAACCTCCAGTGTTGGGAAATAAATGGCATGCTTTAAAAAAAGAAATGATATTGTATTCTCACAGCCTAGATGCATTAGTAAATAAACTAATGTGAATAAACTGTAGTAGATACTCCTATATGTTTGTCTATTTAAGGGATATGTCAACAATTGTAAAGGTAGTTGACTGTAACTGGGTGAGTACTCGGCTGTTGCCTGTTGTATCTGCATTTGACTAACTATGAATTTATTTGCTGAGAAAATTTCACTCAAGCTTTTAAAAAAATGTGTTTTTGATTATTGCTAAGGACATTTTTTTGTGGTAAAAATCAGTGCTTTTCTATTTTTATACATCTTTTTGGTCTTTTCCGTGCCTGTAATTAGACAGGATTGTGGAGAGAGTCAGAGACAGTGGTGAGGGATGAACCCATGCCCCCTGGGTGAGGTCAACAGCCTCTGAACGTGGAGTGGGCAGACATGACCACACAGCTATCTGCACTCCCCAAACTGAGGTTTTCTCCTCCTGCTAATTTCAAAGCATCTGTCTGGTAGTCCTGCATAAGTTAGACATTACAAGCTTGTGTTGCTAGCTCTGTTTGTTGCATGTCTGTTGAATCAGATACTCTTATGTTGCACAGGCGATGCTATTGTTCACAGCGTCTGTGTCTACATCATTACTTTACAAGGCCTTCAGCCCTGACAGGCAGGCAGGAGCGTTGGAGCCAAAGCGCTGTGATAGCATCAACAGATCTGGGCCTGCCCCTCTGTTATCCTCACTCCGTCATAAAGCCTAATGGTGTGCGGCCATAAAATGAAGTGTAGCTACGGTTTGAGTTGAGATAAAACAGAGTTAGTTTGACCTTGGAATGGCCACCCCCACTTAAAAAGACGCTCAGAGCAGTAGATAAAACTCCCACTGAATGCCTCATGCACTCATGTCCATGATCCTATTCCTTCAGTTAGACATTACAGGAATTTGCAGAAAGTTGCAACAAGTGGACATACTCAGCTATTGTTTTGCTCCTGAATGATTTCTCAAGATCTTTGAGTCATCCAAGGCATTAATAGCTCTGAGACACTGAAATGTTAAACCCTTTGAGCAATTCAGTTACAGTCTGCGATAGAATCTGAAGACAATGATGATGTAAGTCAGTGTCAGTTGAGGGTGCTGAGAAAGGTTTTTCTGCAGAACAGTGATGTTGTACTCTGTACTGGGAAACAAAACACGTTGGTGATTCATCTAGTTATTAATATTCTAAGAGGAACTCAGATTAACAACATTATAGGGTTAAACAGAAGACAAGCCTCGTTCCAAAGTTCATGAAAGTTCAAGTTTAATTTTTCTAAATGAAGGATTTATTGTTTATAAGAAACAGAGCTGTAAGTATGACAAGATGGTCTGCAGACATCTATCTGCACCAGTGATAGGCCATGATTTCCAAATATCCAAATAGTCATGACTGTTCAAGTTTGAAGATTTCATATGACTTGATCATATCTTAGAATTATGGTTTTTCCAGTGTTTTCTCCAGCACTCAGTTACAACCTGGACTCTCATTGTAACTGGTGGTTGTGTGTATTCTACTTTTATGAATAGTTTTAGTAGGGATGGGGATTGGGAAAGATTTTATTGATACCAATTCCATTAGTGATTCCACTTATCAATTCAGTTCTTTAACAATTCTCTTATTGATTCCTACTGTATATCTTTGTGGAAAAAGTTGGCCTTCATCGGGGGTTTCAGTGGCAACAATGTCAAACCCATGACACTCCTGATATTCAGTGCTGTGCTGCATAGATAAATGCTTCTGCAAGATGCTGGGGTCCCCACTTATTGAAAGTTGTCAGGGTTCCCACGTGTCCTGGAAAACCTGGAAAATGATTGCCCAATTTTCCAGTCATGGAAAGCATATGGGGAATGAGGAAAAAAGTGAAATGTCCTGGAAAAGCTTGAATTATCCCAGAAAATTATTTATCTTCCTTCTACCTTGTTAGTGAACAAAAATCAAACACAGGAAATGAAGTAAAAATGTTCTTGGTAATTAATGCACACTGAGCCATAAAATATGATTAGATAAAATAATGCAAGTTAAGGGATAAAATATGAAAGCTCAAAACAATGGTGACAAAAAGAAATAATGAAAAATGGCTAAATAAAATTTAGGCTACTTAAACATTAAGTCAACAAAATATATTTATAAAAAAGCTGACTAAATAAAGATTAAAAAAATAAGTATAAACCATACATTTGTATTAGTAAGACACTACATAAAAGCCAGACTGAAAAGATAGCTAGCTGACAATGTTCATACCCAAGAGTTAGAAATCAATACATTTTAAGTTCAATATGATGCGATGGAGCCGCGGGGGGTGGGGGGTCCTGGAAAATGATGGAAAAGAGTGGGAACCCTGGTTGTGTAGTAAGTGCCTTTTGCTGAAAATTAATCCACAAATTTAGCCACTTCTGCCCCCTGTCTGCCATGATTTATGAATTCTTCATTATCATGATGCCTATGATGACAGCATGATGTCCTTGATTTGCAAATCATGCACAACAAAGTGTAAGGAATTGTGAAAATAATTGATAAGCAAAAAGAATAATGATATTGATTAATTGAGGGAACTGTAATGCACATTAGAACTGTTTGAGGAACATTGCTCCAGTCAAAGAGACCACCTTCTAAAGAAGTCTGTCCCAAACTAAAGTATACTGCAGCCCATCTTGATACCCGAAAATGATCTTAGGCCCACCAAAACCCTCATACCCCCATAACATGAGGCTCAAACTGCTGACCACCTCCTCTGTCTATTGTCAGAGACAGATTTTGGTTTGAACACCTAGTTATGCAGTTTTATTTTCTGTTCTTACTGTTTTTTAATACTTTATTTTAACCTCTAGCGTCGTAATTAAACAAAACAAAGCAAAACATTGCAAAAAATAGCTTGAGTTCAGGATTGCCATTTCTCTTACAACATTTTTTTACTGTGACATTCCACTGTCATCCTCTGAATTTTGTCTATTTCTCGAACTTCTTATGGCATTGTTACTCTTGAGTCTTTAGTCTTTAGTTAAATACTCCACCACATACATTTTTGACCATTTTAATCATTCATCTTGCATAGGTGGCTCAAACTTTTACCATTCCCTTGTGAAAACCTTTTGACAGCTACTAACAAGTTTTGTTAGTGTACAATTGCCAGACAAAGCCAAAAAACATGGGAATAGTTAACGTTAATTGCCCCACAGTGATCCCCAGCAAAGTTGTGTTACAGAGAGATGTTACCCTCTTATATAAGGCTTGATACTCTCTTTTTGAACATACTCTGACTCTTTAAACTCTCTCATACCTCTGAAAGAATGAACAAATTCTTAGAATCAGGAGCCAAGCAGTGTAGTAAGACATTTTATGAAATGTACCCCGTTAGTTTAACGTCGGTTGAACTGTGACCATGACTCTGTTCGTCTTACAATATAAATGATGAAGAGTAATGTGTGAGGTAAATGTGCTGAGGGCATTTTCTGCGCAGGGTGCTCCAGTAATAGAGGTGATAGTTTGTACAGTACCCCATTTTAGGTGGTGCTGCTACTCCCTCAGCACCTCTAGTCCTTGTGCTCATGCTTAAGGAAGTATGTTTGGGTTATTCATGAAATCTTCCCGGCTGTAATGGTGACCTTTACCTTTCAATCATCATGAAGATACCTCGAATCCAAGACTGAATGAAAGCTAAGAAACACTCTGTGAGCTAACTTTGGTGATGCCAGATCAGTTCAGTGAAGAGTTTTCAGAACAAGGTGTTCACCCTGACAGTGTAAAGTATTTTCTTTCTGTTGTTGGGCTAAATCCCAACAGTGAGCATTGATTCAGTTATCCAGGATCTTAAACAACACACCCTCACGCTGAAACACCCAGCACACACACAGATGGTCGAGCAGCTTGCTGTATCGTTCTCCTTTGACACTCTTTTTTTAAGCGGGTGTTGGAGCACAGACTCCTGATTCGCCTCGGATCAATTTTCCATGGATTGGGTCACTACATACCATATCACGTATCCCTCAGTTACGCATTATTCCCTCTTCTCTCTGTGGTTTCTTTGGGGTGTGGTGTCTGTTTTGTACCCCAGGTGGTGTCCATATCCCCTGGCTCCAAACTCCAGCTTTGTAGACCCTCCCTGGAGGACCAGGGATAGTTGAAGGGCTGCGTGCCCCCCCTCTTTACATGCTTTGTAATGGAAGCTTGATGCATTATTAATGTAGCAGAGCTGGTCAAGGTGATTCACATCGTCCTGGTGTTATTATCTGTTCTGCCTCTTGACTGAGTTTCAACTCATAAAAAACACATTTACCAGCTGTTTGTTCATAAAAACTCAATAACTGAGAGCCACATAGACTGCTGAAATGTTAAACTCAAAGGAGGGAACATGCAGAAGAAAAAAGACCCTCACTGTATTGACCGTCTTTGGGTGTCTTCCTGCACTATTGACTGCACTCAGCAGGTTGATGATTGGAGGGGCTGTTTGGCATTGAGGCCCAGGCTGAGGTCATTGTCCGGGCTTTCATGTCTTCAATAGCTTTAGGCTCCCTGCAGAAACTGCTTAATATTCAGTTCTTTCTCTTGGCTTCATCCTTTTGAAACTAACAAGCTTCATCCAGATAGTATAGGTCCTTTGGCTGGAGACGAATGAAAACCAGACCTGTGATACCGCTTTGTGTCAGCATGGTTATAAAATTTCTTAGCAAATTTATCATAGACCCATCAGCAAGATTCAAAATACTTGAATGATGACACTGTCAGAGCTACAGTTCATTTTTAAAACACTCCTTTGTCTGGACACGCTGAAGAATGAGCCGAGGGAGGTGCACCTTTCCACTTTGGCAGATGCCTGAAATTTCTGAGCTCTCTACTGAAAATAAGCTCAGGTTCAGATAAACAATGGGACAACTTCAAGGATGTCGGATATTGTGTCACCTCAGAATGTTTTTATTGAAGGTGTGTTATAAAGCCAAAGGGTGTTCAGAATTTTTTTTTTTTTTCATATTTCAAGTCTCTTCTGCTATATCTTCTCTTCTGTCGTAGTAGAAACCCACTCCTTTAAAAGGAAAAACTTTGTCCTCTGTACAAAGTTATGATTTTAGACATAAAATATCAAAATTAAAAGGAAAAACACCCTGAGACAGAGACAGAGAATTAAACTGTGTGACTTAGATTAAATCAAAGTTCCAACTTTTACAGTGAAAGTCAAATTTATCGGATAATTATACAGAATCCAGAGATACTGACGTGCAATTATGAGATGAAAAGTAATAACTGAATTATTGAACCATTAAAAAAAGTAAAAAAAAATCTGTCTTGACGAAATGATTCAAAGTTGCATGAGAGAATTTTTATTTTTTTACATAATTTAAGTTCCAGGACAAAAAAAATAAATCATTAGAAAGAAAGTTTAATATTAAGTAAGGATGGGGAAAATGATGTTTTAAGATATATGGATATATTTTCCAACAATGCAGGTAAAATAATGTGGTGAATAACTGTATGCAGGTAGACTCTGGAAATTGCAGTTAAGATGACCGGTGCACCACCAGGTGGTTCTGGACCTTAGGTTGGGGACCGAGGGGCTACCACAATTTCATTCCTGCATTTAGTCACATTCGTAACTAACACAAGGAACATCCCAATAATTTACTCAGTGTTGGGTTTTTTCAGATTGCTGTTTTTGCTGCCATGGTTGTAACAAAGGTTCCCATATTGACTGATTTTATACTGACAAAATAACCATGAAGTGGAGACGGATTTGCCTGATTCAGTGTCTGTGATCAGGCAGAGCCATCTTGCCAAGCTCCAGACTACGGTTGTGGCCCATAGCAGGACGTCCTTCGGAGCAGGATGAGGTGTGACGACAGCAGGAAGTGACTGCTCGTACAAACATTAGCATAGATGCTAACAGCTGTCTTAGCAGTTTTATCAGCTCAGGATGACATTTCTTTATTAGATGAAAAAACAAATAACAACACTACAAATTTATCTATAGAAAGGGCATTTTGGCTCCACTTTTGTCATTTTTTGGCAAGAATTTGTTTTACGAAGTGGCTCACATTCTGTCCTTTATATCGCAGCAGTAGCACCCGCTTACTACATTATCTGATTGTCCCGTAATGAATGCGATTGACGAAATTTTCGTCCAGCCACCTGCTGGCAATGCTACTGAAGGTTCTGCTCATTCCCAAACACTTTCTTTGGGCTGTTGCCCAAATGGACTAGTGAAATACACTGAACAGTCCATGTGGTGTGTCAGGTTACAGACAAAATACCTCTTAAATAGAGAGAAACGGTAAAAAACAGAGATAAACTAGAAAGCACTCGGAGAGCATAAACCACATATTGCTGTTACATCTATAAGCAATAATTCCATTATAAAGTTAGCATCCTAATATAATTCATTGACTCTGAAAACCCACACCTAGCACTCAGAATCATGCTGATATCATTATTAGTTAGACAGCTATTGAGCAAAAACGATTGTTTTCCAATGGTGGTTACCTAGATCACCACCATAATATAATCATTTTTTAAGTTGGGCCATTACCAACAGCCCCTGATAATTTCAGCAAAATCTGTCCAGTCCTGAGTTTTTGCGTAATCTTGCTAACAAACATATGCCAGCATAACCTTGGCGTCTTAATGCAAACTACATTTACACTTAGCAATAAACCTGGCGTATATTTTATTAAATCACCACAAATTAAATCAATATAAATGATTTTGTCCTACCTTGATTCTGTTTCAAATAAATCATTATATCCCAAAATACTTGGCATGATATAACTCCGCCCTCTACTATCACTGCTTTGTCAGGTCCTGGAGAATAAACATTTTTTTCACTGTTTTACTCCTCCGATATTTGTTAAAAAGTAAATACACAAACGTAATACCCAGTGAAATAACCTTGTGGTCAAACTGCACCTTCACATCAGACTTCACCTGTCAGACAAACAGCGCTGTCATATTTATTTTCATGTTGTAAATATTGTTAATGTTAGTAGTGTGAATTCCTTGGCCTTATTTATAGTCTCACTTCTACTTAATTACTTATTTTTCCTTCATAAGGAAGTTGATTTTGCTTAAAGGTTCTGCACGTTACAACCTGCCTACTTAAATTAAACTTCATTTTATTTATTTTCATTTTATTTTATTTACATTTTATGCTCTTATCTATTTTTATGTCTTTCTTTGATATTTCCTACTGCTGTACTGTGTATAAGAGCAACTGAAACAACCGAAATTCCCATTGGACATGAATGAAGTATTTCTGATTCTGAGTCTGATAATGCCCAGCCCTATCATTCTCGGATTAAAGTTTTAAAAAAGGAGAAAAACGTATAAAAACGTAATAATTTCCGCCAAAAGCAGAGCCCTGGCGTATCATTTTCAACATGGCCCCTGGTGTTCAACCTGCTGCGGCTCGTGGGGTGTGGGGGGTCATAAAAGCGCACTGGCCACCTTGCCTTGCTGTACATCCGGGCAGTGACGTCACCACCTCTCGGGTTACAGTGTGGCTCCACTACACACGAGCGCACGCGGCACAGCAGTCAGCGCGAGAGCCTCTGAGCCCGCAGCAGCGACGGAGCCTCAGCGCCGCAATTCACATCAAACACACTTCTACAAAAGTGACCAGAAAGTCCCTGCACGTCGGTACTTGTGGATAAACGCCCGCTTCTTCTTCTTCTGCGCGGTTGTTTTCTGGCCCGTTTGACTTGACGGTGATTTTTTTAACTGCGTGGACATTTATGGAAGCTCTTCATAGTAAGTGAGAGGCTGCAGTGCTGTTGTATTGAGTGGGGTTGGCTGTAAATGCGGTAATTGAGGTGTGTGTGGTGTGTTTAAATGCTCCTGTGGTGATGCTTGATGCTCTCATTCGGCTGTAAAGATGCAGCTCCTGCCAGGCTCTCTGTCTGTGGTAGTTTCTCCGTGTGTGCTCAGCTTATTTGATACAGGACTGAGAGACTCTGGTGATGTTTTCAGTCACTGCTTCACCAATGGATCTCTGCTTTAAGAGGTTAAAGAGTTGTATGCTAGTGCTAGAAAACAACAACATATTTATTTGTACTTTTACCCTTGTTGTATCATTTTACAGTCGCTGATGTCCAACATGCTGATATTCCTTATATCACTTTACTCAGAGATGATCACAGGATTAGAAAGAAAGCATGGTACCTAGTTCTCCTTTTTCTCTCACTTTATCTGATTTTTTCCTCGAGTAAGAGAAGGAAAGTCAGTCAATATGACATTTTATTCCCATATTTGAGACATACTGTCTCCTAATGCTTAATATCACCACACTGTTAAACCTAGTGTTGGGAAAATTACTCAGAAATTGTAATATTGTTCTTTGTACTCATAAATCTCTAAAATATACATTTGACTCATTGAATGTAACCAATTACTCTTCTTCATTCGTTTCCTTCAAAAACTGATCCACAACAGGCTAAAAATAAAGTTAACCATGTATTCATGGACACAAATTAAAAGTAAAGATAATACTCTGTGTTGTTGAAAGTTCAGTTACTTCATACTGTGATGAAATCTCCAGCCAGTCACTGTTCATGCTCTAGTCATGACACAGCTCAAGATGACAAAAAGTAACTTAGTAAGTCAGCATTACTTCAGTAAGTCATCCCATACTTTACAAATTAGTCAAAACAGTCATTTGATTGCAGTGATATATTACAAGTAACTAGTTAATGTCCAACACTGTTAATATCAACAACGTTTGGAATGCAGCCATTTTACATGTTAGAAATTAATGCTTAGACTTTGATGCAAATTATTGGATTTCTGCTAAAGACTGATGCTGATATTTCCATACTCATTCGATACCAATATTTAGACATTTTCTGAGACGCTTCTGTAATACCTGACCTGTCATAGGTAGAGACTATTACAGTTAGAGTTGTATAGAAAATAAGAGAAACAACATTTAATGTTTACTTATAGAAGTGTTCCAAGAGCACAACCCCCTGCTCAGGCATCTCTGACACGATTTGTCCTATCTCACAATGATGACAAATTCTTTATTAAAATCTCTGGATCCATATTTTGATCATCACCAAAATCGTTCCATGACCAACGTTCCCTGAAAACTTCTGTTTATAATTTTTCGAGTTATCTTGCACACAGACAGACAAACAGATGGACAAACGGCACCAAAGACATTACTTCCTCGGCAGAGGGAAGAAATGACACCTTATTGTTTTAAAATGTAGACAGTTGGTGATCATAAGGTGAAGCCTTATGGCATGTTTGTATATTCCGATACTATTAAAGCAGATATATTGGATGTATATCAGTGTCATTTATGGCTGCTATATTAGCTGGAATTGTATATCTGCTGATACCAACAATCAACATTTTAGGCTATTGCAAGCCAATATTGATAAAATGCAGATAAGAATGTGAATCCCCGCTACTTTTTAACTTTTTAACTTAAAGGCAACAACATTGACCAAATTACATTTCAGTAAAGGAAACATCCTGAGGGTTTGGGAGGGCCTCTAAAAGTTTGATGTTTGGGATTAGCCAACTGGAAGAGCAATGTTATTGGCACAGTGTAGCATATAAATAGCTTAGTAGGGGGATCATTGGTGTTGGTAGATATGAGAACAATATAAGAGGGTTGCTGGTCGAGATCTTGGTGTGGACCTTTCTGTGTGGAGCACAGAGGATGAGGAAGGTCTGTCGTTCTACCTAATTATGCGTGTGCTTAACCTTTTAAGTTGAGATCCTATTGTACATTCTGCTGTTACGTATGATCGATTAGCTTCAGATAATAAACTTTATAAGCTGTAATCATAGACACTGAAATCATTTATATTGTACATTCCTACTTATACTTGATAAATTCATCATTACACAGCATTGTTTTCTTCTCTAAATAAATGCCCTTTTTCATGATTTAGGGTGCTTAATTCAGATTTTTTGGATTGAACTCTACCCATCTCTTTGGACTGTAGAAACTATGATTTTAAGATGTTTATCTATCTCAGTGCAATAACTCCTAATTCATTGGTCAGCCTCACAGTTCTTGTACACAACAGTGAAAACAAACCCCTGCAGGGAAAATACTTCCTGACTTCCTTTCCCAGTCTTTTTAGTCTGTAATACTTTTAATACCACTGCAGTTTGGTTTTTAAGTGAAGTCCATTCTGATGTTTTATTCTCTTTGGCTGCATTTGTCCAATCCACACTTCCTTTTTCAATTTTTCTGACATTTTGACCATGACTTAAGTGGTCGTGCATTTGATGACATTGTCAATCCTTGGTCATCCCAAATTGCAAAGAAGTTCTGGATCATTATCAGAGTGTTTTTTTTTATCAGCTTTAACCACAATTTGTTCAGTCATAATTAAAGTTTTGCCTAGTTTTTTTTCCCCGCGGTGACCACACTCTGCCTTCTCTCTAATTATCAACATAGCCCACATCAAATCCAGAAAGTCTAATGTGCATAATATCACTGACTCTTTTCCCTTTTATGATCTTGTGGTTTTGGGCAGAAACTGTGAAAATAAACAAGAAGTAGTTGAACCTGTTCTCCATGATGAGTTTTTAAGTGTTTTGTTAGCCTGAGGCCTTGCATAAACACCGTCTGTTTGACTGTCACATTATGAGGAGTTTAAAGTCCATTTTCATCCTCCCTTTTTTTTGCTTTTTTTATTCTGTTGTTGCCCGGGGTCAAGAAAATCAAATATATTTATGTGGTTTAGTGTGCAGTGTTGCTCTCACCATGGACAGCCAAAAACTGGGATGACATTTGTCAAACCCAAAGGCAGAGAAGAGATGACTGTGCTCTCCCAAGTACTTTGTCATTTTGTCCATGAGCTCATTCAGGGCACCATTACGTTCAGTCTGCTGTGTTTCGTGAAGACTTTGAATGACCAGTTACTGTGAAGTGTGAGGAACAATCAGTAACAAACTTTGGAGTAATTCTCTTTCCTGTGTGGAATAACCCAATAAATTTAGAGGGAGACACAGATTTCATAAAAGATCCTGTGAACAGTAATGAAGATGTACATGCTCTGTTATTGGCTCATAGTCCAGCCCCAGCTCTCGTGGAGCTGGAGACATCAGAGGGAGAGAGGAGGGCGGGGCTGTGTTTGATTTCAGGCTCTGAATCATGAAAGATAAACCAGGAACATGATTAAAGCTGAAGACCAGTATGCTGCTCCACTCTCAGATATTATGCTGGTTGTGATGGACAGACCTTCCGTCTCTGGTCTGCAGTATTTGACATTTAAACTCACTAATTCAGGATTTTTGTTTTGTATGATGGCAGTGGCCATGTACGCATACATTTTGTGAAGATAAGCTAAAAAAGAGAAAAATGCAAGCTCATGTGTGTGTAGAATTTAGGAAAAATGTTAATTGTTGGACTTTAATGCCTTTATTTTGATAGGACTGTAGATTAGAGATGGGGGTATCAAAGTCCAGTACAGATGAAATTGAGATGCACCATATTGGATTTTTGCCACTGTCCAATATGCTGATATTTCTGAACTCATTGTTGCAGATACTGATATTAATACCGATATTTTTGATATTTTTAAATAACAAAAAACGATTGACAAATGCATATCGAGTCCTGTAAAAAAGATTCAGACAGACAATAATCACAGTTGTCTACATATGTACATTTCAATATTTGAATCCGCATGGTGATATTCAATATATATCTTAATATTCTTTCCAGATAAATAGGTTATTTAAAAACAAGTTAATGAAGCTTAAAGTAGGAGTGTTTTGATGCAGAAGGCTCCAAAAACTCGAGGTTTGGGGCTGCAGCTCACCATTTTACTGTGAGCACTGTGTGAAATTAGGAAAACTGTCATCCTGCTCAAGCTTTTTCACCTCCTGTTTAGGCATTTTCAGCTCTGGCAATTCTAACGGGGGCTCACTTAATGCTGTTTTAGCATATCAGCACCTTATTGATATAAACCATACAGTCTGGACTTACATCTTATTTAAAAATATTGTTAAAGAAACACAATATAGCTCCCAACCCTACAAGTTCAAGACTTATTTTCCGTTCAGTGGATTCACACAGTGTGCTTCTATTTTGACTCTGGAAAACAAAACTCATAAATCACGAGAGTTCTTCTTTATGTGAAACTTTCAGCTGACTTCCTTTCAGTCTCCTCTTCTTGCCCTCTTGAATTCTTGCCTGCTGTTTGTTGAAAAGGAGCCTGAAATGAAATGTTGGACACTGAAGAAGAGGACTTTGCTGACACTGAAAGTGAAAATGGAAACTTTTCATGTGTGCTTTATTTTGTTTTTCAGCTCTCTTCCACAGATATATTTTTAAGGAAATGACTCTCCTGTCAGATGAGGAATAGTTGCGACATGCCGGCCTCTGGTCATAAGGTCATGACCAGGCTTGACAACAATTTGTGGCATTTACCCCCCAAGTATCCTCCTGTAGTTTCTCAGCTGATGTCAACTTTCACTTTTAGTCTGTTTTTTATTCTGCAGTGGGCAGCTTGTTTCCATGGCTCTGAAGTCTCCCTGAATCGCCTCTTCTGCAGTGTCACCTTGACACACTTTGTAGACAGTCGCAGCTGCTCGGAGGGGCTGCTAATTGAATTGTTTGCAGGAGAAAAAAATCTGATTTGGGACAGGCGCGAGCAGCTGTCTCTGTGGTTAAGTGCAAAGGTCTAAGGTGAAAGCCAAAGTGTCAGAGGCACACAGCTGAAGCCTCTTGCTCTTTTCTCAGTGATGATGGTCGGGTGGTTCAAGTTTTTCCCACAACTTTCTCCCCAATTAGCCTCAGCTAGTCCAGGTATTGCTCTTTAGTGATAGCAAGTTGCTTCATGCTGCTGCACTGCGATTCATGTGGCCTCTCACGGGGACTGCAGAGCTCCTGTTTTTTTTGCTCTTTTTTGTCTTTCTCCTGCTGTCCTCCACATGCCCACTCACAAACTGCCTAGTCTGCTTTTTATGCTCAGCCTTTGTGAGAGGGTCTTTTCATACCTTCAGCCCATGTCTGAGTAGTACTGAGGAGTTCCTCTGCTGACGAGCTCCTTCTTTTTCCTTGTAAGGACTGCTCACCTGATAATGTGAAAGAGTTAATCATTCCCCTCTGGCTGGCCCTGTGCAAACTTTTGTCCAAGTTCCTTACTGTGTAATAGGATTAGATTTATGAGCATTAACAAGGGAATAATTATCACTGGCTGGCTTGTTTTAGCTGATTTGCTCTTGTATTTAGGTAGGGAGCCTGCTGGCTGAGCTTTAATGTGTTCTGATATGTGCTGGGCAGGGTTTGAAATACACTTTTTAGCCTATCTGGCTGCCTTTGTGGCAGGGGGCTTCAAAAAAATCTACAAGCCACTAATTTTCTAAGATATTTTGTCATAACCAGCAGCACGGTGTGATTTAACAATGTATTAAAGTAATCATGTTGTTCATCTCTCTCCTGGGTTTGTATTTCAAGCAGTTACGTTGTGTTTTGTTTTTGCTGAAAACACTTCTTTTTCTGATATGGCAGTTTCAAAATAGGAGCACTTTACAACATATAAACAGGGTGCTTCTACACGAGAAATGTATTGTTCATGAATAAATGAACAAAAATGTCATAGTGTGAGCAAGCAACATTAAACACTGATGAGAAGTGCTCTTAAATCAAGGTTGTGAGCACTGCTAGCACAAAAAAGCTCTAAATCTAAAGTGGTTTTCACACCTACAACTCAGTTATTTTTTTCTGATCAGAACAATAACAAATATGCATTTTTCCTTTGGATCGTTTCTTGTTCAAATGGAAGTATTTTGAAGCTGGGTAGATCACATAAAAAGGCTAGCTGGCCTTGACTTCATTACATCACAACCAGCTATGAGTAGTGCTCTGTATTATGGGTAGGAAGCTAAACTATCTAGAAAACAAGTAGTTCTTTAGTAGAGGAGGTCAGATGTCTTATTAATGTTTGACATGCCTAGGTATTTAAGTATAACAAACTCAGTGTCTGAAAAAGAGGGGCTTTAATGCTCACCGCTGTCTACAGCAGACCACAGAGGACACTAGATTGAATGGTGACTTATTACACTGTAACACCGATAGAAGTGTCTGTAGAGAAAACGTCAGTGATGCCAAAAAGTAGAGAGTAATGTTTACCTGTTGCTATTTTCATGATATGTTGTGTGCCAACCTGGTTGCCTCCATGCAATTATTATTACTACCACTGTTGCGTATAGCACTGTGATGAGTAACCCCCAAATTCCACATAACGCGAAAGCGCTCTTGAATCGTTCTGCGGAGCACTTAGAACCCACTCTAGTCTATCAGACAAATTCCACTGCCCGCGCCAGCGCCGCGTCGCTGAAGCGCCGGCGCGCACCACAGCGCTGGAGATTTGCTTCAGGTCTATTTTCTGCCCGGCTGCTTCAAAACCTCGTAAATTCACTGTCGTTGAGAAAGCACCACACAGGAAGTCAACGTGTGGAGTATCCGAAACTTCAAAATAAAACACAATGCACGGACTTCCGATTGTAAATTTCCTCAATAGTTTGTCATTACTTCACAAACGGAGGCGCGAGCATTAGGTCAACAGTCGGTCAGAGGGACCAAAGGCAACACGACTCCATGGACGAAGAAAAGTGAGTGGTATAGGTACAGAAATATAAGACATTGTATATATGACACCAAACATCCTTTCTACAAGGATATAGGCAGATAGAAATGAAATACATCACGAAGCTGTGTGGTTGGGACCAACAAAGGAACCTTAGAGAAATGAAGTGAGGTGTTGTTTACTTCTTTTCTCAGTCTATAACATGTTTTATTGATGTGTGACATCGCTATTCACACAAGAGCTTGTGACTCTCCGGAGATCAGCCCCCCTCCCTACAGGGCTGCGTGCCAGCGGCGCAGCGCAGCGCATCCAGTGGGGTTTGCAAGTCGGAGCAAGACCGCGGCGCTTTCGCGTTATGTGGAATTTGGGGGTAACTTTCGCCCTGTTTGTACCAGTCACTGAGTGTCCTCACTGCAAACAAACTGTTCCAGGGGTTGAATTGATGTGAGTCGAGACAACATCTTTCAGGGGAGCTTTGCATGATTGTTTCCACCGAAGCAGAAATATCAAAACAACTCTCCCAAACAATCTAGGTGTAAAAACTGCATAAGACTTTCTGTCAAACTAACCTTTTTTGTGACTTTTACTTTGTAACCTGCACAGCTTCAAGCTCAGAGCTCCTATTTTGGTAAAATTTGCTTTAATTTGAAAGAAAATAAGAGTCTTCTTATCAGTCACACCATTAACTTGACATTGAAAAATAACTTAGTATTGATCAATAAAGAAAGTGAAAAAGATAGTTAAAATGGATTCAAAAAAATTAAAAATGTTTTCAATCAAAAAGTGCAGATTTATTTTGACCTATCCACCATGCTGTCTTTAGGTTTTTAAGTGTAACACAGCATATACATATGGGATAAATAAATACATGTTGTTTTCTGACCCAAAAGTCATTGTGATTAGCACAATAATGCTTGTATTTTACACAGGGAAGCATGAAATAATTCAACTATCACATCACAGTCCCATATGTAAATGTAGAGTCAAATACAGTTCATTTAAATAATGTGTCATGGATTTAGGCAAAAGGGGCTAAAAGTGAAATATGAATACCTTTATAAGGCTTTAATAGTGTGTAATAATTTATTAGACTAGTGTGTGATCCTCATAGGGAGTATTTGCTGATATCACCCTGATTTGGGCCCTTTTTCAGACTATAGCTCACACTTCTCCAGCTCAGATATGTGTCATTAGACACTATCCTAAAGGAAAAAAGCAGGTTTCTCGATTACTCTGACCTGCTGTGTTCACTTTCATACAGCTGCTGGCCTCTCACTGGAGGACCTGAGGCAGCTTCAATTAAAAATAATTAGAGGAAATTTGCTGCGGTAAAGCAGTGTGTATTTATAGAAGATGTAAGGACAGGGGCAGGACTTTTGGTGAGCTTTGAACCTTTTTTTCCATGACATGTTCATTATGAGATACAAGCAGATCATTTCCATCCCATATTTTATGTATTTCTTGTCTCTCTGATGCAGTGTCAAATAGGATTCCCCCTTAACTTAAAGAGGATAACTTGCTAGAATTCTTTGCTCTAAAAGTTTTGTTATATGCTCTATAAAGTTCTACTCTGCATACAAGTACATGTTAGCCAAATAGTAATTGATGAATGAGATTTTCTTTCAGTTTCACTTTCACTTTTCTGACTCTTTTTCCCCACTATACAGTGACGTCTCTTTCTTTTTAGCCTAAGCTGAGATTGCAGATCTGACTTTGGAAACTCATAAATCCATCTCTAGCCAAATTAGCTCCAGCAGGTTTGAGTCTTGCGAGTAGTTGTTGTTTTTGTATTATGATGCAGTACATATCCCCTTTGCTGTATTTTACAGTTAAGCAGCACTGAAACATGTCAAATGACAAGGCTAGCAAATAGTTATGAAGGTCCTGCCCTGTCACACCCTGGCTACCACCGGATCCACCCCTGATAGGATGAGAAAGAGTCTCAGTGCAGCAGAAATGGGAGATGTCCAAATCAGAAATCAAATCAGATCAGAATTGTAATTATTGCCAAGTACATTTGCACATATAAGGAATTTGACTTGGTAAATTGGTGCAAAAACAAACAACATATAGTTAGAATAAAAATAAGGATCAGGAGAAATAAAATAAAGTGTAGAAAATAGTGCAAAATTGACTTGGGTATATATCATAAGTATAAAAAATGTACAATAGGCACAAAAAAGAAACACAAACACATATACAACAATATATACAACAGCTCATCACCAAATCTAGATGCTAAACAAGAAAGAACTGCACAGAACTCCCTCGATTTTGTGTTGGTGTCTGAATATAATAAGCTCTATGCATTGTAGAATGAATCAATCAGCAGAATTGTCAATAATGGCATTGACACCAGTGAAACTGAATCATTTCCCATGCTCATTCAATAATGCAAAAACATTTAAAAATATGTACACCTCTTCTTGCCAAAATATCTGAACAATCCAGCAAGTTTTCACTCTCTTACGAGGTAGAGCTTGCAGCTCATGTAGTCATGTTTGACATGGTACAGTAACAGCCTGCTGACAGACGGCTTGCTCTGTATTGTGCAAAACAAAGATGTGGCTCCTTTTAATTAGACTGTATACTAGGGTTAGACAATTCTTTCAATGTGCTTGAAATAACTAAAAAAAGTCTTTGTTAAAAGTACAAAAACTGTTGTGCTGTTTATTGTGCTTTACAATGTTTTTCCTTTTCTTTTCTTTCCCCCTTGACTGCTGTTTGCTAAAATGCATGTATGGTTTGGAAGACTGCAAAACTGAATTGTCATCTGGGATAAATAAAGTTGTTTGAATCTGAATCTGAAAAAAACATACAAGCTCTACTTTTTACTTTACTTCATAATGTGAAGCATAATAGTATATTTTTTTAGCCTTTATGGTACCTGTTATCTCCAGGTCTAAATGTCTTGCTGATAATTTTGTTCATCTTCTGTGTTCAATAATAATTAATTAGGAAAAAAAGTTTCAAAATAGTGGTGCTCAGTCAAAATTAAACAGAATAAAGATGTTTTTCCTGCTGACTTCCCTCCTTAAAAACACATTAGGGAAAGACCTAAATTCCAGATTCGATTTGGTTTTCAAGGTCCAACAGGGACACCAAAAATGTGGCGTTTAAGCCCAGCCATATGCTGTCAATCCACATGTAGACCTTTCCCCTTTTCTTCAATGTAAAAGTCCTTTCTTGAGCCCCTCGGTTGTTTGTGGTTAAACTGTAAAGAGGAGTGGGGGATCAGCGACCCACCCCAAACAATAAAAGCTAAGCCTGTGGAGTGCTGACCCCAAACCTTAAGCTCTTCATTACCCCGGCTCACTGCTAATTATTGTGGACAGGACAGTCTGAAAAGCAGAAAACTACCCAACCCTCTTCTCTACAGGGTGGTCAGCCATCAGAGCCGCTCCCATCTTCTTTTGTAAACATTTGAGGTCAAGAGCCAAGGCACCTCCTGGTGCCCTTCACCCATACCCACCCAATAAACCAACACCTTACTCCGGATAACAAGCAGAAATCCCAAACCTTAAATGAAAAACATCAAGTGTTGCTGCCCTCTGAAGTAAAAATGCCCTCTGAAGTAAAAATGTTACCATATGCTTCTTTTTCTGCAGCCCCATGTTTTTATGCCATCCAGATCTTGATTGAGGTGACCACAGACCACATCCTCCATGACATGTGCGACCAGGAGTTGGCAGAAATATTTAAGGAAACATATTTGCTCCACAAAATCTGAGGCAGTAGCTGTACAGCAGGGGAATCAAAAACTTTTATTTCACTGTGGGCTACTTACATAAAAATATATGGAAGACAAAACCAGTTTAAATTGCCTCATCTTAGAGTTAAAACCAGTCAAGTGTAAGGTACGATCCGATTTACTTTGTAATAGGTTGTTTTCAAAGGTTTTCATAATCCCAGAGAACTCTAGATGGGGGCAGGGAGGGATTTCTGTAGAAAAAACTGCCATCAAAATGCCAAAACTTTGTGTTTCAGAAGACCTGTACTATAGAGCCGAGTCTTAAGTCTCTGGAGGTACAGAGCCAGACGATGCTTGTTTATGCAGTGACCACTCTGTGAAAGGTGGTGCTTTACCCTGTCTAAAGACATTAAGACCAGAGTGACAGTATTTCTTGAAGCAGATGGTATGATATTGCTACATAGAGTAGTGTTTATTCTACAACCTGCATTTTACAGTTGAATAACTATTTTCTAGGGACTTGGTGACCTCAGCCAATGAGCTCATGGTTAGTAGTGGTGATCTGAATACGGATGCTGATCCAGGAATCTTGGATTCATTTGTTAACAAGGCGTGAAAGGACAGTTTTCCACATTTACAGTAATAACTTGTCTAACATTGTCAGAAATGCCCTGCCGGAGGTTTGTACTCACTGGTTTTATAGTACTGCTAGTCTTCATGGCCTGTTGTCACTTTGGACTGTCTTCTTTCCATGATGTAATTTGTTGAATTGATCACTGCAGTGCAACTCAGACTGGTCAAACTGTGGGGGGAAGAAACACTTTTCTGTAAAATGCCGTATTTCTTAAAATGTTCTGATGCTGTGTGAAGATCATTTAACAGCAGAGATCTCTGACTTGCTGCCCCAGGGCCACACAAAGATTTCTAAAGCCCCAATCCAGACCTCGGACTATTATAATGTGAATCATTAAACTGAAGCTATTAAATTAATTTTAATAACAGTTTACACTGAACCAAATTTATCAGGAATGAAAGGATTAATCTACAGGTATCCATCTGTCGACCGCTACTATTTACATTGAATATTCAACCAGTGCAAATTAATGTTTCGTCAAATGCAATGATGGACAACATTACAGCTCAGGAGAATTAAAATAAAAAAAAAAAAAAAAAGAAATTGGTGGAAAATTATATTACTATTTTTAATAGTAAAAAAAAATAGGTAAGAATTAAGAATTTTAAAAAACAATTTGTCAGACCTTATCATATGTAATATTTAGTTAATTTCAAAGTCTTAACCTTAACCTTTACAACTTAAGCATATACCACCCGTCTTCCTTTGCCATTGTTCCCTGACCGCTTCCTGCCCTTCGTCTGAATTTCTTGCATCATCAGGATCACAAAGCTGTCTGTTAAATACTCTCAACTCAAAAAGTAGCCTTCATCAGCTTTTCATCAGTTCAACAATGCCCAAAGCCAATAACTGTAGACTGTAGATATTAAGGGCCCCTGGTCAACTCCTGGTTACCGTACTTTTATATGTGGTTGGGATGAGAATCACATCAGCCTTCCACTGACCCAACTAGTGCTCAAAGATTGTTAGTGCAGTTTGTTTTCTAACTTGAACCTTGAGATGTTTTTAGTCATCAGCTAAGCACACCCCTAATGCTCTTTTGTGGGCCATAGTTGATTTCGTTTTTAGAATTTGCTCTGAGCCAAATAGAAATGGACCATGGCCAGCAGTTGGCCCACAGACGGCAGTTTTGACACCTGTTATGTAGAGTTTGTGTTTGTTTTTATTTACCAATGGCTTCTGTCATCAACTTTAATTATACTCTTATAAAGTCATGTTTTAAGGGCGATAATTCAGTGAAGGAGTAGGCAACCATCCCACACATACTGTCAATATTAGTTTGAATCAGTCATATTTGCTATAAATTCTGATGCCATGTGGAGGATATAGATATTAAATAATGAATGCTGCAGTGTGGGATGCACTGGCAGGCTGTCACAGCGATATACTAAATTTCACTCTGGAGTTATATGAATGGGGTGACAGAACTGCTTGAGGACTTGTTTAAAATCAGACAACCACAGATCATATATTGTTTTTCCTCGGTTGTCCCAAAAAAAGACATGCAAATTGCAGTTTTTCATCCAGTCTATTTTTGCCAACTCACAACCCCACCCATCATGTTACTCCAGGGCCCCTGTGTTTTCCACTGAGGTTTAATTTACTCCCATACCACACCGGTCATGTTGGGAATGTTTAGGACCTTCTCAAATAGCCCCCATCTGTAAAGGTAGAGGAGCTCTTTGATGTCGCACACCCCTCTCTTAAAAACACTGACCGTGTACTCGTGGCAAGCATAACATCTGTAAAACCTCTACCAGCAGGAGGGCTTCTTAATTTTATGGATGTAACTCTAAGAAACTTTCTTGACTTTGTATGTAGAAGGTGATGTTTCAATCTGTTGGTCTGAAAACGTTCATTTAGGAATTATAAACCAATTTTATCTTCAGAATTCATCTGAATTGAGACTTTCAACAGGTTAAAGTTGGTATTCATCTTAGTCACTTGATTTGAGTAATACAATATATGTTTATCGTAGAGTCAAGAACTGACTTCAACAGTATGAAGCAGGTCAGGGTTCATTTTAATGCTACTAACCTCAACTCTAAACTGATTTTTCGGGTAAATACAGCCTCTTAGGAGGGCACTCAAACAAAAGCCAGTGTCTCTGTATTGTGCCTTTTGGCCCGTTTACACGACAAAGTTGTCTCCTTTGCATGTTCAAAAGCCCTCTGCGTTCACACGGAGATGGCGTGATAATGATGCGCGTTCACACGGATCCACGAGAATGACTGAAAACACTGTAACGTGCATATCAGGCCAGTAGTTTGTAAGTTTGTAAAGTCCTTGGCAAATATAACAATTGTATCTCTGCTGGTCAGAGTATTGATGCAGCAAATCCACATTTTGTTGGAGGAGCAATAACAAACCTAGCACAGTTAGCAGCACTCCATAGTCTGCCATAGCTGTTTTTGTGTTTGTTGTTGTTCCTAGATGCACGTGCTACCAAACACTGCTGTGTCAAGCTTGCACTCTTACTGGCTAGTTTGGGTCTCAGCTTGTAGTTGTGGTTGTGAGGTACAGACCTGCAGTCTACTAGTCACTCTGCCCACCTCTGCTGATCATCTGCTGTCTATGGTGTAGGAGTCTATTCAAGCTAAACAGCTGTCCTCAAGGTTTATTTATTCAACAGTACACAGCTGTATCCTGTAGATACAGGATAACTACCTGATGAGTGTGAAAAGATGTTAGAAAGTGGCACCTACCCTTGCTAGCTAGGTCTGTATGAGTATTTATCCCAGCTGATATGAGCAGTGAGCAGAGGAGACTTTCAAAGCATGTCAAATTGAGGTAAACTTTAATAGGGCAGTGCAGTGTGTGATGGTAGCTGCTGCATGACAGCACATTTCTCATCTCTTACATGATTATTTGACTGCATGGACATAAAGAAAGCTGCGGCCAACACTTATGATTACACAACAGTTATTTAAAGTGCATCTTGTGCACTGGATTTCATAATTAGCTTTGCAGCATGTTTTTTTTTTTCAGCAAATTAAACATATGTGTCATGGTTTGTGCAGACGTCCCATGCTAATTAATAGCTCCAGAAAATGCACAAACTTCTTTCCTTTTCAGCCCAAGTTGAAGTGCCACATAAACTTGTGGTGCATGCTTGAAGTCACTTTTTGAAAAAGCAACTGAGCGTTTCAGAGCTTAAAGAATCACTAGCCTGAAGTGTTTAGTCAACTGTTAAGTTTGCCATTAATTTATCCAACTTTTGTCATCCAGACTTCTTCTCCTCTGTTAAATATGCATCCAACATGACTTCAGAATAGCACAGGCATGTGTGAAGGGAGACCGAATAGAAATGGTGCCGCTGGTCTGCCCCAAGACCGCACAGATTTCTCTGCTGCCAACAGTGCCTCCAGTAATTACAGAGCAGAGCTGTGGAGACTGCTGCTCTCCAGGCTAAACTGAAACTAAACCTCCTATTTCATGCTTGGCGTTTGCTCCCTTTAGTACACGAATACCCAGTGTTTAAAACTGTTATTTTTGGGCCGAAGCTCCTCTCTCTTCTGTTTATAGTGCAGCCTGACCAAAATGAACATTAGAATAACATGTTAAACCTTCAGTAGTTTTTGGATTGTTGTTGACACTGAATCTTTTCTCTACACTCCCATTATCACATGCTTAGCTTAATCTGTTCTGCTGTCGATATTTATTGGACAAATGTGTTGAAAATACATTTACTGGACTTCCCCTCTTTCTCTCACTGACGGTATAATCAAATAATAATTGACTTTCCATCCTCACCTGATACATTACAAGCATGAGTCCTGGCCAGGGGTAGGAACAGGGTCCTCATGAGGACCTGATAGCTTGTTAGGGAGCCTATGAGGTGCCTGCAGGGACATCCTGAAAATAGCACCAACTATCCATCACAGAGCTTGAAATGAATAGCCATTTTTAAAATTTAATTTTTACATTCCGCAAACTAATCATACTTACATCAGTGCAAAGAATAACAACTTTAACGTGTGTTACATCCTAAAATTGTTTTCATTTATAACTAAAAAGCACTCAGAGAGTGCAAACCTCCACCAAGGTAGGTCACATAGTGCTGTTACATCTAAAAGCAATAGTTCCATGATAAAGTTGCCATCATTATATGATTCATTGACCCTGAAAACCTACACCTAGCACTCAGAATCATGTTGATATGATTATTAGTTAGACAGTTATTGAGCAAAAACGATCATTCGCTAATGGCGGTTATCTGGATCACCACCAAAATTGCATCATTTTTAAGTTGGACCATTTCCAACATCTGCTGAAGATTTCAGCAAAATCTGTCCAGTAGTTTTTGCGTTATCTAACTAACTAACAAACATATGCCGACAAAAACACAACCTCCCTGGCGGAGCTAACTATTCTAACTGCTTGGGGTCAAAGTTTACACTGATGCACTGATGCCACATCTCTGTCACCTTACAGTGTAACTTGTACAAAAAAAAAATCACAAAAGTGTGACTGTTGTTGATGTAAGTTGAGTTTCACTGATAGATAAATCATCAAAGATGCATGTAAGTATGATGTTCTCACTTATTTATTAATCATTAGTAATAATTTTTGTGAGGAATCATGAACTTTAAAAAGTAAACATACAGTGTCATATGTAGCCTAAAGAAAAATACTACTCAGAACATGAAGTCAGAGAAGTAGCCCTCCTTGATACTTCTCATCTTTTGGCTCAGAAAGGTCGATGACCCCTGGTCTATGCTCACTCTTTCCGTATCATCCTCAAATTGTCCTGACAAGCACTTTTATCTACCCAAAGTGACTCTCAGTTGTTCCCCCACAATGCCTGCCTTTTTACTTTTTTGCCCAAGCTCTCATATTCACCTAAATTGCATATTATCAATGGTAAATGGCAAGACAGTCAGACTCCATAACTTCGTTCAAATCCCAGCCCAAAACTCACCTGTTCAAACTGGCATATTCCCTCTAACTGGACATTGTTCACCCCACTTGCTTTTATGTTGATGTTTTGTTTTAATAATGTTTGCAATTGCTGATGCTTTTATGCTTTTACTTCTGTAAGGTGACCTTGGGTGGCTTGAAAGGCGCCCCCAAATAAAATGTATTTTTATTATTATTATTAAGTGTCATGCAGTAAACAAACTCTGACTTTGATAAAACGATCAACAATCTGTGTGGCAGCCATGTTATGGTATCAGCTCAATGGTCATAATGATGTGAATGACTATTCTATCAGTTACTGCTCTGTAATGGAGGATAACCGGCTTTGACTGAAGTACAATCTATGAGGCCTTCTTTTGTTGTCATGCAACCATTAAATGTAAATCTCAATCATTCTTTCCATCAGTTTACTCACAATTTATATATTTTATCATTTTATCAATACAAGTGATTTAGAGTCATTAGCAACCAAAAGCTGGCTTCAATGATTCATCACTTAATTGATTGTAAAAGCACCAGAAGTTCTGCTGTTCCAGTGAGTTTTGCATTGTTATTCTGTAAGCTTAAACATGCAGAAAAAATCCCCTAAGCTCCACTGCCATCCTGGTTAGGATTTCTGTTCATCCACAGCACATTTTGTATCATCCCTGGGGCACTGGGACATCCTACGTCTTGATCCCTGATTTTGGGACAGGAAACTGTAAAGGAACATCAGCTTCTTGAATAAACCTTACAGTCCAGGAAATATTTTGGCTGTACAAACATAAAACAAACATTGTTTAACTTTTACACGTCACAGTAAGGGTGCTTATTCGTCTTATTTTCCTGTATAGTTTTAAGATTTAACTAGACAGTTAGATCAAACATTTGTTGCTGAAGCTGAGCGATTTCAATCTCTAATTCAGTTTTGGTTTCTTATTATCATGAAAAGAATATAATAATCAATTACTGTGCTGCAAATCAGGTCACACTTTTACTTTTTATTTGTGCTGTGTGTTCAAGCATTTGTTCTATATTTGTCCCTAGATTTTCGTCCCACTTCTGTTATTCCTTGTTTTCATATTTGTTACTTTTTTCATTAATTGCCTGTGAATTAAGGTATTTAGAGTGTTAAGAGTTTTTTTGTTTGGTAGATGCATTTGACAAAGAGAAGTAGTCAGGTTAATGATTATGATTGCAATATTGATCAAAGAAACTGCTGTTATGAGGAACGTCTCCGTGCTATCACATGAGCTCAGAACTCCTGAAAACTTTTGGAAGTACTAAAGTGTTTTGATTTACTACTTTTTCTTTCTGTCTTGGCCAGTATATACTATGCAAGCTGACAGCTGGGGTGAACTGGTGTGAAAGCACAGAGGGTAAGATTCAGAATTAAAAAAAAAAAAATCATTGGTGGGTGGAACAAGCTGACACTTAGAATACTCCATACAGCATTTAGATGAGAGCAAGCTTTGTCATCATATATTTAGACTGTCTTGGCCTGTCTACAACTTACAAGGAGTTCTATTTAATCATGTCCTGCCTCTCTAGTGAAGGGACCCCCTCTCCATCTAATAGGGATAGGCTAGTCTACGGCTGTGAGGTACATGTGTGAATGGCATCTTCATAGAGATACCAGGGACAGCTGACATTTTTGGAAATGTGTGAAAATGACTGAAGACTGTGTGGTCTAAGTCCTGTTGTATTGAGAGGACAAAACTGATTATTGGAAGCTCTGGTGGTTCCTGCAGGGCTTTTTGGTCGAGGTGTCTGGCTTATGTACCAACTACTGCTCTGTGCGGGACATATTTGTTTATACCACCCCAGCTAACTACTGCTGGATTTACGACTATAACTAGCCACTCTACCGATAAATGCACTGCAACATTTGTGTCCAATCACTCCTGCATCTGCAAAAACTTTGACCATTCATTTAAAATATTTAAAACAATGTTAAAGGTCTGATGTCCTTGTGTGTTTGAACGTTTAAATAATGTCTTGGGTGTCTATTAAGCAAGGATTTGATTAAAGTTGAAAAAAATGAACTTTTCTATCTTTGTGGAGGATCAGATGCAGCTCTTTTCCCTTTCCCTTTGGAAACACTCAGATCTGAGGGGCAGGGAGGCTACAGGTGATTATGATACTCATTGGCTGCCCAAATTATGTCTGATGGGAAGAGGGATTCCAGGCCATGGAGCAGACAGTCATGGCATCTGCCTGTGATGATCAATAAACACACACGTAGGTGGAGCCTGTATTGCCGTTCGACGTAAGCCCCAGAAAGTAAAAACTGAGCATTTTAAGAGGCATTTTAATTAGAGTGATAACACATTTCTTTGTGAACAGAGAGTTTAGTGAACGGTGTTGTGTTCTTCTGTCCCCCAAGCTCTTCTAACAACATTAAAGCAAAGGAATTTGGTTTTGCAGGACATGGGACCTTTAAAAGAATGATGAGAATAGTTTGTTCCATTTGATTAAGCATCACACATAACATTTTTTTACCCATTAAATCTTCTTCTTGTCTGAATGGTGCAAACTAGGACAACTTGAAAACATCAACCTCATCCTCATCATGTACAACAGCTTGTTTCTGCACATGTAGATGAAGCTCCCTGACACCCCTAATCCAAGACAGCCCCTCATTATATTAGTAATATAATATCAAAGTCATTATTACAGACTTAATTCACAGGACACACAGTTTTTTAAGTCATACAGAGGTGTAATTGCTTTCCTAATCACAGGAAAGTTTGCATCTCTGCAGTGCAGCTACCTTCAACTCTGTGGCAGTGCTTTCTTACTAACTGTGCTTGGCTGTTCGCTCTAATGTGATGTTCAATATGTGAGGGGGACGGTGAAGTGCCTTATTAAACAAGAGCCTTGTTTGATTGAGGAGATCAGAGCATACCCCTTCGCCCCCACCCCACCTCCAGCCAATAACCAGCTATAACCCCAACTGTTGAATGTTCTGCAGGAAACACTTTAACTCTAACCTGCCAACGAGGCTGGGTGGGGTGCTGAACATGGCCCAAACATTTCTGTTTGGGCCAGGAGATATTGGGAGTATGATTTGCTCAGATGTTGCCTGACTTTGTAGATTGTGGTGTGTAAATGACAGGGTCTAAGCTGAAATGGAATTTCCTTGATTATTGTTGATTTTTTCTAAAAAAGATGGATGAAAGTTTTTGCTGTGGTGCTTTTTTTTCTAGTTGAAGGCAATAATTACATATTCTGTCTTTTCATGGAGGCTTGAGGTTTTTGTTTATGTCAGGATCTTTGGTGCACCATGTGTGGTTGTTCTTGACTCATTCTTTCTGATTCATTTCTTGTTGTGCTTCTAAGCTTAACTTGAACAATAAGTTTAGCCCTTCACGTTCTTTGTAAGGATCTTTTCTTTGACATTTCAGATAAACTAGCATGATATTTATCAGCCATTTTTAATATGTAAAGGGGCAAAGATCAGAATATCATGGAGCATTTATTTGATTAAAACAGTAAAACTGTGACTAAAGTCTTAGAAGCTGTTTAAATCTTGATGATTACAGCTGACATCTCTTGAATAAAAACAGCATCTCACAATATTAAAAGATAGCAAAACTAATGCTTACGATGCAGAACTTAACCTTTATTTAATCAGGAAAATAAACTAATTTAGATTGAAATGTCTTTTTCAAGTGTGTCTTGGCCAAGACAGGCAGCAGCACGATTAACAAAGTTACTTACAATAACAACAACACACACAAATACACATGACATGTATGACATTTAAAGTGCAATGAAAAAACAACAAAGACAATTAATTGACAAGCTGGACTCTTGAAGGAACCAAGATCATCTCTCGAAACATCTGCAACCAGATGCCTCAGTATTCACATCATTTAACTGCAGACCTGTCAACCTTTTGTAAAGTGTTAATGAACTCAACACTTAGTATGAAGTAGATGAGCTTTCTGCGTCATTTTCACAAGGCAAAGAAGGCCATCAGCCTGTGGCACTGCTGAGGTGTTATGGAAGCCCAGGTTGCCTCAGGGAGCTTTCAGCTTGTCTCTTTTGTTAAGTCTGTGGTTTCTTATCTTCCTCTTGACAATACTCTACAGACTCTTGGGGATTAGTTAAGGAGATTTGGCAGGCCATTTAAGCACAGTATTAACATGACCATCAAACCAGTCACTAGAAGTTTTGGCACTGTGGGCAGATGCCAAGTGATCCTCCAAGGAAAGAAAGAAATCAGCCTCTTGGAAAAGCTTGTCATCAGACGGCAGCATAAAGTGCTCTATTATTTCCTGGTGGAGTTAAATCTGGACTTGATAGAACACAGTGGACCAACACTGGCAACACATGGTTGCTCACTGGTCTCTGAACCTTTTATGGAGAAGTGGAGAGGCTCAGTTTCACTTTTTGATTTACAAAAAGGGAAGAAAAGAAGGAAACAAAAACGGCTGTAGGAAATATTGGAATAAACCTAAGTGATGTTTTGGGCAGAAAGATTTTGATTTATCTGGCCGTTATCCACACCTATTATCCCTTTTGGGTATCTGGGGGCTACTGCCTACTGCCTAGTTGCCAGCCAATTTACAGGGCTGACATAGAGAGACAGACAACCACAGACACTCTCATCGAAAGCATCAATGAACATGTAAATCCACCAAGAAAGGCCACCTTTTACACCTTCTGCGATTTGAAGTCTGCAGGGCACCGTGTTGCTTTTCCATTGAAATTGTGGTGAAATGTTCAGCTGTAGTGGTGTCAGCTGTTTGGTTACTGAAGGAGATTAACACTGGTTCATATGTTTATTTTTGATGAATGTTAGAGTATGTTTACAGTCACTGATTCAAAATATCTAGTTTTCATATGCTAACTACCTCTGATACTGCTGTGTTCCCAGTCTGTCTGAGACATTCTGTTCGAGCTTTTCGAGCTGCATTAATTCTGCGGGCTCTGCTTTGCTCCATCACACCTACATGACATGTAAAACACACTAAAGAGAATATAAAACTTAAAAAAGCATTTTTGGGCTCTTTAGATTGTTTCAGATAATTTTGATCAACCTTTTAACATACAAAAAAGACAAGCTGAGGTAAGCCTCCTGACAAACAGCATCACTGCACTAACTTGCAGTCATATCAACCATTCCCCCAAAAAAAAATTTGCTTTAGAAAAATGTAACTCATCCCTTATACAGCATGAGGACATAGATACATGAACTATTCCCACCAAAACATTCTTTTAAACCAGCTGTAAACATGTTTATTTCTGCCCTTAAAAGCTGCATTTTTACATGGGATGTTTATGCAGCTCCTGGTGCTTTTGACAAAGCCTCTAGTGGAAATTTAGGGAACTGCAAGTTTAATCACTCATGTGTTGACCATGTTTTCCAACACTGACGTTTGTTGATTGAAAAAAAGAGCTCTAAGGTTTAGGATGCATCACAATATTATTATCGTTGATGGACTCATACCACTGAAATATATATGCATGTTTTCTAATATTGATCACTGTTTTATGTCCTTGTCTCTTTTCTCCAGTCACAATGAGCGGAAGGTGACCTGTAAGCATCCGGTCTCCAGCCTACCCTCCCAAGACAACTGCATCTTTGTCGTCAACGAACAGTAAGTCTCTTGTTTTTTACTTTTAGAATGCCACTGGGTCACATTTTTCAGCTCTACAGGTCAGCGATCTGTTGAAGCTCCTGTAGTGAAGACAACATTGCGCAAGTCTGCGCCTGCCAGCTTCTGTTTGAGTCAGTTTCAAACCTCTTTTCCAAGGACACGAACACGTACTGCACATCCATTCTCATGTCAAGAAACAACACTTTATTGACAGTATTGTTATTTATTATTGCATAATTAGTCTGTTGCTTTTGAAATTACAAAGGCTCGGTGCATGATGTTGTTGCAAGAATCATTAGTTCATCCACTGGGAATGCTCTGACTCACATCCATCCCTTGTTGTGACCTGCAGAAGAGTTCACGTCCTTTTGAGTTGTCGTAAGAAGAAGGATGTGTCCCCTAATGTCCATGTGATTATCCACGCTGCTTTTTAACACAACAGTCATCACATGTCCGCCCATATGACTGCATTGGAGGCCACTCATCTTGAGCTTTCGCTTCAAGGAGAACGTCACTCTGCAACTGTCCAAACTTAGTCTGTTCCTCTTAAAGTGAGGAAACAAGGGCTGATGCCGACGTAAAACTCTGGCCTCCTGCACAGCTTCCCACTCAAGTTTATTTTCACGTCTCAGTCTGTGAGTGTACTACATGTATGAGACGGTTTGCATCACAGCCCACACCCTCACTCCAGCCTCAGCTCTCTTTTTCCACCCGAGACATCTTAGACTGACGTTATGCAACATGTATCAGCTCCACTCAGTTTCTCATCTCTCTCTGAAACTACTGTCTTTGCAGATTCCTCTTACTAATATGCCTTTTTCTTTCATCACAGCTGGTTAGAGCTGGGAGATATATGGAGTTTTTAAGTGAATTTTCAAACAGAATACAAGTGTTATTTATTTCTTTACATAGTTTAATTTTCTTCATTATTAGGCATCCATACAGCATTAATACAGTTTCTTTGTACATGGACATGTTGCTTTAGTTCAGATGTCAAACTGCAAAGATACTTATAATGGATGGTAATGTTATGTAATAAATCAAGGAACAAGTACATCAGTTGATTTTATGTGCACAATAATAAATACCAAACATTTAATTCCTTATGTTTAGGGATGCAAGACATTCGAGTTTAGCCAATATCTGATATGCCTGATAGTTATTTTTAGGTTACCCTTTCATCCTATGTAAAATGTATTTTGTCAGTAACAGTAAAATCAAACTTTATGTGCCCTTTTTCAAGATAAATCGCTGTTAATGACTTAGCTGCTGGCAGAAAACCTGCCCTATTTTTGGTGCTTTTACTCTCAAATTTGATGCAAATATTTAAGGCCAAAATGTCGATGGGAAACATCATCAGCAATTCTGAAGATTCAAAAACAAGGCAACTGGACTGTGTAGAGTTTGTTGGGAAGACGTTTCACTTCTCATCCAAGAAGCTTCTTCAGTTCCGAACTGAACAGCACCGGTGTAACCAGAAACAGTTCGGAACTGAAGAAGCTTCTTGGATGAGAAGTGAAACGTCTTCCCAACAAACTCTACACAGTCCAGTTGCCTTGCTTTTGAATCTTCAGAATGACCATGACCTGGATGAATGAGAATCTACACATCATCAGCAATGTTCTTATCTGCCAATACAGATATTTAGCTTTTGGAGTAAATATCTGCTGATACAGATTGTACCAATAATATCAAGCATGCATACTTGTGTTATTGTAAAGACTTTGAGTAGAAAGAAAATATTACAGCCTAAAATCCTCTCAGTAAGGGTATTGAGACAAATCTTGAGATACATTTTGTGTGTTGCCATTCAGCTGAGAAATATTGAGTAGTGATTTTGGATTCACGTTGCCCAGCCCTATGACTGTCATCAATTATCTTATTGAGCAATGAGTGCTAATTGAAACATGCTCGGCTTGAGACATGAAGTTTCTCTCCCGTGTGGGAAATAACTTCCAAGTCCAAAGAGGTAGTGTAAGATAAATCCCCTGCTGTTTCGTCTTTTTTCAATTCAGGGCTGAAAAGTTAAAGCTGTGGTGTAACCAGAAAATGACATAGTGGCTTCTTTTTTTGTCTGGCCAAATTAAATCAAGCTGCTTTTTATTCCGCAGAGATGGAAAATTTAGAGGAGGGGTCATGGAGGACCATGTTGTGCCAGAAATGTCACACTGCACTCTCTCGACACATTCCTCCCCTCACTGTTATTCTCACATCTCTGCTGTTTTTCATGCTGAGACGCACAAAGCACTGCAGCAAGATGATAACTAATTTAACAGATAGTTCTTTATCGTTGAAAGATAAAACAACAGAAAGAACCTCAGAAAGCACTTCTCGAGGTCAACTTTTGGATGGCAGTTTCAAAAAGACAAAAACTTCATGAGTCATTGTTATTACTCAGGGTTTTTTTTCTGCTGTCTCATCCAACAGTTGGCTGTTTTACTAAAAGTGATAAGCAGAAAATCTTCATCCCAGACAAGTAATAAAAGGCAAAGACGGATTTAATCTGGTCAGGGATAAAGAGACTGGGTTTAAAATCACTGCATAATCTGCTCTGTACCTTAAATCAACCCTGAACTCAAAATTTAGGAAACAGACACTATTATGAGGTTGAAAAGAAGTCACTATTACAGGTTTAAGAAACAGTGTAACAGAACACAAATAAATACACGAAAGGTAAGACTTGGGGGTGGCAGTATATGGAGTTTTTAATTTTTAATATCCATACAAAGGTTAAATGATATTGGATAAAAACTGACCTTGCAATTGTTCCACCTTTTTTTAACTGTACCAGATAAATGTATTTTATTTAATGTGCATTAAACTACCTAATAAGCCAAACTATGAGGCAGGTCAGATCACACCAGGAAAAAAACAGAAGAGAATCATTTTGGTAGTGTTTTTTTTCTTTATGATGTGAGTTTAAAGACTCAAAGGGTCAACAAAAAAAGTAGGGATGCACAACATTGTCAGATATTTTCTCTGTCAGCAGATCGTACCTTATAAAGTTAAATGTTTTTATTGGCTGATATAATTTCTGACAATGTTTGCAACTGGCCATGCATATACATATATCAGCTGTCATGTTTGCAGAATGGACCATATTGCTTAACCCTATTACCACTGAATATCTACATTAAAAAACAACAACAATATGATTTGTTGAAGAACACAAAGTACAGAACAGGTCAATGTTAGTAAAGGCAAAGACTGCATGCTCTAGACCCAAAAATGACTGTATCGCCATCATGAATTCAGAAATATTGACATGTTGGATATCAGTAAAAAATGCAATACTGTGCAATTCTAGAAAAAAAGCTCTGTCTTGGAAAGGCATCAAAAGTTTATGTTTACAGAGCTTTTGAAAAGTGGCAGAAATGTCAATTACACTGAAAATAACTTGCGTTTTCCTCATATCATATCCTCATTTCATTGGATAAATATACCACTTTCACTAACTATTACCTGAGTGTTATTTCAGTTGCCTGACAGCACAGGGCAATCTGCCTCCCATGTGAAAGCCCCTTCATGTATTTTTATCTACAGTAGGTCTTTTGAGTAATATTCAGATTTCAAATTTCAGCCTCCTCCTGTAGTCATCTCACTCTGGGTACAGCTCTCTTAGGGTTGTACAGATCCATTTGAAGAAGTAGAAGCAGGAAAAAGTGAATAGAGACGGAAGAGCCACCATAGGGAGCAAAATTTTTTATAGAACTTTACATTTGACTGCTTTAAACTACTCTTTGCTTGTCATAACATAGCTTGAATGTCATCCATTTCCAACAATTTGCAAAGATTTGTTTGGTCACAATAATCAGCCCCATTACTGTCTCTTAAAATGAAATGAAAGGTCTCCATGTTGGGCTTCCTGTGACCTACAGCTGTAATAAGCACATTCCAGTGTGTTATTAGTTGACTGGATATGAAGCCTTAATGGTAACAAGCACTGGGAGAAGGTGCTGCTGATAGCGGGTATACACTCATGTTAGGTCCACCTCAGTAGCTGAGCTTCTGCCTCAAGCTTTATGTCAGTGTTTCTTTAATGGCAGCAGGATTGATGTAGCCTGAACCTGTATGCAGGGGACATACAGTTTGAAGGCATAAGAATCATTTGTGTGAACGTCCTAGCCCCAGTATAAATTGTTGAACCTAAGAATGAAGTAGCTACAAATGGAGTTCTGAGTTTCTACTTCCAGACTTCATTTGAATCCTTTTGCTTGAAATAAACAGCCATGGTGGTAAACACTTATTCACACATCCATAATGAATGTAGGACAGTCCCAGGTGTAGGCATTCTCTTCTAAACATATCCAGCGTGTATGAAACTGTCACTCATACTTAGACTCTTCACTATGCTGTGATATGAGTTACTGCTGGAGTCTTCACTCCGTACGGCCTTTGACAGGGCGCTTCATGCACCTCTGTGAATGTCAGGCTCAGGATTCTTCTTTCATTAGTCTACATGTCCGAGCCTTTTTTAGCACACCACAGGTCACATGCCAGCTGGTGGGGAATATTTGTTTAACTTACGTGTAAGCCATGTAACACAGAACATGATCTGACCAGGTCTACAATAACAGAACTTACATGAAGATCATGGAGTTGCTGCTCAACGTGAAAGATTCATCAATATCATATACCAAAAGAAATGTTCTTAATTAACTTAAACTAAAATGAGACAGTGTGTCATTTACAGGGCTTTGCTTTGCTCACATTACAAACACTGTTTTACACACACAAATATATTTTGGCCCAGCTTCTGCTAAGTCTTAACATACAAGTCATTTACACTTTGTGATGGTCCTATTTGGAAACTAGCTTAAAGAAATGTGTTGCTATATGAAATAGTTTCTTGTAAACTGGAGTAAAATCCAGCTGGACCCTACCCAAGCCCATGGATGTTTCTCCAAGTCTGGTCAGGCCTCTCCACAGAACTGTATTTAAGGGCCAGAGCCTGATTCAGATGCTACATTAAGGCTTTTAAGTGCTGCCCCAGTTGATTAATAACAGAAATCCATGTGGATGAGACCTGAATGAGTGTATCATAGAGGCATAAAAACATGTTACAGTTGCCCCATACCTCCCACTTTCCTCTGCACTGGGACAGCATTAATTCTCCAGATAAGATGATCTTTTTTACATCTTCAAACTTCTTCAAACTCTGTTTTCTTGATAATCTGTGCACTGTTCAATCAGAGGAGTCAAATGAAGGTACGCTGCCCATGAGTCTAGCATAAGCCGAGCGCGTGCCATGCATGCACACAGAATTTTTAAAGCCTTACCATGTGTGCACTGTTTATGTTATGGTTTAATAGGGTTGCTTGCTAAAAACAAATGTTATTCATGATTATCACCTTAGCCTATTACTTCTAAGTCTAAAACAAAGCAGGCACAACCTGTCCTAAGTGTGGGGGGAGGGATTCCCCAGCTTGACCTGGCTCCAGACCATGGGCCAGGTCGGGCAGGGCTTGGGCTCAGGTAGAAAGTCAAACCTCTGCTTGAAACATCATTCTGCAGATTACATATTTTCGTCATAACTTTCTTTGTAAGGGAAATCTGAAATGCATATTTTTGTGTTGCAATGAGATTTTACTTGCGTTTTAAATGTTTTTCAATACCCTGATGTTGGCTAAAAATGCAAGAGCAAAAATTAACCAAAAATCTCTCGGGACATGAAATTAATGTTTCCTTTGTAAGAAGTAAAAACATTATTAACATTCATAAAATAAGTACTGCACAAAAATGAAGCTGACCTTCTGCTTGTGTTTTAATCTGTCCTCTGTTTTGTAGGATGAATTGTGGAAAATTGTTTCATACAACTTTTAGCAGGTAAACACTGAGGTGCACTGGATTACTGTGTCCCATCCTGTTTTTTATGTAAAACACCTGAGACTGTGTGTCTGTCTTTACCCTCTTTGTTGTTGCACTCTAACCACAGACTGTCGGCTGTTGGAATGATGTTTTGCCTGGCGGCCTGTTATTGTGTTTGCATTCCTGTGTCCTGTAAGGTGCATATTCCTGTCTCAACCATTTGTTGTCTTTAAGTTAAACTCAAGAACAGGACGGCTATTACCTACTTTTCTTCAGCTGAGGTTTGAGCTGCACATAGTTGATAAAGTCTCTTACTTTGCTTCAGTTCATTTTAGTTTGTTTTTGGATCAGTTATTTCCAGGAATCAGTTATCTCAGCTCTCATCATTTGAGTGAACACTCCAACAAGTTTGTGTAACGGGCCTGAAAGCATGGAAAGGGGATTGTTGATATCTTTAGCGATTGATGTCCTTTTTTTCTAATAAGGATTCAAGTCGTTACTGATTTGTGATACTGTTTCATCATTTTGAAAAGTTGATCAATTGCCTATAGATATTCCAGGTTTATTTTTTACAGAAAACAATCGAGTTTATTCGAGTTTTATTTAAGTTACTTACCAAAAGCTTAATTTCCTTCTTTCTAAGTTACATTTGAATGCATCGTGTATGTGTGATTTTGACACATTTTTGGAAGTATTTTTGCATAATCCGACCTTAAAGAGCATAGTGAGATAAATGAAAGTAGTTCTTTTTACTAGTTTGGTATCTATAAACTGATGATGTACAAGCTCTGTAATTGGCTTCATCTATAAACCCAGGCCCCTTTATACACTGTTTTTCTTGAACAGTGCGTGCTTGCCTTTTCTTCTGGTCTTTTGTTCATTAAAAAGAAAAGATCAGGTTCAACACTGAACAAAAGTGTTTGAAAGCACCCTTATTTCTTTAGAAATGCTGTGTGGTCATTTTAAAAATGCACCCTCAGCCACTCCGTTCAGTGTTTCCCCTCAGTGTGCTTAGAGCACTGAGCCTCAGCGTCAGTGTAATCCCCACTCGCTCTTTTTACAAACACGGACCCGCACACTCACACAAACACACTAAGTCCATGCTGGACCGGGCACGAGTGTGACTGTTTCTATATATTGCGAGTTTGTCTATGTTGGATGATTGAAAGTCTGAATTTAATGTTAAAATCCCCAATAGGAGTTCTAATGTTTGCATCTTAGTCAGTGGATCTTCAGTTATTGCAGAGTTTATATATAAAGCTGTCAGGAGTCTCTGAATCCTAACAATAACACAAGATGATGTGATTGTAGCATCCCAGCTATTCACACTCTTGATAAGAATGACTTGTCTCCTAAAAGTAAACAGTAGCATTATGCTGTGGTATGAGTTGGGACAGTGAGCTGTTATACAATATTGTAACATAATAGTTTAAGGCCCTGGCATCACCGTTACTCTGGTGTTTAATCAACTGGTGATTGTCCAGGCATATTTTCAAGGGACCTTAATAAAGGGATACGCTAACATTTTTTTTGTTTTTGTGTCTTGCCTCACTCCTGAGTCCATGACAATCAGATAGACACCATTCTTTCGACTGTGCATGCAGTAGCAAGAAAGAGACTGGCAAAGCTTGCTCACTGCTAATTAGCTTAGCTCTAACACTGGGAGTCAATGGGTAGCGTTAGCGTGCCTCTGCCTACAGTCATCAGATAAACTCTCCAGCAACTCTAAAGGTTCTGTGTGCTTGGTGTGACTCACTTTTTTTAGCCGTGTTATGTTACATTATCTTCTGCTAATATCTTATTGCCTTCTTCGACTCGTAAACAGAGGCTTTGTTTTGTTGACTTACTTACAATCAGGTCTGTGGTGGTTTGCGTATGTGCCCTGCGGTTTAGTTTCCTGTGTATTTCTTTCGAAAAGTTACATTAACAGCTAATCTTAGTCTAAAAATACACAACACATACAAAACAAGCACATAGGACCGTTTAGAGTTACTGAAGAGTTTATCTGAACTATACAGCAAGTGATGGTGTAGATGCATCTTTAAAACAATGCTATCAGTCATGAAAAGCTGCAAAATAATCTTGTTTTGAGACAGAATTGTTCTTTTGAATATGGGAATACTGGTTTGTTTTTTGCTAACACACTGAAGTGAGCACTTACAGTCTTAAGGGGTTAAAACCCTTTGTAAGTACAGTGAAGGGACATTTTCTTGCATGGGTTTGAATATAGGCAACACTAATTACATATTAACATAACATGAGAAGTTTTAGTGAGTTTGGACAGCTTTAGCATGACATTCATGAACAAAAATCTTGTTTTGACAGCCTTAATGATGAGACATCCTCTTATAGCTATAGAAGTTTAGGATCTCTTAGGCTTTCAAGACTGTTGGAAATATCTGGGGGGATTTTAATACATATAACACACTGTAGGTTTAGCCATTCTTTAGTCTGTTTAGGATTTCAGTGCCAGAAAGTTGTGCTCGATGAACCCCCAACAAATGTCATGTAATCATTACATTTGTTGGAGACAATAGATTAGATTAGATTAGATTAGACAGAACTTCATTAATCCCTTGGAAAGACTCCCTTGGGAAATTAGGATTCAAGCAGCACAGCAAGCACATAGGGTAAAAGAAAAAGCACACAGGTATCAGAAAAGTAAAAAATTAAAAAAAACAATTTCCAATCATAAATATAAATATAAATAAATATAAAAACATATTAAAAAATATACATAAATTAAAACAATGTTGGGTTTTTTCAGGTGGATTTTCGTCTGAAGACTTGACAATTAAAAAAATCCAATGTGTCTCTTTTAAGAAAGTCTTGAACGTGAGGCGACTCTTTTAAATAGCTCTGTATGTATGTAAATATCACTTTAAGGAATTCTGTTAAAATCTTCAGACTTAACACTTGTATAGCTTTCCTGATTTCACTTTCATGTCAGGGTGAGAAAATTTTGTGTTAATCCCTGGACCTCACTGTGTAATGTTGGCATGTTTCTCATGCATGTTACTCTCGGTGCATCAGCCTCCTGCATCAGACCAAAGGCATGTAGGTTATGTGGGATCAAGTGAGCACCATAAATTATCCCACCGTGGCAGAGCGGCTGTGCCTGTCTCTGGACATCAACATGCCTGTGGTATTTCTTCGCAGGTGGACTCTGGTGTTACAATCCCACACTTGGAATGAATGCATGCATTGCAAACCTACACTGGATCACGTGCATGTAAACAAAGCTGTATTACTGAGCCAAAGCCTTGAACTGAAGCTCTTTCTCTTAGCTTTTCAGAGAGATGAAGAAATATTTGAGCTCAATCCCCTCTGTGGCCTCTTGAGGTTTGCTTTGAAATGTTGTGTTGAAGTGGATATTTTGCTTTAGCTTATACTTAGTCTTAACATACAAGTCATTTATAAATTAACAGGGCGGAGGGCTGTTGTTGATCATACTTCTGCACTGAAGCTTTACAGTGGCCTTTGCTGTTATGGTTTCACATTGTATGCATTTAACCTGTGCCACAGCTGTGGTGCATGCTTGTTCTCATTTTGGTGAGCATGTTACCAAGTCAGAGCTTCCAGACTGCCAGCTTGAGCTGTACGTCTCTCACAACACCTGTGGAGCACGAGATGTGCGCACGATTGGGTCATAAATTCTAATTTGAACGCGGGGTCACATATACAACATCAATACATTTGTAAATTACTAATGCAAAATATTTTATCAAATGAATCATATTGAAAAGGAAATCATGTATGTGAGAAGCTATTTAGACAGTTTATTGAAATATAGGCTGGCTATGGTCCACTTTATTGCCTTTTCTCTGTGCTGTATGTATAATTTCCCACAGCACTGAACTTGACGTTGTGTTGCTGCATACATGTGAGAGTATGAGAAATTTAAATTAATAGTGAATACAGTGAGTTTTAAAAATCCCAATTAAAGGATTTAAAGGGAATGGTAAAATATTATTTGGGTTTTGTTTCATTTAAGTATTTTCTTTAAAATACTTGTTTATATGTTTTTTTTCCAATCAGCATTTATACATTTTATTAGAAGAATTGTGAGATTTCTGGGATTAATATCGTATTGTGATATAGTGATATAAATTGCATTATCATATTGTATCGTATCATTCTGAAAATTTCCTATCGTGACATCCCTATTGTAATGTAAGGCACCACAGCATAGGTGCAGCTTAACTTTGAAGCAGAAGTGTAAACCAGGAAATGTCATGGATACAGTTTGTACAGTGAGCACCCGGTTCTGCGAGCAAAGCAATGTCAGGGCTTACAAACTGTATGGACATTGTGCTGAGTGATTTGCCCACTTTAGACATTTAAGGTTGTTTATGAGAACTGTAACGCAGCATCATCGCGGCGATTGTTTCTATCCTCCTGCAGCCAGAGGCCAGCTCGCACACTTAGCTACTAATTCGACACAGTCATTACTTTTCACTTCCACTGCTTACAAATCAATTGTTAGTCCCACTCTAATTACCAGCTGAGCCAAAACACACACACACACAAACACACTGCAGTCAAGAGCTTGGAACTGGTCCATTGGCCAATTTGAGCATCAAATAAAGCAGCATCACTCTTAAGACAAAGTCATTCCACTTCTTCGCCTCCCAGTTTGACATGCCATTGATTACGGCTTGCTGATGACTTCCTCCGGCAGTGACAGAGCTGAAAAGCTTAAAACTGTTTCTTGCCTTCGCCTTTTACATGCAAAAGAAGACGGTTAATCTTAGAAGTTACTCATCACTCTTCAAAAGCTGCTATTTTTGAATACTGCATAGAAAACTTTGTGTTTTTCAGCTCAGGAGAACATTATTCGCCCACACGTCCACCCATTGACTTCCTTGATGGTGTTTCCAGGGATGTGATGCTTCTTCTCAGAATATCCTTTTATGTTCAGACATATTCAAAAATATTCTGGCTCCGGTGAAAAATGCTCTTACCGAATCAGCCACAAAGTTTCAAATACATGAACAACAGTTATTTCCTCTCCCAGTAAAGCCTTGACTTATATATCCTGTTGACTAATGCCGGGTCAGTGTGTGATCATTATAGCTCTGTCCTGTCATTTTTCTGAATTGTCTGTGGGTAATATCAGGCCTGTCGCTCTGCTGCTGAATGAACATCCTGTTTGTTGCCTGCTGTTCTGGGCTGAATGTTGTTATCCCCAGAAATTCCTCTTTCGTTCATGCACTTTGAGCATAACAGCATGAAGTCTGGACCCTTTTGAAACTGATTCTGAGTTTCTGTTTTGGGAAAGTTTGGATTTTTGTGTTAAACAGATTTGGCTTTGTGGTATGAGCAGGCAGAATACATAGTTAATGTATGGTTTGAGTATTACTTCCATCCATCCATCCATTCATTATTTTTATGGCTCATCCTGTTTGGGGTCATGGGGGCATGGAGCCTATCATAGCTGTCATTGGGCGAGAGGCAGGGAACACACATTGCAAACAAACTCAGATCTAGGTCATTGTATTCGTTAAATTTCTAGTCCAAAAAATCTCAGTATACTTATTTTAAGGCACAATTTCCTGACATGCAGATATCAAAACAAAAAATAAGGCCTGAGCTGCTTGTAAAAGTAAAATGATCTGCTAATGAGATGATCCAAATTTACCTTGAAAGAGGTCTTAAAATTAAATGTTATATCCAGAGTAGTTATGAAAGCTGAATTTAAGACCCTCACTCAAGAAAACTGCACTTGTTTCATTGGCAGATATTTTCTTATCATCTTCTTATCAAGCAATTCACTGCCTCATTTTTTGCCTTTTATTCCTTGTAGTAAGATATTCTTCTGGACTTGTCAAGTGAATATGAATTAGAAGAAGTGTTTTAGGTATTTTGACCTGAAATTAGACAAACACACTTGCCAAGATCTTAGTTTTTTTTTACAGGTCGTAAACCCCACCTTCTCTGTTTTAATAAATAAGACATTAGTAAAACTTGCCATGACATTATGCTAATTTATGTTCAAGTATTAACTTTTGTGTTGTGAGTACTCATTGGATGCTAAAGAGACAGGCTTGAGTTTCATAATGAGGAACAATTTTGAATATTTGAAAATAGAAGATTTCATACATTATCTCAGTTTAAAAGTATACATTTTCTAGTGTTTGAAGTAGTTTAACTAGTACCTGATTGTGACTAGAGATATTACCAAGCTAATAATTTCAAATTCAGCTAAACAACAAGTAAAATTGAAACAAACAGACTTGTCAGAAGGCAAGGAAGCGCTTGGAAATCTGTCAACTAGAGAGCTCATTATTTACAGCAGGATCACAGAATCAGTGGGTTAAAGGGATACGCCAACTTTTTTTTTTCTTTTCACGTCTTGCCTCACTCTCGAATCTATGACAAGCAGATGGACACTATTTTTTTCAACGGTGCGTGCAGTAACAGGAAAGAGACCGGCAAAGCTCACCCACCGCTTATTAGCTTGGCTCAAAACACTGGGAGTCAATGGGTATTGTTAGCCTGCCTCTGCCTAAACTCATCAGATAAACTCTTCAGCAACTCTTAACTCTTTACTTGCTATGACTTTTTTTTTTACTGCGTTATGTTATCTTAACTTCGACTAATATCTTATTGTCTTCTACTTGTAAACAGATGTTTAGTTTTGGTTTTTAGGTTTGGTTTGCAGGGTGGTGAGGCTAGTGTCAATGTTAGCAGTGTCAATGCAGTTAGCATTCGCTACCTCTTTCAGATTGATCTCTATATTTCTGCACTTCCCGTAGTCACTCACTCCGTCAGTTGAGTAGTTGTAGATATAGTCACAGATCAGGCATAACGTTATGACCACCTGCCACCCTGACTGGTCTGGAGCTATGCAGCCCCCAACAAACTGTAATGCACTTTGTATTTTGAAACCTTTTTTTTTTTTTTACTAGAACCAGCATTAATTTCTTCAGCAATTTGAGCAACAGTAGTTCATCTGTTGGATCAGGCCAGTCCTTGTGTCCCACATACATCAGTGAGCCTTGGCCACCAGTGACCCTGTTGCTGGATCACCTCTGTTCCTTTGAATCACTTTAGACTCTGATCACTGCAGACCAGGAACATCCCACAAGAGCTGCAGTTTTGATCCAGTGGTCCAGCCATCACAACTTGGCCCTTGTCAAACTCATTCAAATCCTTATGCTTGCCCATTTTCCTGCGTGTAACATCAACTTTGAGGAAAAATGTCTACATGCTGCCTAATATATCCATCACATTCACTAACAGCTGCCATGATGAAGAGTTATCAGTGTTATTCTCTTCATCTCAGTGGTCATAATGTTTGGCCTGATTGGTGTATGTGAGAGTGTAACCTGATGCAGTCTTTATAAAACTTAATCTCCATTTTTTAGGATTAAAATACTGCCAAACTGTGCTGATCCTACAGACACTATCAGTTCCACTTCATGTAGTCAGTGCTTTGCCTACAGTTGTGTTTTTGAGGGCATTTTGGCTCTAAGGCCGCAGCCATCATGAGGAGCCACAGTGGCTACTAGTAAGTATTACACTTTAGACAGAACATTTAACTGGGATTTTGGACTCTTCTGATGAAAAACTGACAATTTAGTTACACCAACTTGCTACCCTGGAGTGGCTATTTTGTTTTTGGTAGTGTTTTGTAGTTGTTAAGCAGGCTGTCTGCACTTTTCCCTACTTGTAAAGCAGCATCACTGCTGGCTGTACCTTATCTAAAAAGCTATTTGCTAGCTGCCTTCAGATAACAAGAAAAGAGAAAAGCAGGAATGTTCAATGAAGCAAACTTTGCTTTCTCTGAAATGATAAAACAGTTGAATTGACAGGCCATTTTAGTGGAAATGATTAGCTAAACAGTGCATTCAGTGTTATATAGTCAGAAGTTAAAATTAGTGCAAAGCAATGCTAAATCTGTTGGCTCATCAATTTCTATGATGAGTTAACATTGAGCTACAAATTCAAATGGATAGCTTAGGCTAGATAAGCATCCCAAAGGAAGAAAGAAAAGATAAATTCAACTTTCCATGATTGTAAGAATTGTCTCCAAAGAAAACAAGACTGTGCTGCAGTCGACTGTACCAAGAAAAGCGATCTTTGACAGTTTGTCAGCATATTTACAGTGTGTGGGTTAGTGGAGGGGAGGTTGGGTCAGTACCACAGTTCTTGACCCACTAGCTCTCCTCTGTGGTTATCTTGGCTCCACATTGCCTTACCAACACTTCATATCAGCTCCTGTTAAAGGATATTTTGGCTTCACTTTATACACAAAATGAGCTTACTGTCCATATTAATGTACCATCAACTTTAAAGAGAAGCACAAAGTAGCTCATATATGCTGACTGGCACCAAATAATCTGGGGTCTCAGAATGCTGGTACCATTGATCAAATTGTCACGTTAGATGGGGGAGTTTGCAGCGCAGTGCTGGCAGCATCTGTCCTTATTCAGTGACCTGAAACCAATACATCAGAGAGATAACACTTTTTTCCCTGCTGCAGTATTTCTGCTCTACTCTGGTTTTCCTGCCCCACTCCCTGTAGACCACAGCATTGTTCCCCTCCTAAAGAATGTAGGACATCTCCATGGACCACAGACATCTTATTTTACAAAGTGTTTAATCCTATAGGCGATGCATTGAACTCGCTGTGCTTTCTGATGTTGCTTTAAAGACTGAGCCTCTTACAGTCATCCTGGCCTGGTTCACTGCTGCATTATAGTATGTTGGACGGACCATTTAGAGCTGTTAGAGAGCAGAGAAAGTATCTGCAGTGACAGGGTGGGAGTAACTGGCTTGATTCATAGGCCCATGTTGAGATCCCATTATGAGAGGTTTTGAACTTCAGAGGAATGATGGCAGCAAAGACAATAAAGTCAGTTTCCTCCTTTATTCTGTCTTGTATTGAGGTCAAAAGACATAGATCAGGTTTTGTTCCTGACTGATGATTTTCCTGCATGCTCTTGGCATGCTTTTGTGTCTTCCCTCCAGATCTGCCCCCAAAGTGTCTGCGAATGAAAAAAAGGAACGGCCGCTTAGCACCATGAGTGAGGCCTCCAACTACACGGGCGGCTCGGACTACGCCGCCAACCCCAGCAGCCCCGCAGGACGAGTGAGTGACGCACATCAGGACAGGATTATCATGCATGTCAGTTAAAGTAGGATGTTATCTGAGAACAAAAGGGGTCAGATTTTAGTGCCATGTAAAGTCTGAGAAAAGAGAAGGAAAAGATGTGATTGTGGCTTTATCTCAGATTACTATGTTCTTTTTCTAGCCTTCAAGACCGTCGAAAAAAGTTCACAACTTTGGGAAAAGATCCAACTCCATTAGGAGGAATCCCAGTGCCCCAGTAATCAAGAGAAACTGGCTTTATAAACAGGTAAGAAAGGATAAAAGGCTTCATATAAAACTAAGGGTGGCACAATGGTTCACCCTTTGGTGCATGTGCCTCACGACAAGAAGGTTGCTGGTTTGATCCCTGTGTTGGTCAGGGCCTTTCTTTACGGAGTTTCCATGTGCAAGCGTGGGTTCTCTATGGGCACTACGGCTTCTTCCCACAGACGAAAAACAAGCTTATTAGGTTATGTGGTGAATTTAAATTGCCCGTAGTTATGAATGCGAGTGTGAATGGTTGTCTGTCTCCCCGTGTGGCCCTGCGATTGGCTAGACACCAGTTCAGGGTGTATCCTGCTAAGGGATAAGTGGTATTGCTAATGGATGGATGGAAATCAAACTAAAACTACAAAAAGAAAGGGTTTGTTGATTCTTTGTAAAGGTTGACACTTGTTCAGCTCATTTTAACATTTATTTATTTAGCATTCTAATATTGACTAGTAAAAGACCATAACCAGACATTGGCTGTATCCTGACTCTCCCACAATTGAAGAGTGGGAGGATATAGTTTACGAAATCTATGTCATGGAGAAACTTACTTTCTCCCTTCTATTACAAATGGACAAATTTACACAGCTCTGGTCAAGATGGACTACATACAAAAATCAGCGACTGTAACTTTTCTGGATTTCAGTAAACTAATTAGATGGATAATTTAGAGATGTAACCTTGATGTTTATCCCATAAAAAATTATACAAATGCCCATAGAATGTACACACATAGCAAACTGTATACTGTATTTTTCTAGTACACCAATTGATTTTGATTTTCAATCCCACAAGATGGAAGAATAAAAACTGTTGGGCCATCTGGATATTTAGATACATATTAAAATGATTACACACTCCTGTAAAGACTGTATATAGTAACAAACTGAAAAGACTTTAAGAAAATACAAGGAAACGGGAATACTAAAAGAAAATCTTTTAAGAGAAGACATGTCAGACACAAGGATGTTATAATGAATCCTTTTTTTCTCTGTGTTATGTGAAAACTTGACTGTCAACATGTAAAAGGCACCCGAATTTTTCCAAAAATATAAAATTGCGAAAAAAAAAAAAAACAGAAAAAAAAGGATTGGCTTATTTTGCATTTTGTGATTTAGCAAACATGTAGGATTCCCAAATAGAAGTGTAAAAGTACTAAAAAGTGTGTTTCATGACATATACTACAGCAACATTTTCAGATTTAAAAGTTATGTACAGTTGATGTAATCTGTGAAAATTATGGCCATAGCTTTAAGGATGCACATACAAAAAAGGATGAAACAAATGTGATCTGCCTTGGTTAAAAAGTGGAAGTCTTAAACATTTTATGAAAATTTCCCAAACTAATACTTCCTCTTTTTTAAACTCCTATTAATTTTAACATTGAGCAATATTAGTTTCTCCTTTTTCTGTTTAATGTAGCTGCAGCAGAGTTAAAAACGGCACAGAGGAAGCTTTTTGATGTCTTCCAAGATCCGATAGTTTCTTTGTCCAGTGTTTGTGCTCAGCCAGTCATCCAAAGCGACCAGTGTTTAAATACCAATCCCTCATCACGGCTCCCTGGTTACTTACAGGAGGGTGAAAAGGAGGCTCTCGAGGCAGGCCTTGGTCAGTCGGGACCCTCTCATGCTTTTTAAGTGGGAGACTCATTTAGTTTTGATTGCAGCCTCCTGGAGCAGCTTTGTGAGCACACGATGGCTTCCTTTGGCACAGCTGCCAGATGCTTTTTCTTCAGGGACCTCAATCAGGGTGACGCAGATCAAGGAAGAGACTCACAAATCTGCTCTCCTGAATAAAAGCTGGATTTGCACTTTTATTTTCCTGCCTCATTCAAACCTGGAAGCTATTGAGGTCCTTGGCCAGGGGAAAGCTGCAGCCCTCCAGTTGATCCATTGGAGGAACAAAATGCCACAGTGATTGATGTGCCACTGAAAGCCCCCATTTTTCCTTTCTGCATGAACAAAGCAAGATCTGACAGAGCTTCTGATCGAGTTTATTCATTAGCACTTAGTAAAATTAGTAGTTATACTCTTAATTGAATAGTGGTAGGTTGATGAATTCATGGGAGCAGGAATTTGAGTCTTTTTGTAACCGTTACTCTGGGCAGCATCTGGTATTGTGACTTTTTGATACTGATGTGTAAAACATGGTGCTCTTGGAGTTGTATTTCCATTTAAAGTAAACTGCTGCCCACATGCTGTTTCACCAGAATGACACAGTTGCCCATGTCCCTCCCCGTACTTTTGTCTCCGGGTTCAATCCACGATTAAGGACTCTGCTCAAGTTTTCCAATAAAGCTACCGGGGTAGCTAATACCCTTCTCCTCACCCTTCATCCTTCACAAGCAGCCTGAAGCTCCCTTTGATCACAGCAGTACAGTCCTGCAGCACAACCGGAGCGAAGGAGGTGCATTTCTTGTTCCCAGTTGAACAGCAGTCTTTCTGTTAAAGGTGAAAGCTGTTTATTTGATTGAAATATCACACCACAGCAGCACAGTCTTTTTATTTCTGTACTGGAAACCAAATGACTGCCCTTAACTAAATAGATTAGCCTCACTCATTCTCTTTTATAGTCGTGGATGTTTAAGCCCTTATCCAGATAGGACAATGGATTGAGTTGAAAACTGGAGAGAGTGAGAAAAGACCCGTGTAAAACAAGCCACGCAGCAGACTTTAAAACAGTTCTACCTGCCTTTGGATATGAAGCATGTGTGTATTAATACCAGGCTACTTCTGCTATAGATTCTGTATAATTCAGGTGGACTGAACTGTGCTGCACAAAGTGAATGAGTCTGACACAAACTGTAAGCATGATTTATTTAAGATGTGGCATTTTGTACCTGCAAATTAAAAAAAAACATTTATGTTGAAGAAAAAAATTCAGAAGTGTAGTTTCCAGTGGTATCTGATCCTATTGTATCAGATAGTTTTATATCATTACTGTTACATTGTAATGTGTGAAGGGATAGTCACTGAAATATGGTACCCGTGTAACATCAGTGCCAACGTGTCTGATGTCTTCCAAATCAAATCTCAACACAGGTTTTGATGCCTTATTCTGATATCATTTTCTAGATATCAGAACCAAAGATGCTGAATCTTCTCTTCTCAGTGAACCATCCAAACTATCCAAATAGAAATTACAGGCTTAAGAAGCATTATCTTATTGGCTAAGACAAGACCAGACTTTCTTCTCCCTCCAGCAATCCCTCCTCATACGTCTCATCGTCAAAAGTAACTATAGGCAAATAAAAAAAGAAAAAAAAAAAAGATAATCAGATTTAACATGTTGGAGTTACGGTAAATACTACACAAATGATTTAAGATACTAAATGTGCAATAAGTCTGTAACTAATTAAAGAGCAAGAAAACTGTAATTCATTAGCAGAGCACGGTTGTAGTTGCAAACACAGAAAAAGACAAAGTAGACACGCACATCCCTAGGTGGGTGCTGGATCCAAGAAACTCAAATGAAAAAGCACAAAGAGTTCCACGCAGCAATAAGTAACTCCCTTCAAGGATTTTTAGTTGAAAATCAGTGACGTTTCGGGCTGTATGGCTTTTCCTCGGACTTTAAGTTGTAGTTGCAGACAAATCCAGTGAATTTATGTCCATACAGCGCATTCAATACACAACTCTGTCCACAATAAAAAACAAAAATGCATAACGCCATTCTCTGAGAGGTTTCATAGAGGAGTGTAAGAACATTTTGATTCACCAATATATCTGTGTATATTTTCTGTGCAATCCTTTCAACAACATTTATATCACAATTATCAGTTAATAATTTACAGAAATTTGGGACTTCATTTTGTGTTGTGGTTTAGCCTCCAGCCACTAGTGTGCAGCAGACAATGAAGTTTATCCATGTAATAAGGACAGTGCTTTAGCTAGTAACACTGATTAATAAAGGTGACCTGATTGTATCGGTACAGATCAGTATCAGATGATTAAAAAAAAAAAAAAAAGTGATCGAAGTTAATGCCTGTAAACACTGATACCTACCACCTGTGGATTAACCTCATGTTTACCTGTGGATGCCATCCGCTTGTGTGCTGCTCCTGCTGTTCTGTCATCCTCTTAAAGGTTAAGTTCAGTTTTTTGACATCTGGACCTTATTTTTAGGATTAAATATGCTCGTAGACTCACCCAGACAATTTTGGCGGAGCTCGGAGTCGTTTTCAAGCAATTTAGATCCATCCAACGGCATTTTTCTCATGCCATAGTAGCAGACGGGGCCAGAAATCGAAGCCCCTAAATTAGACATTATCTGCTGCGAAACTCGCTCATTTCAGCTACATTTTATAAATGAATGGCCAGTGTTATCACCATGTCAGCTCAACTTCGTTGTTATGGTCATCCGGGGCTTTACAAGGATGGGTAACTTTTGGTGACGTCATAGACACGCGCCGCAAGAGCGCAGCTGAGTAGAGCCTGTGTTAGGCTACAGACTACACGGCTAAACTCACAGAAAATATAACCTTTTTGCATTTGTATGGGCTACTTACTCTATCGAAAGTCGGCCGTTAGGTCCTGCTGGCTTCGGCTGCATCTGCAAGTTGACTCTCGGGGCATGAAAAAAAGTCTCTACCACAGCCCGGTTTGTCATGGCGGAAAAATCTTCGAGTGTAGTGAGACACGGATTTTGGGGGGCATCAATACGTGTTTCCTCTGGTCTCAAGTCCCACTCTGAGCAGCAAAGGCACTCCTCCTTTGTTGTGTTTGCCGTGCAATGTCCACAACAACACCACCAGTTAGCCCCCATTTGTGGACGTGCAGTGGTTGCTTGTTCTCTGGCCAGCTGTTCGGCTCTTTCCCTCTGCATCCTCCTTTCAAATAGCTCCTCGTCGGTATATGCTGGCTCAAAACGATACGGGCATCCATTATACTCAAAGTCGTCGTCAGACACTTCTACATTGGATAAATATTCCGCCATGTTGCACAAAAATAGCCTTGTAGCCTAGCAACAACAGCGGCTCTACTCAGCTGCGCTCTTGCGGTGCATGTCTGTGACGTCACCAAAAGTTACCCATCCTTGTAAAGCCCCGGATGACCATAACAACGAAGTTGAGCTGACATGGTGATAACACTGGCCATTCATTTATAAAATGTAGCTGAAATGAGCGAGTTTCGCAGCAGATAATGTCTAATTTAGGGGCTTCGATTTCTGGCCCCGTCCGCTTCTGTGGCATGAGAAAAAACGCCGTCAGATGGATATAAATTGCTCGAAAACCGCTCCGAGCTCCGCCAAAATTGTCTGAGTGAGTCTACGAACGTATTCAATTCTAAAAATAAGGTCCAGGTGTCAAAAAACTGAACTTAACCTTTAAATAAACTGTAGCAGAATCTCCAAAACTTTATCTTCTGTCCATTAAGTTCAACATATTAATTCAGTGTGAAGGTCTTTGACACTGATGACCTGAGTGATGTCCTCTTCTGTAACTTGTGAGTAGTGAATGAAGCATAAGTGACATTGGAGGTCTCTTTGTCCTTTCACTAGGGAGCAAGTATGTTGCGTTTCTTTCAAATTTTGCGGCAATTTTATCAGAACTTGACAATATTTACTTTTAAGAGAAGAGCATAAAGGAGTTTACTTTTCCAACTGGCTCACTTGATGTAGTTGATTCCTTGGCAGCAGTGTTCATCTATTACTTCAAATTGCAGATATTTCCTGTAATTTTATTCCATTTCATGCAGCTTGTGATGTAACAGTGTTCCTCTGGTGTCTTTTCAGGACAGTACAGGGATGAAGCTGTGGAAGAAGAGGTGGTTCGTGCTGTCCGACCTTTGCCTCTTCTACTACAGAGGTGAGTCCTGTCCTCTGAGCCTCTGCACTAACAGCTCCCATTAGCACTGCACTGCTAACAATGATTGCTTTCGATTAACCGTTCAGCATTGACCTTTACAGCCCTTGGTGACTGTTAATAAATCTGGATCCAAGTCCCTGTATTAAACAGCTCGTCAGGTCCAACTAAGAAGACATTTTAGTTAAATCCTTCTCCATCTGAGGGATCATTTTTTCCACAAGAATGGTTGCAGCGCTGCATGGTTTGGTGAAGCATGGTTTGGATGCAGTCATAATGTTAAATCAGAAAGCAGAGCAGGAAACTGGATCTCACTTTAAAGCTCTAATGTCATAAATGATTTTCCATTGATGATGCTGTTTCATGCAGTGGTTGAAAACTAGTAAAACACTTACATTCAGCTCACTGAACAGAATTTATGTAGCTGCTCTTTTGAGCCCACACTAAAGGGGCCACTTTTATATTATTGCCTTGATTATTCTTTTGAAAATATGTGGTATTACATGGCTCTGTAATTTAGTGAGGACTACCTATGATTACAAAACCAACTAGTAAAAGTCAGTTCCATTTAACTAAACCAAAGGGCATTAATCACAATCACAATCTCAGTCACGTTTTTAATGATACTTATCATAAAAGTTTAACTTCAGTAAAAAGTTTGAATACAGTAATTGAAAAAAGGATATTTTCACAAATCTTTATTGCTGTTCGATTGCTCAGAAGGACATCAGGAAGTGTTAAAATAGACCTTTTATGCTACTGTCTAAGCTGTTATTGACTGCGTATTTAAGCCTCTGGGACCAACAGTTCATAATAAATATTGATGCAGCTGTGTCAAGAGAACACTGAGGGCTTTCCTAAAAAAAGCTCAGCTGTTTACTCTGGAAGGTAACTGAAGCCAAAGTCTGTTGTACAGGTAGGGCAGGGCATTAAATTGAGTTTTGAAGATGTAATGATATGTTTTCAATGATTTTAAGAAATATAATTTTGCTTATATTCATCAGAAAAGTGAATAACAGGCCTAATGTCGAGTAAAACTTTTTTATAATAAGAACCACAAATAGTGATATGCTATTGATTGTAAGATCATCAGTTTTAAATGTTTAGTCTGAAAGGAAAATTATCATTCACTATGGACTCTGGTGTATAAGCTGTACCATTGATTCTGAATTTTCCATCCAAAATGTCAGCTGCAGCCTTTGTGCTGATTCAACAGGTATACCAGCACAACATGCTGAGACTTAACTTGAAGTTTATTTTTTTAACCTTCTTTTTAATAACGCATTTATCATCATTTTAAAAATACTCCTCAAAAGTTTCTTAATGGACTATGTAAATTAAGAGACATTTGTTTGCGTGGTATTTAAGAGTTTAGAAATTCTGACAACCTCAGTAGACTGTGTTTAAATGTGTTTGTACAATTTAGACAGTTCATGTAGGAGTTTGCCTTAAATTTTGACGGTTGCCAACAGACAAAAAAAGTCCAATGTAGTGTGTCTAAGACTTGTTGTAGAGATATCAAACAGGTTTCAGTATTATTATTTGTTTGGTTTTGTTTTACTATAATCATAACAAAATTTAAATTTTGGCATTGTGACAGTCTGTCTTCTACTTTTTTATATAGAAAAATATTGAGTGACTGCATAGGTTGTGCGTCAACATTCAGCTGATAAATATTGTGAGATGTTTTTCTGGTCCATATCATCCAGCCCTGCTGTGACGCTGCAGCTAAACAGAGAAAATAACAGTCTTGTTGGAAAGCGTCCTAATGTCTTCTGCTCATTCAACACAGATAAAGTCATCATTTCTGCTGATCAGGATGACATCAAGTCTGTGTTATTTCTAGTGTCTGCCAGTCCCGTCGCCCTCTTTCCGCCCACTGACTGACAAAAGCCAGCAGCAGACCCAAACGTTTTATCCAGACAGACACGCAATGAAATCCATCCATCAGCAGAGAGTGGGCAGAAGGGTCATGAACCGTGCTGCCCTGCCTCCCAAACTGAGCCGATATCTGCTGCCGTTATCAGACTGTTATTGTGCACTCAGAGTCTCCCACAATGTTAGCTCATGTTCAGACTGCACTGCAATATCCTCTGTGATTGTGTGCATGTTTGAGAGGGATGTGGAGGCTTCATGAATAAATAAATGCTGGGCCTGTGGGCTGCAGGTACAGCTGATGCAGGTGAATAGATAAATAAACCAATCCTTCAGAGTTTAGAGATGGAAACAGGGCTTTAACATCGCTTCAGGCCAGACCGTTTTCCTTTTGTACTAACAAAGGCTGACTGCTGTTCAGTGTTACTTTCATTTATTTTAAGTATGACTAAATGTGTTAGATGACCACCTGTCCCCATGACAAATAAGGGATGTAAACCAGCTAAAAATACATTTTTGATGATAAAACCCTGAGGGGATGTATTTTTAGTTTTTATTATCCACAGAAGCTGAGACTAAAATGTTGCAAGTGGGATGTTGGACATTAAAAATATGTTATATAGCAGTAGTTATGTGAAGGGGAATTGGTTTCCTAACAAGACGTATACAAGTTCTGTTAGAAACATGGTTTCATCTTTTCACAAAATATGAGAAAACATACCAATGGCATTATGAACTAGAGCAGAAACCTCCATCAAGGCGTTTCCAAGATTACCGGGCGAGTTATAGTCAAAAATCTGGCACTGTTAACAAATCCTAAAAACAGTCCTGGTCTTGGATCACCACAGAAATTGCATCACTTCTTCCTTGTGCCGTTACCTACATCCCATAGGAATTTCATCAAACGCTGGTCATCACGTGTTGATTTATCCTGCTAACAGTCATACAAACAGACAAACACAGGCAAAAACATCACCTTTTTGGCAACACTGTTATTTCTGGTTTAAACATGCACATTGTGCTCTTGAACACAAAAGAGGCTAAACCAATGCCACAGTGCTAGAGCTAACACTAACTGGAGTTTGAGTCTGATCTGTTGTATGTTTCTCTCTGATACCTAAACATCAGAGTGAAGCAGACACAAATACACACTGACACAGTATACACCAGATGTAGTGCACTGTGTGGGTTTTCAATAAATGTAAGTTACTACACAGCAATTTGATTCAAGTGTCCTCCCTCCTCTACAGACTTGATGACACTGATCACATTAAAACTGCTGCCTGCTCGCTGTGTAGAACTTCTTTGTATGTGTATGACTTCGGCACTGACTATTTGCTGAAATAGATCTGCACTGTTTGTCTTGATTCAGCAGTTTCTGCTGATTTTTGTCTGTATTATATCAGCAAAAACTGCTTCTTTAAGGTGTGTTTAAACCTGAGTTGCATGTTTTACTCCAGAATGTCCCAAAGTATACAGAGGATGCTAGCCAGCAGCTGTTGCATGTGAAGTTCTGTCAAAAACAAACATGTGACCAACAAGTTTTTTTTTCACAGTATAAGTTCTGACTTGTGATTTTGATCAGGCTTTTATTTTAGCTTTTTAGCTTTAGCTTTTATTCAAGCTTTTATCTAAAATTTGACACAGACAAGATAAGTATCACATCACAGGCTTGTGTTTCTTGCCACTGTCACTGTTGCCAATTGTGGTAATTTGCTTAAATCATGGTAACTTCATATTGAATTTGTCATAGAAATAAATATGAATAAATGATAAAGAATAAAATGAAATAAAACTAGATTTAAGAATATGCGAAAAAAAGATAACGGCATTGACTTACTCTTTTGTAAAGTGTCTTGAGATAATATTTGTTATTATTTGGTGCCATACAAATAAAGATTGATTGATTGATTGATTGAGAAGTGGAGTAAAAGTACTTGGAATGGAATTAAACCCATTATTCCATTGAAATTTATAAAACTGCAATTAAATAATGTTAAAGTGTGATAATATAAAAAATTAGCCTATTAAGAAAGTGTCCCTTTACTTTATTTTGAACTAAAGTCTTTAATTGAAAGGGTCTTAGCATTGTCATTCATTTTGAACTAAATACTGTATTTTTAGAGCAATAACACAAGAAAAATGCAAATATATCAATTTTGTGCTTTCTATCATAAAGTTTTAGGAGCAAAAACATTTTGATCGTTAGTAATAAGTGAAATGTAAGGACTTTTTGTAAAATAAAAAAATGAACTTATAGTTAAGTTTTTACTGGAAAAAAACAGACTATCTTTGAGGGCCAAAAATGACTAAAATATGACTACTGCGGGCTTCCATCCAAAGACTAAAAAGACCTCAGAGACTTGGTAGTTTAACACTGCAAGAATTAAACCACCAAGTCTTTCTCCAAATTTTACTCCTCATTTAAAACCCTTCATTACCCCAGCTGCAGTCATTAAGTTATTAAGTTCAGCATTAAACTTCTGTCAATAAACAAACATGCACATATGTTCATCAGAGTAAATTCTCATTTGGGACTGCAGCACTCATTTCCCTGATATGTTCTGGTTTCCTGCTTTGTTTTGGGTAGGAAGCACAGATTGCTTATATCAAATTAGGAGGTTTAGGCAATTCTCTGCCCTCAACTCGGGACTCAATCTAATCCCCCCTGTGGAGAGAGATCCATTGTCAATGTGGAGCCCTGTCTGCTAACTTAATGAGGATTAGAGCAGCCCAGTCTCACGGGACATTGAATCAATGCTTTTTCCACTGATTGGACACTGCTTAGCTGACCAACACACTCCTCTTTTAGTTTTATTTTACAGCCCCCCCTTCTTCCCATAAGAGTTGAGTCAAAGTTTATGGAGAAAAATATACTACTGGAGTGTGTAAAAATGTGTTGACCTGCTCTTTCCCTCTGCAGATGAAAAAGAGGAGGGAATACTTGGCAGCATCCTCCTTCCAAGCTTTCATATATCCATGCTGTCTGTGGATGATCACATTAACAGAAAATATGCCTTCAAGGTCAGTGCATGTTTTCATTCCTGTCAAACTTTGTTAGACTGCACATGGCTTGGATGAAAGCACAGTAATTAGTATTATTTAAAGCTTTAATAATGTACCATGACACGTCCTGAATGTACCAAGCCTCCTTTAAATCACTGGTTTACAGATTAAAGATTGGTCTGATATTCCCTAAGTGTTTTACTTGGCTTTGAGCTTTTTCTTCCCTCAAGACTTAATTTCCAGTTGAAAAATAGTGAAGCTTTGCTAATGCCTAGGCAGCAAAAGGTGCTTTTTGACTACAAGTACCAGGAACTCCTAATCTCAGGAACTTGACCTCAAAGAAGTAAATGGTTACAGCAACTAATTGTTACCCGAGTTTTCATTATGGCCCCTAATCCCAGAGGAACTATGCAAATCAGGCGATGGCGTCTAAAAGTAAAACAGAAAGTGTGCTACACTGCAGGGCCAGCAGTTGGCATTAGGAGGAAGACTCCAGCCTCAATTCAAAGATAATCCCACCTAATCCAGCGCACCGGTTGTGCCATCAATTGCTTGACACTACGGTTAGCATATTAGCACATTGGAGTTTAAACTTTTGGTTTTTGATAATGCTCGATTGTATTTCAAACGGATTCTTTGAATCATCACTGGGAAGAAGAAAGTGCAAATGCTTAGCAAGGCATGTCCCTCGTAACTGGTCCATCTGTCGTGTTTTTGCCTGCCTCCATCTATGGGCGTAGAGAAAACCTTTTGAATGTACAAATGAAAAACAGTCTTGAAGAAAAAAGAAAAAACAAAAGGCCTTTTCCAAATGTAGAAACTTTCCCCAGAAAATACTGATTTTTTTGTGCAAGTCTGTGTTTAGACAGCAGGAAGAAGGGTCTAAATTTAGTTCCACAGTTGATTATTTAGCCCCTGAAAAGTCTCTGCTCTATGGCTGGTCCTTTCTGATGGCCCAGGAACTTTTGGGGGGAGGGACCTGTGATGCTTTACATTTCTGACTACTTGAGTGCTTACGGTGTTTACTTTCACTTGGGATTAACAGCTTTTCTTTAGTAACAACCTGTGACAAGTACTCACTTTCAGCCAACCAGCACCCCTGAAGGTAAAATATAAAAGTGGGTTAAAATAATAAAAAGTGTGATTGAGGAGGGGGGTTGCATAATCAAAACCAGCACTAGTTGAATCTTCTCCATGAATAATGCTAACTGTACTGTTGCGCAAATGATAATGTCGGCCTAACCTCATTTCTGTTGTATGGTCTTTGTCTCCTTGATGGATAGATGAGGTGATGCTGCGTTTATTGTTAATCCATCTCATATAAGATTTTGATTTGCAAAACCCATCAAGGCATGAATGCCACAGTGGAAACACAGACAACAGTCAGCCAGGAGAACTTTTCAGTGTCTGAAAGGAAAGTTCCTGAAAGTCAAAGTTCCTAGATTATGAGGTTAAAAAGGCCTAAACAGTGAGCTTCCAGCTGATAGTCTGTTAAAACAAGGCAGGTTTCATGAAACACTGAAAGTGCCCCACCTAACAGAAACGTTCTGCCTTCAAGGCCCCGTCTAGCCCTTTGGTTCCTGAATCAATACTGTTACGAGATAAAAGAATCATTACTCGTTTTTCCTCTCATCTCAAACCCACGTGATAATTCCTCTGTTGCCTGTAATGTTGTTTAGCTAGAGGGAAATATAGAACTTACTTCTGACTGAGTTAATAAGGCAGAGAGGGTTCAGCATCTTTAAGTTTGACATTCAGTGAGATGTGGGGCTGGGCATGGGCAATATAACTTTTAAATCGATTAATTAAAACTATTTTCTGCAGAAGGTTTAAAATTGAAAATAAAGATTTTTTCTGGACTTACTTCAATTATAAGTTGTTGAAGTGTTTGAAAATATAAATACTGAAAATTAACAGTTTTTATGATGGTTGGCCCTATCAGGTTTTGCACAAGCACATGTTTAGGCTTGTATTTGTATTTTAAATTAGATTAAACATTGATCAGAGAGTTTCCTGATGATACAGTAAGAATAGCTCAGCTTTCAGTGTTTATGTAGACAAAGCTACCCATGTTTGAATTACATGATCAACATTTTATGACACAAACTTTAACTTTAAGAGAGCAATTCTTTTGATTGGGAATACATTTTGATAACATAAAGGCAAAGCTTGATTAGTGTATTTTTTGTGTCACAGTTTCTTTTTTAATTTTTTTTTTAGAGAAAGAGAGAAAAAAAAACACTTAAAATCGTAAATTGAGTGTTGCGGAAAAAAATCAGGGATTTTATCTTCAGGCCACATCGCCCAGCCCTAGTGAGAAGTATAGAAATGAAATACCAAAATCTGTTTGATTAAATGATTCAGGAAGTACTGGATGTGTTTGCACTGGTGCCAGATTTCATTACAACTCCCTGGCCCCAAAGTTCCTCAACCTTTAGAAAGTACTTAACCCTGAGCAGGGATTTTCAAGGTGTCGATCAATATCTCTGGAACTAAATTTAGACCCTTTAGTTTTTTAGTTTCTCAAAAAGTCCAAAGTTCCTCTAAATATGTTTTACTGCTAAAAAGCACCTAAAAAGTCTTTGCAAACAGTGATCCATCTCTGCTTGCTGTAGTACTAGAGCCTGGCATGAGTCAACTTGGAAACCCCAAGTTACAGGGCAACAGGCATATTTTATGGTGTATCCAGCACTTGACTGTGGTTCCTTCATAAAATCCTGTGAGACAAAAAAAGTTGACCTGCCAAGTTGAACCAAACACAGACGCCCAGGAGTCTGCCCAAGGTCTCTGCAACCACACAGCCCACTTCTTTTTCCAACTTAAACTGAGAAAGAGAGACAGACAGAGAGAGAGAGGAAGAAACATGAGCGCAGGACACGACCCCTTCAGTCGACAGCAATCCACTCAAGAATGAGATGACTTTTTGACTTCATAGTTTTCATGCTAAACTTTTCCTGTCCCCTCTTGTTGCGGCCTAAATGTTCATGTCATTTAAAGTTCCTGATTTCTCATCACTATTCTCAGGAAGCTGAAGCACTTTCAGACATGGTAAACAGGATATTGAGGCTCTTCACTAACCTTCTGTTTTTCTCTTTCTCCGTCTGGCTGCAACAATGAATGGGTTTGTTTGCTGCAAGCAAATGGAGCAGCTACAGAACAGGTCCCCTTTACGATGGACTCAGTGGTAAGTCTTACTCTGCTGTGACTAAATTATTGTCCTTATCGAATGGATCAATAATCTATCTATCTATCTATCTATCTATCTATCTATCTATCTATCTATCTATCTATCTATCTATCTATCGGTCTATCTGTCTGCCTGTCTATCTATGATTCTTTCTATTTATCTGTCGATATTTCTATCTGGTTGTCCATCCTTCCATCCATCCATCTATCCATCCAGTTAGTAAAGTATTGTAAATACCCATGAGACAGAGACATTGACCACAAAGTGCTTCAAATATTTTCTTCTGGCTTTATTAAGGTGTTATTTTTTCCATTTTTTTGTGAGCAATGTAGGTATCTTAAAAATCAGTATCATCGAGTACCAGAATCTTATTTTCCATATTCCCCCCTTTTTTAATATATCATGTTGTGTCAAAGTTCATGCTCTTTAAACTTTTACTGTATTTCTTTACAACTCAATTTATGAATCAGTTTTGTTTCAATAGAACTTTTTCTACCAAAAAAAAGGACAAAATGAAAGAAACAAGCATTAAAAGCGTAACACAAAACAACCCAAAGTTACAAGCTGCTGTTAACAACTTGTGATAGCTTTAGTGCTGATTATAAATATAGGTGAAAAGGTGCAGTGAAACATCCTGAGGTCTTTGCCTGGCTTCTTCTTTATCAGTCAAAGCTTGATATTGTTTTCTAAGCATTTACATTTTCAGGTTTTGTTGAACAGACGGTTGTTGGAAGTGCCACTGTAGTTATGCTGGGGTGGATGTGGAGCTGTAGTCTCGGAGCCCATTGGCAGTCATCATCTCTAACCATCATCGTCTTGTAGATGATGTATGCCTCTAGAAGCACACTCTAAGTCCTCTGTAATTCTGGTTAAGCCAGCGTTCAGCTTTTAACAACCTTGAGATAAGACTTTCATTTCTGTGCAGCTTTGACATTTGTCCAGAGCATCCGGAGAAATGCCAGTTACAGTTCAACAGTATAGTTTAAGGTAAATGGTGGATCTACTCTGGGTCACTTCTGCTGTTTGACCATGAAAATTAAACCAATTTTGTCGCTGGATTGATTTGAAGAATTTACAGGTATTATACCAACACAAGAAATAAGATGCATATTTTTGAAAAAGCAAAAAGAGCACTCAGTAGAGCGGACATTTTTGCAATGTTTACCAAACGAAGGCCGGGACCATTAAATGACCTCAGGCTGTCCTGCCGTGATAATCCAGTCCCTGATTGACTGAGATGACACAGCTAACAGTGGATATGTGCTGTTGAACCATGACTGCTCTTTTTTTGTAGTCATCTGTTTACAGACATGTATGAAACCGTAAAGATACAGATGATGAATGCCAGTATTTCATATCATCCTGCTTGTTTTTTGCTGTCCACACAGACTGTTTCACTTGCAAACCCCAAAGCTTGCCTGATTCATGATTGGTCAATACAGCTTGGACTACAAATATCTAGGGATGAGAAGTAGTATTATTTTATTGATATCACTGCCATTATTGATTCTTCTTATCGATCCAATTCTTTATGGATTACCCTTATTGATTCCTGTGGATTTCCTGCACAAAAAAGCAGGTCTACACAGGTTTTAAAGGTTGACAGCACGAGAGGCATGGATCTCCTGAATTTCAAATGTTTCAGAGCATTTTGTATGTGTTTAAAATAACACTGTATGCTACGCAGTTGGTGTCATATTGTGTTAGAATTAAGCCGCACTTTCCAATCCTTTGGGCTGACTGCCTGTGATGAGATTTTGATTTGTGAGGCAGCCAGATTCTGGGGAAAGGCATTGATAAGGGAATTGTCAAGCAAAAAGCCAAATTATATCAATTCTTATAGCAATTTGTTGTTGATTCTCAATTGGAATTGGTTTTTGAGTCCCATCCCTGCAAATAAAGCACAAACAGTAAACAAAGGACTTCCGTGCTGAAAATACCAGACACAATTTTTATGTTATTATGTGAAATCTTTAAATTCAGAGTAGATGTACTGGAGTGCATAAAGTTATTTCTAATATTTTACTTTACATGTGTGTGTTCAAGAACTGGGATAAATTATTCAAAGCACTTCCAAGGTCACACCATAACATCCCCTATGACAACAACAAATACAGCAAGTACATATAACTTCTCTATTCAGGTCAAATGAAAATGTAAAAACAGAATATATGGTAAACCTGCTGCATTGTGATACTTAAGGATGACAGGCTGTTATGAACTGATGGCTCCATGATGTGTGTTTCTTGCATGAACAGGGTCTACCCTAAACCTATGATTTAGCATGATTTAGCCTTAGCTTGATTCAAAAGTCAAGATTTGAATGATACCTTGATGTAACAGTGCTACTTTCTTTTCTGTCTTTCAGGTAACTTTCCCCTTTGTGTCACTCTTCCTGTCCACTGTCACAACAGGCGACACATCCCAACATGAGGACGTACTATTTTTGCACTGACACAGCCAAAGAGATGGAGTCCTGGATGAAAGTAATGACAGATGCTGCACTCGTCCATTCAGAGCCGGTCAAAAGGTTTGTAGGAGCATCACTAATGCCGCCTTTTTCCCCTGAAAGGCTGTATTTTACTTCACCTTGAGAGAATATGGTGTTTTTTTCTGCCTGAGCTGAAAATAAGACATTTGAAAAAGGCATTTGAGGACATTCTTAAACTTGAATGGTTGACCTTGTTTTCCTTTTTGTGCTTTATTTTTTTTCTTAGCAGCATTTGAGTTGAAACAGACTTTAAAAATGGCCTGTAAGGTCTTTTAGACTCTTAAGCAACAATTTAGCACATGCGTTTGACATTTTCTTTTATTACGTAACATCTTTCTCAGCTTTACTTTAACATGCCATTTGTATGTAGGCATGTACTGATAGTAGCTGCATGGTGCAGGTTGTTTGGGTGATCTGCACAGCTGTGCATGCTGATGGAGATCACTGACTCGTCCGGATGAGGTTTTTCCTCCTGTTTTTAAACTGTGTTTAATGTCTGTGATTTGGCAGCTTGCCTGTCTAATGCCCTCTTTCTACACGGGTGAACAGAGGCGTATTAGTGGAGTGCTTTGTAATTACACAGCCTAGTAGTCCCTGAAATCAACTGAACAGGGCTGATAAATTGGACCGTTGTTAGTTTAAGGCTATTTGTCTTACAGAACTACAGTAGGCTCTGAGGTATTCACATTTTAAGAAGCTAATATCTCATAAGCTGTGGACATTATAATGTCTTCTGCTGCTTTTTATATTCAATAGAGGATTTGTCCTCTTCGTATTTGCAAAGAAAATTGCCTTAAAGTGTTTCTACAACCTCTATTAACTCTAGAAAGGCCATGACCATCATTTTAGCATTTAAATTGTGTAACTGCGAAAACAAAAATACAGTGGTGCAGGTCCATGACTTTCTAGTCAGTGTTTGTGCTTGTGCTTGGTGATTAATTGAGTTTCAATTAGCATTTATGATTTTGTCTTCCAGTGATTATAAAAAATAATTGGAATTAAATGATTTTTATTATTATGATAATGATTATGAGGAGCAAAGGTGCTCCCCCCTCCCACTGGTGAACAGTGGACAGAACTGTTTCAATTTTAGTCACGTGAGTGCAGTTCACTTTTGAGACAGAGATCGAGTGCATGTGCTGCAAGAGATACTGAGAGTGAAAACTGCCGTGTAGGCCTCTTACGTAAAGCAGAAAATTAATCTGGATTAATTATCACCTGAAAACTGTTTGTAGAGATGTAATATTTGCAAAAATGTGGCAATGAAATTCGCGATACAAGGGTGACAATCCATCAGGATATTATGCTCTAGTGTAAGCAGGATGATATGTCACAATTTTATTTACAGAATATTCTGTGTTTTTTGGTGTTTTACAGTAATGGTATCCCACAATATTATATAAATAAAAACCTAGTTTCTTAATGGTTTTAGTTATGTAACACAAGGTTCACAGGGACAGTAGATGTAATTGAGAGACTATTATATAGTTGAATGTCTGCTGCCAACTGGTGCCTGGAGGCTGAAATAGTCATTAAATCCTAGAAATTGTTAACTGTATATATATCCAAATTATGCTATTAAACATAGATACAGTACTGCTTTGTTTGTATGAAACAAATGGCTGCTGTGTGTGACAACAAATGATATTAAAAATGTCTTATTTTGGTGTTATTACACTTTAAGATGATTTATATTACAGTTAACACATGTATTTTCTCTTTTTATTGAGTGTTTATCATCAAAGCTAGCTGAATTTTGAGTCCAGCAGTCAAAATGACCACACATGGTCTTTCTAGTAGACATGAGATGCTGGCCTTTCTAGTGTTTAACAAGTGACTGCACATGGACCTTTTCAAAAGGCTAATCGTATGCTCCACTTGGCTTCTGGAGCCGCAGAATGCTTGAGAAGACATTACGTGACTATTTTAAAGGATACGAGTGGAAACTGTCGAAGGATTCCTCTCCTGTTGCCCTCCTACAGCTAACCCAGTGAGCCGTGCAGCTGAGGGGAATTTGGCAAACTTTGAAACTGTGACCTTGACTCCATTTAAGGCCAAGGAGCAGTGGTGTCAATTACCTCTGGAGACCTCCCAAAGGACCAAAGAGCTGTAGATACGGCTTCTAGTGAGGAGAAAGAGGGGAGTTGCAAATGCAGGGGCAGTGTTTTATTGCAGATATCTGATTCCCTTTACACGCCTGGTCTCCTTCGGCAGCTGGAAGAGGCATTGTGCTTTCCCGCCTGTTTTTCTTTGCACTTTCTTTTTGTTTCATAGCTTCAGCCAGCAGAGAAGCTCATAGAGGTAGTGCATTAGGTCAAAAGGATGTTTTATTCATGCATGGTGCTATTTTCTCCAATAGAATAGTTGCCAACAGACGGCTCACAAATATATTTTAGGATTTCTGTCTAAATGACTCTTTAAACTATTTTCACTTCACTCTTATTTTTTCAAACTGCATGGATGTTAAAAAACAACGCAAATAGATTAGGGCCGGGTCATACAGAGTTTTATGATAATATCTCTACATCTTAAGATATAGGGCATGAATCTGGTATGAAACCACAGAATGGTTTCATACCAGATTTATTTCCATGGCAGTAATTTGGTTGTTGTGTCACTTCTAAAGGTGTTTTCGGATTCCCTACCAAAGCTTCCTTGCCAAAAATGATTTAAGAAAAAGATCAACTAAGCCAGTAATCACACCTGTACGTGCTATTTTGGTAATCTAAATCAAGACATGGACAGTTTTTTTTTATTTAGTTTAAAATATGGATACTAGGGCTGCTCAATTACTTTAGAAGTTATTGTTGATGCAAAAATGACATTGTGACAATTTGATTTTATCAGAATAAATTTGTTAAATCAAAGTTTGACTGGGCCAGGCTGCACTTTTTTGAGGCATGGTTATAATGGTTCTGCTTTTACACCTTTTGATGTCATCAGATGAAACTAAAGCTGGCAATAAGCTGTCTTTAGTTTTAATTGTGCTAATTTAGTGGAGAATAAAGGTTCATGCAGGTCTTTTAGATACAGAGGGAACTATGATCTAACCACAACTGTTGTAGCAAATATGAAAAACAACATAGGCTCAGACACTAATTTGTTGCATGTTAACAGTCTTCATCTTTTTCACAAATGTAATTATCGAATGGGATGTAAGAAAATATTGAAACACTAATATATTTTGATGTGTAGGGGCATCATACTGTACTGATAGTGTCAGTGGAATTCTGTTATTTTATTATTCAACGAGAAGTGCTCCAAGAAAACAAACCTCCGCCAAGGCATTTTCAGCATTCTCGGGCGAGTTGTTGTCAAAAATGTTGGAAACAGCCCTATCTCGCACATTTAACGAGTGCTTCTAAAAAAAAATAATCATCCTGGATCCACACCCACAGATTCAGATCACCAGCAAAATCTAATCACTTCTCCCTTGAGCCAGAACAACATTCCCTGAAAATGTCATGAAAATCTGTCGAGGACTTTTGGCCCATTTGTGTCCTATACTGAAAATTAGTAATCATATCTTTTTGAGTAATCCTGTTGACAAGCTAACTAACAAACACCAGCAGAAATATAACCTCCTTGGCAGAGGTAATAATTCATTGGATATTTGGTACATTGTTTTTGTAATTTAGTACGGCCTCTGGCCACTTGTTTTGCAGCAGAATTTCAGCATCAACTTTCTCTCTTAGTGTAATATTTTGCTATTATTTCTGTCCCTTATATTATAATTTTTATAGATGTTGGAACTATGAGTTACATAACTAACACTGATTAAAACTGTATTTTTCAGAGAATATTGTGAGTTCTGAATGGGATAAGAAATGTTTTTTCACCCCTATCATCACAATACTATATCATACATTGCACATTTTCTCATATCATGCAGGCATCATAAGCACATAATCTGTGGTCCATATTGCCCAGCCGCTAATCTGAAGAAGTATGGCTCACCGAAATTTCACGTTTATAACCTGCATTTTTTGCTCTTAAATAAGGTCTAATTTTCGAGTGTGTATTATACACAAGCTCAGGCAAAATATGTAAAATATTTCATCTCCCAACATCGGGATTACAATACATCTGATACAAGAAGTTGAAAAATTCTCTCTCTCTGCGAAACATTACCGCAAAACTTGTGTAATTCTTATTATACTGTTAAACTTTTCTAATCAAATATTTTGGGTCTTAATTAGTTTACCTTTGTGTAATGGTCTTGTAATTCTCAAGTGTTACGTTACCACTCACGTGCAAACACAGAGCGCTGCCATCTTGTGAGCAAGGGGACCAAAATAGCTAAGCTGTGATTGGTCGAAGACATCGGCATGTTGATACCTGCTCTCTGATTGGTCGGTACACTACAACTAAGTATGCTCTGGCAGAAATTGAGTAATTGTGCATACGTGAAGCAAAAGGTGTTTCCGCATCGGTTTGAGAGAGAAAATCGTGTATGGTATTTGTTGTGAAATACTGAAATTTCATTGATTAAAACTTTGAATAAAGGTCATTTTTGAGTTGTCTGAGAGAGTAAGGTTTGGGCAAAATATGGGTGCGTGTTATATTTGAATATAGCATTTTCCTGGAAAACATTGTGGAAAAAATGGGATGAGTGTTATAAATGAGGGTGTGTTATATTCCAGAAATTATGGTACTGATGTGCACACATGTGTATTATTTAACAGTCGTAGTAATGGAGTTCCACAAATATAGGTGCTGTAATTGACATTTTCCTTCAAAGACCTATTTGGATGATGTGACATTGTATTTAAACATTATTATTTTTTCTGCATTTAAAAAGTGCTTGTGGTTTTTGAATTTCACTGCTTTGTGTGGCTTTTTGGAAACTCCTCTGCCATGGTTAGATCTTTTAACATCTACTAAATGATTTGTTTTTCCTGACTGTAAGCACAGTTTTAGGTTTTTCACATCATTCTAAAGCCTCCTCTTTGTCCTCCTCAGGCTGGACAGACTAAAAGTGGAGCAATGTGGACCACAAGAGATCAATCATGTGGCCAACAACAGGCCGCCTCTCACTCAGCCTGAAATCCAGAACAATGAGCGTAACCGTGAAGCGGACCACGAGCACACTGCAGCAGTCACATCCACCACAGCAGAGGAGGAGAGGAAGCAGCAAGACGCCGAGCGCTACGGCTTCCAGAAGGACGGCGTGGACCGCGAGAGACCACTTACAAAGATCAACAGCATCAAACTTCAGCCGGCTCAGGCAGCGGCCGTCAAAGCCAACATCGCATCACCACAGGCTCCTGCTGAAATGGACGGGTTACGCCACAGCCCCGGGGTCAACGGATCAAGTGAGCAGTGTCCAGCTAATGGGACCAGACCTCCTCCTTCACGGAGTCCCACCCATGAGCAAGATCGCACCCTGAGTAGGACAAACTCTATGCTGCAGCTGGAGCAGTGGGTCCGCACGCAGAGAGGGCGCAACCAGGACGATGACACAAGAAGGTTAGATTGGTTATTTCAGTGGTCCCCAGACTTCAACTGGTAGCCATGTAAACTGATGACTTGGCTGAGTGTGGCAGTTCAGCTGTTTTATTTAATACATAACTGAGTATATCCTGATATTAAGATGAATTTAAAATAAAAAAAAAACAATCACGAGGACACACTTTGCTTCAGATAGCCATTACAACATTGAAATCTACAAAACACAGTTGGCTGAATGTCACCTGTTAACATGGTGACTTATTAGACTAAAACACCAGGGCATTTAAACCAAGGGCAAAGGAAAGCGTTTCAAAAAACAGTGTGTCTATAGTATGTTTTTTGCTCTGATTTATAAAGTGTTTCTATGACCATAGTTAACATCCCTGGTATCAGTTGTATGCAGCCTGAGCTTTCTCAAAATCACATATATTTACACTCACACTCATGGTGCAGTGAGATGAGAATGCAGATACAAACAGCAAGTTTATCTCAGGCCTTGCTTTGTCTTTCACCACAGCCGTGACAGAGGCAGGGACCCTATGTGCTAAACAGGGGAAAGAAAGGTTGATCGTGTCTCTGTATCACCAGACAATGGCAAATGATCAGTTGCCGGGTGACTGGAGACCCCTGGTTTACATGACCTTTTGCAGACTTATTGATCAACATCAGGGACAACTGGTGGCCTGGGGCCACATGTTGCCCCCTCCTCACTCAATACCACCCACAAGTTAATTTCACACATCAGTAGATTGTGAACATGAAAAATAATCACCATAAAGATTAAAGCATTGGGTACTGTATTAAAACACATCCTTTTGTCCTGTTTGGCTGTTTACAAGCCACAGCTTTAGCCACTGTAAAAACAGAACAGGTAAATATTTTTTCCCAATTTTGTAACTCAGATCTCTTCATCAAGCTCAGCCCTGATCAAGACTATCTAAAAAAAACCCTAAAAATTAGGGATTTTAACCATTTAAATGCTAATTTCACAGGAGATCTCACTGATTTGGAGAAAAAAAAAAGATGACCGATATTCAATATGAAAAATGATTAGAGGCTGGAGACTTTTTACGTGCTATCACACTCTTGGATATGTCAAAGATTAGTAAAAACATTGACTTTGGTGCATTTATTATTTTTTGTGCAGCTTCAGATTTTATTTTTTACTCCTTTTGTTCCTGTTTTGGCTTTTTACAAGCCACAACTTTAGCTGCTGTAAAAACATTTCAGATAAATATTTCTTTCAATTTATTTTTTGCACAGAGCTCTTCTTCAAGCTCAGCCCTGATCAAAAATAATGAATAATTTCATTATGTAGAAAGTAGGGACAAGTTAGGAGTAGGTCTAAGTTGGGGAGCGATCCAATCAGAGCTCCTCTCTTTATGAATTGATATATTCACGTAGAGCAGGTTCACTGTTTGTTTTCACTTCTGGTATTGTAACTGAGATGCTCTGCCAGGTAGCCTAAATAAAGGTGATAGCACTTTACACGAAAGTTTAAATTTTTTCTGTTAATTTATACATTAAAACTTTACTAGCATTCAATAAAGGGTTATTAAATGTTTTATTTTATCCAAGTGTAAAACATGACTTCAGAAATTCAAGGAAACATAAAAAATGCCTTACACTTTACACTTCATATTTTAGTCGACTAAATTTACAGTAGATTTCGGCGACTAAAATGCTGTGGAATTTCATCAACTAAAACTACTCTAAAATTAAAACCACTTAGATAACTAAATTATGACAAAAACTAAAAGATATTTTCAGCAAAAGACCAAAACTTAAACAAATGAAAAAGTGCTGTCAAAATTAACTCTGTTCTGCTGCCTGCCTCTTGATGAAAGTGTGACACCCTTGATTTGTGAGGCATGCAGAACAAAGTGGACGGAGTTGATAAGGGAATTGTTAAGCAAAATGACCAATGATTTCTTAAGAGATGGTTATCGATTCTCAAGTGGAGTAGGTTTCTAGTTTCCATCCCTGGGTAGGATTAAATAAGTTTATACTCCCTCCTTTATCTTTTTTCATATGTGTAAGCTGAGATGTTCAAGTGTTACAGGTATAGGTTTGTCTTTTGTTCATTTTTTTAATGTTTTAATTGTAATTTTTATTTTTTAGTTTGAAGTCATCAATCAGTGGAGGTATTTTCCATCTCTGAGGCTAAATTTAGAAAATAATCAAACCTCAGGGTATTTTTATTTGTTCAAGCTGTGAAGGAGCCCTGCAACAAGACATTTTGTCTCACAGCTTCCAAGGAGGTCAGGGCTTTCCCAGGGCGGTTTCCCAACTCTGGTCTCCAGTCTATAAATATACCTTTGTGTTCATAAGCGGGAAAGTTTCCCTACAAGTTATTTGAGGTCATGTACTTGAAAGTCCTACTTTGACCTAAAAAAGTTATACTGGGTAAATCTTTGTAAAATCTATAAACCCTGATCCACCTGCATCCTGAAACAGGAGATTCACCCTGAGCCCCTTAGCACCCCCTCACACATTACAGTACATATGCAGGATTTTAAAACTTATTAAAACCCATTTTTCCTGCAAAGCCGAGTTAAAGTTAGAGGATTCACGTCCCTGTGATTTAAACACTTTGATATTACACTATTGAGCAAGTCAGGAGACATATGAACCAAGCAGAGCTGCTCGCGTTCGACAGAAACTCTCGCCCCGCTGTGAGAGTCTCATTTTTTAATTGGTGGAGATTAAACTTGCTCACTCACCATGTCCGCCTGGCCGTCTGTCTGCCTGTCTGTCTCCATCTGTTTATACATCTGACAGTTTATCTCTGCCTGGCTTGTACTCACAGTCCTTTCTGTTAGCCTGCAACCACGCCTGATTTTTATTCATCAAAAATGGAGTGGAGTGCATGGATTTGTAAGATTATCTTGGTTACACAACAGCAAGACTTCAGAACTTTGTTTCATTTAAGTGCTTTTGTGATAAGTGCGAATCCTCTCCTTCAACTCTTTCAGTTGTCTTTTTGTCATTACATGCTTGTCCTCTTGAAGGATTTTTAATTTCCATGTAATCATAAGCTTTTTTCATGTTACTGGGTTTAGCAGACTGGTGAGCAACTATCTGCCAGGGAGTCTCAACAGGAAGCTCTCCTGATGCCAGCTGCACTGACTTTGAACTCGGTGTGGATGTGGAGCTTTTGTGTTGAGCTTTGTTGGCACTGGGAAGTATTAATGTGTCCTTGGCAAAGTGAAGGTCCAAACTGAATCTGTGTTAAAGACGAGACTAGAGGTGTTTTGGGTTGAACCTTTTTTTTTAGGCAAACTGGAAGCGTTCACTGATTTGTTATTTCAAGATATGACATTTCTTTGAAGTTAATAAGCTAGCAGGCTATGGTTCAACGTTTTGGTTGGTTATTGATAAGAAAACCAATAGGAAAAATACTTTTGAAGTCTTACTGACTTTTACTAATTTTCTCCTTTTAACGTGTCAGAATTTGTAAGGACCAGGCAGGAAATAAGAGAAAAAAAAGGAAGGATGTTTTTTCAATATGTTCATTAAGAAAACACCCTCCAAAATATTGCTGATCCATTTTTTAAGGTTCACAGATTATCAGTGAATAATCATGATGCTTTCACACCTACATTTTGGGACTTTTTCCAACACATGTTGCTGTCCCTCCTTTTGGTACGGTACATCCATAGCGGTAGAATATGACACAGAAAAGATAGAAACAGTTCAATTTCCCTTCCTATCTGTGCCCCTCAAAGCTCAGTTTGTCACATCTGTGGGGAAACTCCCCATGTTTGTCAGAATGCTTTCATTCTGCTGGTTTCTCAGGTCATTTAATGAGTCAGGCTCCTCGTGAGGAGAATTTTTGTTGTTTTTCCTAAACTCTTAATAGAAGCTCTTTATTGGGATGATGTATGACAAATATGGTGTTATACAGATAAAGATTGATTGATTAATTGAATCTATTCAGCAGAGACAAATGTGATCAGTAGAGTTTTATGATGTGGGTGCCCATGGGTTTGTGGCTATAGTGCTCCTGAGCCTGAGCTGGATCAGGCATCAGCCACATGCATCTGCTGTGAAGACTCACAGTCTTGTCCCTCGAGCTGTGCATTTAGTTAACTGAGTTTTGATTTCAGTTACAATGATGAGTTTCCATGACCATCACAAAGGATCATTCACTTTAAAGGATTACTGAGAAACAGTCAATTTATCTTTATTCATACTATTCACTTTTTCACAATTATTTTTATATAATTTAAGATTTCACTTCACTGTTGAAGTGTTCAGGGTGTTGTGTCGATTAATCAGGATCTCATTATCAAGCAAAACTACAATTGGGCTGCAAGCAGCACTGGCTGGATGCATTTACGTGGACCCCGGCCTTTGGGGTGCAAATTGAATATGTGCACCTCTGGCTAACTCTTTATGTGAAAAAACAACAAACAAATAGTCGAACAGCTCAAGCCCACTCTGTTGTATTTCCTGATTCATGCTGTATAAGGATTCACCATCATAATTATTTCAGTTATGACTTGCTGACATTGTACTAACATTTTTTTTTTCTCTATTGTTTCTTGGTTTTATTGTTTTGCTTTTTCTCATACCCATTCTTCTAATTTTATTATTTATTTTGCTTTAGCTTCTTTGGTGTGCATTAGTCTCTTAATCCTCTTGACATCCTACCAATTATTCATTAAAACTACAGTAGAAGAAAAAGATTATCATTGTTTATGTATGTGTATATGTATGTATGTTCGTGTATGTATATGTGCATATATATATATGTGTATGTGTTTATATGTGTGTGTATATATATGTATACATATATATATTTATATATATATCTATATGTCTTGTAAATCTTTTTGTTTTGATGTAAAGCACTTTGAGCTGCAAGTCAATTTGTATGAACTGTGCTATATAAATAAAGTTTGATTGATTGATTGATATCAAAATCTCTAAAGAGTACTAATACTCTACAACATACTTACTTGGTGCTTGAAATTGCAGGCCATTTTTAACTTGTATTCTAACTTTTCGAACATTTTAGCTTATTTGGATTATTTCTTACATGTCTTGTTTCTTTTTGATATTTTGACTTTTTTCCGCATAATTTCACCTTTTTTTCCAAAGTACAATATCAAAGAAAAAATCTCCCCTCATTTGTTCTTCTTAATTTCTGACACCAGTTCTTCTCTGTAGCAGATAAATCCAGTTGTTCTTTAAATAAAATGCCACCCTGATAGAACAAATAGGTGAAAAATGAGAAAAAAACAAAACAAAGTAAGTCAGTTTCATAAGTAAATCTTGGTTCCCCTTAATCCAAAAATGGAAATCAAGGTTTTAAACATCCCTACATAGTACTAGCTTTCTTTTTTACTTTAATGAAGCATAAGTTGAACAGTTAGCCTGATGTTTTGAAGTGCATAATGATCCTTTAATGTCCTCATACTGATGTCTGTTTTGTCTTTTACTGCAGCATTACATCATACCAGACACTGCCTAGAAACATGCCAAGCCATCGAGTCCCCTACATGCCTCATTATGGAGACGGCTATTGCAGCATGCCCAGGAATAGCATGGCGCAGCGGGACAGCATCTGCAGCATATCCCCGTCGCTGTACGACCAGGCCCTGGGCCCCCCAGCAGCTGACAAACGCCGCTCCATGCGGGACGACACCATGTGGCAGCTTTTTGAGTGGCAGCAGAGGCAAGCCTACAGCAGGCCGCCAGGGCTCTACAGCAACATGGCCAGTCCCAAAACCATGATCAACCTGTCGGAGCACGCTGCACCCAGCCACTCCATCCCTCCGTCACCCTCCCACGGATCCCTGTCCATGTACGGGGGATATTCTCCAATGAGATCCTACAACATGAGCAGTGCTCGCTCAGAGCTGTCATCGCCAATCTACAGAAGGGATATGAGCATCGACAGGCGGCACAGGCCCACGCCAAACAAGGTCTGTCAAATAATCAATCAATAAACTTAATTTTTTCTTGCGAGATTATTGAGTTGTAACCCTCATTTACAGTGGGGTTGAATTGAAATGATTAAAGGTAATTAAAGGACAAACCAAGCAGGAGGAAAAGAGCCATTTAGGTCACTAAAGTAGCTCAACTCTGACACAAAACATTTGTTAGTGTTGAAGGAATAAGATGTGTAGATGTAGTGTAACAGTTGATGAAAGGAATAAGGACTTCAGTTGTTTTGTGGTGTTTTTGCTGCTGCTTTCTGGATCAAATAGCATTCCAGTGATTAAGCTGTTTCATTGACAGAGTAGTGCAGTAATGTCCAAATAAGTTGTTTTTCCCCACAACAAAGTGGAGAAACAGCAGATGACAGCGGAGCCGTCTGTCATGGTTAAAAATCAAACCTCTAAGGATGAGTAGAGGAGGCCGTTTTCTTCATGTCCATGTATTTGTGTCAGACGTTTAACTTCTGCACAACGGTTACATCACTGTGAAATGCTAAACCGCCTCCACATCTGGTTTCCTACAAAGCATAACAAGTTTCTGAACAGAATTTCTGCTCCAAAGTACAGATAAATGTCTTAGCACAAATTAATGTTATACCAAATATTTACCCACAAAACAGACAATATTTATATTTTTATAACATCTTGTGGTATCTAGCTGTACAAATACATTTAAATGTCCCATTTTCTTGTTTTTTTTTTGTCAGTTTACATCATGTCTTGGGTGTCTATTTAGCAAAGACTTGATTCAAGTTTTAAAAAAAATAGATAAATAAAACAAACAAAAAAAACAAACTAGATTTCATCTCTGTAGAGAATAAGATGCAGCTATTTTCCCTCCCCTTTGGAAACACTCAGGTACATGGGATCTTGATGGCTACAGGAGGCTATGACAATGAGCTCTGCGCTGATTGGCTGTCCAATTGGTGTCTGATGAGAGAGGGTAGGAGGGGTTACAGGCCGTTGAGCAGACTTTCAAAGCAGTCATGTTGTCTGCCTGTGTTGAGTAGAAAAAAACACATGTAGGTTGGGGCTGTATAGCTATGACATCATAAATCCCAGGAAGAAAAAACTGAGAGTTTTAAGGGGCATTTTCCTCAAAGAGGCTTAGTGAATTTCTCCATGAACCAAAAAATTAGTAAAAGGTGTAATTTTCTTCTGCTCCCCAAGCCCCTTCAGCAACATTTAAAGCAAAAAAAAGTATTTTTTTTAATTGAACCAATAGAACAGTGAAGAAAACAGATAACAATAAATCATTAAAAAGTCTTCTGTTTCCATATTCTTGGTGTTGTGGTAAGTTCCATCATAGAAGTAGAAGGGGAAACACTGGACATACGTGTTAACAGGTTGAACATAAAAGTTTAAACGAAAAACTTAAGTGATCTAATTTATCGCTTCTGCAAGTTCAACAGGTAAATAATCAATAAAAGAAATACAAAAAGTATTAATAGGTTGATTTTTATTCCAAGATTGAGCCATGGTATGTTTGGAGAAAACAGGCAAATGATGTGAAATCACACCCTTCACACCCTTTTCTTTTTTAAAAACCAAAAGATCTGTCTTATATAAGTGCCCATTGGACTCTGAGATTGTTGTCAAAATGCTTTATTAAGTATTATGTTCAATATTTGTCTAAATGGATCATTTCTAGTTCTGATATGTAGTATTACCCTGTGGTAAATGGAGATGAACTGAATTTGGCTGGTACCCCTTGCAGTGAAAACAGTTGAAACAGGTTTTGCCAACAATCTCCTTTAAAAAAGCATTTCTTTGAGTAGTTCTTCTTTTATTAAAAAGGTATGTAAATAAGAAAGCTTTTTTATGTAGCCTATTTTACAGACAGAGATCACAAAGTGCTTTACTATCAGCAGAGCACAACATGCAACATGAAAACAGAGGAGGGTGGCACACCGAACTGCATCATAAAGTCCAGCAAAGATCAGGATCAGGGAGATGAAGCACCACATTGACATTTAGTGAACTTGAAGAGCACGGGGGAGAAGCATCTTGTTTTTACTTCAGATCACTTAAGACAGTGCTCTTGTTAGAGAGGGGTCCCCAGAAGCTTTTAAAAGCTCACCACCTTTTCAGTGTTCCATCGAACCATTAAGTAATTTTCATCATTTGAAGCTGCACAAACTAAATGCCAATCCTTTTACAGCATTCCCAGGGACACTGATTTGTTATGTAAGAGGGTAAACCAAAAATAACAAAAGCCTTACACTAGAAGTTTGTTAAAAAGTTTACTTTTCTAACTATCTGGCAATGCTGGACAAATGAAATCATTCTGCTGTCAGCTGGAAAATATTATCCAGTTTTGAGGAAACATAAATTTGTTGGAACATTTTGGATGCCAGGCCTAACGCTGTGTCAAAAAACTGTTTACAGCTAGACTTCTGCTTACAATAGATTGTTTACTGACCATGAGAGAATCTACATTTACAATATTTTTAATTTCACAAACAGTTTATTTTGTGATATCTGGGTTAGGGTTAGGGTACTCCAGCTTCCTCCCACAGACCAAAAACATGCTCATTGGGTTAATTGGTGACTGTAAATTGGCCTGAGTATGAGTGTGAGCATGAATGGTTGTCTGTCTCTCTATGTAGTCCTGTGATTGGCTGGCGACCAGTCCAAGGTGTACCCCACCTCTTGCCCAATGTCAGCTGGGATAGGCCCCAGCCGCCGTCAACTTCTCCATAGTGTAAAATAGAGGAAAGTGTTACTTGCCTGCTAGTGGAGTGTTCAGGAGTATTTCATGTCATTCGATAACTGTTAATAGCCTGCTGTCGCCCGATTCGCTTGAAAATTTTGTAAAATAATAAGTTGAAAAAAAAACTTTAAGAAATGTGTTTTTAGGAGATCCATTTTGTTGCTGAGTTATTGAAAGATGCACCAACATTGTTTAAAGTTCACATTTCTTGTGGTGGGACATCTCCAGTCTTCTGTGTACAGGGCTGAACAATTTTAGGAAAAGATCTAAGATCCGATGTTTCTGGCAGATACTGCGATTTCAATTCGATTCACGATTTTCTTCAAATCAAGTTTGAGTGCAATATGCACTATGTGTACAGTAACATGACAGAAAATTACATCATACCATCAAACATTAAGAGCTATTACTCGAAGGCAAGGATGAAAACTAAGGGTAAGAAGTGCCTCCACATGTATTAACAAGAAACACGCATGTACACTCTTTAAAGTCCTTGACCAACGGCAGTTATTACAACTGAAGAACTAAAAAAATGTGCTCTTTGACTGTCTGAACTTAAAAAATGTAGTGCAAAAAATCCTTAATTGTGTTAAGTTAAAAAAGTTAAAGGTGCAGTGTGTAGAAATTGGCATTTTAGTGACATCTAGTGTTCAGATTTTGAATGAGCCCGTCAGTTACGAAAACATCACATCACTAAGCGACAAGAGCCGGTGAAGACCAAAAAGGATCGTGAACAGGGCATCATTTGCAACAGTTACGAGGAGAGGGTTTTTTCATTCATATTTGTAACTATTATTTTTATAGATTATAGGTCAGTTAAGATGATGATTATAGGTAGACTCATATTCAAAATCGCGTTTCGCTCTTTTTGTCCCCAAAACCCACCAGTAGACAACATGGCCGATCGTCATGTCAGCCTCTACAAAGGGGAGGCCCACGGTACATAAATATAAACAGCTTTTTCTAACTTAATAAAGAGAAAACAAAAGTTTTATGGGGGTTATTGTACACCTAATTCGACAGACTTTACATACAAACAGAAACATTATATCCTCTATTCAGTGTTTCTGTTTGGCGAAATGCTGCCAACTTCTACACACTACACCTTTGAATAAAATGACAAAAATTCCCAAAAACCCCAATGTTAACTAAGTACTAATAAGAAAAACAAAACTCATCAATTCCTATAAAGGAAAAAAGCCAGCCGTGCCAAACCAGCATGTCAACCTTGGATGGTTTTGGACGTGAAGGCTGACATGTGACAACATCGACACCAGCAAATAGTTGACACAACAGCTCCTGGGTCAGTCAGGAGGGCTGCAGAAAATTGCAGCTTCGGTGATGACATGATTATGTTGTCTGAAATCATGATTTCGATCAGAAAACAATAAATCATTCAGCCCTATCTGTGTATAATGTTATTGTGTTCTTTTTCCTGCAGTATGGCTACCCGCCTGACAGGAGGTCTATGCCTGCAGGGATCCCAGTCCAGACTATAACCTCTCAGTCTCTACAGGGAAAAACCGTGAGTCCTCCTCCGTGTTGTCCACATCTGTTGGTCTCACTCTTTTCTTTCTGAATTCCTGCTGTACATCACCGAGTAATTCCACACTTTCGCTTGACACACTTATTTACTGAAGTTAATTGGACTTCTTTGAGTGACAAGGCTGTTTTCAAATCATCACCTACCCTCTCTTGCTTCTCTCTCTCTCTGTCCTTCATTTCCTTCCAAGAAGACATTGTGACAGAATCCTTAGAGACAGATTTAGGCAGGGCTCGGATGTATGTTCCAAGTGGTAGGATTTAGGGTGTTTCTCACTTCAGGAGCTCCTTTGACTCGCTTCACATCAGTGGAGACTTAAAAACCCCGTCACTCACAGCTTTCTAAGCCAGATCAGGAATTTATGTCAAAGCGGCGCACAGAACTGTGTCCTCGCAGAGCTGGGAAAGTGTGAACTGAATGCTGTATTAAATGCTAAACTCTTTTTCTGTTGAGTGGACGTGTGGAATTTGCATGCTGCTGACTGCTGTAACACCTCGGATATTCTCATGGTCCTGAGCTGCTGCATGAGACTAAATACCTAGATATAACAGCTTTTCACCTTTTTAGGAGCCTGATTCCTCTTAATCTCCTGTCCTGGTGTGTTTTTCTCCCTTCCTCTCCCACTCCCCCTGTGCTGTGTCCTTGCCTCCTTGTCTGTGTGTCCTTCCCTCCCTCACTCCCTTCCTTGCAGCCTGAGGAACTGACTCTGCTGCTGATAAAGCTGCGGCGGCAGCAGGCAGAGCTAAACAGTATCCGGGAGCACACTGTAGCACAGCTTATGCAACTAAACGCGGATGGCAACAACCCAAAGGTCAGGCCCCTGGAGATTCTCCCGCTGGGCTGTGTGTTGGCGTGTGTGTGTGCCATCTTTACCCACTGCCATTATTCATCTGGATCTGGAGGATTCTTTAGGACTCTATACAGGGATGATTAATGGAAGAAAGAGGCACCACAGAGGGCATATCTGTCATGAAGGATTGAGCTTTGACTTATTTAGGGAGCAGCTATCTTAGCTATAACATTTTTCATGACTTCGAAACTATCAGGAGACAAAAAATCATATTTAATAAACAAAATAGGACAATAAGATAACACTGCTTGATCTATTTCAGTCAAACAAGCTGTCATTTGGCTTCCTCTACAAATAGTCCAGACAGATGTTTGCTAGAAATAAAGCTCAAACCCGCTAGCAAGCTGAAAAATTGACTGACTTATTGCAGGCATGGGCAACTTTGGTGATGAAGTGGGCCACAAAATTACTATTCTCTTCACCAGAGGGCCAAATTTTGCATTCGACAAGACTTTTAGGTTGTTTTTAATTTAACAAAAAAAGTGAAAATAAATAGATTTTTAGCACACGGTATATTAAAGCTCCCAGGAATATAAATCATCAAAAACTTCACTGATAATCAATCAATCAAAACTTTATTTATAAAGCACTTTTCATACAAAAAAAACTGTAGCACAAAGTGCTCTACAATCAAGAACATAAGCAGGTAAGTGTTAGGGGATACAAAATAAAAAAACAAAAAAAGCCCATCCCACCCCGCAACCCACATTCAACACACACCCACCCCCCCCCCACACACACACACACACACAGATGTACACACAAGGGCACTTAGTGAGGACTCTTCAAACAGCCACAGATGACTGAGGAAACGCTATCTTGAATTGAAAATGAGGAAACACAGGAGCTAAGAATAAACCAATAAAACCATGATAAGATATAATAAAGGTAATAATGCGTTAAAGGTTAATTAAAATAAGACAGTCTTAAAGCCAAATGATAAAGATAATAAATTAAAAGAGGTAATAAAAAACAATAAAGTAACTCTGAAACTAAGATGGAGTAAAAAACACAATGTGCATATTAAGAGAATAAAACAAAAATTCAGCTAAAGGCCAAACTAAAAAGGTAGGTCTTGAGTTTGCTTACATGCTTACATAAGATATTCATGATAATATATACATACTATCAACTCTGCTTGGCACGAGGCTCTCAGTTTTCAAGTTACAGAATATACCCTGTACTGATAGTGTGTCCTTGAGCATGTAAGTGAGGGCGTCACAGCTGCACTAAACTGCACTGACATTCAAACAAAACAACTGCAGAGGACGTCGATGTTTGTGGTGAAGCTTAAAAGTACAGCTGAGTTTCAGAAGTCATATAGCTGTGCAGAGCTGACAGTGAGAGGGGTTTGATTCCTGTGTTGAACATCCCACTCATGATGCTTCAAGTGGTGATTTTCTTTGGTCAGGCAGATATTTGCCTAAAGACATGGCAGTGTCATGCCTTTGCCACACATTTTAGAATTGGCTAAACTCATTGGAGGTGATAAAAATGTACCAGGTACAACCCTGGAAGAGAAGAATAGCAGAACAGGTAGAGTCAAGGCCGGTGAAGTCGATCCCACCAAGTGAAACTGCACCAACAGAAACTTTCTTAAATAGCTGGTGGCAAACATTGTGGACATCTGTCTCATTTTCCACATGTGGAAATATCCACGACCCATAAAGAACCACTTTGTGAACCACTTTTGGGGCCATGGTTCTAGCTTTTCATGATCTTATTGAGATAGATGGGCTAAACTAAGCACTTGGAGTCCTTATTAAATCAAATAGCAAAGTTAGGTTTCCAAATATGTCAATAGTCCAATGATTTTATAGACTTTTTAATACTATGTTCTTAAAAACAATTACATTCTCTTTCATTTTGATAATCAACTATGTCAAAACATACTTTGTTTTTATAATAACTTCATTTTTTCAAAGCAAAAAAGCCAGGAAAAGAGTGAATCCATTAAAAGTTGTGAATAAACTCCTTTATTCAGAATTAAATTGGCAAGCTTCATTACCAAGTCTTTCTATCTTATATCTAAAACTGAAATCTTAAAAGTAGCCAGTTTGGGGGCCCTGAATTTTTATATTTATTGCTGTTTTATCAAAACAGGTGTTCATACCCAGCCAAATGCTTCACCTGTTTGTAGGTGTCAAGAACAGGTGCTTGTAGGTTTAAAGGTAATTTCATTAAGTTAAACAGAAAGAAAGCCGTGCTCTGCTTTTTGTAGAAGAAGTCATTCTTAAAAAATGTAAGGCACGATTTTAGCAAAAATAAAAAATGCTTTTACAGAATTGGCTTAGTGTGAATGCCTTTATGAGGAGTGTGAACTGAAAGGTGTGGTTGTTCAACCCCTTTCCTTTAAGACCTTTTAGATATTTTAAAATTACTGTCCTTTAGAGTTTTCTCTGAAGAGAATGACTTGTTAAACACAAAGATATACCTGAGTCTGACCTCTTCTTTTGTTGGTTTCAGGTATAAAAAGACCACAGTTCAGTTTTTTTCTCACTGATCATGAAGGCTGTATTCTCTCCCATCACACTCTTTCTTTTACCTTTTAAAGCACCTCCACTCCCCGACCTTTATCCACCTTGACTGCTCCTGCGTTCCCACCTGTCCTGTTATATTTGGGTAAACTGGACATGAGAAGCCTTTATGTGTGTGCGTCTTTGTGTGTGAAAGAAAGAAAGAAAGCATCGAAGTATGAATGTGACCTTTTCTTCAGCATCACTCTCTTCTTACCTTTTCTTTGCTCTCGTTCTTTGCTGCTGCTGACGTTAGAACGACATTCTCTCCCATCACCTCCAAAGGAACCTCATGTATTTGGACAATCAGGTGGGGTGATGCATGAATGCATGGCCCTGTCTCCTCCTGTTATGAACTCAACTCTTTCTAATGCTTTGATAGTATTACATGAAGCAGTGCTGCTACCTGAAGACTTCCTTTGACTTTCAGCTTAAGGCAAAGCTAACTGCTCTTTATAATATGTTTACATTTCTATGCAGATAAGTACTAAGCATGACCTACTGTCACATACCTCTGCATTAAAGCCTGAGCTAGTTTGCCATGTTGTCACTTAGAAGCTGGGCATCTTCATTCATTCATTCGTCCTTCGACTCAACATCATCTGTGTAAACTGGTAACCTATAGATATCATTAAAATCCTCAATATTGCCCAAGAAAAGAGAGCGGCTATGTGTTTGAAGTAAAACAGAAGGAGCACTTATTATTATACTGTCAGGGTTATGTAAGATTAAATATCATAAAATTTGATCAGTCCTGAGGAAAATTCTGATGCTAGATGCTCCCTTAGTTGTAGTAGTTGTTCAAACTCCAGTAATCATAAACAGCATTAACAGTGTAAATAAGTCAAAAGATCACACATTAACTGTGACTAAACAGGCAGAGGCAAAATGCTCACATAGACCAAGTATTCTTCAGTCACATCAGAATAAGTTAGCAGCTTATAGACATATTGAGAAGAGCAAAAACATATGCTTTCTTTAATTTTACAAAAACTGAAAAATAACTTGACAGTTTGCTAAAATAAGAAATAAGTAATTAAATATCCCGATATGAGAATTTAAACATGCTGATATGTGAACAAAATCAGTGTTATTAATGATATGAATGGCCTGTCTTTTGTAATAATGACTTGAAATCAAAGTTGTTTTAAAGGTTGATCCCAACATTTCCACAAAGTAGGTAAGCAAGAAGCAAAAACAGAGAAATAGGTTGTATGCATTACGGGGTAGAAAAATCCTCAGTATTTTTAATCAGAAACTCTGACCAATATTAACATAATATTATACCTTTTCCTTTGTCATTTCCACCAAAAAACATTGATGTAGGACTTCAATTTAAGACAAGATAATCCTTTATGGAAGGGAAACTGGAGACAGATTTTAGACATATATCAACATGTTTTGGCCATATGTAGCTTTCTTTTGCTACCACATAAAATATCTAATTTCTTTACAGGAACAAATAAAAGAATAGTATCATCTGAAAAATGACATGCTTAAAAAAAAAAAAAAAACTTTGACATACAGTCTGAATGGTTCTAGACCAAGTACAAGGCCCTGGGGTACTCCATGGGAGAAAAAGAGAATATTTAAGTAAATAAAAAGTTTATATAGCTATATAAAAAAGTCTAAAAATTAAAAATAACAGAAATTAGCATTACAGTGATTCACAGATGAAACAACAGTGGTAATACACACAACAATGACAGGAAACATACAAAAAGCAATTAAGAATACTGTAGATTTATTTAAAGAAAACAAATGAGAAAAGCATTGTGATAACTTACCTCTGAATTGAGAAGAGTTTGCTTTACTTAAAAATAGTGACATGAAATAGACCTGTGTTTTGGCAGATGTACAAAACATTTAAATTAGTTTTAACCACATCAGATGATTAATATATAAAATAATATGATATTAAGTGTAACTGTACATGATAACAAGACTTTAATTTGCTTAAAAAGGGCAAATAATTTTGTGTAAGGTGTTAATAAATGTGAGGTATTGGTAGCTTTTCATGGCTCCTTAAGGAATGCTGCATATTAGGGCCCTAAAGTGCTCTGGGTATTTGAGGTGTTTCACAACTTAACTATATGGTACACAGGGGCACGATAACACTCTGTAATATTGAAAATTAAGAGGATGATTGCAAGTTCAAGGTGCATGCAAACATAGAGAAACGTTGTTATAGTTGTAAAATGGGTATCTTCTAGCACAAAGACTATTTAAATAAGTTTAATCAGCCAAGTTAAACAGGAGCTTTGCACACTAAGTAGGTAGAGACCCTATGTTTGTGTATGTCTCTCTCTTTGTTACCCTGTGTGTAAGCATCTCCAATCACTACTTGTCCCTGTCTCCATCCTTGTCCAATCTGGATGTATTCATGTCTTAATCTGCTTCATAAAGGCAGTTTAGGTGTCCAACCATTGTCCTTAATGTCTCTGAAGTGAAGCACTGCTTTAATCTGAGCGTTCATATATTGATCCTCTCTACACTGAACTAGATGAAGGAAAATGACCCTTTAATCATCATGACTCACACTATGATTGAGAACTCTGCCCCGAGGCCTCAACTTTACCAGCAAGTAAGGCCGTCCAAACGAAGGCTTTGCTCCGCCTCATCTTCACCAGCCGCTGTTGTTATTTTTGGTCTGTCGTGCTGCAATGCTCCTCCTCTGGTGTCCAAGTCCTCATGGCATCTTGAGAACTGGTCCTCCTGTTTTGTTTTGTTTCGCCAACACCTCCTCATCCATCGCTTTTGACTGTTCTGCTCTGATTGTGAGAAGTCATGCAGGAATGGGCATGACTTGTTGAAAAGTTGTATATGTTTGCTTCACCGCTCAGTTTAGAGTCCTTGTCACTCTGGGATTGTTTGTTTAAGCTGGATGGATATTGTTCTGGAAGCGATTGAAAAAGACAAAGCTATGGATCATTTTGTTATGTTTAGTGACCTTGATTATAAAGGTTAGTGTGTCATCTTAATGCCTCTTTGCAGAATGCAGCTCTGGAATCAGCAAGTCTGCCTGGACTGCATAGTCAGACTTTAACTTTAGTGACTTATCTGTGTACGGCCAGACTTCTACATAGTCCTTCATAATACTTGAAGTTTGTATTTCAAAATAAAAATACTCTGCTCAAGTCAACCTTGATTGAACAAGCTTAATGGTAGGAATGAGGGATCCAATAGGTAGTAGGGCTGGATGAAATACTGATTTAGCAATCTATCTTCAAGATTTAAGAGATGGAAGTATCAAAGTGCTTCTACACATATCTTCACTTTAAATGTATACTATGCAACAGTTTGAACATTATAAATGCAGGTTTAAGATAAACGCTATTTATATTTTGAGAACTGGCTTTCTGAGAAACAGTGAAATCCCTCTGGGTTTGTTGTTTTTAGCTTTGTGTTCACACTGCCAGAGATGGTGCTTCTTTCAATTTGTTTATGACTCAGAGGCTCAGACATTTCTCATACGTGTTATATTTACACTATCCTCTTCTTCTATAGCCCTGAGCTCTTTCATCAGGGGTGAACAACACCCTAACCCAATTAAGGATCCTAATGGATAAGATTAATCATGGAGGGAAGTGGAGTGAACTTTCAGAGCCACAGAGAGACTTTGTTTGGTCTTAAACATTGCTTGTTGAAGCGGGAGCTCCTGACTCTCATATGGATTGCTAAGGGGGCCCAAGTTGTTCCAGAAACTTGTAGAGATAAGTGAGAATTATAGCAAGTTTTTATAGATATTAATTAGAATAGAAGCTTATCGTATCAATGAGGATAACCTGAACAGGCCATCAGTAACTTTTTAGGGGCATATTTTATTCTTCAGAAAATATAAAATTGTTCCAGAACAGTTCATCAAGATTTGATCATCATCATGGTCCACCTCTCTGACTGATGTTTGAGTAACTTCCTGTAACTTCCTGGGCGGTTCATCTGTGGTGAGGATGAACTCAGAGGTGTTTAGGGTTTTTTACTCTACCTCTTGCACCACCCTCCTGCTCATCCTCTCTTGTCATTCTGCTGGTGGAAAAGATAAAGAAAGCTGGCTTGTGTGATATGACAATCATGACATCAACTGTTCTGATCGCTTCATGGGGAGTAAAAGTGCCGCCGAAAAGATTGCACCCCTTACCCTCTGCCCATTCATCGTTGTTCCAGCCGGGCAACAGCTGCATTCCCACCTGTTCAGCAGAAGTCTGTGTCCCTCCCTCGCTTCCCCCTCTCCCATGTCACTTGTAATCCACACCACACAGTCCCGCAGTGACTCTCCCTGAGCTGTGGGAGAGTTTGCATGTTCTGTGTGGAATGCCGTGTGGTTCTCCGGCTCCACCTGCTTTAACCGTGCTCTGTGGTTCAGCCGAGGAAAGAGGTGTTAAAGTAAGAGTGTGTGAAGGAGTGCAGAGTGGTGGTCTACATGGACGTCTCAGTGTTTCAGGACAGTGACTTCTTTTGTGTTGTTTTGGCTCTGCAGGGATTGGATTTAAAACTAAATGATATCTCAGAGCCTCAAGTGTCGATCCCTGCAGTGTGAGTTATGTGGTAACACTTTGTAATAATGACATTCTATTAATCATCAGTTATCAAGCATTATTAATGGTTTTAATGACATTTAAAAACTGTTTCAAATGCAACATCTGACATGCACAAGAAAACACATCATCAGACAAATCATTAGCAACTCCTCTGTTGATTTAATGGTTGATCCATAGATGGATACCTATTGTTTATAAAATGTGAACATAAAATAGTAAGATACTCCAGCTGCTGTGTTATGGGGAATTAAATCTACATTTTTTTTAAAATCCCTATTGTGATTTATTTTTTAAGTAACCTGTTCCAGATAAATGCATGACCTTTCATTTTCATTTTTATATCAATGAATACTTTAATTGAACATAAAGCTTTCATTATTTGGATCTAAAACTCTTTCTTTCCTTCAAATCTAGCTGTTATCCAGCTCTGGTTGCGCTGCAGCTGAAGTGACACAGACACGGAGGAGTAGAGACGACATGCTTAGAGAGAGCAGATGGAGTGGCATGTTTCCTCATTAGTTTTACAGAATAAAACTAGGGATGCATGAAATCAGATTTTCACAGATATGCCAATATTTCCACACTTATTAACAGCAATAACAATACTGATATTTTTTTTTGTCAAGAGCACAAAGCCACAACTTTGCAAATATGTGCCTTTTCCTTCAGGGATGCAGTATTTTTGTTTTAGAATCTGATGTGAAGCAAGAAAAATAACACTCACTTATATGCCCATATGGATAGATGAAACATCAGCTGTAAATATCAGCAGAAATCTTTATATCTGCAGATACCGTTAATAGACTTTTCAGGCAATTATCTGCTGATATTGATATTGTCCTGATAATTTAATGCATCCATACAAAATTTGACATTATGTTATTTGGTGTCTTTGTCAACAAACAGCTTCCTGAGGTGTAAATGTAAGTATAGCTCAGTTTTTACCTCCCGGTTAAACTAAAGGTAACCATGTCAAGCTGCTGACGCCCTCCTCAAGCTTGTGTCAGTGTTATGATGTAAGAAAAGTCATCATGTGACTCTCAGTGTCTAAAAGATAGTTTTTAAAGTCAAGGTGTCCCACCAAATGCCTCTTTTTCCACATTTTCGTGAAGGACATAAGAGTTGGGGGGGGGGCAGTAGCCTAGTGGGACTCACCTCGTCTTGTGTGGGCGGCCTGGGTTTGATCCTAGCCTGTGGCCCATTTCCCACGTCTTCACCTTCTATTTCACCCCCTTTCTGACTCTATTTACTTTCTCTTCACAATCAATAAAAACAAAAACCCCAAGACACATCTTAAAAATGACATTATGATTGTTAAAAAGACAAAAATATAAAGCAGTGTTAGCTGTGAGATATAAGTTTTTAAAGTGTTTTTGTTTGTGAAATTATTATTATTGATCTAACCCTGTTAGATAGAAGAATATACTCACAGGAGAGACAATTTGACACAGAAAGATTGATTATATTGGTCTGTTATCATCCTCCTACAACACAGTTTTGGTTGTGTCGATAGTTATATCAGCTTAAATGTGATCAGGAAGTGATCTGGTAGAATGAAGTGTCTATGCTTTGTATTATTGTGCAAGTTACCATACCTGTACTGCAGCAGGTGCTTAAAAGGGCTTAAAATTTAGTTTTACATTGATGTACAAACCCTGATTACATGCAAGGGGCACACAAGCTTTGCAAGTATAGTTCAGTTGTTTATATACAAAAGGTAATATCAGACAGGTCATTATGGTAGATATATAAGTGCACTACCTCAGTGCTTTTATTGCTGCTATTTCACATCCTGTGATGTGACTTTCCCACATGTGCACATTTCATTTTGGTGTTTAGTCCTCTTAAGCACATCGTAGATAAATGTGATGAATATCAATGAAGGTATTTCTACTAGTAATGATTAAATATTATGGTTAACTACTGCTTGACAGTGAGTAGTTATTCCAAAGTGTTACCATTATTGTTTACCTTGAATAGAAGCAGCCACTGTTTTGAGATCATGTTTTGTTACATAAAATGAGATGTGATTGTCCTTCACAGATCAGCGAAAACCCCGAAATGATAGTTGTAGAAATAACATGGGAAATGTTAGCCTTCAAATAATTCTGGCCTCCCAACAACTTTTTAATGGACAATTTAGCTTGTAAATAAATCTGAAAGTTTATACTTTGTTGTTAAAGGCATTACTTAATTCTAAATCTAGTGGTCGTAGAAACACAAAACAACACAGGATGATTTCACTGTCCCCATGAGTCCACTGAACTTTAAATGTTGCTTTTAGTCTAAGAGGAGTGGGTGTATGATGAAGCATTTTTAAGGAATTTCTGGAAACATGAGATCCAATGCAGTTGAATTAATCCTGCCTGAGCACTGTGGATATCTTTCTTATAATGAGATTGGTGGTATGAATTCAAATGGAAAGAAAGATGGGTTTGAATTTTTGTGGTTTTCTTATTTGATGGATGTAGAGATCTTAAAACTGAAAACTGTTGTTATGATAACGTTTGCTCCTGAATTCAAGTAACGCTGTTCACCTCTGAACATCGTGAGCAAACACCACGTCCTCAGGAGACCTGAGGTTAAGTTGTTGTTCTGGGAATAACTTTGTTTTTAATTACAACACATTTGGAGCTGACCACAGCTACCAGAGAGTCCGTAGAGAAATAAGCTGCAGAATTTCTGCTGAAGAAAACACAGTTGGTGGACGCAGCTTCGATACAAACTCACTAGTTTTGTAAGAGAGGCTGTTTTCCTATAAAACCTCTGTGTGTTTTGCTTATGGAGACAAACGCCTGTGGGTGGTGAAACACGAAGCACCACAATCTTTGTTTAGACTGGCTGGACTGCCACTGTGGGTTTGCTAATTTCAGGGAAATATGAGTCTGCTCAAGGACAGATCCTGTGGCTCAGAGAGAGAGCCTTGTCATGATACTGCATTAGATCTCCACATTTCTGTGTATGTGCATAAACTGGATCTCTGTTTAATGGTCTGTTTCTCTTTACAGCTGAGTCCTGAAGACTACGGTCAACACACCTATCCATGTATGCCAGAGGAGGTGGACACTGATGTAAGTTTGATGTTTGAGCTGCGATGATGCTGCATTAAAGGGAAAATAACAGATCTCAACTAACAGTGTGTTTCTCTTTCAGACCAAACTGAGCCGACTGTGCGAGCAGGATCAGCTGGTGAGGACACAGGAGGAGAAACTTCAGCAGCTGTACAGAGAGAAGGTGACTAAACACTACCAATGTGTAAAATCCTGTCCAGTATTTACTCGAGTTCAGCTTTTTGCCTGGTCCTTGCCTCATCAGCCACCATCACTGAAAACAGCACAGAGAAGGCAAACTACTTCTCCTCATGGCTAGTTGATTCCCTGTAGTTTAGTGTGAATTCATGCTGCAAAGCACCTTGCAAGATGACCACAGCTTGCTGCCAGATTTACATAGTGCTGTATATGAAGGTGACCTGGGCACTCCGATTGTGATGTACACTGTTCTCCTAGTTTAAAGTCCTTTTACTATCAAATTGGCTTTGAAAATACTATTCTGAGGTGGAGAGAGTATGTATTTTGCTTCAAGGTCATAAAAAGTCTTAATGAGTCTGAATTTACCCTGCAGGGGTCCGAGATTTTAGTGAAGTTATAATGTCTTTACCAAATCTATTCAGAATCATTCAAAGCAATGCCTCAGAAAACACCAAATGAAAACAGCTGTGGAAACTTTATGCTGCATATGCCGCTCTTTCATGTCTGCATCACTTCTTCTCTTTGGAGAGCAATATGACTTGGAATTCTCTTGTAGAGTTAATATTAGAACCTGACACACCAGATGGACTGTTCAATATATTTCAGTGGTCCAAAGAAAGTGTTTGGGGATGGGCAGAAACTTTCACTAGCCTATCCAGCAGGTGATTGGACAATTTTTCAGTCACATTCATTACAGTACATACATAAAGTACAAAATGTGAACCACTTCATATAACGAACGCTCACTAAATCATGTTGTAAGTGGGGTAAAAGTGATCCTTTCTATCGAGAAGTGCTTTCAGTATTGTTTGATTTTCTTTTAATAAAGAAATGTGGTCCGGATCTGCTTCTACTGAGGCTGTCAGCATCTACGCTACTCTCTGTCGGAGCAGTCACCTCCTGCTGTCGTCAGGCTTGTAGCTCCCACTAGGGCTGAACAATTTGTCGTTTTCTGATCAAAATCGTGATTTCAGACAACATAATCATGTGATCGCAGAAGCTGCAATTTTTTGCAGCACTCCTGACTGACCCATGATCTGTTGTGTCGACTGTTTGCTGGTGTGGATGTTGTCACATGTCAGCGCTCATGTCCAAAACCATCAGAGGCTGACATGCTGGATTGGCACTGCTGGCTTTTTTCCTTTATAGGAATTGATGAATTTTGTTTTTCTTAATATTACTTGTTTTACTTTTTTTTTTTTTTATCTACCTTTTCCATTTTATTAAACTTTTTCAACTTAACACAATTAAGGACTTTTGCACTACGTTTTTTAAGTTAGGACAGTCAAAGATGCTCTTTTAGCTCTTCAGTTGTAATAACTGCCGTTGGTCAAGGACTTTAAAGCGTGTACATACATGTTTCTTGTTTATAAATACATTTGGAGGCAATTCTTACCTTTAGTTTTCATCCTTAATCCTTCATCCTTTCATCCTTGCCTTAGAGTAAAAGCTTTTAATGTTTGATGGTATGATGTAATTTTCTGTCATGTTTGCAAATGTCACTGTACACAAAGTGAATAATGCACTGAAGCTTGATTTGAAGAAAATTGTGAATCGAATTGAAACCGCAGTATCTGCCAGAAAAATCCCAATTAGATCTTTTCCTGAAATCATTCAGCCCTAGCTCCCACCACTTCCTGCTTTAAAGGACTTTGATTTGGCTGTTTCGCTCTGGGCCGTTTTTTTTTAATAATGATCTCACTACAACAAGTCATCATTTTAGCTCGTAGTTTCAAAAACTTTGATATCTGAGGTGCCGAAATGGTCTATATTTTTTCATAAGGGGTCGTTAAAACATCTTAAAAAGTCTGAATTTATAAGTTTCCAGAAACCCTGATAGAATTCAGCAGCAATTCACAAACATTCACTATCATTACAGCTATGTAGGTATTTGAGTCCAATATAACAACATTTAAAACATATTAAAAATGTGGCTACTTTTACTTTCACATTCATTGTCGCTGGCAAATTCTGCTGGAGGATTTCCTGAGTGCTGCAAAGCTCCCATTTCCATGTGGAATTCGGACTAATTTGGAGTTTACTCAAGGACTACGCACACACACAAGATTGCGTACCACAGATGAAGAATGTACAACATAATTTTATGCCACATTTAGTATAAGTTGTATGAAATTATGTAGTTTCAGACACAGCCACATACTTGGACAATTACCAGAGTGTAACCAATAAAAAGATAAGCAATGTTTTTAATACCCTTGCAGGAAATATTCAAGCTAAAAAAAACAGACCTATGACTCATAAAAGTTGACAAGGCTGAATAATCCTTCATGACTTTGCGAAAGTATTCTCTTCTGCAAAGGGTACGATGACAAATTACATCCTCATGCTGTATGTGTATTTGATATGTGGCTTGTTCCCTCAGCACACCCTGGAGACAGCACTTCTGTCAGCAAGCCAGGAGATAGAGATGGGCTGTGATAACCCCACTGCCATGCAGAGCGTCATCCAGCAGAGAGATCTGCTGCAGAGCGGCCTGCTCAGCACCTGCAGAGAGCTTTCCAGAGTCACCGCTGTGAGTCACACGCTACATACACGCACATTCACTCGTGCTGGGAAGTTGGGCCCACTCGTCTTCACAAACTACATTTTGGCCATTCACATGTAATAGTCATAGTTTATTCACAGTGCTGCTTCAGTTCATGATGTATACGCTTCTGTGATATTTGTTTAACTGAATATCACAGAGACATAGAGGATCGGTGAACTAATGCCCCTTTAGTTCTGATGGAGTACTAACAGGGACGTCACATTGGTGAATCAGGACCAGTGGAGCCACTGGAGCAGAGAAGAAACCTCTGTATATGTATTTAGGCTGAGCAGTATTGGGGAAAACATTAAGGATGCAGCAACACACACCATGTCAAAATCTGGCTACCAAAGACATACGTCCGTCCAGTGACTAACCTCACAGGTTATTACAAACAGTAAAAGTTTGCTGATAAATGCAAGCAGTCACTCACCATATTGCATCTGCTGTTTCTCTCCATTTCAGCTTTAACAGTCTGGTGTGAGCTCCCCTACAATATATCCTAAAGGCAGTGATGCCGCTTTTCAGAGCTTGACAAAATTTTTCCCTATCTTGTAGCTCTAAAGGCACAAACCTTGGTTTGCGCAATCGAATGACCAAATTTCAGTGGCCAACGTGTCCTTAAACCCTCCGTCCACACATGCATACCTCATTTTTTTAGTCATGGTTTTCAGCTCTGAATGGTTCTGACGTCTTTGGCAATTTAGGTGCATTTTTTTTAATAGTCTATGCCATTTCAATAACTTTTATTTCAAGAGCAAGACATTGCTGTGGAGAAAAAGCACATTTTTTCGCTCTAAAACAACTTCTTTATTTTACTTTTAAGCAAAAATAAGGGTTTGGGATAGGGCCCAAACAGTTGTGATATGATACAGCTTCTGATTTAAAAAAAAAAAAAAGTAAAGACACTTTAGAAAATAGCATTTTCAGGTGCCTTTTACCCCTTGATAGCATCTGTTCTATCAACTTTATAATGCTCCCCAAACAGCTGTAATTATTCAAGTTTTTGGACAAAAACTAGTTCTCTAATTACTTTGAACACACCATGATGACTTTTATTTGTATGTATTTCTTATTGTCATTTTTCTGACAGGTCATTGAACACATCATTATATAACCTTTGCTGTAAGCTTGGTAAAGACTCATTAATCCACTGTATTTAACAGTTAATGTCCAACTTATCCAGCCAACTTCAGCAAGAACTTTAAATGGATTACAGTTTTTAATGATCAGGACTTTCAACAAATGCTGGGTGAGCTTTTCCGGGCCATTTTGTCCTATGGTCAAGTCACAGTGTGCAACATTTTGCAGAGGTGCCCCACTCATATGAACATGAATGTACAGTACAAACACTCAGCACTGCACTCCCCCACTGGCCTTATGCGCTCCTGCTTCACTACACTGCAAAAAAATCAGATCTAAGTGAGTGTATTTGTCCAATTTCTAGTCCAAAAATTCTCAGTATACTTATTCTAAGGCACAATTTCCTGACATGTCTGGATGAACATCTTATTTGCAGATATCTAAACTAAAATTAAGGCCTGAGCTGCTTGTAATAAGTAAAATTATTTGCCAATGAGACAACCAAATTTACCCTGAAAAGGGTGTCTTAAAATGAAACGTTTTTTCCAGAGTAGTTATTAATGCTGACTTTAAGACCGACACTCAGGAAAACCTTGCTTGTTTCATTGGCAAATATTTTCTTCTTATTAAAAGCAATTCAGTACCTTATTTTTTGCCTTGTATTCTTTGTAGTAAGATACTCATCTGGACTAGTCAAGTGAATGTGAGTTAAAATAAGTGCTTTAGGTATTTTTAACCTGAAATTAGACAAACACACTTGCCAAGATCTGAGTTTTTGCAGTGCACTACTCTGTTACTGTCTCTGTGGACGGAACAGAAAGGGGATCAACTTGTTTCCCCCATACACTGCTGTGGTGTTCAGGATTAAGTCAAGAAGTCACAGTGGTGTTCATAATGCTTTGAAACAGCGCTATGATTAAGCTTAATTTGAGTGTCTGAAAATATAATCATGGTGAAGTTGTTGTTGAAATTCCCTGTGAAAACCCAAATGTGTCTTAAAACAGGAGTTGGAACGCTCATGGAGGGAGTATGACAGGCTGGAAGGAGATGTGACCCTGGCTAAAAACAACCTTCTGGAGCAGCTTGAAGCACTGGGAAGCCCTCAGGTATGATCCCTCTGAAGATTCAATCTGCTCTGTTTAAGCTCTTTCACCACTTGCATTGCACGATGGTCAAACTTCGGAAGCAGTGTACATCTGCAGAGCTTTAAAGAAAGATTAAAAAAGGGGTTAGCTTGTTCATATAGTCAGAATGTTGAATGTTTTTTTATGTTCAGGGGCAAGAAGAGTGCTCCTGTGGCCTCAGCTGCACTACTGAGGGATCAAAGCATCGCTGAGTGACTGATGGTAGAGCATGTCCTAATTAAATCTGTCTTCTATCTCGGCCTTCACCACGAGAGACGTGGAGAGCAGAGAGAAATGTTCTAACAGTTACTCTTGGTCGAGCCAGAGTCAGAGCTGATGGTAATTCAGAGTCTAGAAGTCAGGGGGGCTAGCAGGGAGCCTGGACATCATCCTCTTAAGAACCCTTCACTCACAGGCCAACCTGTCATCAGTGAGGAGATAATTACAATCTGCTTCTCTCGCACTCTTCACTCCGTCCTTAAGTAAGGTTAGATAAGGTGATTTGTGAATGTTTCTCGTTTCTGTGCCCCACAGACGGAGCCTCCCAGCCAGCAGCACGTCCGCATCCAGAAAGAGCTGTGGGGGATCCAAGATGTGATGGAGGCGCTCAGCAAACATAAAGCTCAGAGAAATGCTGTCGATGGGGCCAACTACTACGGCTCCAAAAACAACTTCAACAAGCACAAAAATGAGGTGAGGAAGCACGAATGTGAACACAAAATCATCCAGTCACTGTGTCACACATCCTATCTGTATTAAAAATAATATGGATTTTAGTCATCAGGCACACCTAAAGAACAAATAAGACATTTTGGTAACTGTTTACTTATACATATATGTATGTTCATGTATGTTTAGGTGTTTAAGTCTTGACAAAATAATCACTTTGGAGGTGACAGTTTAAGGTGTTGTTGCTTTTTACATATTTTTTATGATAACATCATTTGATTGAAAAGAGTTACTGATTTAAACTGAGTATCATGATTTTAATGCCACTATTTTAACTTTAGCTGCATTTTTGTAAGAGGGAAATTTGTTTTGCTCTCACCTATGAACAAGATACAAAACTAAGCCACAACAAGGACTCAAATTATTATAAATAATTAACATGAAATACAAGTATGTCTAGGAAACAAACTATGCAATATCCGTCATTAAAACCCTCATTTGTCGTCAGAAGGTAACGGGAAAATGCTGCTGAATCTGCCTCGAATGATGCAAAGAAATGCTGTTTTACACAACAGTTAAAGTTCATGACTTCATCAGCCCATGCCATAGTCCTCAGCCTGGGTTTCAGGACCCTCTAGGGCAGTGCCAGGGTTCCCACGGGTCCTGGAAAATCTGGAAAACCTGGAAAACCTGGAAAATGATAGACCAATTTTTCAGTTGTGGAAAACATATGGAAAATGAGGAAAAAAGTAAAATGTCCTGGAAAAGCTTGAATTTTCCTGGAAATGTATTTGTCTTCCTTCTACCTTGTTAGTGAACTAAATTAAACACAGGAAATAAAGTGAAAATGTGCTTGGTAACTAATGTATGAGTATGAGTAGATAAAATAATGTAAGTTAAGGAATAAAATATAAAAAAGTCAAAACAATGGTGACAAAAATAAATAATGAAAAATGACAAAATAAAATTTAGGCTCCTTAAACAGTAAATCAGCAAAATATATTTAATAAAAAGCAGAGTAAATTAAGATTTTTATAAAAAGTATAAACCATACATTTATAATAGTAAGACACTACATAAAAGCCAGACTAAAAAGATAGCTAGACAGTGTTCATGCCCCAGAGTTAGAAAAAAATACATTTTAAGCTCAATATGATACAGTTGAGCTAGCTAGAGATATTGGTCATCAACTGTAATCTTGTTTTGAAAATTGCCCACACCAATATTGTAACTTCAGTTGGTTATGTGACATTGGAAAACGTCCTGGAAAAGTCCTGGAAAATGATTTGTCGAAAAGAGTGGGAACCCTGAGTGCCCTTCAACTACGTTTGTACTAGGGCCATTTCTTCTTGACAGATGTGGTGGGGACTGAATTGGGCAAATTAATATATTATCAGTTTCATTTTAATTTTTTCTATCTTGTATGTATTTCTTCAATACTGCCACCAGCCCGATTGGGCTTTGTAATATTTTGGCTCTTCTTTTCTGGGCTGTCATGTTGTCCATCACTAGTTTTGACTTTCATTAACTCATTCTCCTGGTAAAATAATGGCTAACAATGGCTGACAGATGGATTTATGTGAAACAGATCAAACATAAACTCATACCAGTTATTTTTTTCCCAGTGCCATTGTTTTGGGGGTTGTGTTAATAATTGTAAGGACTTAATCACAAGAAGATACCCTTAAAAATCCAACTTATTTTCCCCCTCCCATTTTCTGACTTTGGTAATGCACTGGGGTCTGGATGGGAAGCAGTGGGGGGCCTAATGTGGCTCCAGGGCTGCCAGTTGATGATCACTGCTCTAGGGTAGCACCAGAGATCTCAGGGAGGGCGTGAGGCACTGTTACGCTCTGAAGTAGTCAAAATTAGGATGACATTGATAACCCAAAATAATTAAAATGCAATGGCATACTTTGTACATAGGTATTTTCTTCAGAACATTTGTATGTATGTTTGTTCTTTCTTGACTTAATCAATGAAAACATTTAGAAATTGTGCTAATTTTGGACAACAATGTATTTATGTGTGCCTTTGAGTTGCCAAAGTTGTTTTAGCACATTTAGAGACAGAAGGAAAAGGTGGGGAACCACAAAGTCAATGCACTTTTCAATACCACTAACTATTTCCCCTACAAAGTAGCTTTTCTCTTCTTTCAAACATTAGTATAGAATAGTGTATGGCAACTGTTTCAGCCCGACAGAGGATGATTGGTTCCTGAAGATCACGTGTCAATGTGTTTTTACCCTTGGCCTACCTCTTAGTAAAGATGAAGAATTCTTCAGTGAAAAGTTTTATGGTTGATTTTCTCTTTGGCCTTTTTAGGGGACAAAGACAGAAAAAGAGCTGCTGAGCAAGCTGCTGCTAATGTTAGCTCTGTTCTCAGGTGTGCAGCTTGTTGTAAGGTCTCTTGCTCTTAAAGGGTATCATGCCAGGTCATTCAACATTCATAAAAGGACAAACAGTAAAGCTGTTTAATGGTGATGGAAAGATGCAGCTGTTGGGAAGGAAAGTGTAGGAAATTTAAGTTTCATATCTGACCCTGTGCAGTAAGATATTGTAAATCACACACAAAACAAACACTGAAGCCTTTTCCATGAGAAGCCCCAAAAACTTCCCCCCTGCTTGTTCACATTTGTTCCTCACAGCAGAAGGTTGTTTGGCACTTTGCATGTCAATCAATGAAAGAACTTCAACGAAACAACCAAGACAATCATTACAGGTTGTTTTCAGATGAAGTAATTCAATTTGATAGGGAGAGAGGAAGCACTGTCAAAATGCAAGAAGTTTGGGTTGTAGGTGAATGTAATAACAGCTTGAATTTGAAGGATAACAGAAAAAAGGTGAAAAAATCACAGGGAAACATCAAAAGATAGAGGTTAAAAACCTTGCTTTAACAACCAGGTGAGGGAAGTCAGACAAGACTTGTTTGCACTTTGTGAAATTTATGGGTATCGCAGTTTGTATTCTCAACTTTGGCTATAATCTAGGGAAAAACAGAGTTAAAATATTTCTTGGGACAAACAGTACTTCCACAGCTTGAGGATACAGCTAGATATTTGAAAGTGAAACTAGCAATGTAAAAACTGTGGTTCTTTTGCAAAAGTACTCACTGCTGTATAAATGTGATGACTGTAGTTTGATACTACTGTCAATCCCATGATGTTGACCATAAACAAAAATGAGCCTCAAAACTTAGACCTTTCGTTGGACGTCTGCAGGACAAAATAATCTGTTCGACTGATACCCTGAAGCCAGGTAAAATTGGTTATTTTGTGAGAAAAGTTGCCAGATGCTTGGCTGAATCTTCCTCGGTAAGATTGAGTTTCGTTCTGTACTCTTTTCACTTGGCTCAGTCCCTCAATTAGATTGATATAAACAAAGTTCTAATCTTTATGATGTGAATGTTTTTGATGGGGGATAAAATGTTAATCATGTAAACAGTCTGAAGTGGAAGAAGAAAACTCCTCAATAAAAGTAATAGTTCGCTTTACCCAGATCCCCTGTGGTTGTTTATATGATGACTAAGTTAATGTGGCTGCACAGACTGTCAGCTCTCCTCATGGTTCGTCTGAATGGTGGTTATCAGCGTGGACGTGTCGTGGGCCTTGTGGCAGCACGTGGAGCCATCTCTCTGGCTCATCAGTGGTTTTGGCGGCCCTGTGGGTCACAGCTCCTCTACAGCAGATGGCTGTTGCCCGTAGCGTGTGTGGTGGCACCATGTGTCACCTTGCTTCCTGTCCTGTCCTGTCATGCCCTGTCTAATCCCCAGGAGGAGGACTCGGTACCCCCGCGGCCACCCTTACCCCAGTCCTACGAGCCTAACCCCCCCATGGTGCCCCCCCTGCCCTCTCATGCCGGTGTGCGCAGTTCATCCCTCCACAGGCCGGAGGACAGGAAGGCCAATCACAGGAACGGCACGCACAGCGTAAGCTCGTTGACCCTGAGGGTGACCCCGCCCTCAGCTGTGTCATCGCACGTCAGTGCTCGCTGTGGTGGTTTTTGTCTCATTTTGTGGACATCTTATGTCTTTATGGATTGTTTTTTGGTTGAAACATCCTTTTATTTCCTTTAAGGCCATTTTTCCATCATCTGGGTATTTCTTTTTTTAAGTTGGATGACTCTCATCTGGCTCATCTGTTTTTCTCTTTTCAGTTGAAGTGCCATGTCTTTCTTTTCTGTGATGAAATGAAGTCTTGGTGTTTGTGTTTTGTTGTGTTTCTCCTTGGTTTTAATCCGAGCCAAGTTTGAGTTTGTATGTGTTTGCCTGCTGCCTGCTTCTTTTATTTGGCTGTAAAGCCGTCTGTTGACCTCAAACTGCATGGAGAGTTTTTTCTTAAGCTGTTTTTGTGTTTTTAGATGGTCCAGCTTTAAAAACGTGGAGTTTGCCAATGTTTCTGACATCAGCTTAGAAGAGAAAATGTAACTGTTTCAGATGATAAATGAGTGAAAAGAAGAAAAACTCTACATGACTGTAAATCTGCACTGTTAAATGTGTATTAATCTTTATTTTAATCATCAGGGTCCAGACTACAGACTGTATAAGAGTGAACCAGAGCTCACTACAGTGACTGAAGTGGATGAGAGCAACGGAGAAGATCGATCTGAACATCCCTCTGAGAGGGATCATTCTGGAAACAAAGGTACCGGGGAGTAGAATAACAGCATGCCATATGAGACCACTTTATATGCAGCTTATTAAATAAAAGAACTCTACTTTGTCAGTTCTAATAAAAAATAGTCTCAGACTTGGTAGGTGGTATTTTGTGTGCTATTAAACTCAACTCTTGCGATACCCACTGCCAAGATTACAACCAAGCAGAAACATCTGGCGTTACAAGCTAGGCCAACGTGAAAGTACAAAATACTGCAGTTCCTTGAGTGTCCACTTGAAGCTGTAGAAGCACCAGAAGTCACATCTACAACCAGTGTTAAATTGCCCTTTTTTACTGTGGAAAAAGCATTTACACAGCATTTACATACTTTGGAAAATAGTAAATGGATTTAAGCTTATACAGTGCTTTTCTAGTCTTGCCGACTCAAAGCACCTTTACACTGCAGGTCACATCTACCCATTCACATCCATTTACTCTTACATTCACTCACTTATGGTTAAAGCTGGCATCATCTAACACATCCTTGCCCTTTCATACCCATATCCACAACTCTGAAGCAGCAGTAGGAGCAACTTGACGTTTAGTGTTGGTGGGGTGTTGGTTGCTCAGTCTGATAGTTCACTCTGTCAGTAATCAGAAGATCGCAGGTTGGATCCCAGCTCCAGTTGTCTCATGGCAATGTGTCCTTGGGCAAGTTACTTAACTCCAAGTTTCTCCCTCTGCTTTGCAGTGGTGTGTATGTGGGTATAAAGGGCAAAGATGCATTAGCTAGTACTGAAGGATAACTGAGAAACTCTGAACCATCAGTGAGTAAATGTGAGCGTGAATGAGTAGATGTAGCCTGTGATATGAAAAAATCAACATAAGTGCAACCACATTTACCATAAGTCCAAGTGTCTTGCCCAAGGCCACATCTCTGTGTGACAGCCATAGCTAAGCTTAAACTCGCAACCTTCCGATTGATGGTAGAGTGTACGACCAGACTGAGCCACAATCACCCAGTTTAGTAGCGTGTTTTTCCACCAAAAATGTTTAGCATGTACATGTTTCTATGCATCTAACCTCACTGGCTGAATATACTAAAATGTCCACCGCTTGGACAGTAAATGCAGCTGCCACCGTTACACACTGCATACAACCTTGCACTGTTTGAAGTTCACTACAATTCATATTGCATCCTAGAAGCAGCTGCACTCTCAAAATGTGCAGGGAAACAGGGCAACAGCAGCCCAATTAACTCCACTGTTTTATGCATAATATTTACACCCCTGTGACGTTTTGTTCACTGTGACAAAGCAAAGGCAGAGAGGGGGGATGAGTCTACCCCCCTTTGCTCTGTCTCTAGAGTTAGTGTCAGAGGTAAAATGTGTAATGTGTTTATGTGAAACACATACTTTTCAAAAGCTTAGTCGCACTGTGAACTGCGCCTTTGCGTCAGTGTGCTGTTAAAAAGGGCTGCTTACAAAGCTGGTGCAGTTGGCACATCATTTTAACATCTTTTATCCCTCATAACACCAAAACCTTGATATAAATGCTGATGTGTCAGATAAATGATCCATTTATCGTGCTGATTTGCTTGTAAAGATGCCTCCTCATAGACAACATGAAGAAGTATGCAGTGCAACTCTTACTGTATGCACTTTATGTCCTGTCGGGCTAAGAGCTCCACTACCAATTATATGTCCAGTATTTCTTCTGAACAAAATACAGTTGTCATGCAGAAAGACAGTTAAAACCTCCTCTCCTTTTGGAAGACCCTCAGAAACTATTACATACCCCTGTGATTTCTGTTCCTCATTTGAAAGTATTTGGCTGGAACAGCTGTTGATTTATGGGCACACACTGCACAGGGGGAGGGACATTTCTATAATAACTCTCACACTTTGTTTTTAAGGATATGAAATTTGCATAATTTAGGGCGTAGCTAATATGACAGGAAGCCACAATACTGACTGAAAGTTGGTTTTAGTAAACATTCAAGTGATATCAGTCAGACATTGTCCAATGCTTTATATAGTCTATGATAGGAAGACGTTTCACTTCTCATCCAAGAAGCTTCTTCAGTTCTTCTGAAACGTCTTCCCAACAAACTCAACACAGTCCAGTTGCCTTGTTTTTGAATCTTCAAGATGACCATGACCTGGATGAATGAGAATCTACACAGACGTATAATCTATGACACTTACACAGGCATCACTTTGGCACACAGCTTTTGTCAGGCTTTCCATTTAAGGCCATTTTAACACATGGTTGATTCTCAAGACGACTTTTACTTGAAAACTTTTGATACAGTGGCATTTTCCTCTTTTTTCATCGCACTGTAAACCACAGAACTGCCCTCTTTTTCACTAGTTCGTAAGTGTATCAGTGTTGGAATATCGTTAAGATATAATGTCTGCTCGATTTTGTTTGAACTCATGCGCATATACTTTCTGTTCTCTGGGGAGTGCAGTTCAGAACAGCAAATCTGTGTAGATCTGATCAAACAGCTTGCACAGCATAATCCAGCTGTTCTGTTGATGAATGATTACAGTGTAGACCTGCACTCGTTCCACTCTGCTGCACAATCAATGTTAGAAACCTGACAATGCTGCTTGCAAACACTGCAGGAAAACTGCTGTTGTTGGCACAGCATTCTAAGTGCCATTATTGTCTTTTATTTCCAAGATTGAAATTGTTTCCTCAATCAGTGTGGAATTTTATCCAATCAAAGTTTTATTTATCACACATGAACACACTGTTTTAGGAGGCTTATTTGACTGCCTGTTTCCCAGCATGGAGTGGTGCTGGTATTTGCTGTCCTGCCTAAGAGTTATCACCACTCTTTAACACTCCCTAATGAAGTGACATTACTGTGTTAAATAGAAGTAAATGCTCTGTCACAGATCCAGATGGATGATTGAATTTGTGATGTTGTTGTTACCCGCAGGGATGTCCTACCCAGTCGGAATCGTCCCACCCAGAACCAAATCTCCAGTGCCTGACTCATCCTCTATAGCGTCATATGTTACCTTGAGGAAAGGCAAGAAGCCTGATCCAAGGACGGTGAGTCTGCAGACTTAAATCCATGAGAGAGGCAAATTAAAGAAAAAGGTGTCTTTTGTTATAAGCAGTTTTTAACCTCTTGAACCTGTGAATATTTCTAGAAAAAGACATTATAAACACATACATTAAGCCTGAGACTGCCATTATAAACCCTTATCTTAAATCTGAAAGCTGACATTATAATTATGTACTTATAATTATGTAAGGGTCAATCCCAATTGTAGCCTTAGCCCTTGGATTTGCATGTTCACGTCTAATGAAGGGGTATCCCAATTCTGAGTAAGGCTAAGGGGAAGGGCTCCAGAGCCCTTGAAACAAAGACAAACTGAGACCTCACTTGAAAGGAAGGGGTACGAGAAACTTCCAGTAATACACTGCACCTGACCTTCCCCTTGGCCCTCAAAACAGAGGGTTAAGGGGAAGGGGTGGACAAAGGGGTAAGACGAAGGGGAAGGGCTAATGAGTACAGTTGGGATTGACCCTCAATCTGTCATTGCCACTTATAACTTTTTTTAATCTATTGTTGCCTTCATAAGCAGGGCAGGACTTATTTAGGTCACATATTATGCAAACACACCTTTAAATGTTTTTCAAACAAAACGTGTCCATGGTATGTCTGCAACCTCCCACCCCAACATGAGGAAAAGCCCTCCTCACTCTCTGATGCTGACTTCACCTTTTAGAAAATTTGTGCTCAAACTTATCACGACAGGTGAACTGTTTTATATGTCCATAGGGTACATCTTCCATCTGGGCAACATCCCACAGAAAATGGTTGTGCAGGGTGGAACCTTAAAAGAAAAACTGCAGAGTGTTAAACGAGTCATTTGTCTGTTCCAGTCATTAAGGGTCAGTCACTGGCTTGCTGTCACTTCTTGCTTTCAGCACTCAGTTTATAAACCAGATTATTATTTGACCGAGAACAGTTGTTTCAGATCGAGGTTTTGCAAGATTCATATGCCAGATGACAAAAAATCTGGCAAATGTAGCTGCTTTGCAAGGTTGTGCTCAAACAGTCCACCTATTTTCCCTTAATGTATCACTAGGGGACATGACATAACTGGAGCTAGCCAGGTGCTTGTAAAGCCTGCACCTGGCTTCAGTTGAGGAAACATGGGTATGCATGTCTGTTCACCAAGGTAAAAATAAGAGCACAGCGTTGGAAAATGAAGCCACATCAGAGTTGGGTGTTCAGGGACTATGGGTCTACAGAGGATACTAAAGAGATGCCAAACGCACTAGTTTGTGGATCTGGATGAGGAGGAATGATGCAGATTGGGTCTAATATTAAAACAGCAGTAAATTCTCTTTTTCACTTAAGTGTACTTCTGTCAGGACCACTTTGTCAAGAAGAGACCAATTATTGAAATGAGCTATATTTGCATATTTTTCGTTTGGTGGTTTGGCCCTGATTGGGGGCTTTCCCTGCCTTTCCACACACTGAGAGTAGAAGCCTTAAGCAGGGACAGCACATGTTCCTGCCTCCTTGCAGCCCACAAGGAAACTATGAGGAAGGAAACCATGAAGCAGCAAAATCCCCCCAGAGCCAGCATCAGTGTCAGCTGACATTGATTAAGAATAACTGAAACAATAAAGAATAACAGGAGGAGCCGGTGTGGAGGAGGGTTGCAAAGCAGCTTACAGCGGGAGCAGTGAAGAGTATGTTGGCTAGATCAGCTTAAATAAGGCTGAGTGGGTTCACTGAGCCAGTGGCAGCTTAAAGGCAATCAGCTGCCTGTCAGCAGTGGCAGGCCAGCTTTGGTTTAGCTGTTTAATAATGGAAGTCAGCAATGACTCTGTGTCCTGCGAGAACAAACGCTGTGCTTCATATTTTTAATGGGTAATGTTTGGCATCAGGAGCTGATTTTTAGTGGGTGTGATTATGGATGAGGTACAGTAAGGTACTTTCAGCATGTCACCAGCTGGAGCTTACATGTACGCAGAGGTGGACAATAGCAAAGTATATTTACTGAAGTACTTTACTTAAGTCCATTTTTTGAGTAGCTGTACTTTACTTGAGTATTATTATTTTTGGAAGGTTAAGACTTTTACTCCACTACATTTGAAAGACAAATATTGTACTTAAACTCGACTACATTTCTTTGAAGGGTCTCGTCACTCGTTACCTTTTAAGTATAGCTCTGAAGTCAGTGGATGAAATTTCTTTCTCTTCTAAAATGTGATCTGCGTTGTTCAAGTGGTGATGCCGTACTTGTACTTTGCGCATGCGCTTCTCAGATCGGGCAGGTAAACGTTGAGCTAACGTCAGATAACGGTTCATCATGGCAGTAATGATGGCTACGACGGATACAGACGACGATTCCACACCAGAGCACTCATGGCAAGATCTGTAGTCCATGTTTGAGAGTGTTGAAATGAAGAATGATTCATATTGTTCGATAAAAAATGAAAATGGCAATGGTTGTCCTTTGACTGAACAACTTTGACTTGTATGGGAGTAATAAATTTACCAGGAGTATCGATACTTTCAATCAAGTAATGGAGTTGAGGACTTTGTCCACCACTGCATGTACGGAGTCTGGGTCAGATGAAGGTGATGATGCTGTTGGGCTCTTATGGCCATGTGGTACAGTAGGTAAGATAAAGTAGGAGTTCAGTTAGCCACTCCTGGGACACTAATTTCACTGACCTTGAATCTGAAACTTCCATTGATAACTCTGTAAATCTAATATGGCCATAATAAACACTTTCTATAAATCTAAAACCAACAGAAGAAACACTTTCCCTTAAAATCCCAAAAGAGTGACTCTCCAGAGCACTTATTTCCAACCAGTAAACTTGTCATCTTTGTCTCTGAGCTGTTAAAAACAATAATTAAAGTGATGAGCAGATGCTTTTCTCCAAGTGTTTCTTTCTTGTCATCTTGTCATTATGAGCCTCCGTGGGCCACAGCAGACTGCCTCCTCTTAAATTTCTCAAATTGCTTTTACTCATCAGTTAATTGTTTGTTTTGATTATTAAGCTTGTGTTTGAAAGCAAACATGTGGCAGAGGTCGCTCATCACATGGGCTCTGGTGTGACTCATGCTCGTAGAACCAGGCTGTCATAAAATTGGTGCCAGTCGGAGTTCACTCTGTTTCCAGCCTCAGACACGATCAACTTCAACGTAGTAAAGCTGTCATTAGTGCACCACACTCAAGGGTGTGTCCGATTTTGTAGTGTTTCTATTTCCATCTGTGTTTGTGGACATATGATGCACATACAGCTACATGAACTTTGTGAACCATCAGCAGCACTCATGCATTTAGCCTATGGGTGTAGGAGAGTGTGTCATGGGCCTGTAGAGTTCACTTTGGGCCTTTGGGTACCAGCAGCTCAGACAATCTGGACAGTAAAGGCTCCGTCTTCAGGCTCTGGACTGGATCCAGATCTGCCAGCCCCTCCAGCATGACACCGCTGAATATGAACAGCTTCCTCTCAATTCACGTCACATCATCTGTCTCTCCTGCTGAGGCATTAATAAGCCCCCAGCCTCTCCGAACGCAGCAAAGCGTGCCAGCAGGAGCGAGTGTGCGTGCACAGCAGCCAGTTTTCTGTTTGTGTTTGGACTGCTTCTCATTTTATCTCAGAGAGGGAAAGTCTGAACACAATCAGAGAAGAAAGTTTTATGTCTCTCATGGCTGCAGACTCGGTCTAAATACACTAAATGTTTTTCCAGTATGTGAAATATTACCAAGAGAGATGAAGTTGTTATGGTAGCCTGCACAACAGCTAATAGAAAAACACAACAGAAAATCACAAAGCACAATGACAGAAAGAAAACAAAACAACAAACAAAAAACCCAACACAACAACAAATTTGCAAATTCCTTTGATGTGTTATCATATTTGTTGTTCTTTTCTTTTGTTTATTTTTGATGTCATTTGTTATTTCTTGTTTTTTATTTTGCTGTATTTTCTTGTGTTTTCTTTTTTATGTTTTTTGATGCTTTTTTCATTTGTTGTATTGTGTTCTAGTTGTTGCTTTGCTTTTGTGACTTTTATTGTTTCGAATTTGTTGTTGTGTTTTACCTTTGATTTGTTTTCATATTTTAGATGCGTTTTTCATTTGTTGTTGTGTTCATTGTTTCTTTTTGTTGTCATCTGTTATTTGTCTTGCTTTTTGCTGTTCTTTATTATTTGTTGTATTTTCTCATTTATTTGTTCTTTTTTCATTTCTTGTCTTGTGTTATAGTTGTTGCTCTGTTTTTTGAGGTTTTTTACTTTTGTGTTTTTTTCATTTGTTGTAGTGTTCATTGGTTTTTTTGTTTGTTTTTTGTTTTGTTGTCTTTTCTTATTTTGAAGTTATTTGCTTTTTTCCCCTGTTTTTCCCCCTTCCTTTTTATCATACAGTATTATATTATAGTATTTTTTTATGTTCTTTATTTTTATTATTTTACAGTATATTAACAGTACATATCGTTGCTATATTATTGCACTTTTATGTACTTTTGTAACTTTGGTTGTGCTTTTTGATTCATCATTGTGCTTCTATCATTTTGGTTGAGTTTGAGTTTTTATTTTTCATGTTGTTTTTACCGTATTGGTTGTGGTTATAACTTCAGGGCTTCCATAAATTTTACTGCTCTTTTAACTGCAGACAGTTTACATCAATACCTCATATTTTACGGAGAGAAAATCAAGTCCAACCACATCATGGTGCTGTGTGGTGACACACCCAGATTGTGGTTCGGTGTAGAAAACATCCATGATGACATCTGTCCTTCAGCTCAACGTCTTCACTAACCGCTCTTTGCTGTGTTTTATCATGGATCATGTGGTTTGATGTCTGCGTTTGTCCTCCCTGCTGAACAGGAGCGTCCACGCAGCGCAGTGGAGCAGCAGCTGTGTGCAGCAGAGAGCGGGCGGCCCAGGATGAGCGTGGAGGAGCAGCTGGAGAGGATCAGGCGCCACCAGCAGGGCGCCCTCAGGGAGAAAAAGAAGGGACTCAGCATCCGGGGTGGCAGCCAGGAGAACACACCCTCTCGCAGTCACTCCTTCACTAAAGAGAACCATTACAGAAGCGTCCAGGTACGAGGCTAATTTAGGTTTTCTAACAGGGGCGGGCAGATGATGTCCAGAGGCCACATTCAGATACTCTTCTCCCTCAGTGTGGTCCACAGATCAGGTCCATCCTTCAGTAAAATGACATGGAGAAATATGGCAAAAGAGTTCAACCTGAACTGCCAATACAGCACGATGTACAGACCAAATGCAGTGGTATAAAAAAAGAAAAAAATCTGTCGTAATCTTTGGTTAGCGGTTTGTGTTTTGTACTAACTAGGCTCACAATGTATTTTTATTATTTTCTGTAAAATTCTTTCATTAAACATCAATTTATGTATTTGTATAAGAATAGGAATGTAAAGATTAAAGTTTGATATATTGTTGTGTTCAGTGAATTTCCTTTTGTGTTCCTATTTCCATGCGAGTTAAGTAATATAAGTAAATGAAAAATTTACTAAATTTAATGTGGCCGTTCAGTCAATTTAAAATTTCCAAAAAAATGCACCCATAACAAAGAAAAAATGTACCATGAAGTAGTTTAGTCAGATTTGCCTTTACCACACCATGTACACTGGTAAAATTCTTTATAGCATGAAAAATGTTAGTTATTTTAATAATAGTCTTTAATAAGAGATTTTATGTAAATCCTTTCATGAAATTATTAAACATAATATGCTGTAATAATCTCTAATGAAGCATTTGGTATGGAAAATAGGGTAAGCTAGCCAACAATAACCAAGATTTTTATAACTGCTGCGTTAAACTAATCTTAAAATAAAGTAAAAATGAATTAATAAACAATATATTTGTTTTTTCATTGAATCGGGACCTTTAAATCTGGGACTAGTTGATTACATTTTACACAACAGTTTAATTTTTAGCTGAAATTAAAGCTGTTTTGGTAATTTTTTTGTAGTTTCCTTTTATTTGTAACAGTTTAGCCCTTCAAATCTGTGATACCAATAATGTGACCCTCAAAGTCTCAAAGTTGCCCAACCCTGGTCTAATTGAGAGATTCCTACAGCGTGATCATTTGGCCCTTTGGCAGCTGAAGTATAAATAACGTGGCCCTCTTGTCACCAAAGTTGCCCATCCCTGGACTTTAAGGAATCAACTTGATTTTAAAGGAAGTTGGAGAATAATTTTTGCCTTTTTTCCCCCCCTAGTCTCAGCTAAAGCGCAGAGATGATGTGGTCAGCTGTGACATTCAGGAGCTGGAGGCCTCCCTCCGGCAGCAGGAGGTGGTGAGGGATCAGGAGACGCCTGCAGAGGAGATCGCCCGGCTTAAAGAAGCCTCACAGTCGGACGTCTTAAATGTGGACAGAGAGGTGAGGACCAGCAGTCAAGAGGGCTTTTATGAATACAGGGTATTTGTTAATCAGGGAGAACTTGAACGAAGGCCTGGTGGTTTTATGCCCTTGAAGGGTGAGCAGTTGCCATATCAGGAAAGACCAAGAATTCATTTTTTTTATGTTTAGCGATGTTATTAGTTTACATAATATGATCTTTACATATTAATGCGATTATAGTGATAGTAATGATAGAGAGGATCTGTTATTTGTCCATCATAAAACCTAAGGCTACTTACACCTGCATATTTTTAACTTCTTTCTATGAAATAAAACATAATAATATACAAAGCAGTCAATTGTTTGATATTAACGCAGGCATATTTCCCAGTGGGCAGTCAAGTTGTCCACAAAATGTCCACGTACAACCCCCATGCACAAGAAAGGATGACTCTGCATATCACCAAATAGTCAGGGATGAGGTATTTCAACAAGCAGTAAGAAATAAAAATAAACAAACATAATAGCAATCAGGAAATATTCAGAAAACAGATAAATAAGCATTGTGACAACTACTTGTATGTACTAGTTTGTATGTGAGTAATGTTTTAGATACTCATTAAGCAAAGCATATACCTATTTATTTTCTCCACGTCAATTAAAAAATTAATGTATATATTGAGCTCTCCTATTTCAATGTTAGCTTTGCAGTTATAAATTCCATGTAGACCTCTTTAACTCTTCTTAAGTAACAAAATCTTATTTCTGTCTTTATATTTTGTGATAACATCTCTAAAAGAAAATATGTGGGTTCAAAGGGTAGTTTTATATTCAAATATCTACCTATCCAAATTTAGAAGTGACAACAGGAGTCTTGAAAAATCTCATCTTAATTTTCCAAACAAATTCGTTTTGTTTCTTTACTTGAACAAATCCAATCCTCATCAAATATTACTGTTTTCATCTCGAGTTCCCATTTCACCTGGTTTGATTTGATTTGATTTTTATTTGTCTCAAACAAGCACAAGCATAAAAGCAAACAGTGTATGTAATGGAGAGAAAAAAATGGCACAACTGTGATAAAGTACAAGTTCGAGGAACGGGCTGAAGGAAGCAAAGCTTATCAAGATCAGCCCCCCTCACATGATCATACTTTCGAGATTCATAAAACATACATAATCCATAAATCCATACATTTTAAAGATTAAAACATGTAACTTTAAAATGAATTGAAGCCCTGATTATGAGCATACTAACTAAAATCCTTTCTAAAGGAGTATAAAATTATCCGTCCATTTCTTCTTAGCTGACCAAGAGTGTTTGTTTGAACTTTTGAATTGTTGAAGTTAATGCACATTGTTATGTCCTCATCTAGTTTATTCTACAGTTTTACTCCACAAACAGAGATGCTCATAGTTTTCAGAGTTGAATAGATGGTAGGTTGTTTAAAATTACAATTCCCTCTTAGATTGTATGTTCCCTCTCTGACCATGAATGCCATTTGGATGTTGTTCGGGAAAAACTCATTCCAGGCTTTAAGCAAAATCAGACCTGTTTTGAATTTTACTGGGTCCCAGAATTTTACTACACCTGATTTTAAAAATAAAGGATTTGTATGACCAAGGTACCCAGCATGATGAACCATCCTGATTACTCTGTTTTTGTTTTCAATATCTAGACTATTAGTAACTGATTCTTCTTGTAATATTTTATCTGTGGGAGATATAATCTTCTTTCTAATCAGCCCTTTACCAAAAAAAAATGTTCTATATTGGATGATGTGGCACACACTTGTCCCACCCCTTAAGTTTCTGCAAATAATGTCTCAGCTGTAAGTCCTGACTTCTGTCATTTTTTTATTTGTATGTCTCACAGGACTCATTTGATTTGTTTGAAGGGAGCTAAATAAAGCCTCTGTCTTTTCCAGCTCGCAGTGCCTGATAAAGTTTTGATTCCTGAGCGCTATGTGGAGTCAGACCCAGAGGAGGCCCTGAGCCCTGAGGAGGAGGCCGATAAGCAGAGGAAAGTGGACCGCATCAAAGCTCTCATAGCCAAAAACAGGTAAACAAACCATTACAATCTGTCTGAGCTGTTTCATCAGAGAGGGCAGACTCTGACGGTTAGGTACAGAAGCGGCTCTCCAAACACAGCCCACATGCTGTTTACTCTGGACCTTAGACTTCCAGGAAAGAAACACCCACTATTAGACAGCTACAGCGACATTTTCATTTAAATGTCAACCTGTTTAATTGCTTCAAAGAGATGACCTGTGTGCCTGGAGGTAATTGTGTTTAGTCTGAAACCTTTGTCCGTTCTGATACACTTAGCTGGCCAATGAACTTTTCCTGGATGTCTCATCTCTAAATTTTGTCCCCTGACTTCAAAACACAGACTTACTGCTGTAGGTCCTGCTTATGAGCCATTCAGAGAGATTAAAATCATGTTAGAATAATTGCTGTGGGTTTATATCCCCTTTTTCAACAGTGGAAGACTGATCGGCTTTAGGTTAAAATCCCCGAAAGAGACTCAGAAAGACTTTTTAAAGTAATGGGAGCATATTTAAATCTGTTTGATGTAAATACAAAAACTGTCTGAACTGTGTTTAAGGTTCAGGATTTTAATTGTTATTATATGTCTAATTTTAAATGAAAAATTGAGCTTTGGCAGCTTCATAAAACAGGCCTGTGGCACCTTTTCAGCATGTCATCCCGCACCGAAATGCCTAAAGCTGGAGATATACGTGCAGTTTTTGCTTGCAGCCATGTTTACATCCCTTGACGTCATGAGTGTTTTTGTTTATATACTTGCCTGTATGTAATGTGTGTTACTGGAGGACACCACTAGAGGGTGCAAAATGACCTTTGGCTTTCTGTTACTACCTTTTGTGTTAGAAGTAAACTGTGAACATGGTGGTAATTCTGAGAGAAGTAACAAAATAAACAACGCTAATCAATGTCATCATCCAGCTTAAGAAGCTCATAATAAGTAAACTTTATAAAGATATTTTTGAACCTGGTCACATGACTGCTGACAACCACTTTATTATAATTAATATTTGAATCTTTTTTATTGCTTCAGATATGTTTAAAATAAACTACTCTGATGATTTGGGAATAATAATGATACGATTTTTGTTTAAAAAAAAAGTGGTGAATGGTTGATTGGAATCAATGCCTGTAAACACCAATACCTACCAATGACCACCTGTAGATTATCTTCATGTATCCGCTTGTCTGCTTCTCCTGCTGTTCTGTCATCCTCTGAAACAGAGTCTCCAAAACTTTTTCTTCAGTCCATTAAGTCCAGAATATCAGTCCAGTGTCCAAGTGTGACTGAAATTCACACTGAGACAACAGCATTAAAGCTAATCAGCTAAGCTGAAAGGGCTACACATTGCCCCAAAACAAATGCATGTTGTGTTTAGTGATACATTTGAGGTCCAGTCGGAAATGATGTGATGCGTTCAGGTTGGCTCACCAAAATGAGTGTTTGACAAAGCTGAGAACATGATACGTTTAAATGTACTTTACAGAGCTGGAGATTGAAAGTTTTGCTGAGCTTTAAATAAATGGGCTGAAATTTGTTTTCTTGGCATTATGAAATAATTACATCAGTTAAAATATGATAATAAGTTAGTATTTTTAAGTGTGTTGCCTTTTATTTGTTTAAGTATTTGCACTGTTTTGCTTGTTTGCTTGATTGAATTAATAGTTTTAGTCGGTCTGTCAATAATTTAGTTTATTAGTATAATAAAAAAAAGCGATAAATGCGTCTTTCTATTGTGTCAGTCAGACATCCTTACTGTGGGCATTTGTTGCATTGCTCCCTGATATCTTTTTGTTTTGCTTTGCTGACCACACCATTTGACCAACTGTTAAAAAAAAAACATGAAACATGATCGATATCGGCTGATCTCACACACAGGCGATCAGTATCGTCCAAGAAAATCCTGATCAGGACATCCCTATTAAAAACAAAATTGGATTGTAAATGGTTTAAAAAAAGGTTAAACACAGTGTTAACATTTTATATCTGCCTTTTCTCCCAGCATGCAGAATGTTCTTCCCAGTGTGGCTCTGAGCCCAGAGGAGGACTCAGTGGACGAGGTCGCTGTGCAGGAGAAGGAGAAGATGATTAATATCTCGTATGAGCTGGCAGCAGAGGCCTCCAAACGCAGCAAGCTGGTAGCAGGTAAAGTCTCCAGAGGGAGGAGTGAGAGCTTTGTTCTTCAAGGTCACTTCTTTTTTTATTTTTATTTTTTCAAACTGCAGCTGCATTGTGCCCGTGTTCAGTCATTTATCACCGTCGTAGGTTCTTCATTAATTTCACCTGTGATTATTTCTTGTGTTGTTTGGTTGTTAAGTCCTTAACTGCTAATTTGATTTATTTCTGTTGTTTTATGTTTGTTTGTTCAACTTGTTGCTCTTTTTTTTATTGCAGTGAAAAGCCTGTCGTCCTCCCCCCCACCCCTTCCACAGTCTCCTAACACACCCCCTCAACTCACTGACGGCTCTCACTTCATGTGTGTGTAGTAGCACCAGTAAGACCTTCATCAGTTTCGTCCATACTCACAATGTTGATAAGTGTTTTAACATTGTCCTTAGGAAATTAAAAAGGCATGTTGGCATGATGAGTTCAAGTAACATGATTTGTATTTAGCTGCAGAGCCTTTTGTGTGATTTTTGCTTTGAGTTTGTTTAGATTTATGACTTAATTAGTCATGCTCCTGTTCTGTTACTTCAGATTTTACAGCATTACAAGGTTCAGCTGGCTGCAGTAACAGGCAGTGCTCAATTTATGCAGTGAATACAATTTAGTGTCATTCAAAAAAGAAAAAACTCTGGTGTAACGTACCTAAACTTTTTTCTCAAGGAACCTAATATCGAGCCAAAATTTCAGGGCACGCCATAATCAAAATAAAGTAAAATAGCTCCTTTAGCATGTATTGCAATATATTTTGGGTCCATGCAAGTTTATTTAAACCTAGAGTCTCATCATATCTGACAAAAAACAGGATATCTTCTGAAAAACTTATCTATAAAAAGCAAAATTATTAGAAACATTTCAAAATTTCAGCAACACATGTTACAACACTTGACAGACCACATTTTATAAAACCAGGAATTTTATAAATCCCACAATTACAAATCTTACCATATCCTTCACCTTCCAGTTCTGTTAACTGCAAAAGAAGGTCTTTCTTTTGACCAGTTTAATGCAAACATTAACACATCTAAAAAGAATACTTGATGATAGGATCTAACGGTTGGAGAAATTCCTAAGGCACACCTAGACCTGCCTCAAGGCACACCATTTGAGAACCATCATTTCTGAGCCTGAAGAAAAAGTTTCTTTGCAGAGAAAGTGGATTATGGTAGTTTGGAGGTGCTGCCCTCTTGTGGTGGCTACAGTAACTGCAGCAGCAACTCAGCATCTGATGCTGACAGTGATGGCAGCATGAATTGTTGTATTAGTAAGCTTCTGATGGTATCCATATTGTTTACATTTTAGAAAATTAACAGGGATGTGTGTTATTAGATTTTTACTGGTGTATGTTTCACTCATATCTCCAGACTTACTTAGCTGCATGCTTGTGAGCTCTCCGGCTACTCCGGCTTCCTCCCATAGACCAAAAATGCTTTTTAGGTTAATTGGTGACTCTAAATTGCCCTTAGGTGCAAATCATACTACTCCAGAATGAATGAGAAATACATCCTTTTATTTGCATGTAGACATTTAGTTTTGGGAAACTTGGGGTTGTTTCTTTTGGCACATCTATGCTGCATTAGAGTTAAAAAATATATATGTTAACAGAAGTCAAAAAATCAAGCTTCAAACTGTGCAAACTGCTGACTGACTGTAAGCAGTAATGAACAAAAAGTAAATTTAAGTTATGTTGATTATATGAAGCTTGTATTTTCAACTTAAGATGAATTATCCTAGTTAACCAACAGGATGATTCAATGAGACTATCCCCAAAAATCATTTAAATAAAACATAAAGTACCTTTGTAGCAAGTGCCAAAAAATAGCCAGCTGTAATTCAGAACTAAAAATTAGTCCATAGAACAAACTTTTGACTTAATGAAATGAGCATTTATAGAAACTTAAGCTTAGGTTGATCGAGTGAATCTGCTTAAACCTCCACTACATTAATATGCACACATTTGTTCCCTTTTGCTGATATGATGTCAGTGAATATCGGCAGAAATTCTCATGTCTGCCTTACAATAGTTAATTTCTTAAGTTATTATCTGGCCAAACCAATAATACGCTTATGATACTGTGCATCACACTAGGCTGACGTCAGCTCAGCATATGTTACCATGTGGTCCTGCTGTGGTAATATCATCTTACCAACTTTAAATTTCTCCTCCAGATTATTCAGCATCTTCTGGCTAGTTAGCAAAATTACTTTGCCAGCTAAATATCCCAAAATACAATGAAAGTAACTTCTGTATTTGGAAAGAAAATGTTGATTTTAACCACTGAGGAGTTATGGTAGTAAGGTAGTTTATTTGTCCCTGTAGGGAAATGTGATTGTGGCAGGAATCACAGACATTTTGCAACAAAATAGGTTATCAACACTGATAGAGTTTTAAAAAGAAATAAATAAATAAAAACACATCAACGTCACTGGAGACTCACACAGAAGAGAAAAGAAAGGACAAGTTGTAGTGATGGACAGGCAGGTGAGTCTAGACCAGCTAAAACAGTTTATATGACTGTTTCTCATTGTTTATTTATAAATTTCATCACTTGTGGAACAAAAGAAGAGTTGGTTGTTTTTGGTGAACATGGGAGCACATTATGAAGATAAAGAATTCTTCAGGAACAATTTTAGTAGGTCATACCAGCGTTAATTTTGTTGATTAATTATTTTCATCATAGTTTTCGTCAACAACCTTTTTTCCTCTGATGAAAACTAGACTTTAACTAAAAAAAACAAGTGCACATGACAAAAACTAAATTAACTGAAATTTTTGTCAACAAATAAAAACTACACTAAAATGTTTGACAGAGACTTAATCCAATCAGACCTAATTTTGTCATGTAGAAAGTAGGGACAAGTTAGGAATATATCCAATCACAGCTACTTTGGTTGTGTGGAAAGGTTGGATGAATCATACAAAACACTTTAAACACAGAGCCTTGAGGCATTTGTGTGTCGACTTTCTAACCACTGTGTTAAATCACAGTTAGTGCTTGTGTATTGAATAAATGCAGCCCCTTAGAGTAAAGTAGGACCCGAGTGCTCAGAAATCCAAACTACTGATTGATTATTCTGTATTTGGGGCTGAATGTGACCTCTGCCCTCATTTTGAACCCCCTCTTTCTCTCCTACAGCACAAGCCCTGGCCTCAGTGAAAACCTACACATGAAGGAAACGGCGTTGGAGGCGTGAATTCTCCTCAGAGGACTTTCCCAAGAACATCAGCACAAGGCTTCGGCCTACAGAGAGACAAACTGCCCACTCTGAAGTCCGGGGTCATGACCTCTGACTCCTGTACGCTCACTGTGACGTCTTAATCTCCTAAGCCACCAAAAAATCACTCAGTGTGTGACATTTCTCTGTTATTGGCACCATACTCGATCCTCAACCTTTGTTGGGCAATACAGCTCTGATACTGTTATTGTTGCAGTTCCATCAGTTTTTACGTTTGGCTTTTACGGTTCTTTTAGGATTATTTATTTGGTTTTATGAGGTTCTTGTTTGGACATGGGTCAACTGTACAAAAAGATGAGGCTGAAGTTAAACTAAAGGCTCTTCTTACACCACATGTCCCATCAGTTATGAGAACTTGTTTTTACATAATTTCATTTCACTTAAACTTTTCACGCATCGCCTGATCTGTTTTCAGGACATTTTCCATTAACTAGCCGTTTATATTTATCTACTGTAAAGAACATTTGTCTCTAAAAGACGCGTATATAAGAGAAACAGATCCCTCTGCTATATTGTAAGGAAGGGCCACTTTATTACTACAGACTAATTATAGTGAAGAAGATTTGTAATTTCTCCTGTTCCCGGGTTGTAATTATTTTACGAAAAGTTTATTCTGGAGTCCCTGTCGCATTACTGCAGACAAATATGTGAATGTTCAGGCTTCAGTCCCTCTATTCTGTCTTTTTTTAATATTAATGAGAGATATATTTAAACAGAGAGAAGGAAAACAAAGGTTGGTTTCTATTTTATGACATGTTGAAGTATTTGAGAGAAGTGACAAAGATTAGCACATGTAAAAAGCAATAACATGGATATGTTTGTGGATCCAGGATTAATATTTTTTTCTTTCTTTGTGTAAAAAGTGTAATTACCAGAGGTTTACTGTGTATATAATGTACATGGTATAGCAGAATGGAAATATGTATCCACGTTATGGTTACATAATTTGATTTGCAAATGTTCATATTCCATCTGTTTTGTATCATGTTAAATAAATGTTGCTGTTCTTAAAGAATGGCTTTTTTGATCTTTTGTTCCACAGTCTTTTGGTCAGCTGTTGTAAAATGGAGGTGCAATTGTGTGGTGCTTTTTGGCTCAATCACACTTATTCATTTTTGTAAATTAAAGCATTCTTTAAAGGTGTAGTGTGTAGAAGTTGGCAGCATTTCACCGAACAGAAATGGTGAATAAAGGATGTGATGTTTCTATTTGTATGTTAAGTCCGTCAAAATAGGTGTACAATTATCCCCATAAAAGTCAAAGCTTTTTATATTTATGTGCCGCGGGTCTCCTCTTTGTGGAGGCTGACAGAACGATCCGCCATGTTGATTACTGGTGGGTTCTGAGGACAAAAAGAGTGAAACATGATTTTTGGCTGGCTGCCGGTCCTGAAATCTACCTGGATGGCATGCAAAGAAGAAGAAGAGAGAGAGCAGGTATTACAAGAGAAGAAGACGGCACGGTGTTTGTAACTGTTGTATAGATGCCCTGTTCACGAACCTTTTTGGTCTTCACCGGCTCTCGTCTCATAGTGATGTGATGTTTTGGTAACGGACAGGCTCATTCCAAAATCTGAACGCTAGATGTCGCTAAAATGCCAATTTCTACACACTGCACCTTTAATTACATTGAAAGAGCTATTTTGGTTTTATATGCCCTGTTAGAGCCCAATATGTAACAGTGACCCAAAATGTTATAAAAAAAATCTGTCATAAAACCTGAAATGTAACAATTGGTCAATCATGTAACAAAAGTGTTGAGCCGAAATGTAATAAAACAAATGTAATAAAACCCAAAATGTAATAACTGGTCGAAAATGTAACAAGATGCTGAGCCCAAAATGTAGTAACTTTATTACATAATGGGGCATAATGTAATAACTGACCCAAAATGTAACAAGTTATTTACATTTTGGGAAAAAAAGTTATCAAGTTTGGGTCATTGTTACATATCAGGCTCTAACATGCCCCAAAGTATGATTTACACATCTCTTCCATGTGATACAGTACTTCTATGCTCAAGACAAAATGTCTGCGGCATTGGGACCTCTCCCTCTCCCCTTCTCAACTGCGTCGGTAGCTGCCTAAAACGGCTAAGTCCCCCTGCCCTCCGAACTGACTTACCACTGTGATGTCATACTGTTGTTTCATTTGCAGTTTGAGCTCATTACCTCAGTGTGGCAAGCCCAGCACAGTGCATAGATGGTTCAATGACGGCAGAGTTGTTGACAACGTGACCAACATTGACCAAGTACACAAAGTGGCTGGAGCTCTAACAGAGTGTATAAGGCCTGGCACACACCCATCTTTGTGTTCTTGTAGTGTGTGTGTGTGCCACAAAGACAGAGACATGGCTCACTACACACCAGCTGACTTACTCTCCAACAACAAGAGCCTCTACTCACAGCTTGTAATCTCACATGATCAAACATGGAGGACAACATCCATGGAGGACTTGAAGCCAAATGCCGCTAGTGGTTAGCTTTCTATTAGTTCTTATGCGGCTGTTATTTCTATCCAGCTCCTCTCCTAATCAGTTTGTTTTATGTACAGGTCACTCTGCGTAGACACTTCTGTTTTGCCACCAATCAACAAGTTGGTCCTTCATTTCAGATGTCCATCTAACTTTATGCTTCACCTTTACTCTCGTTGCCATGGCTACATTTGCTTCATGCTTCAGCCAGTTGCTCACTGATGTTTTTGTTCCTTTCCATGTGACAAAACACAGAGGATATACTCGACTATATTTACTATGACATGTTCGGGTTAAATTGAAATGACCCTTAAAACACCTCGCACCACAGGAAAATCAGATTGGACAATCTTTGCTGACCTTGGTTGGAAGCGGGGATCAAAGTCGAAACTTGGGCCAATTATCTTGTAGTTTGTACCCCGCTTAAGACAGACTGAGAATACAGAGAGATCAGTGATACTCTGTGAAATCTAGAAAGGTTGTTGAACATAAGTGATTGTGAAGATACTCTAGCAGTCATTAAAAATGAATATTTGGGGCTCTAATGTCGTAGACCAGGCACAGGTGCACAGCGCAGCGAGGCGCACCCAAGCCTCCGTCCCTCCCACCAGCACAAGTGGCAGAGAGGGACGAGAGGTGGCGTGAGTGGGTTTAACACAGCTGAGTGTAATCTTCACCACTCAAATGAGCGCCTCTCCTTGCCTTTTAATGAACTGCAGGCGAGGCGCAGTGACAATTTCACCTCGGTGGCGAAAAAGGTCGAAGCCACTGTCACTTTTACAGCAACTGGGAGAGCGCAGGGGCCACAGGGCTGCGCATCGGAGGCCATGATGCGCATCACCGTGTGGACCACCTGGGGGGACAGATGTAATCTGTTCCTGTGTCATGAATAGGAGTACAAAATTAAGTGATAATTACATTTAAACACAGCAGCAGGCTAATCCATTCATCATGCTTGTGATCCACCTGCATTCCTGGTCTGTCATCGCCAAATAGCAGAACCTTTGGTGAAATACTCTCTCCCAGTATCTCCTCCTTATCCTCCTTGCAATAACGTACTCCAACTTTTAAGATCAAGTTAAGAATAAAGATGAAAACAGAGAAATATGGGCAATCAGGTAAATCCTCAAGACAGAGAGACCTACATTTATTCAGCGAGCGTCTCTCTCTTTTTCTTTTCTTTTGAATTTCATGAGATAAGAGAAGCTGGATACTCCGTATCGGATGATATGGCTGTTTGTGGTTGGCTGAGAGATGTGAACTCGTTAGTTTGCATCACTCTTCCAGCCGTCCGGCAAAATTACCACTGCGCGGGGTACGCCACCCTGCGCTGCGCCAGAAAAATAGAGCCCATGAGCTGGAGGTCGGGCAAAATAAGTGCTGTTTAACAAATTAGACCAGTGGTTCCCTAATGTGTTATAATGGGCTCCCTTCAGCAGAGGAGATTATTTTCCATCCCCCATCTCCACTTACCACTTAACAGACTGTTAGTCTCTTCCTTTGCTAACAAATTAATATACTTCTTGAGTTAATCTCAATCATTTACAAAAAGGACAGTACTAAATGAAAACATACTGAAACTGAAAATTATGCGCTTTGCTTTACCATCAGTGCATTACAGCGTGCATTGTCCTTTTCCCCTTAAGGTAAATTTACACAAATAAGCCATTAGGACAGCTTTACATGTTTAAATCCTCTGATTCAGAATAAATGCTCCATGCAGGTAAACACACCTCATGTTCAGCTCACTTTAGCACAATTTAGCCAATCACATGCATTTGCTTTCATACACAACTACTCACCACTGATGCCGCTGTGGGGGCCACTTGGAATCACATGTCTCAGAAAATACAATGACAAGAGAGCAAGAGCTGGGAGTTGAATCCCTGAATTGAAGGATGTCTGATTTCACCACTGAGCCACAGCTACATTAAGTATTGTTTAATCGTTTAGGACTACAGACAATGTGATTAAGAACGTTGATAATAAGTCATTATTGTGTTAGTTTTGACACAATTTTGAAAAAAGCGTTCCATCATTCTGCATTTTAGACAGATTTAATGAAAGGAATGATCACAGTGTTAAGCCTTATTGCAGTAGCTCTTAATGAAAGCCCAAAATTAAAGGGTTTGTACATGGGAATGTGGCCTTTTCACTGCTCCAACATTGTTGGTTTGATTTCATTTGATAAGTTTTTTTCAAACATATAACAAAAGGCAAAATAAAAGTACAGACATTAAAAAAAGAAAATTAGCACTTGGATAAATTTTACGTATCTGAAAAGAGTGAGATGAGTCAAAACTCATTTAATCCCACCCCCTCTCCATCAATTAATAATCATTCATTCATTCATTCATTTTCTATACCGACTATGCCTTTCGGGGTTGCGGGGGGGCTGGAGCCTATCCCAGCTGTTATTGGGCGAGAGGAGGGGTACACCCTGAACCGGTCGCCAGTGGATTGCAGGGCCACGTATAGAGACAGACAACCATTTACGCTCACACTCATACCTAACAACTCCTACAACCTACAACCTTTCATTTGTAGGTAGAGCAAACTACCAGACTACTAAGCTGACTATTATTCATTCACTCATTTTCTACACCACTTATCCCTTTTGTTGTTGCACGCAAGGGGGTGCGGGCTATCCCAGCTGTCATTGGGTGAGAGGCAAAGTACACCTTGAACCGGTTGCCAGCCGGTCGCAGGGCCACACAGACAGACAGACAACCATTCACGCTCACACCTAAGGGCAATTTGGAGTCACAAATCAACCTGGTGAGCATGTTTTTGGTCTGTGGGAGGAAGGCGGAGTGCCCGGAGAGAACCCACGCATGCAAGGGAAGAACTTCACACAGAAAGGCCCTGCCCGACCTGATGGACATTTAAAAAAAAAAAATGGATGATGCTTTCTTGATCTTTTTTTACAGAAGGTTCAGCTGTCATCGATATCAGAAAATCTGGATATGTATACATCAGTAGGATGGATGTTATGTAATAGCTGAAGATGTCTATTATATATACACACACACATTAAGATATAACATTTTAAAACACCTTCATTATAATTCTCTGTGTGTTTACCATATGTATGTGTGTGAAATTAATTTTAATTTTGAAATTAAAATTAATTAATTTAATTTCAAATTAATTTTGAAATGAGCAAGGTGAGCAACAGATATGGACAGACAACAAAAGAGAGCAACAGAGACACAAGGAGAGCTACAACTAAGAGAAAGATAACTGTCTGATAGTAGAGAAATAGTACACCTAAATTTAATTCAATTCATTGATTCACAGTAAAAGGAATGTTTGGATGATAATAGAGATGGTGCATTTCCATTAAATCCATTCATGTTTATTCATTCAATGAATTAATGCATGTTGACAGAGACATGCAGCAGAAGAGAGAAGCAGAGACAGACAACAGACAGCAGAGGTGAGCAACAGAGAGACAGACAAGGAGAAAGCCACAGAAACACTGGCACTGAGAGGGTTGAAAATGGGGAAGTTATACATTTGAAAAGTGGCCATTATCAGAATTTTTTTTATTACATGGGGAAAATTGTTGTAATAGGCTGTGTTTGGAATTTGAACATTAATCTAAAAATAATCACCTGTACCAAATGTGATGAGTACCAGCTCATCCACTGCCACATTAGAAGAGAAAGTATGACTATAGTGGCCAAAAATGGTCGCATCACAACATTTGAAGGAAAATTTGAATGATATAGAGACAGTACACTTAAATTTAATTCAATTAATTAATTCATGTTAAAAGAAGGTTTGGATGGTAGTACACTTAAATTTAATTAATTCATATTCATTCATGTCAGCAGAGGAGAGCAAAAGAGACGTATAGAGGAAAACAGAGAGACAACTGGAGAGAGAAAAGTCATGTAAAAGTGAAGGTGTAATCAATAAAAAGTATAAATTAAAACGTATGAAATGTGCTTGTGTATTTAGGGGGGCGGGTGGTAAAGACCACTTTTTAGAAAAAAAAAGATCCCCCCCTCCACAAGGCTGGCTACGGGCCTGTGTGAGGCACGTGCACTACCTGCTGCGCCACCATGCCGCCCCAATTAATAATCATAATACTATGATTTAGCTTCCCAATATATGTAAGTATAAACATGTAATTAGTTTTTAAATCTAACTTTATCTGTGTGAAAAAAACAAGACTTAATCACTTAATGATCCAAAAAAATAAAAACATACTTGTTCTATCAAAGTTATCAAATTGACAATGTTGTCCTTCAATATGAGAAAAAAACAAGTAAAATGACTAAATTACACACATACTCTTTGCCAACTTCCTGAAATGCAAAAAAATCCAAGTAAACAATGTCATAAAGGGAGATATAATAATGCTCGTAAAACTTCAACACTGTACGAAATACTGAACTTGCCAAATAGAGAATATTTAAGAATTTTTTAAATGACAAACCAACTTTTTTGTATTTTTGTACAAATATTTTGGTGTCTTGATAATCTACTAACCAAGAAAATAAGAAAAAAAAATCCAACCCAGTCCTTTGTTCTAAGTTCATCCATGTCTGAAAACGTGAAATAAATCAAGAGTTTGAAATTTACACAATTTTAAAGGGAGTATCTGCATTTTATACATACTTATATTGTCAAAGGGTTATCAGTATATTCTTAAGCTTCATCACAAACTTATAAATCGGAAGAGTCTGTTATGTGATCAATGGTTCAGCCACTGTTTACATGGAATAGTGGCTCCCTCTACTGGCCTCACTGCTTCAACATCAGTCCAGCAAATAACAGACTATTTGTGGAATTACTCCATTTCAGAGTTTTTTCTCAATAAATTGAGCACAATATATTCTAAGTCAACATCCTATAATGCCAAACAGCAAAACTGAAAATGCAAATACATTTTCAATGCCTACATCCAGCATTATAAAAGTTCCTTAAAAAGAATGCATGGCATTTCAATGGACAGATAACAGGCATAAAGACAAATAATAAGATAACCTGGGAGAGCAGAAAACATGAAGAACTTTGATTTGGACACTAAAACACACACCCTTACCTGGACATGAGCTCCATGGGAATCTTCCGCATGACTGTGAAAGAGTTCAGTGATAAAGCAAGAAGGGCTTCTTATGAACTTAGACAAAATATCTGATTTGTCATTCTAATGGTTCAGACATTTTCAGTTGGTATTAGAACCAGTTAATCTGTATGGCAGTGAAGTCTGGGGACCAAAATTAAATCAGGACTTTGACAAATGGGAAAAAAATTGAATCATTTCACACCAAGTTCTGTAAGACTCTCTTACATGTACAAAGAAAGACCTCAAACAAAGAGTAGAACTCGGTCAATACTCCCCCAGTCCTGCGATCACATCACCCCGAGCTGCTGAGAGCTGAAGCCAAAGAAAAGTCCCCTCAACCTGCTGGTCCAAAGGCTTCTCCCAAATCACGGCCTGAAGAGCTCCAGGACCACAGAAACCACTCGATACAACCAAAACAGACTTGGACCCCACTACCCCTCAAATTAGACCAGATCAAGTCAATAACCAACAGAAGAATTCATGTGAAATACTGGAAGAAACCTAATGTTATGTAAATGTTATCTGGCCCTGGACAGAGAATATGGACTGGCAGATTACCTGAGCTCTGTAAATGATCCTTCACTGAGAAAAGTCCTGACTAGGTGCAGAAACTTTGACCACAAGGTAGCTATCAAGACAGATCATCGCAGGAAGAGCTGGCTCCCAGAGGAGGACAGACTGTGACACCTACAGGTACAGAGCTCTACTTCCTCACATCCTGCCCTAATTATTAGGCTGTGAAAGAGCAATACACCCCCCTCATACCTAAAAACACACCCAGAGTTTAAAAAAAGCAAAAAAACAATATTGAGAAAATCCCATATTTACTATGAGAAATGCAAAACTAAAATTATTGTAGCTGAATATATAAAAGTGTGTGAGTACCTGAGGACAGCCAATGGAACTTGAACACACAACCACAGCCCACACATTTCTTTACATTTTTATATCTAATATTTTTTTAATATGTATCTCAATTTTAGTTCAACCTTTAACATCACAAATCTACTAATGTTCAATCATTATAATAACATATTTTCCTTTTATTGTATATATCTCATTTTATTTAGGTTTTCCTTTGTAATGAAATGTTATAATGCAATAATGCTCCACTTCCATGCCATTAAAGCTATCTGAACTTTAAATTTTAAGTTTTGGATAGGCAGACAAATATTTAATTCATTTTTACCATTTTGTCATTTATTTCGAATATGAAGTTAAAATAAAGTCACTGTCAAAGACAGAGGAAAAAACAAAACAGGACAATATCTAGTCAACATATTCGAAAAGAAGTGGGGGAAAGTAAAAAAAATGTATTAATTCCCCTATGACAAACAATTATTACAAACCAATGCAGATGTTACACACATACTCATAAACAACTGTATCCATGTCGACTAATTTATTGCTTGGACATTGCAAACAAGATATTTCCACCAACAATACTATTTATAATTCCACATACATAAAGATAATTACATATATTTTCATATTGAACATATTCAATAGAAGAGAGATATATAGAATTCTGATACTATCCTTATTTTATAGCAATAACCATATCATATTATTATACTAACTAGTTATGTTCACCCCTCAGACTGTAACCCCCTTCACGCTTGCAAAACAGACTTTGAATGTTTTCTGGTAATTGATTGTTTCCTGCCTTGTGCATTATTAGTGCTGTTTGGTAAGAAACAATGTCGAGGAATTTTAATAATCTTGACTGTAGAAATAATTTATGAGTGTGTTCCCTATAACCAACCTTATGTATGGTTTTTATTGCTTTCTTTTGTAAAGTGATTAGTGACTGTAGTGTAGTTTTGTAGTTGTTTCCCCAAACCTCAGCACAGTACAGAAGTTATGGCAGGACTAGAGAACAGCAGAGAGTGTGAAGTGACTTGTAATCTAGGACATGTTTTACTTTCTTTATAACTGCAGTGCTTTTTGAAACCTCAGGCTGGACATGTTTAATATGTGATTTTCCAGCTAAGGTGCTTTCATGCACCCTTTCAGTCTTGATCCCATGTATGTCTATCTGGACCTGCATGTAAATAGGTAAATAGATAGATGAATGTACAGATGATAGGTAGATAGAGGAGGGAGACCTTAAACTCAATTCTGAGTGAGACAGGGAGCCAGTGAAGGGATTTCAGGATGGGGGTGATGTGATTGTATTTGCGCACCCTCATCAGGATCCTGGCAGCACTGTTTTGAATGTGTTGTAATCTCTGGAGACTTTTGCCAGGAATCCCGATGAGGAGTGCATTACAATAGTCTAGCCTGGAGGAGACAAAGGCGTGGACAAGCTTCTCTGCATCTTTGTAGGTGAGTGTTGGTCGAAGTTTGGCTATGTTCCTAAGGTGGTAGAATGATGTTTTGCAGAGGTATTTGATATGGGTGTCAAAAGAGAGTTGGTGGTCCATTTTAACACCAAGGTTGGTTACAGATGATGAGAGTGGAATGTGTTGTCCAGAAAAGGTGATGTTGGTGATGGTGGAGGATTGAAGCTGATGTGGTGTGCCAACTAGAATGGCTTCTGTTTTGGAACTGTTTAACTGTAAAAAATTGAGCTTCATCCACGCCTCTATCTCCTCCAGGCAAGTGGTCAGTATGGATGTTGGTAGGGGTGCAGTGGAAATGGGGGTGGTTCTGAGATAAAGCTGTGTGTCATCAGCATAACAATGGTAGGAGATACCATGTTTGCTGATGACACTTCCCAGGGGTAGCAGGTAGAGAGTGAAAAGTGTGGGGCCCAGCACCGAACCCTGAGGGACACCACATGTGACTTGGTGGGTGTGGGATTTTGCTTTGTCCAGAGCTACATATTCTGTTCTATTTGATAAATAAGATGTGAACCAGTTTAGTGCGGTATCTGAGAGTCCAATGGTGTGTTTCAAGCGGTGCAGGAGGATGTTATGGTCAACAGTATCAAATGCAGCTGTTAAGTCCAGGAGGATGAGTAGGGATGGGGATCCAGTGTCTGCTGACATGCGGAGGTCATTGGTTACCCTGACCAAAGCTGTTTTTGAGGTGATCCTGAAGTTGAACTGTAGTTGGAGAGGACATCTGGATCCAGGGTGGGGTTTTTCAGCAGTGGTCTGATGACAGCAGTTAGATAGATAGATAGATAGATAGATAGATAGATAGATAGATAGATAGATAGATAGACAGACAGACAGACAGATGGACAGATAGATAAATAGACAGACAGACTGACAGATAGAAAGAATAATATATAGATAGAAAGACAGACAGACAGACAGATAGATAGCTAGACAGATAGATGATTAGATAGATAGATAGATAGATAGATAGATAGATAGATAGATAGAAAGAATGATAGATCGACAGACAGACAGAAAGATAGATAGATAGATAGATAGATAGATAGATAGCCAGTAATTGTGATTATGTCCTTGTAATTGTTCCTTTATTTCACTTTTTTTCAAACCTGAGCCGACTAAACTTCTGTAGTTCATCATTTAATAACTTTAGCTATGGTCTTAAATGTCCAAATACAACCATGGGCTTAAATGTCCAAATACAACCATTCTGAAACACTTTGCCATCTACACACCCCAGCAGCTGTAGTTCTGTTGTAGGTTTCACTCACAGGCAGAGCTGATACTGTACCTCTCTGTGGTAAAACTGTAATTTCAGAGCCACATGGAAAGTTTAAATACCAACGTCAGAGTTTCTCCTCCTCGTGCCACATCGGACCAATCAGAGCGCAGACAGAGTGCTCTGGCCACGCCCTTCTTCTGCAGTGAAACCTTTGACTGCTGCCTCGGTTGAATTTTAATGCCGAAAGTGTCCCACGGTTCTCCGGTCCGCCGCTGAAATGGCTGCTGCGGCCACAGAAGAAACACCAGAGCTCACTGCCGAGAAGGAGGCACCACCAGCAGAGACGACCGAGGACAATGTCGAGGAGAAGGAGAAGGGTCTCGCCGAGCCGGAAGCAGAGGAGCAAGGCTGCGGTGCAGAACCGAAAATGGAAGAGGTGGACGCGGAGGCCGAGAAGGAGAAGCCCGCTACAGCTGCAGACAAGGCCACGAGCGAGGCGGCTGTGACGGACGGCGGGGCGGCGGTAACGGCCGAGTCGGTGCCGCCAGCTGCTGCGGAGGAACCGGAGAAAGAGCCGGAGCAGAAGCCAGAGCCCCAGGAGGAGAGCTCAGGAGACGGTAGCACCGAACCAGCTAACGAGAGCACAATAAAAGAAGCGAAGGAGGAACCGGGGGAGGACAGCCGGTGTTCGGGGATAGACGGTGAGAAAGGCAAGACAGTCTGTGAGGATGTGGAGAAGCCCACCGGGGCCGGAGACGGCGAGCTGGCCGACAAGAGGCGGCCGAGCGTGGAGATCTCCTCCTCGGATGGAGAGCCGCTGAGCCGAATGGACTCTGAGGACAGGTTTGTGTGAACATTTCAGGTCATAACGCATGATGGATGCCAACAGGTCAGGGACTGTAACTGAGGAGTGTTCCTCTATAAACCAGCTTCAGACCAACATCAGTGAGTCAGGGTGCACAATATTGATTTGTTGCCGTAGTTCTGATATTTCCAAATTCATTATCACTGTTACCTACAGAGAGATTTTGTGTTAAGAGCACAGAGTCTCCAGGAAAATAAAACTCACATGTCCCTTTCACGGTTTACAGTCCATATGTGTTAGAAACAGATGTGAAGCAAGAAAAACACATTTTAATCCTTAAATGTTTGATACCTTCCATCCATCCATTATATATATATCAATCAATCAATCAGTCTTACTTTACTTGTCAAGCACCAGTTCATGACAAGTGTTATCTCAAGGAACTTTACAACAGAGCAGGCTGAAGCCATACTCTTCATTTTATAGATACACATATTTATGCATATATATAAATTTTAGATTAGATTAGATTGGATTAGATATAACTTTATTTATGCCTTTGGGAGACTCCCTCAGGAAATTGAGATTCCAGTAGCACGAATTATAACAGATAAGAATATATATATATAAAAAAGTGATAGATTTAGACAGAAATATAAATAAATATAAATAATGTAGAAAAATTGAAATATGGCTACTGGCTGGCTACTGCTCCTTCCCATCGTCAGTCTTCCTGTTACTCCTCCTTCCCTCTGGTGAGGAGTTATACAGTCTAATGTATATTTTGATATATTTATATTGGTATATACACAAACATAGAAGCAGAGACAAAGGGACTAAAAATTAGAATTCATGATAGCGACAAACCCATGGACACCAAGATCATAAATCTGTCCTCATCACATTTGTCTCTACTGAATGTAGATCCAATCAATCAATTTTTTATCTGTACAGTGTCATATTTGTTTTTGTCGAATATGAATTTATTAAAGGTAATCCCCTTGAGATGTGGCATCTCATGTTCAAGAGGGTCCTCATGTCTGTGTGGTTGTTCAAATAGTTACTATGGATGAAAAATCAGCACAACCATGGAAATTGCCTATGGGCAATTTAGAGTCACCAATCAACCTGAGCGTGTTTTTGGTCTGTGGGAGGAAGCTGGAGAGTACCCACGCATGCACGGGGAGAACATGCAAACATGCAAACATGCAAAGGCCCGGGTCGACAGGGATCAACCCAGCAACCTTCTTGCTGTGAAGCACACCCACTAGCCACTGTGCTGCCCAACTTAAAAGACAGGCCAAACCAATTTAATCCAAAGATGGACCTGGAATAATAATGGAAATTAAATGGAGAACTAGTGTGATCGAATCAATCCAAACTAAAAGCCTGATTTAAAACTTTTTAGTAAGTTTATTGCCTTTCAAATCTCACAACTCCTTTAAAGTTTTGGTATTTGATGAAGAGGAACTAAAAGTGTTTTTTTCGTTTTTAAGAAAATATATACATTATATATACATTTATATAATATACATTAAACAAGCTATATACATTAAATTTAATTCCTTTTAATTTTGTCAGCAAATTAAGGAAAAAAAAACAAACTTACATTAGTTTGATTTTTTTGTTAAGAGTGAATAGCTTTTTATTTCAGCTGATATTTGACGTACTGATTTAGGCCACAGATATTTCTAAACTTATTTTAGATGATACTAGCTCCAATAAACCCATAAGTAATCCTAACCATGCCATGTAGAATTCACCTGAGGTGGGGTCCACAGTTTGGCAAAATTTCTGAATGGTATGGAGCTAAATTAACTTGAATTAAAGTCATTATAAACAAAGGGTTCTTGATGGTTACTTTATGGTAAGCTTTTGCCTTGGAATCTCTGTTTCTATAATCAATCAATCAATCAAACTTTATTTGTGTTGCACTTTTCATACAAAGTCTCATAGCACAAAGTGCTTTACATAACAAGAAAAGAAATAAAATGAAATAAATAAAAAGTAGAGAAGACAGTTGTAAAAGTTTGTCCTTTTTTGGAATATTCATTTTTTATTGATTTGAACAGAACGTAACAAAACATAACAAAGACGCACGCACAAAATAATATTTACCAACTGGCAGCCATTTTTATGTAGACAAGGTCAGAGTAAAGAATCCATCCATATTTAGAGGCAACAGGACCTCTTGGAGACACCAATAAAATATTATGATTTATTATCCAATGTAATATAGCCAAGAGAAATTTGAAAGAAGTAACAATAGTAATAATAACATGAAAAATATTTAATGTAAATAATTCTTGAATTAGCAGTATAGCTGACAGAAATAGACAAATTAAAAATTATATAATAATAAAAAAAGTAAGTGAAGACATTACATAAATAAGCGAATTTGAGGGAATTAAAGGAAAATGACTATAAGATAAGTAAATAAGATAAAATAAATGGGTAACTACTAAAGTTTAATTGTAACAACAAGGATTTGCTTTTCTCTATGTTTTGCAGTTTTAAATGAGAAATGACAGGAGACCATAAAAAAGTGCATTTTTTACATGGAGCTTATCTGTTATTATTTCATCAAGTATACATTCCTCAGTCTTCATGCCACTGGGGAAGAGTGGGAGGAAGCAGCTTAAACCAAGAGGTTGTCACCATTTTCTTTGCTATCAGTGTGAGAACATGTGACAACTCTGTTATAATGTAGTTTTTACCAGTGAGAGAACATTTGAAAGCTCTGCTATATTGTTGTATTTCTCCCTTTAATTACCAAAAAACACCAATAAGAGAACATTTTACAGCTCCACTATAACGTTGTATTTCTCCTTTTAATTACAAGAAAAGGCAAAGTACTTTACACTTTCTTAATTGCTCGAATATATTTGCAAATGTTTTATTACCAAAATATTGCCAGTGTATTTGTGCAGCCTAAACAGGGATCTCACACTTTTGGCTTTTGGCAGCTTTTGGTTAAAAAAATATTTCTGGCTCTGCAGCTGATTAAAAGATTGAACTCTTTTAATAATGTTAGCAATAAACACACACACGCACACACACTTATTTTGTCGTACTTAAACATAAAAAACACAAACTTCAAAAACCCGCTAGAGCTCACAAATAGAAGAACGTGGCACCAGTAGTATGTAAAACCAGACTATAATTGTTTTGGCATGAGTGATGAAGCTGGTATGCATGGAAAATGAGTTATAGCCCTGAGGCTCTCAGCTGCAGTGCCTACTCAGTGTGTCTGCACCTGTTCTTCATGGCAGTGCAGAGCCTCGAGGATACACTCTGGATCAGCACCCATGGTTTTAACAGAGGGACTGTGTTCTTTCTCCCACCACTCTCTCTTTCTCAGCATTAGCAGCACCCTGATGGAGATGGAGAGCACAGTATCCAGTGGGCGCTCCACCCCTGCTATGATGAATGGGCAGAGCATTGCCAACTCCTCAGGGCCTAAAACAATGGCGTACCCCTGCTGCTGGGACCTCTGTCCACAGTGCTTCAACTCCAGTCCTGACCTGGCAGAGCACATCAGGGGTATTCATGTGGATGGGCAGAGAGGAGGGGTCAGTAGACTTTAAACTTTCATACAAGCTCTATGTTGGTCCCATGAAGTCTGTCTAGCAATCTTAAAGACTTTAGTATGTTGTATATTTGACCATGTATGCTTTCCCAGTATGGATTTGAAAGGTTTAGAGCAACTGAACTACATGTGGTCATCTGTTTTTTTTTTTTTTTTTAATATCACAAATTTCTGGCACAGTATTTATTTAAAGGGATACGCCAACATTTTCTTTGTTTTTGTATCTTGCCTCACTCCTGAGTCTATGACAAGCAGTTAGACACCATTCTTCCGTCTGTGTGTGCAGTAACAAGAAAGAAATGCAAAACTCGCCCACCGCTAGTTAGCTTAGCTCAAACACTGAGAGTCAGTGGGAAGTGTTAGCCTGCCACTGCCTACAGTCATCAGTTCGTTTGGGAGACATTCTTACATTTGCAGTCAATTGTCATTTAAGAATGGCCCGCAACGGACGACTCACTCACAACTGTGAATTGGCTCTCATCGTTCACTTAAAAGAGCTGTTGAAAAGACTCGACCCTTTTGCGAACGTTACATCTCTAGCGCGAACCACTGCGGAAGTAGGTCAACAAAACAATACCTTTGTTTACGAGTAGTAGAAAGTAACACAATGATTGTAGAAGATAACGTAACATAACAGGGTTAAACAAAAACAAGTCACAACAAGCGCACAGCACCATTTAGAGCTGCTGAAGAGTTTATCCGATGACTGTAGGCAGAGGCAGGCTAGCTATACTCGTTAACTCCTCGTGTTTGAGCTAAGCTAACCAGCGGTGGGTGAGCTCTGCCCATCCCTTTCTTGTTACTGGACACACAGTCGAAAGAATGGTGTCTATCTGCTTTTCATGCACTCAGGAGTGAGGCAAGACACACACAAAAAAGTTGGCGTAAAGCTTTAAGACAGTGTTTTTCAACCTTGGGACCCCACATGGGGTTGCTTGAAATGTCTAGTAATTGATAAAAAAAAAAAGATACGCTACTGATAAAAACATTTTTTTAACTAATTATTATTCTTTTTAAAATGAGAACACCACACACAATCTTAAAACAACTGTATTCTATACTTTCACTTTTTCAAATATAAATGTAGTTCAAATAAAATGCAGCATTTAAGAATTTTTGAGCTGGCGCAACTTGATTAAAGGCCGCGATCACGTGACTTTACAGTTACTGGTGCTTCAGTTCCCTCGCTTCAACTTAACACACAAACTTGCAGTCAGTAGGAAAAAAACAGCATAACAAACCTCCATGGTTTGTACAGTATAGCAAACATGATGAAAAGCTAATTCTAGAAAAAAAATGTCTCTGGGGTCCCCAGAAATTTGTGATGCCAAAATGGGGTCAACGACCAAAAAAGGTTGGGAACCACTGCTTTCAGCCATTGTAATGTCTCCTCTATAATGTGGGTGTCTCAAAGGTCTAAACGGGGGACCAAGTCATTCTGCATTAGAACTTTTATATTTGAATGCTGAAGCAGCAGATTCAGGAGCAGGGATGAGGGAAGTAGAGGCCCTTAGATTGCTACAGTTCTATCTAAAATCAGGCAAAATGAAAACCATCAGTGCCAGTAACACCTAAGCTTAAGTTTAGCCTGTTTTATTGGATATGTAGATGCAGTACACAAGTAGGTGTGATGGGCCTTTGCTAAAAAAAAATCAATTTATAGATATATCGTCACATACTCCTTGCCAGTATGTGTATTGATACAGATTTTACAGAGCCGTTGCAGCTCCAAATGCTGTGACAGCAGTTGTAAAATACATCTTGAGTAATATCACCCACGGTTTTAGAGGCCTAGCAACATGATGCACGGCACGTTTTGAATTTCAAATAACTTCTAAGATTTCTGTAGACCTGAAATGTAAGTGTTTAAAGTTGCAGGATACTTTGAACTTTGTCCTTGCTGCCTCTGTTTTGCAAAAAAAAGGAGAAAAAATGACAGGAATTGTGTGAAAGGTCATAAAAATTGTGTCTTGGCCTCTGTATCACGATACTTGAGGTGTGATCACTTTTTGATGCATTTATGGTTGCCTTTATGTCATCTGTGATAAGTGCTGTAGAGTGATCTGACTCAGGTTATAGCTCTTCATCTTTGCCCTCACATCGAGCTGTAATAGAGGTCTTTAACCCAACCAAAGAAATCAAAAACATCAGATCATCTTGTAAGAAAGAGCCTAACTTGATCATATTGTAGATTTTTGAGTTCAAGCTCCTTTTTCCTGTAATAACTTCAGTAAAACTTCTGAGGACATGAACCCAATGCTCAAATTAATTCTACCACAGTTGCATTTCCTTGCTTTGTTGTTCACTCTTCTTAAATTAATACAGAATTGCACTACAGTTAGTTTATTTACAAAACATTTATTAACTTTTTTTAGATTGTTGCTTTTTTTGACAAACACACAGTGAAACTGCTCGGTGGGTGACAAACTGGAGCAACGTTTCCCAAAACCAGGCTTGTGAATCTTGCTTTTTAAAAAGAACAAAGAAAATTTGGATGAATTTATTGGTATATTTGATGAATTATTGTAAAAATATATCAGCTAAATGTGACTGATGTCAACTAAAATCAGTAATGTGTAAAACATTGTGGATTTTTTTTACTGGTTCATTTAAAAACAGTTATCCTATAATCGATTTATAGTGTTTGTAATGATTGCTTATTTGCAACACCCAACCCTAGATGTGCTTTTGTGTGGAAAAAAGAGAACTTTGCGTGAATGCAATAATGTGCCCACATGTGAAGACATGATGTGCATGGCCAGGCAACTTTATATGCTTTAGCCACCTCAGCCTTTAGCACTGCTGTTATTGGGGTGTCATGCTGAAAAGTTTGTGAACTAGGGTGGTAGTTGGCCACTGTGAACAAACGAGAGAGAACAAGAAAACTAACTTGTTGATCATCTGTTGTAATGCACCTTAATTTACCAAAGAACTGTAACGGCAGTGCAGGTTGTGGTCTCTGTAAACAGAGTCTATATAAAGCTCCTGCGTTCTTTGAGTGCACATTGATATTTGAGCATCTGCTTGTTCTAATCCATTCATACAGACCACATCTGTGAGAACTCTGTGTTTGCTCTCTGAGGGACAAATTGATTGTTCTTCACCTAGCATAAGGTTCTATAATCCCCCATGTATCAACATTCCAGAAAAATTAATTAAATGAATGAATATGAGTATAATATCATAATAAAGAGGCCGATCACACAGAGACGTGTCACTTTAAAAGCGTCGCCAGTGGAACAGTTGTTTTCCGATGTGACAGTGTGACTACCAGTTGTCTTTCTCTGCTGCTGTTGAAATATTTTCAACTTTTCAGCAGAAGACGTGGAGTCACAGCATATGTTTATGTCACTTTCAGCCGAAGCAGACACAAAATGAGATGAAAACAGGCAAATAGACATGTCTGGCTGGTTCCTGTTGTGCTTGTGAGCCAGCTGAAAGTTTTTTGGTAATATTGTGAATCGTTCTGACTGAGAATGAAGGAGTAAGAAAAGAGTCCTTTACTCAAACAGCTGAATAACAATCAACTATTGCTGCCAGATTTTTCAATAAGCAACAAGGTCAATAAAAACAAGCCCACACAAGCAACCTCCTGCTATTTTTTTCCTAATGTGAAATATTATTATTTTTTGAAAGAGAAATCTACATGAAGTGTGTTTTAATTTTCATCTACATTACATTAAAATTTGACAGTGACATTTTTTTAATTTGGCTTTTAATTTACTTATTCAACATCCTTTTGTTTGGAGGTGGAACATCCTTTTCTTTAAACAAAAGTGAAGGGAGAGAATTCTGTTATTTGTAGCTCTGTTATCACTTAACAGTCTGCCCTAACCTTTAGTTTTGTAACCAAACAGACATAGTCAGTCTTTTATCTAAGTTTTATGTTGATCCTCTACAGCTTTATCATGGTGAAAACAGTCATAGCTACATTAGAAATACATTTAATTCTAGCTAAGAGAAGCTCAAAGTTGCTTATAATAAGCAGACCTGGCAACTATGCAGTCAACTTAAAGCACACTGTGTGTCTAAGCAAAACTGAAACTATTTAGTTTGTTCAAGCTCATTTTTACTTGTTTTTTTTGGCTGCATTAGCATTGACGCAGCTCCTTTCTACAAGCTCTCCCTGTGGTTTTTTCCCCGAGGACGTTTTTGGTGCATCTGTGCCTTGAGTGACGTGTCTCTGGTTGATCAGCCCCAGAGAAATACTTCTCCCAGCAACGACTGATAATTACCTCCAGCTTTATGCAGTCAAAAACAATACAGAAATAAATCTTTGCACAACAAATAACACGTAGAAAACACATTGACTTTTCCACAAAACACATGAATCCAACATCTGTACACCTCATTCAGTAAATCCTCCATCCTTCAAAGAGTTAAAGCAAGTCTGGAAACACACACGTATAACTAGGGAGCCTGTTTTTGTTTTTCTTGGCTACCCTATGATTTCACTGTGACAGACTTTACTGCTTCTTTTGTTGTTTCTTTTGTCAGTTTCCTCCATGACTTTTCCTCCCCTCACGTCTGTTTGTCTTCATCCCTCAGGTTTTTGTGTGTCTTTGGAAGGGCTGTAAAGTGTACAACACACCATCCACCAGTCAGAGCTGGCTGCAGAGACACATGTTGACCCACAGTGGAGATAAACCCTTCAAGGTAAAGAGAAGATACTCAAATACATAATACTCCTGCTGCAGGCAGCACATACTATGATGATGATGGAACTTTTGTGTCTGATGTTGTCCATGATTGAAGTTTTTGTTTTAAGATCAGCAGTGGCCTAATTCATCATCTCATCCAGGTGTTTCAAGTAGTGTTGATTTTAGTAGTGTAGCAGCCATTTGGCTTTGTCAACTCCAAAACAACAGAAAATCTCAAAACTCAAAACGGCCACTGTGGCACAGGGAGAGTGGATCTTACGCAGGATCAAAAAATATCAATGTCCAAGCCACAAGATACTGTTTCCTTTGGTTTATTAATGATTGCAAACAAATTGGCGTCCTCGTGCACTCATGTCTTCCTGTCTTCCTTACTTGCTGGTAAAAAAACATTCTTCTTCCCCGGTGCCCGCCTATCCTGTCTTACCTGCCCCTCTATGTCCATGTCACCCAGTGCCCAGCAACCAAACCCATCAAAATAAAAGCCTACATATATGCCCAAATATTCTAAATAATAACTGGAATAATAAACATAATTCTCCACTCATATTTAAACAAGATAACAACTAGGCTAAGTAAATAACTACATTTAAATTAGGCAATATCCTGTGAATAGCTCCAACAAGTAGACTTGTGAATTCAGCCTTAGTAACAAGATCAAAATGTGGATTAATGCAGATCACATTTTAGTCATTTTACCCTCCAATGGTTGCCAGCTGAAATTCCAAAATATTTAAAGGGACAGTTCATTATTTTTGAAGTTTGTCTTATCAAGTCCTTGATGGTAGTCACCTGTAAGGTACACTGCTGTTAATGGGTACAGTTATTTTGTTTAATGTCGTGAGTTTAATACTAAGACAAGGATCTATGCTGGGTAGAATGTATGATTAGGTGAAATATTTCAGAGCACTTTATCAGGATGGTTTGTGGGTGTAGGCTTGCAGGTAAAAGGTAAAGCCTGATATTGGTAAGCCTGTGCATGGACAGTAAAAGGAAGGTCATCGTCACTTATCACTCATATTGAGGTAAAATAAAGAGCTCAAAAGTTTTTCACCCAATCATACATTCGATCCAACGCAGTTTAATGGCTCATTTTTAATAACTGTACCTATCAACAATAGTGTACCTATCTGGTGGTCTCAGCTTGATCTCCTCAAAGGTGCAGAGCAGCTGGGAGCCCTTTAAGACACTTCACTGGCTGTTGTACAGTACCTGATTCAACTAGGGTTGTCAAAAGTGTCGATACTTTGAAAAGTATTGATATTCAAACGCTGTATCCAGATACAGTGTTTGCCATGGTATCGATACTACGTCAGACGTGTTTGCATATTTTTGCTACTGTTAATTTTAGATTTTTAAATTATCTACACTAAGTTCAGAAGAAAAATGTCTGAGAAAACCTTGTAATATTGTCAAATTGTGTTATATTTGGGTTATTTATTTTGCATTTATTTGCAATAAGTTAAAACAATGTGAGTGTCTTGTTTTTTATTGTTTTTTTTTTCATTTTCTGATTATTTAGCTAGCATCTGTGGTTTCATGTAGAGATTGGAAAAAGTGTTTTTGAGATTTTCATGTTGATAAAAACATTTTTATGCCTCTTTAAGTATTTGTCATCTTAGCAGTATCGAAAATGGTATCAAGTATCGCATATTTTTCTGGATATCGATATTGAGTTTGAAATTTTAGTATCATGACAACACTAGACCCAACCCAACTTAAAAGTGCTGAACTATCCCCTTTACAGTTATTAGTTTCTGTCAAAATGTTTTCTCTTCTTTTATCCAACTTTATCAGCAAGATTGTAAAATAAATGGAATTGCCTGGATCGATCATAAGCCAATAAAAATCATCTGATATTTATAGAAGTGCATGATCAGCTGATCAGACTTCACACCCACAGTCACTGATCTGATCACCTGTGGTCAATATGCCATGTTGCACCCTGCTGGTGCTGCTGCCTCTGCTGCTCTGTGTTTTTTGTCCTTTTAGTCAGAAATATTAAGTAAGTGTTTGAATCTGTGTCAAAATCTGCACTGAGATGGGCAGGATAAAAGCTATTCAACTTGCTGAAAGAGCTACACTTCTGCTTGCTGGGCACTTTATGATGTTTAGACTGGACCTCAGACACATCAGTGTGTTTTTGTTAGCTTGAAAAATGACTGTTTGGTGAAGATTAGTACATTGTCGGTTTTGGGTGCAAACCTGCTATCTCCAAAATTGCTACTTCTCAGAAAACGTAGTCAGGGCACGTTTAAAAAAACATGTTTTTGGTTTCAAGTATCCAATGTTAACAAACCTTGTCACCATATGGCAATAAATGTTTCTGCTTTGTTGAACTTTTCTTCAGTGTGTGGTTGGAGGCTGCAACGCCAGCTTTGCCTCCCAGGGAGGGTTAGCTCGCCATGTCCCAAGCCACTTCAGCCAGCAGAACTCCTCCAAAATGTCCAGCCAGGCCAAACTCAAGGAGGAGTCTCCCTCTAAAGCCGGACTCAACAAGAGGAAGAAGCTCAAGAACAAACGCAGGTGCTCCCTACGTACGTACCAAACACACACTTTTGGAAAAAAAGTTTCTCAATCTGCTTCCTGTAGTTTTCACTTGTGGTCTGGATTGTGGTGAACACATCATTGAGTTGCTGCTGAGTGTGATGAGCTGGAACAGATTTTAAATACACACTTCTTATTGAAGGAGACGCTAAAACCACACACAAACACACGCAAACAAACACTAACGCACACAAACACATGACACTAAACCTGTGGCAGCCACACAGATGCAAGACTCTACACTCCAGTGAACACAAATCTTTGTTCTTTTGAAGTCTTTTTTTTTTAATCTCAGATCGACATCTGCCTCATGGGGTTATTTCACCATTTATTTCAGGTTTTGTCTCAGACTGACTACATCATGCAAAACTTGATGCTTTATCTGCTTGTTGTCCTCGTCTTTGGTTAGGTTTGACATTCCCTGAAGAATAAATGTGAAATTAGAAAAAAAAAATCACCATCCAAAATGTCTTACATTACACCGTGTCCTAATTGAGCGCATCATGCAGCATTGTATACCTGCTGTCTACACTGCATCCATTAAAAATGTAATTCCATGCCGTGTTTCCCCTTGTAAACGATACATTAAGTGCTTTTACTGTACAGCTAGAGCAACAGATGAGAAGTGTTTCTTACTGATGAGGGATGGTCTCAACACAGCTAAACAAAGTTTCTCTCGTGGTGTTGAAAGTGAAAGGAAATCTTTTCACTCACCAAACACATGAATGCCTCTCTGTCTCCACATTGTTAAACATAAAAACAATCTCTGCTGAGTGAGAAAATCAAGAAAAAACTAAGAAAATCCCTCTTTCTTTGCTCCTCGTCCATGTTGACGCACACTGCTGAGGGAAAAATAGAGGCGGGGCTTTGAGGCAGAAAACGTTGTGACCCATTGTACCTCGTTGCAGGCAGTTAGGACTCTCACATATGATTAAATGAAATTAGCCTGATTTTGTCACAGATGCTCCCGTTGCGCGCAGTCAGGAAACAGTGTTACTCAGAAATATTGTGTTACAGTTTTCCAGTCTTGCAAAGCAGCTGGATCCTCCAGATTCTATGTCCTTCCTCAAGCAGATCCGTCCTGTTTTGTGGTCCTCGGCCTTTTTTGTACCACAACTTGTTACTCAGAACAAAATAAAGAGACATTCACAAGTGCTCGCACTGTTTTTTCCAGCTGGTTAAGTCAGCTGAAAGGCACCTGTTGACATGGTAGCGAAATAATTCCCTAAACCTTTTGATCCCAGGGGGAAAATCCCTTAAAAACGGTGTGCATGTGATGCTGACCGTGTGTTTTTTTTATCTACAGGTCATCAGTCCAAGCTGATCATGAGTTCCTATTGATCACTGGTAGTTGTTATCTCTGAATTAAATACTTCCACATCAGAAGGTTGAGCGCTTTTGTGTGTCTCGTCTGTCCTCTCGTTACAGGAGAGTCTAATATTTTTGTAACTACGTCCAAAGCACAAGTGGAAAAGTACATGAACACAATGTTTAACCACAAGTTCATCTCAAGTTGTACTTTTTCATTTATCATAGTGCTGACACAGTCAGAGGGCCTGTGTATGGTCTAGGACTGGGTATTGTGATGAACATTATGATTCGATTCAATTTTGATTCTTAAGGTTGCGATTTAATACAATATTGATTTAAATGTTTCGATATCAGTTCAGTAAGAAGTAGAAATATATAAATATTAGAGTACCTGTTGACAATTTTTAAATATTTATGTTCATGCCAACATGAACATATGGGGTACGTGGCCTCACATTTTTGAGCAATAAAAAATCAGAAAACAAAAATTTGCGCAATACGAATTTATTTGTGCATATGGAGTACAAAAGTGAAAAGCATTACAGTTCTCTAAAACACTGAAAAGTCCACAGCGCCCCCCACTGGCCAGGAGGTGAATCGATTCAGAGGACTTGCTGAATTGATATTGAAGTGGGGAGGGAAATATTGCAATGCATTGTTTCTGATTACCACAGTATGGTCTGTGCAGTCAAGCTACATAGACGGATATGTAAGGATCCACTCCTGATCCCTGTTATTCAGCAAAAGTTAATAAGATCAGTAATTTCTCTACAGCCCAATAACAAATGTTCTACAGCTCAGGCCCGTGGCCCTGGTGGTTGGAGACCTCTGATTCTTTTGTTACTAGTCAGACAATGACGTAGAGAAAGAGGAGGTAGCTACAATTTATTACCTGCAAATATTCTAGCATTATTCACTAAAAGGGAAGGGGTTATAATCTACGGGAAGTGAAACAATGTAACAGTTTGAGTGGGGAGTTGAAGGAATGTCTGAACATAAACCACTTTTAAAAAAAGGTGTAAAGAGAGGATTTTCAGTAGATATAGGAATGTGTTTGACGATCACAGGGTGTTTACTGTTTGTTGAATTATTTTGTTTTCTTCTTCTCTTTTTTTTACATGTCGTTTATGTATGAGTAGGGATATGTGTATGTCTGTATATATGTCTGTATTCATTGATGTATGTAAATTCATTATTGTATAGATTTATATTGTTAAGGAAGCCAAAGTATTTTATGGATAAGAGGTGGGATTAAATAAGTATTACTTCTTCCCATTTCTTTTCGGATATGTATAGAATTTTCATTTTCATATGTAATTTTTATTATGTATTGTTATGTTTTTCCACTATTATATTAATATTTTCCCATTTACTCTTTTTTTTTTTTTTTTTTTTACACGTCTCGAAATAAACTACTTCTACTACTACAACGACTACTACTACTACTACTACTACTACTACTACTACTGTAGGTGCAGTTTAGTTGTGCTGAAACCAGAAGTAATCGCAGGTCCCGAGCTGGACCATAATGAATGTCATGGTTCAGTCAGTCATCTTCCTTTTTGAAGCTTCTACCTTGTTTTGGTCAAATCCATGGTGTTTTTCTGTAGTTGGTCTCTGGTGTTATATTGAATGAATGAATGCTTTATTTTGATCATGGGTAGCCACCATAAATGAACACATGCATATACCCAAAACAAAAGTCAAGGTAAACCGCTGACGACATCCTGCAAGTGCAGCAGGTCCACATGCTCGAAAAGAAGTAGGAAGAAGTCTAAACTTATTTAATCCTTCACCTTTTGTTACCATGTCCTTCCGTAATGTTTTACTTTTTACATTTTATAATATTTACAGATTACACCACCTATTTAGGAGCCTATGTTCCTTACAATATAATGACTATACAATATTATAAGCTACTTTATACAATGACAAACTTAATATTTCACCTATACATAATACTCAATTTCAGATTCAGACAACTTTATTAATCCCCGAAGGGCTATTCTGTTCACATTTACCCTGCCTTATTGAACTATCCAAACAAATCAATTTCTGTATATTATATACATATAATCCACTCATGTCTCTTGCCTTACTGGAATTTGTCCATCTCCCCACCTACAGCGCGGCCTCATGACTTCTTCGATGCCCAAACCATGGATGCTATCCGGCACAGGGCCATCTGCCTCAACCTCGCCACCCACATAGAGAGTGTGGGCAACGGACACAGTGTTGTCTTCAACAGCACGGTGAGTTTGTCTGCAGCTCATCTGATTTTGTTTTGGTCTTTCAGTTCTTGCCTCTGGCAAACTGTTTCTATTTTTGACAACAGCTGAGCAGTATTTATATCTGTGTTTTTAGTGTTTATACCTGCTTTATTTTATCCATTGTTTTAATTGTTTTGAATTGATTTATGTCTGCGTTGTTTTGTCGATTTACATACAGCACTTTGTTTCGGCTGTGGTTGTTTTTAAAGTGCCTTTTAAATAAAGTTGAGTTGAGTTGAGCAGAGTCAGAGAAGGGTTAAGGGACGCAGCACTTCACTACAGTGGGGTCATTTAAAGGTGTAAACGATGCTCTACTTTGTGGATGCTCTGTGCAAAATGATGTCAGAAGAAAACAATGTGGTTGTTAAATCATCCATTGGCTGTGCATGTTAGAGGGTGTTCTCAAAACTCACCATTTTGATCTGATCAAAATAATCTTTCGTCCTTTGGTAAGTTTATGTAGCTGTCAGTCAAACCATAATGTGGACCAACACAGTACTACATCCAAAAAGGTGGGTCTGGCTTTGCTCTGGTGTGGGTCTTTGGCAGTAACAATGTAAACAAACTTTGATCTAACCTGCAGGAACCATAGCACTTTTTTCAGGCTTAAGCATACCACCATGAACCCTCTTTATTCATCGCTGAAAATCATTTGACAACAAAACCATACACAAGGGATCTTCTGAAACAGTGTTGACGAGCAGGTTCAGGAGGACTAATGTTTGCCTTTTTATGAACCGTCTGACCTACAACTGCACGTCATTTTTGTTTCTGTCGTTGTGCCTCATTTGCAACATTATCATCTAAATGGCCCTTAATTAATGTGATTGACTGAATGATCATCTGATTTCCTTATGGATATGTTTTTTAAAAGGTTCTGAACCCAACAAACACTTTCTGATGGACTAGAGAAATGCATCCAACTGTAATTTCTCCATTATAAAACGCACTTTTTTGCTTTTAAATAAGCTCTAATTTTTCAGGTGCGTATTATACACGAGTACAAGCAAAATTCTTAAAATATTGAGTCTCGCCAACATCGCAATTGCAACAATTCTGATACAGAAAGCCAAAATATTCTCTTTCTCTGCCAAACATTCCCACCAGTCTTGCGTAATTCTTATTAAACTGACTGTAAAACTGTTCTAATCAAATGATTTAGGTCTTAATTAGTTTAACTTTGTGTAATCATTGTTTAATTCTCAGTGTTACCACTCACTTGCAAACACAGAGCGCTGCCATCTTGTGAGCAAGGTGACGCAAAATAGGTGCGCTGTGGTCGAAAACATCGACATGTTGAAAGCTGCTCTCTGATTGGTTGGTACACTACGACTGAGCATGTTCAGGCAGAAATCAAGTAAATGCGCATAAATGAAGCAAAAGGTGTTTCCACATCCTTTTGAGAGAGAAAATCATGTACGGTATTTGTTGTGAAAAAACTGAAATATCATTGATTAAAACTTTGAATAAAGGTAAATTTTGAGTTGTCTGAGAGAGTAAGGTTTGGGGAAATTTTGGGTGCATGTTATATTCAAATACAGTGTTTTTCAGGCAAAAATCATGAAAATATGGGATGTGTGTTACAATCGAGAAATTACGGTTATGTAACTTTTGATCTGGCGAGTCAACTAAGTGGCATGGTGGTGCAGCAGGTAGTGCACGTGCCTCACAGCAAGAAGATCGCCGGTTAGGTCCCTGGGTTGGACAGGGACATGTTCTTCCTGTGCATGCGTGGGACTCCGCCTTCCTCCCACAGACCAAAAACATGCTCACAAGGTTGATTGTTGACTCCAAATTGCCCTTAGGTGTGAGTGTGAATGGTTGTCTGTCTGTCTGTCTGTGTGGCCTTGCGACCGGCTGGCAACCGGTTCAAGGTGTACTTTGCCTCTCGCCCAAAGACAGCTGGGATAGCCCGCACCCCCTCGCGCGCAACAGCAAAAGGGATAAGTGGTGTAGAAAGTGAGTGAATGAATAATAGTCAGCTTAGTAGTCTGGTAGTATGCTCTACCTACAAATGAAAGGTTGTGGGTTTGAGCTAGGGCTGGGCGATATGGCCTAAAAATAAAATCCCCAGGTTTTTTCCACAACATTCGATTTACGATTTTAATAGATTTTTTTCCCTTTCAAAAAAAAAAAAAAAACTCCTACTGACCCAAAAAATACATAAATACTGTTTTTCCTGTATGTTATCAAAATATATTCCCAAACCAAACAGGATTTCCCTCTTAAATTTAAAGTGTGTGTGGCAGGTTTGCCTACATAAACACTAAAGGCTGAGGTATTTTCACAGTTTATCAACATGAAACTCTCTGATCAATATTTAATCTCATTTAAAAATCAAATACAAGTCTATAAAAGTGTTTTTGCAAAGCCTGACAGGGCCTGTCATCACAAAGAACTGTAAATTTTTTCAAACATTGCAACAACTTGCAATCGGACAAAGCCAACAAAAAAGTACATAGATTTTTATTTTTTAAATCTTCTGCAGAAAATAATTCAAATTAATCGATTTAATGGATTTATTGCCTAGCCCTAGTTTGAGCCCCGCTCTACCTGTCCGGTGTCAGCATACCCTTGTGCAAGACACTTCTACCCAAGCTGCTCCTGGTGCTGTGTCGGTGGCATGATGGGCATGAAAAGGCACGGATGTTCCAACAAATGCTGATGTACAAATTAGTTAGTAAACCTCAACCTTCAGTGAGTGAATGTGAGAGTAAATGGGTAGATACCTGTGGTATAAGAGTGAATGACGTGACGCACGTTTTTTTATGTTCCCATGGTTTAGTTAAATTTAAAAAGGTTAAAATTTGAAAATAAACTCATAAATAACTTGAATATATTCTCTTTTTGAAGACCTAGTCTAAAATTTCTTGATTTGATCAATATTGAGAGAATATTCAAGGGATAATCGCAAAAATGTCTATGTGGTGTAACCTTAAAAACTTGGTACCAAATATTTCAACTTGTTCAAAAAATGTGAAATTCTCAATAAAACACATTATCAACTAGTTTGGCAGAATCCTACATTTGTCTTTAACAATAAATAAAATGAATAGAACAATATTGTTCTGAATATTATAACTAATTTGGGGAATTTTGTCTGTCAAGTCAGCTTTCTAAATTCTCAGCACAGTGTTACCAACATTCAAGGAGCCATTTTGTTCATTTGTGTAAGAAGATCATGTGACTGAAAATGATATCAGAAAGTAGGACCCCTGACTCATCTAACTGCTGCATGCCATAGTTAGTATGTCTTTTTGAAATCTTGATAAATAGGACATTTTTAGGGGGTGGTCAGGTGTGCTTAGGGTCACATATCATAAGGTATGACCGTAGAAAACTATTTTTAATTCATAATAACTGCAAAAATAAGTATTTAGTTTAAAAAATGTTTGAAATCTTCACATCAAAGCTATTTGCTTACATAGGTATCCATCTTAAATGCCTGTTAAATCTGAACTATTATTGAAATGTCAGATAGTGTAACAAGTTTCTCCATCTGATGTTGGCAAATATCAGATGTTTCTGATGCTGACTACAGATGTAATGTGAACTAACTCACTATGTGGAACCATTTTTAAGTGTTTAATGTCATATTTTCTAGAAAAAGGGCAATTTATCCACAGCTTTATTATCAAATCCCTAGAAGGTTAGGATAAAATAATTATTTTGCATGACTTTATAATTTTTGAAATGTTTAGCTTTAATATATATGAAATACATAATTATGGATATCTGAGGGAGCCATTGTCAAGTAAGATGAATCTGTCCCAACAAATGTCCCAGCCATAAAAGGTTCACTAGTGGAGGGAAATGTCATGTTTCTGTGCAAGACCTCTTATCTCCAAGTACTATGATCCAAGCCCAGCAGATTTCCGCAATGTATCAGAAGTTTGTTTGAAATTAAAAAAGAACACGAGTTCACATGATTTTCTTGAAGTTTGTTTTAAATTCATTAAAATATATGAGTACACATGATTTTTGTAAGTTTCTAAGAACACAAGCTCTCATGATTAATATATGTTTTAAATTAATTAATAAAAGAACATGAGTTCACATGATTATTGAAGTTTGTTTTTTAAATGAGTTCATAAAAGAAAAAAAGTTCACATGATTTTTTTGTTGCCTTGTTTGTTTCCTAAACAATTTCTTGAATTAATTAATAGAAAACAGCAAATTCTTGTTTTTTTTTTTTAATTATTATTCTAAAATAATGAAAGCACAAGTTCAGCTGACCCTTCTGACTGTCATGCTTGATTTTTGGTGCCAATTTCTTCTGTAAAAGCAATGTCTTCAGGTGGTGTAACCGTTTTGTGTCAGTTTCTGTAACCAGTATTTTTCATAAGAATATTTTCATTTACAGGAAAGTTCATGGGGAATAAGATGTAATCATCTGTTGCAATGTACTAACATATTTTTAACAGTTTATACATAATTTGTCACAAGTTATTTAGAAAACACCAAAGGGTTTTCAGTATTTGTCCTGCTCTATACTGCAAAAGTGCATCTAATTGTATTTTAAAATAATCCTAATAAAATGTATATTTAATTGATATACTAAAATTAAGTAACTATTTTTTAAAGAACACTTGCATACACTCTAAGTGGAAATAAATATTTAATATTTCCCTTTTTGTTGTGGTTACACAACTTGATATTTTCAGGGGCAATCTGTCTTTCCTTTTATAAAAAAAAAGGTTCATTGCTATTTGAAATTACATGAAACCAACAGGAATACAAAATATAGATCTATGCACACCTGATGCAAGCTTTTGAAACACTTAATTAAATTTTTTTTAAATTTCTCATAATGCAAACTCTTATTTGTCACTGACCCATAAAAGTGCTCCGAGTAGTCCAAGTAATTAGAAAAGCGCTGCGTAGCTGAAGTTCATTTACAATTTAAACTAATTTGATGCCATTAATTTATGAAATAATCTTTGAAACATAGATATGAGTAATATTGTGCCTTACAGACACTGATATCATTCTGATATTAAGCAGACAAACATATCATAAGTACTTAAATTAAACAGTACTGACAATATTTAAAGACCAGAGCTGCTACTTCTCTTTTTGAAATGTGCTCCGTCAAATGTTCTTTCTTGTTGTATTTCTGGTGGACAGCAGGGGGCATAAATGATCCAGGTTTTGAGAATCAGCCTTAGATCGCTACATTTTTTTTCTCAGTGCACTTGAAGTGAACCTTGAGAATCCCCTCAAGGCTTAATGTTGTTTTTCTTTGAATCGAGGCTTCCTGGGAAAGACAATTGGATTATTTGTGTATGTTGTTTGGTCTGGCTGAGTCCAGTGAAAAACACATTTCTAATGAACTAAAAAATGCCCGGGCACCTAAAATTTAAGGGTAGACATGAGCAAAATAATTTACTTTTTTGTCCTTCTGTTTCTATAGATTGGATGCATAATTGCTTATACAGGAAGCTTTGGTGTGAACTGTGGGAATGGCATTTTTAAAGCCTGTTTTTTGGTAATTTTCCACTGGGGGGCACCATCACCCCTGTCCAAAACCCTTTAACTTGAATGACTTGAAAAGGGCAGGTCATCGCCTGCTCCAGTACTCCCCCCTCTCTCACATACTGAACATTGATGAACACACACATTTTCACTTTTTTTTTTTTTTTTTACTTTGGGATGTCTCATCATTTCAGATCAAGGGTGGGGAACCAGGGGCAACATGCAGTCCCCAAGTCAGCTTCAAATATTATTATATCGTCAACATGAAGAAAAAAATTACAAAATTCGCCGTATAAAGCTTACAAATTAAAATATTTCCATTTTTATTTTTGATAATAGTCAATGATCACTCTCATTAGTTGGTTCCTTACAGGTTGCAGTGGTGGGTACTGTTAAACTCTTTTATACGCAGCAACCTAAGTATTTGTATAAGTTGGCCCAAACAAAAATAATCAGGTAATATTATGTTAATTGCAACAGAAAAACAGTCGAAATGGCATGGATTCTGTGTTTTGCTCTATAAACAAAGCATAAGTATTTCCAATTCAGTTTAATCCACTTTGTGTTGCATATTTTTAAACAATTAAGTTTACTTAAGAGCTGTACAAAAAATAACATACAAAAAACAATTTAAAAAAACCTGAAAAGCCCAGTAAAATGAAATGTAAAAGACTTTTAAAACTCAAAAACTGAGTCAAAATTTAAAGGAGCTAAGAAAATTATAACATGAGGACAGAGACAGAGACCACACAACACTCATGCTGCATTGAAAGCCAATGAATAATAATACATTTTCGGATGAGACTTGAACAGAGGCAGGGTGTGGGACATTCTGATTTCAGGAGGTAATTTGTTCCATAATTTAGGGGCCACAACAGAGAGGGCTCAATCCCCCTGTGTTTTTAGCCTGGCCTTAGGGACAACAGGAAGAACCTGCTTTATAAGAACAAACAATAAAACCTCAAAATTGATTCTAAATGAACTATTTTCATGTAAGAAAGTTATATTTGTGTCTTTTGTTGATCCACAAGTTGATACTTTTAAGACAAATTTAGAGTGTCCTTCAGTTTGTGGCTTTTTGTCCCTCTTGTGGTGAGAATGAAGTTATTGTGGCTTTCTTTGGAACAATGTTGATCATTACTTTTACTTCACTGATGGTGAACATATTTGCTGCATGCCCCTGAGGAAAGAAGACTTTCCTGCTCACATGTTTCTAACACTTAAAAATGCACTATACCATACAATCCACCCCCTCTCATATATAAATGATCCCTTTAATGTGCTATGCTATTGTTGCATGCAAACCCTAATTAACCTTGCAGAAATGTTCGGAGATCTGCTGCAGAGAAGAATCTACATCCTCTCCCCTGGGTGTAAAGTGAAAACATCTTCAGGGTTCATGCATGTAAAAGCACTCGCATACATACCTTACATTTGATGACACAAACATGCTCACACAAGTAGAAAGGTAGTTTATGTAAGTGTTGGTGATTATATGCATGAAAGTAGATATCATTATGTTTTCATACAAAGAGGAAAACATACGCTTGATGGCTAGATAAGAAAATAAAAAAAAACATAGAAGAGTTTTATACAAACAAATAATAAAACATTGACACAAAACAACGTCAGTGTACAGCACAAGCAAACTTGACAAGAACAACCCCAATGAAGTAAGAATAGAGGTTTCAAAAGAGTTTTAAAGAAGGGAAGAAGTGGGTGAAAACTGTCATCAATTAAAATAATTGGCAATTTAAGAATTATGCAAGTTGATTGCATTGATTACATGTGGCACAAAGGAAAATTTGTGCCTATTTGCACGTGCCATAGGTGCCTTATTTCTCCATCCAGACGGGAGAGAAAATGAATTCCTCAAACAGTGGTTGATCAGAGCTGGACAGGATTGACTGTGCCTTCTGTAAGACTCGTCTGTCAAAGATCTCTGAGAGGGAGAGCTGCTGCATGACGATTGTCTTACTGGCTTCTTGCACAATCTTGAACAGACGATTTTTGTTTCAACAGACGGGTTTCCAAAGAATGAAATTAGGCAAAAGGCTAAAACTGACTCAATTAAAGATCTATAGAATAAAACCATCTAGGCATTATCAGCATCAAAAGATTTTAGTCTGCGCAGAAAGTATAACCTTCGTAGGCCCTTTTTGCAAATTGTTGAGGTGTTGAGGTCATGTGTCAAACTTTTATCAATCACTGTCCCCAAGTACTTGTAGGAATCAACAATCTCCGCTGCTGTGCCCTTGAGGATTGGGTTGGATGAGCTAGTTGTGGTATCTTCCTAAAGTCAATGACCATGTCCTTAGTTTTTTGAATATTTAACTTGAGGAAATGGCTGTCACACCACTCCACAAAGTCAGCTGTAACTGGCCCATGATTAACCTCTTAATCCTGGAGTAAACTGACTTACGATAAAAAAGAAGACAAAAGAAAAAAACACTTGAAGACTCCATCTGCTCTGCTCACTCTTTGAACTGTAAAGGTGTGTGAACACCGAACGTGACTTTGGCAACCAAGATCGTCGCCTGTCCATAATTAGCTCATTTTGTCACTGTAGTGTCGCTTCACTCAGTGACATCATGCCCACTCGAGTTTCACATCGATCATGTAATAATATACAGGTCAAGGAAGGACAGGACCACAGAGAACTGCCATTTCTGTTGAATTTGGCGGAACTAATGTACTCACTAACTAATGTTCCCACACGGACGTGGATTGTCACTCTAATGTGAGCTGGAATAAAAACAGCTGTTGTGAACTGTCACCGGTGTCTGCTGTGTCTCCAGCACAACGTTAAGCAAGGCACAGCACAACTTCTTCACTGGCACTCCCGCTGACCTGCTTCTTCCCCCCTCCTTCTCTTTTTCCCTCATATGTTCTCCCCACAAACCCTCTCATCTTTACTGGCATACATCCACTGCAAAACAGACACACACACACACACACACCCACACACACAGACATCAGCACAACAATGATTGGCTGTCGCGGCACTGCCACACACAACGTCCCCTGAAAAGTCGAGATTTTCGACTTTGGCGACCAAGCGACACAACCTGGTCATGTGTCCAAAGCGACCAGGTTGCGCGACCAAATCGCCGAGGTTGCGTCCGACACATTGCGTTGGGTCTGGTTGCACCTGATCACAGAGTGGCTGCCGAGGACCTGCCAGTCAGTCTCATTCGGTGTGAACGCACCTTAACACAGCTGTATCACTGACAAGCGTTGTATGTTGCTTGAAGACCCTGCGTGTAGTTCGCCCCCTGATGGTGATATCAAACAGACTTTTTATCGCAGACGTAGTCGGGTAACTAGAAGATTTGGTGGTTTCATTTGCTTTGGGTCATGTGACTGACATTAAACATACCGTGATGTGACTATTGCACATGCACACATTGTAACCGCACCATTAAAACAAAATATTGTTCAGCCCTTATTATGATAGTGCAGCACTAACTGGGTTTGTGCACCTACTTATCATGCCACTGCCAGCTTGGACAGCAGCCACTACTGCCTAATTAGGAAGACATTTTCATGCTTCACTTTTGACACTATGAGCATACAAAGAGAATTCAAAACTGTGATCTTGTTATTTTTGTTTCAGGCAGCTAATTGCGAAGGTTTTGTTGCATGTGTTCATATTGCTGTCACAAGAAAAAACACATTTTTACTGAACATTTGGAAAAGATCTTTTATTTGACATCTGCTGTGCCGTCCTCACTACAGTATCAGCCTGCTCTTCTGTTCAGCTCCTATAAAACCTCAGCTGAACGCCAGCAGCCAAGAATTTTAAAAGAAAAGCTGAAAAAAAGATGCAGATAGAGCTTGGGAAGAGGTTAGGGGAGGTAACCGCATATTTGGACACAGACTGAGAAGGAGGAAGAGACAGCCAGGGGAGGGAGAGTAACAAATGGAGAGAAACGGAGACTATGAGAGAGAGGGCGAGGAAAGCCAGGTTAAGTGGAGGTCAGGGTTTTAGAATGGGAAGGAGATCTGACCAGTTGGGCATTCATCCCTCCCTCTCCCTTCTATCCTCTGGAGGATTGTGGTGGAGAAGGACCGCGGCGCTGCGTCAAACCGGGGGCCCCAGCGGACCCTCCCAGGCCCGCGGAGATGGAGCGTAGCCGTGGGGGGCTCTGTGGAGTTTGGCTGGTGGGCTTGCTGACACACCAGAGCTACTCAGGCATGTTTATGATGGGATATTTTTGTTATTCCGCCAATCTGCGTCATCCACAGCGTGACCCCCCCCGACACCAGACAGGCACCCAGTTTTTTAAGCCGGCCTGCCCTCCCCTGGCTGCGGTTTTGTAGTTTTCAGTGCCTTGTTTTGGAGCCGCACTAATAATCCAATGTTCACTCCCTGTTTCCTCCCACTCTCCCTCCCTCCCTCTCTCTCTTACCTCCCTCTCGTGTGTCTACAAAGGATTAGGATCTGTCCCTTAAAGCACCATCAACAAACTTCTCAGCTCACAAATCACTTCATGCTGCTTAAACGCAAACTCACCTCCTCATCATGAGCCTTTACATACATGGTCATGGCCTCTCCAAGCTTGTGATGATTAACCTGGTGCTGTGAGGGGCCTGAGGGCTAACATGTATTTTTAATAAAAAGGGCAGTGAAGCAGCTGCTGGTGGACTGAGTCTAAGGGTTGAAACACTTACTGTACTCAGTTTAATGCTGCAGCCATGTCCTGCTGTTTGTCTTTTGGACTCACAGCGGAGCAGTAATATCAGCCAAGCCTCAAAAGACAGCTGAAGGCAGGGACGGATATGAGTTTAAAGTCTGTGTAAAGCAAAAATAATTTGTGTTGTAAGTTTGTCATACCACAGAAACGTGTGTCATTGACCATTGAGCCAAATTTGAAAGATTAAAAAAATTGCTAAGTATATAAAATTAGGTCTCAAAATCATGCAAAAACAAGCACTTCTCTCTGCTGTGAAACGCTGGGGGCATGTCAGTTAGAGGCGCTGGAACCATGCCCACATGCAGGAGGGGAGCCGCCTCCGTCTACTGTACAGGACGTAACCTACAGTAACAATGGGAGCTCGAGCCCTACCTGTCCGAGCTATCAGAGCCAGAAACTGACTTATGCAACAGTGACAGTAATGCAAAAAAACATAGATATATAATTTTGAAAGGCTGACATTTTACAGCAATGATTACTCTTACTTATCATACTTTCTTCATACAATTACTTTTCTGATAGTTACTTTATTACCACAAGCTCCCCAATTACTCTGTCTGCCCAATTTTTTTCAGTTGTGAGGGATAATACCAGTTGTGGTGTAGCTTTAGTTTTGAAATAACTGAAACATGTATGCTTCATGCGCACAGAAAATGATAACTCACATATTGCCTCCGTCTGAGCTCGCTGCTCCTGTCTCCCTCTGTATATAAGCAACTAATGTCCATGGGAAAAAAAAAGCGCTCATGGCGCTCATTTTAGGTGTCCAACGGTCCATGCTTGACAATACACAAAAACGTAAAACTCCAGTGTACCTGTTTTTCCTTGTCATAGCTGTATTGGTGGTGCATAAAAAAGATACCTGTGGTTAATCATTGTGCTCTCATATGGACTCCGCTCAGGGAATCAGGCCGAATCATGTCATGATTATGATGTAAAATCACAGCAAAATGCATTTAATTGCCAGAATTCACAATATTTATAACATAAGCACACACTTACGCCTACACCGCTACCTCTGGCGGGCATGTAATGCCAGTGGAGGAGATAACAGCACCTGCTGCCGGCGGGATGGAGAGGGTCGGCGGCGGATATATAACGCTGGTGGCCGGGATGGTGGCATCTGCTATCGGCGGGATGGAGAGGGTCGGCGGAGGGTACATAATGCCGGCGGCCGTGATGGTGGCACCTGCGGTCGGTGGGATGGAGAGGGTCGGCGGCGGATAATATAATGCTGGGGGCCCGGATGGTGGCACCTGCTGTCGGCGGGGCGGGAGGATGCAAGCCGCGATGGAGAGGATCGGTTCGGCCCCACTGAGCAGCATTAAGGGACTCTTCAGTAATCCAGACTTTACCTTTAGTTTAGACTTCAGTTTTTGTAACTGTGGGGGTAAAGTGGGCACTGCAGAGAGGGTGTTGGCGGTGATTTTGAGCTCCTCACAGTAGCTCCTCTTGATGAAATTGATCCACCGTTTCCTTACTTCATCGTCAGTAGGAAACTTAAATAATCTAACGGAGCCGTTACCCTGCACGCTGTGGCATCCAGGAATGATGCACAAGCGACGTGGAGGAGACATGACTGGTTAGCTGACTGGTTGACTGGTTAGCTGTAAACTATCATAAGAGATGCTATCCGAGGCTCGAGAGCCAGCGGGTGAACCACCGAAGTTATTGGCTGGATGTATTTATACCGCAGAAGCAGCAGGGGTGGGGTTATGCTACTGGTGGCCTCGTTACAAGACGCGGCTATGATTTCTGACCTGCCCATTAAATCCTGAACACAGAAATTTTGCAAAACAGCTTGTGAAGCCTAGCTCCACAATTGTATTCTGAATGGTTGAATGACTTTCACATGTTTTAAGGAAGTACATTTATGACCTATTTAATGTGTTTAGAAGAAAATGACTGAATTTGCTTTACACAGACTTTAAACAAATTCTCTGAAATTCTGGGCGTAGGTTTATGGAAACATCAAAGAGGGGTCTCTTAAGGCGATTGAAGCTGATCCCTTCAGACAATAGAGGAGGAGTACATGTTGTGGTGGCGTATCATGAGTGTGACATGATTTTGGAAACATAGCTCTTTATCTGCTTCAGTGATGAAAGATTTGATCCTTTCTCGCCTTTATTTTTGGCATGTGTCTCTGCATAGAAAAGAAAGTGCTGACTTGAAGGCAGAGAATAAGGAGCTTTCCTGCACAGCATGAAAGTATCTGGAATAGTCAAATGTTCTGCAGGAGGCTGAGGAAGCTGAATGTGTGCTGGCTGTGAGTGTTGATCTTTAGAGATCCTTCCTCTCATTCAGATGCTCAGCTGTTTGTGTTTAGGATGATCTGATATTGATACCATTGCCAAGCCTTGATACTGTACATATTATTACCTTCGCCAAGGAGGTTATGTTTTCGCCAGCGTCTGTCTGTGTGTTTGTTTGTTTTTTTGTCTGTTAGCAAAATTATGCAAAAACTACTGGATGGATTTGCATGAAAATTTTAAAGAGAGGTGTGGTTTGGTCCAAGGAAGAAGCCATTACAATTTGGTGGTGATCCGCACATTTGTCTGGATGCAAAAAATTCCCCAAATTTGCGAAAAATCCCATAAGTTAACATTGGGCCGTATTTAAAAAAATCCTATCTTTGACATAACTCGATGGTTTGCTTCAGAATTGACAGGATAATTTATATAATATAACTCCATCATCACGGTCAGTTTCATCTGGATCCCATCCAGATTGACGTCACAAAAAACATTGAAGTTTATAATGGCAAATCCCATTCATTTCTCCTTAGCTGCTCTGACAGTTCTGCCCCCTTTACGTCATCATGTGAACTGCAGTTTATTGGCAAACTTACGTCAATGTTTTTCAAGCCTATGTCACTACATTACCCAGCTTCCCTTGCAATGCCAGTGGAGGACTTCTCCACCTGGACAGTAGTGAGCAGAGACTCGGCCGTCATACTGGAGGGCGTGGTGATCCAGACCTGTATCTTGGTGGAGGTCTAGTTCATATATGACATCAGTGTCTCATTATTGAAACATGGAGGCTAAACTGGGTCGGCAGTAAGGTGACTTTTATGATAACACAGGGGAGCTGACGCCACATATTGAGGATGGGGTGTTTAAGATGCAGGATTTATGTTCCTCTGTCTTTACCTGAACAACTTAAGACTATGTGTGAACCGGTTGAGGACATCCTCCTAACCGGGTTCAATGTCAAACAAGCTAGTTGGTTGTGTTATGGTCAAAGCTGCATGGCATTTTTATTTATCAAACCTACACAAACCTCTCAGACAAGATAGCTTTTCACCCATGCAGTTTATGGAGCCATATCCCTGAACATTTACTCAAAAACTAGCGTAAAATGATGTTTCCGTGAATCAGATCCAGCGGTGTCACTGTAGGATCTTGAACTTTGAACATTTCACTTTGAACTCTGACCCTGTAAGTGACACTCAATCATCCCTCCTGTCCCCCCATTAACAGATGCACAAGCTTGTGTCATGAAAACTGCAGCGCAAATGTTTTTATATTATTTTATTGTTTTTATTGATTTATATTTTCATATGTACTCTAACCAAACATCTTTATTTCAGCTAATTATCCCCGTAAATATAGTTAGCACTTAAGCAGTTAGAGTTATGCTTTGAGAGAGTGCATTTCATACACTACACAACAACAGTTCCTCTGTTGTTTTAGATTGTTAGATATTAGATAGATATTAGTTCATTTGTCTATGCAGATTTTGCTGTGTTGCCAGGATCATTCAGATAATTGAACACCAGTCAAACTGACACACTGCCAATGCCAGTATCATAAACATGGCCTCAGTATCAAGAATGTAACAGTATCTTAGGTAGGGGTGTAAATATTCCTATAGGTTACGTCTCGGTCGCTGTTCGGCAGAACACGGCGTCAAACATATGCGGCGGAATTCACTTCTTACACAGCAGCAGCACAAGACGGCTCGATGGTGATCATTTTAGAGCAGATGTTCTGCAGAACTTTGATGAAGTTTAGTGGAAACAATACTTCAAATGCCAGATGCACATCTGAGTGTGTTGTTCTCCTTACAAAAAATGAACTTCTACTGCAACAGTGATTATTTTCATCCATCCTGTCAAGTCTCCCTTTTCCAGCTTTGCACAGGATGATGTCAATTCAAACATGAGCTACTCGCACTTACGCAGATAAATTACTAGGGGGACGCAAGGAAATAACCTGAGTAAGGTTGGAGTGAAAATCTCGGTTGTTTGCATTCACATGTATGGCTCTTCTGAGTAATGTCCGGATAATTTCAGGGTTTTTTTTCTGCGAGTGTGAATGGGGTTGTAGCTACTCTGTCTTTCTGCCTGTCCCATCTTCATTCTGATTCACATTGAAGAAAAGAAATGTACAAGTCTTAGCTGATTACCTCCTGCACAGTCAAATTGTTGTGTCTGTTACTGTATTAGTCGATTGAAGAAAGGGTTCTGATTTCACATTGACAGTAATTCTGGTAAAGAATAAGAGTTTCATTTCACATTATTTATCGTTGCTCTGCCCGCTGGTTCTGTTTTCCTCTCTTGGGCTCTCAGCTCAGACTCTGTTTCACAGACAACAGACATCAATATGGTTGATTGCCAATTGGCTGAAATGTGCAAATCTCCACACAGAGATACTGTAGGCGCCAAGCCAGCAACAACAAATATTAGTATCTGCTCACCAAGTGTAAGTATTTCTCTCAAAATGATTGTCAGTCTGCGACTAAACATGTTTCTTTTCCTCAAAACGTCTGACAGAAAGCTCTTTACTTGGAAAATATACCCTACAGCTCTAAATTCGAGTGTAAATATAGATTTGCACACATCTTATTGCTACTTCCTTATTGAAAAAGGTAAATCTTTTTGATTACATGTTTAAGAAGAAGAAAATCAGTAGGATGAGGATAAAAGTGACTTCTTGGTATCTGTCTCTTGTCACAGGAGAACCGTCTCCCTTCTGTCCTCAAACCAGTTTCCATCAAAGCTGCACCAAGTCCCCAGAGAACCAAAAATAATTTCAGATGTTCATGTGCGTAAGAGAGCTTCTTCACATGTGAGCTCATTCTCGTCTACCTAAAATAGACATTCCTGACAAAAAAGAGCCCATTGACGCAAGAGGTTATATCTGCAGCTATTTTTGACTCTCCTGGTTATTTTTCTTTCCTTTCTTTTCCTCTCTGACAATATTTGTGTGAATACCAGACCAGTTTTACTATCGACCAACACAGCGTGATAGCTGAAACATTATGCATGCAGAGCTCCAAGTATGAAGGAAATCTTCTATTGTCTCAGCTGTGTTTCCACAAGGAGAGAGACCTCAAATAAAGCCAGGTAACAAATACATGGAAAAAATGACCAACTTGTGGTAAATATAGACAGAGGGTACATCCCAACCCTCTTAAATTGTGTCCATGAGTCTCTTACTTGCGTCTCCTGTTTTAAAAAACGTAGTTCCTCTCACCAGAGAATCATGAAGACACTTGAGGGGACAAAAATGTAAGAAATCTCTGAAAACTGTTTAAAATGAGGCAAAGATGTTTTAAATTAGTTGAAATCTTGACTTTTTTCAATAACTAATTTATTTATTGTTTTCTAGAACCAACAGAGGTGTTTTGAAAAAGATGCTGATTAAAATTTCTGAAACTCTAAAACATTTAAAGATGAGACAAAGATGTTTCGAAACAAGGTTGTTTAAAAGTGTATTGATGTATTCATTTTTTGAAATACTATTTTTAGTATATGAGAGGGGAGGCTCACTCTCCCACACTTTGCAAACCGCTGGCCGAACCAGTTCTGAATGTGAACTTTTAAGAGATGAGTTTTAACGAAGTCTTTGTATTTTATCATCTGTTTCAGTGTCTGTTTATTTTATATTTTTTAGATTCTGACAGTGTTTTGCAGCTATTTGTGACTCTTCTGGTTATTTTTCTTTCCTTTCTTTTCCTCTTTAACAGTATTTGTGTGAATATCAGACGAGTTTTACTATCAACCAACACAGCGTGGTAGCTGAAACATTATGCATGCCAGCAAAGCTCCAAGTATGAAGGAAATCTTCTATCGTCTCAGCTGTGTTTCCACAAGGAGAATTTTGACAATTTTAATTTTGATTAGCATGGGAAATCCCATTAAGTACAGAAATGTACACCAAAGACAATCAGAAAAAAAAAGAAAAACCTTATTTAGATCCTCATTGGCTGGAAAATGGCTGGTCACTTGCTTGAACTCAGCTGGCATTTGGCGGGGAGGGCAAAATTTAAGTGGCTGCATCGATAAACTGTAAAATTTTGTGATCTTGTACTCATTATTTCATTCCTAATAATATTATCAGATATATCATTTATCCCAACTCATATTATCGATTTTTTTTGTCTTTTAAGCAGCCATTGTGTCTTTTTAGCATCTGTTTCATTGTCTGTTTATTTTATAGTTTTAGATTTTTACCGTGTTGTGAAATAACAGTAACCCTCAGGTCACAGTGGTTACTCTGGGGGACATACAGGTGTTCTTTAAGGTTATTGTAATTGTGATTTGTCATCGATAGGTTTCTTTGTACACATTTTGGGATTTGAATTCTACTTATTATGATTGTAATATGTAGGGCTTGGAACCAGTGTGTAGCCCCTGAGTGAGGAGGGAGTGTTAGGGGCCTTTTACACAACTCTGTTTCGGCCAAATACGGAGAGTTTTCATTGCATTTTCACCTCCTGTTTACATGAGAACAGTGCCTGGAATGTTTGAATCTTTAAACTTTTGAAACCAGGGTCCAGAGTGGAAAGTTATGAAAACATATCCATTTTCGGCTCCATGTAGACGAGATAGACAACAGCTTCGGCCGTCTACCGGGCAACGTGTGCTGTTTGCTGTGCTCAGTTTGTTATCCAGACAAAACTATCCAGACAGATTTGTCGTCCAGACAAAAAACTGCTGCGTCTTTGTGCATCCACTCGCCATTGTTGTTTGTGAAAAGTTTGTCTTCACCGGAAAGCGTACACTGCTTTTTCTCTACAAACCTACATTGCCATCTACTGGACTGGCATGCACGCTACAGCGTTTACAGTCGTTCTTGAGTCTCCATCTGAACGCAGATCTTTTATGAAAACTCAAAGGATAAACCTTTCCATTTCTGGTGAAAACGTCTCCATGTAAACGGGGCCTCAGTCAGTAAGAAGATTTACATGAAGCCCATTTGCCTCTTATAGGTCCTCAGATCACAGTTCACTGTCTTTGATCCTCTGGGCAGTTTAAGAGATTTGGGAAGATGCTGAACAACCCCAGTCAGAGACTACTTCTGGTTCGTCCGGGGACATAGAACAGATCATATAAGAGACTTCAGATGCAGGGCTAGAGTGCTTATTTCCACCCTGTTGTGCTGGTCAGAACACTGTGCCCCCAAAGCCTCAGCCTGGATCAGGATTTATCCTCTGAAGTCCAGATAATGTCTCACTGTTGTCTGGATCTGAATTCCCTGGATACAGTTTGTTGCCGTGGAATATGGGTGAGATCCTTTTGAAAATAGAAAACCTCACTGAGCTCCCGCATGCATTATTAAGAAGGCTCCCATTGCTTATTAGTGTAATGATCAGGCCCTGTATCACTTGGTGAGATGTTTGAAGCATGTAGCCTCATTATGTGTTTGAAAGAAGAGGCCAGGGCGGGGGCACGTCTTTGAAGCCTGCTCTCCACAGACTGGAGAGGATGCTGCAACGAGAGCCAAACCCAACACCATGATGCTAATCTGACGCTTGTTCAATCACTAACTCTCTGTATAACGGAAATTAATCAAAACATGTGTGTTAAATTATGTGTCTTTATCAATTTTTGGTATATTGTGACAGAGTGAAGTGAAATGACAACAGAAAGACTTTGGCCGCCATGTTGAAAGGCTTTTCATCCTTTTGTGTGTTTATAGCTCATCGTGTGTATTTGTTTTTCTCTGCAGGTTTTAGCCAGAAGAAAAGAAGGATCTGGAAAGGTGAAGGTTCTCTTACATTGGACGCCTGAGGATATGTGAGTAAATCCTTTCACACATTTATGCTACATCCATTTAAACCTGAAGGTTGTTTATTGGTATGAATTTACCGTAGTCATTTCATATCCATCTCCAGGTATTAACCCTCATGCACGATTATAAAAGTAACCATGAAGTAGATCCATTAGAAATGTGCCATTTTATCATTATATATATATATTTTTTAACCCTATAATTTGAAGTTTTACACTTCAGATGCCAGTTTGAATAGTGCACTGAATTTTTATTGTGAAATTATATAAAAAATCCATGAATCCTGAAATGTAAATGCTATAAGGGAAATCTTTTTTTGATTTACGCAGTTAGGGACATGTCAGTGATTGTAGAATGGTAAATGGCAAACTGACTTGTGCTACTACCCATTCATATTCACACTGATAACTTAAGTTACCTTAAAAGTTGTCCATTAATATTGGTTTATCACATTTACTTTACTTTCATACTCATTTACACACCACTGATGCGGATTAAAAATGCCATAAAATATATGTTTATTTTAATATTATCTTCTATTTTAACTGCATCAAATGCTCTCCGAAACTTCAGTCCTGTCTTAAGAAAAATCTTTTCAGAAATTCAACCCTTTATTTCAGTTTGTGTACTTTATATATTAATTATTCTATGAGGAAAAATATGTTTTATAATATACAAAATACTATGTAAGAAATCTTTATTTGGAGTTAGACATTCTGTTGCAATTTAAAATGCTTCAGAAGTCGACTCATTCATTCTTTTTTTTTTTTTTAGTTTTTAATTTCATCTTGTTTTTCATTGTTTATTTATTTAGTTTTGATGTAGTATCTTTATTTGCTACTTCAGATATTTTAACAAGCTTCACTCTGTTTATAAATTAAAAAAGATATGTTTTAAGGGCAAGAATCCCTCATAAAAAAGTTTTGTATCTTATATCCCTTAACTACACGGTTAATTTAAAAAAAAAAAAAAAAGTATTTCTCATAGACAAACTGTTTGAGGGGCTTTTTGTTTGTTGTCACAGTCTGGAATATATCAGGGATTTCCAAGAAAACCAATTTTGGAGCAAGTTTATGTTTCTGTGCTGTGTCGGCTAAAAGTAAAACCCCTGGTGTAAATTCCCCATCAGTCACTTGGAGAATGTGGTTTTGCCAAGGGGCCTTAAAATTATAACGTGAGGTCATCTGCCAGTAAAAAATTAAAAATTACAAATTTAAAGCCTGGCCCACAATTTGATATGTCTGTATTGGACACTACATGTTTTTATCTGTAGGGGCTATGTGTTAAAAAAAAAAAAAAATGGGAATAATGTGACCTGAGTGTTAGATTAATATGAATACTAAAATCATTTAGATGCTTGACATTAGTATCATAAACTCCTAAAGATTCATAAAACACTTTAAAAATGTTTATCCTTATACCCTGAACTCATAATCACACGTACAGTCTCCTGTAAATCTTCACCATGTAAAGCTTTGAGCAGTGACACAGACGTCTCCTTTTTGAGCTGCAGGGAGCTGCATACATGTACAAGTGAACATGATCAGTGTAACACGTGTTGCTCCACCATGTTGGCCATCCCTCCATGTCAGGGTCAGCTATAAATCAAACCTCACTTCCTCTCCTGCTGATCTAATATTTGTATGAAGGGCTTTCAGCATGAGGGGTCAAGATCCATTCTCTGTCATGTCACACTGACGCCTCTATTGAAGCTCAAGGTCTCTCTTCAAAGGGAGCAGAGGACATCTTGATTACTTATTGTCTGCTATCATTACTGAGTGTTATGACGTGTGTGTTCATAATCATTATTGATTATTGATTGAAAGAGGACTGCCCTTGATCACTGCTTTGACAGTGTAGGAAATCCCTTGGCCGAGGTTTGGTCTTTCGGAGCACAGCTAGTTTTTCTATGCATTTGTTAATAGTATTTTTATTTTTGCTGTACATTTATTCCCTAATTTGAAGTTTAAGTTTCCTTTGCAATTAAAAAGGTTTATTTCAAAAGTGTGCTGGATGATAGTTGGTGAATTATTTTGATTTCTTTTTTCTCTTGAAATCTATGTTGCTATGATTGTATAATATACACCAGATGATAGAGGGAGTCTTTTAATCAACATCAATTAACTCTTATTTTCTAATTTCAATCTAAACCACACACTGCGGCCTTTTGACAGCAACTATACATGGAGTAGACGCCAAACTGAGAGAGAGCGAGTAGAGAGATGTTTCTTGATTAACTTTATATGTAAATTTGCAATCAGTAATGCATATGTCATCCAATTTAAGAGCGTCAGAAGGTATATATAGCAAAACAAAAATATATGCTTAAGTGTTATGTCGGTGTAATAGTGTGAGGAGAGCCCATGTTATCTTTTGACTTACAGTATCAATGGTTTTACCAGTTAAGACTGTTTTTAAATTTGACCTTGTATACACTTTAATTCAAAGCTCCAATGTCCTGAAAAATCAATTTTCTTTGCCTGATAATGTTGTTAGAAGGAGCTTGGGGAGCAGAGGAATATTACACCTTTTGCTAAACTCAGTGCACAGAGAAATCCCCTGTGCCTCTTTAAGGAAAATGCCCCTTCAAATGTTCTGTTTTTTAATTCCTGGGGTTTATAATGTAACTGCTATACAGCCTCTCTGGTTTCTGCTCATCACAGGCAGACACCATGACTGTTTTGGAAGTTCCCTCCATGACCTGTAACTTCTCCTCCTCTCTTCCATCAGACATCAAACTCATTATTATAGCCTCCCATAGCCTCCCTGCCACCTCAGATCCAAGTGCTTCCAAAGGGGAGGGGAAAAGAGCTGCATCTGGTCCTTACAAAAACTATTTTTTTAATTTCTATTTAAAGCTTAAATCAAATCTTTGCTTTATAGACTCTCAAATCATGAGATTAATGATCAAACGCCATCAGACTGTACAACTCCTCACTGAGGGGGAGGAGGAGTAACAGGAAGACTGAGGGTGGGAAGGAGCAGTAGCCATATTTTTATTTTTTATTTTATTTTATTTATATTTATTTATTTAATTTTATATTTATTTTCATTTATATTTTTGCTTATACAGTGCTCAACATAAATGAGTACACCTCTTTCTCTGGCATACTATACCACAAAATACTCCCCCAAATGTGGGCCATTGATTGCAAACAAGATTTTTTAAGTTACACACAAAAAAGTATTTTTCTCAATTTAAGATCAGGATGCAAAAATGACTGCACCCAATCAAAGGGGTGGGAGCAAAGCTAAATTTTAGTTATCATATTACCCTTATTTTCATGTTTCATTCTTATTTTCAGCTTTGTCAAAACTATGGAGATTGTTCTTTTGTTCATTTTGATCTTGCTTAATTCATTACTTTTAATAGGGGAAGTAACCATTTATGCTGGGCATTGTATCTATGTTTTTTATATCTTTTTAATCTACTTTTTGAAACATCTATTGGAATCCCAATTTCTCTGCGGGACCTTCCCAAAGCGATTAATAAAGTCTCATCTCATCTTGTCTCGTCTCAACATACCAGGACATGGGACCTTTAAGATACATTTATTGAGTATCTTTGGGCTTGGCTGAAAGACTCTGATTAACATGGTCCCTTTTTAAATCATAACACTGATGAATCTGCGATGAAGATGTCTGAAGCGTATTCAGTTTTACAGACGGGGGGACAAACACTATGCTGGCACAGTAGTTGGTTATCTAACCACCAAAGGTGATATCTGACAGACTTTTGCCAAAGTTGTGTCAAAAAAACAAGAAAAAAAGCTGCTTTATTTACGCATTAACAACACAGAAGTGGAAATATGATGTCAGGTCATGCAACTGACATCATGTTAGTAATGGAAAAACATTGGTTTCTCTCTGTCTTAGGCACCATTTTAGCATCAGGACAGTACAAAGTATTGATTTTTCTTTGCTTTGGTAGCAGAAAATGAGCAAATGATGCCCAAACCTTCTTCTAAACATTGAATCAGCCTTCAAAATGACTTTCAGTTTGTCACATCCTTTTCTGTGGCCCAAGATGCAGCAAAAAAAAAGAAAAAATCATTTCAGTCCGCCGGGGTATGAGCTACACTTTCTGAACCTATTCCCAGACCACTTTAGAGGAGTCATGTCTTCTCTTAAGCCTCAGCTCATTTAAAGAATTGGGCAGAAGGATGTGCAGGTTCAGCTCTGTGCATGTGTGTCAGATGTGTCTTGAGAGAAAAAGCTTCGCCGAATGATGTGATTATCAGCTCAGAGGAAGCTCCAACCACACTCCCAACACTCCCACACCCCCATTTAAGGGTTTGGCTGCACAGCCTCTGAGGATGATCAGAACAGAGAGAGAGAGGAAGAATCAGAGTGAGGTGAAAAAAGCTGGAGGATGAGAAGAAGAAGAGAGCCAGAGGGAGAGAGGTGTATAAAGAGAGAGGGGACAGATGAGGGAGGGATGGAGGAAACCAGAAAAAGGTAAAAGGAGACACTGGAGTTTGGAAATCAAAGAGGAATGAGGTTCAGAAAAGAAAAGAATCATGAAATAAACTTCATCTGACAGCTTCCGTCTCCAAAACCTTGTACTATAAACCATCTTCTTTGCATACTTCGTCTTCTTCTTCTCTGATCCACCTCTGCTATCTCCTCCCCACCCCGCACGTGGGAGTTTAATCGTGTGCATGGAGAAATAATGAGAGGAAAGAGAAGGGGAGGAAGAGAAAGATGAAGTTTGCTGATCAGGAAAGACTCGTCAGTTTAATTCCAAACACAGAGACACAGATGGAGATTGATACGGAGACTCCAACACAGATAGGAGCAGAAAGGATGAGGGGAAAAACGCTGGAGACAGGGAGAGGAGAAAGTGAGAAATGGGAGTGGGAGGAAAATGGCGAAGTGAAGTGGGGGGAAATGTGGAAGAGTGAAACCAGAGAGTGAATGATGGGGAGGGAGTAAAACAGAGAGAGAGTGAAGAGCATTTTGGCTTAATCCATGCAGGAGCAATCAGAGACACTGCTGAGTCATAGATTTGCCCCTTGGCTGGCATGCTCTGGTAATTAATACGCTGAACCAATCCATAGAGGAGTGGTGAAGGAAATGTATGGTGAGATCTTAAGCTGTTAGAGGGGCTGTGATCACTCCCTGTAGATTAAAGCTGAACAGGTGAGGATAATAGGTGCAGCATGATATAAGGCTCAGCAATACAACCACGAGGCATTATGACCACCTGCCTAATATTCTGTTGGTCCTGCTTTTGCTTCTGCGCAACAAACTGTGATCCTGACACTTCTGTATCAGAACCAGCGTTAACTTCTTCAGCAGTTTGAGCCACCAGGCATGAAAATCGCTCACCTTTATGTGATATTCGCCGTTTTGAAACCGAAATAGGTGACCTATGTGAATCTTGTAGATCCAATTAGAATTTTTTTTTTTTTTTTTGGTTAGGGTGGGGGGCTATGGACGGGACTTGGAGGTATACCAGAGATTATCAGTGAACTGCGAACGTGTGTTGTTTTTTAAATTTGATAAAAACATTCACTCTACAAGCGCGAGAGCATGGAAATATTAGCGCAAAGGGCCTCGTATCACTGTTTTTTTCTCTGGGAAGGTAGGGAAATACTGCTACCTGATTGGTTTGTGAAGTGTACAAGCAGTTCGCTCGTGCAGACCAAAGCATTCGGAAGCTGAAAAGAGGATGCCTCATCGATTTGTAAAGTGTAGTATAGCTAATGTTAGTGTCCGACTGAATTTGGTGAGTGATAGTTTCAATAATTTCAGCATTTTCTGGTATATCTAAGTTACTCAGGGGCTCTGTTGACATAGGCTTAACGTTAGCTACAGGTAATATATCACTAGAAGAATTAAAGCTTGCTGAAAGAGGCATCATGTCATTGATGCATAATGTTAGCTACCACAGCAGGAGAGATGATGTAGCTATCTTAACAAGCCTCTGTTTGATAAGAAATGATTTCTTATATAGCATAATGTGACCATGTATAGATAGATACTTTATTATACATTCATACTGTCCAGTAATTCTGCTTGATTTTTCTCTCAAAATGCATCAGATTGATGCTTTTAAATATGAAATATTCAAAATTTTCTTCCGGGGGAGCATGCCCCGGACTTCCCTAGAGGGGTAGTATCCTTCTCACCTTTTTCACCCCTGACCCGTTTTCATGCCTGGCAACATTAGCTCATCTGTTGGATCAAACCACACAGGCCAGTCTTCATTCTCCACCTGCATTAATGAGCCTTTGCCATCCATGACCCCGTCAGTGGTTCACCGCTGGTCCTTCCTTGGACCACTTTTGATAGATGCTGACCACTGCAGACTGAGAACACCCCAGAGGGGCTGCAGTAGTTCCCACCGCTAATCAGAAGATGAGCACACTGAAGTCATAGAGGAACGGACATAGCGAAAAATACTCAGGTTAGGTGTTGTGCTTAAAGTAGGGCTAAAGATATCGGAAAAAAATAAAATTGTGGTATTTTTTCTGTTTGATATATATTTCCAGTAAAAACAAAAACAAGTGACACGTGAATGTTTACATATTTAAATACATAAATTAAATTTCAATTGAGCTAAAGTTTTTCATAATTTAATTTATTATGTATTCTGATTCCTTCTCTTCATATATGAAGCCAGTGAGAGTCTTCGAGGGCTACAGCCCAAAATGTTTGATCAAATGTGATGTACAAATGATATGTCATTCAGTTTTATTTTCAACAATGCTCATTTGGTGCTAATGGGCCCAAAATTGTGCCGAGAAAATATCCCAAACACACCTACAATAACACAACTTCCAGCGGTCTGAGCTGTTGAAACAGGGCAGGATGGATCCATGCTTTTATGCTGCTTACACTGATTTACACTCAGTTTCCAGTTTTTAGCTGACAGGAGTGGCACTTGGTGTGGTTTTCTTTTGGTATATCCCACCTGCTTCAAGATTCATCAGTCCTGCATTCAGAAATGGTCTACTTGGATGTAGTGAGTGGTTATTTAAATTAATGTCGCCTTTTATCATCTACAACAACTCTGGCCAATCTCCTCTGACCTCTGGCATCAACATGGCATTTCGACCCAGAGAATTCACTGGATATTTTCTCATTTTTGGACCATTGTCTGAAAAACCCTAATGATGACAGTGTGTGAAAATCCCAGTGCATGTGAAGTTTCTGGAATTGCCTGCTGGCACCAACAATCATGACAGGTTCAGAGTAACATAGATAATCTTTTTTCTGCATTGTGATGCTCAGTTTGAAATCCAGTAAGTTGTCTTGACTGTGTCTACATGTCTAAATGCACTAACTTACTGCTGTGTGATTGGCTGAATAGCAGTTTGAATGAACAAGGACCTAGCTCCAAACACATCAACACTGGGAATCAAGTCAAACGCTGCTGCTGGACTCAAACTAAAGCACAGTGTATGGTGCAAAGATTTTGATGAGGTCAGGACAGATTTTCTGGTGGTACCTCTTAAAGCAGATGTTTTCTGTTAGCCATTTAGTTTTATTGGTACACGCATAAGCCCCCTTGTTGTTTGAATCCAAAATGTGAAATTGTTTTAAGACAGAGATGCTTGGTATTGAGTCTCAGTTCATCCTTGTTAATATTTAATCTCTGAAGCGCAGTAATGTCCTCATATCTGACACACCAGCTGGTCGTCATTTATCCAACCATCAAGTGTCGTGACCCTCAACACCAAGGTCAACATTAAATGCTATACTGTGGATGTCCATGGGTGTGTTTGCTAACGTGCATGTTCTCAGTAACCGAGTCAATGATTAGCCCTGTGAATGTGGGAAGTCATGTTTATTAATACTGAAGCAGACCATTCACATTCTGACTGACACTCATTAACTCCATCTGGGTTAATGAGTGACTGATTAACACGAACCATTCTGAACATGAACCTCCAGCAGCTATCAGGAAGAGAGAGGGGCCGTGTGGGGGCTGAGAGACAACAAGAGAACTATAATTGCTGTCTAATCTTTGATGGATGGCTGAATGGATTCCCCTGCATGCCGTTGAATGCTTCAGCATAACAAACAGTGTACGCCCCAGGACACTGGCACGTCATGTTGTGTGACAAACTGCACGTTGTTTATCAGCACTGCATAGCTCTATCTCAGTAACCTTTGTTTCCTACTTTATAATTTTTCACTTGCTTGTTTTCCATCATCTTTTTCAGCCTCAGTGTGACAGCCAAGGCTCAGGGCATTATGTTTGCAGGTTTTCTGTCCATATGTCTGTCTATACGTCCTTATTTTTCTGGCTATTTTTTCTAAAATTGGTTTCTTAAGAATGCTTTTAAGGGTTTTCCTCAAACTTTGCACTGTTGTCCACTCTGACTTAACCTTGTAGTGCAGATGGATCTGCCTGATTCAGTGTCTGTAATCAGGCAGATCCATCTTGCCAAGCTCCAGTCTCCAACCATTTTGAGAGTCCCAAAGTGGCACGACCTAATCAGCATCCTTTAAAGAAGGAAGAGATGAGAGCTGCAAGCGTGACTGCAGGAAGTGACTGCTCATACAGAGATTAGCATAGATGCTAACAGCTTCAGTAGCAGTTTTATCAAATCTGGAACACATTTCTTTATAACATGAAGAAATGAATTACAACACTACCAACTTATTTATATTAAATATATTTTTGCTCCACTTGCGACATGTTTTGGCGAGAGTTTTCTGTACGAAGTATTGTAAATTCTCTCCTTTACACCACATGAGTAGCCCTTGCCTATGATAACATCTGATTGGCCCGTAATGAATGTGATTGACAGAATGATTTTCTAATCACTTGCCGGATTTGCTTTTGAAAGGTTCTGCCCATCTCCAAACACTTTCTATCACCAGTTGAACTTGAGAGATATGTTGAATGGTCCGTCTGGTGTGTCAGGTTCACTCTGATTATGGAATGAACTGATTTAGAGGTCAGAGTTCAAGGACATGGAGCCTCATTCTCATCCTTTACTTGTTAAAGGAGTATCTCCACAGCACTTTGAGGTATTTTCCCTGAATTTTGAGGAATTGTCTGCTCTGACTTAAGGAATAACTAACTAGACATGAGAGGCCATCGGATATAAGGGATTTCCTTTAAATGTGTACAACTGTCTGTACTGAAGCAAGGACAACCTGATTGGATTTTGTTTAAAGGTCACAGGACGAGTTCATGAAGTCTCATGTTCATCCTGTGCCTTTGAATGTGAAATCTTCAGAACACTTCTGGGACTTTCTTTAAATTTTGCACAAATGTCCAATTTGATCAAAGGATGAATTGATTAGATATGTTCATAAATCAAAGGTCAAAGTCTTGGTTATTATTATTAGAGCACTTCAAGAGGGTTTTTTCACATTGCATAAACTAGAGGAGGGAGTCTTCCAACAGGTTAGGAGTTAATTTGATTCCAATTCTGGGGTTCACGATTCAATTCGAAATCTGTTTTCGGTTTGATCAGATCTTGTTTCACCATACTCCCTTTATTATAAAAGAAAAAAGTATTTATTTTAAGGATCTACTTTGGTGTACAGTGCATTAAGAGGCTATAAGATGATTCAACACATTAAAACACGATAAAATCTGTTCAAGATACACAGCTCATGTTTTTGTAATGTTTGTATTAACTTGTAACAATAACATACTCTCAACAAAAAATAAATGCACGAAACAGGAGTGGCTGTGTACTGGTTGTGCTGACCGACCACCACACTGTCACAAGGCATGAGACTCATGGATGGGTTGTACTCACTGGGAGCTATCAACTGCAACTAGGGAACTTGATTTGAGCAAAGCAAAGCAATCTGTACACAGATAAATAATGGTTTTGGGCATGTTAAGGGAAAGGTCATTTTAACTTAACCTTTTGAGTTTGTGCGTTTATATTTTTGTTGAGCATAGATGCTCTACCAACAACCTAAAACAAAACATCTGAACATTTATGCTGATGTTTGAATATGAGAGCTAGAAAGACTTAGCTAACACACCAGGAACAACACACCCTCTGTTCATTATGCAGAGAGAGAGGAGAGAGAGGCTGCACAAACAAACATGAAGAAAACAGTTGCTGTGCCTGGCCACAAAACATACTTTACGTGAAAGGAATATGTTCAGAAACAGCTGTATAAAAATGTATTCTGCAATTTTCTGAACCAGTTCTTAACCTTTTAAAGAAAATGATTTGATTTGAATGCAATACAGTTTTTGGAATACCTCTAATCTAAAGTAGTTGGTAAGATTTTGGAGTTCAAAGATCACAGACCCATGATCATCCTTTTCTTTTAAACAAGATATCACAGAACACTTGGAGGGACTTTCTCTAAGTTTTGCAAAAATGTCTACTCTGACTCCGCAGAAAATAACTCAAGAGCTTTTTGAGGAATTTCTTCAAACTTCCCACACATGTCCACATCGGCTTAAGGGTTATCTTCTTAGATTTAGGGAGTCATCAGCATTGGTTCTCATATTCATCTCTTGCTTGAAAGATGTCTACAAATCACAAAAACACACACACTTTTCCAGCCCTCTGTGTTTAAACTCATCAATGTACTGTCACTGTAAGACAGTTATATACCTCACAAAGGCAAAGGACTGCCAGGCGGTAGTTCTACTATAGTTATGCATTCATACATTTGCCTTAAAAGATGTTAAAAATAACATCCTTTGAATTTTAACAACTCCCAAAGAATGCATAGTTATCTTAGACACATCAAATTGGGAACATAAAGTACGGCTATATGACAGCAAAGGATCAGGGTATTGATAAAGCATCTTTTTTATAGGCTAATGGTCTGTAAGACGCTTTCATGTGGCATTTGATGGTCCTTTGCCTTCTTTCTTTACACATCTTTGATCATAAGACAGCAGTGCATGAAACACACATCGGCGTACACATGGCTGATTCCTGCAGTTGGTGTTGAATGATAGGTTTATTGTGTGTATGTGTGTGTGATCTGCAGCATAAACAGATGCATGTCAGTCAAGAGTAGAACAGTTTATTTATTTTTACATTGATGGAGATTTTGGTACTCCTGACTGTATTGCAGAAGATGCTTTTGTTTTGTAAGGAATATGCTGTTCAGTTGGCTTTAGATTACCCATTAATTTTTATTTTAAATGCCAAGAAAACAAGTGAATTTCACTTTCTGGCAACAAACTGTATTTACAACTGTGTCCTGATCTTAAACGCATCATTTAATATTAGCCACACTCAAACAGCTGGGCACAAGAAATGTGATTTCTTAAAAACAATCTATAAAATATATAATGCATTAATATTATTTTGTGCTTTCAATGAGCAACACCAACATTTGTCTTAATTATTTAGTTTAAATACCAGTTAATTTTTAAAGATTTTAACCCTTTGAATGACAGGTTTTTGTCACGATGTCACCACGTTTTCATTAAAAAAAAAAAAAAGAAAAATTGGATTATTTTCACTATTGTATATGCAAAGTAAATTTTATTTGTTTGGGATAATTACAGCTTGGTACATGTCAAAGATTAGCAGCAACATTAATTTTTGTAGATCATTTTCTGTGCAGTGTCAAATACTCACACTCATGCCACTAAGCACAAGAAAAGACCCACACTATCAGCATTATCAATAAGCTCAAACAGAGTGGTACAGGAATGAGTACAAAATGCAGAGGCAGACTAACAATTAGCACTTCCTGGTTTCCAACCCTCCAGAGTAAATGGGATTCAGAATACTGGTTTCCAATAAATGGCTGAAATAAGGTTTGTGGTGAACACGTACATTGTATTTTCAATTTTTAAAGGGAAATAATAAAATGCACCTGATGTTGCCTGCTTTTGAATCTTAAATTGTTGTTGTGTGTTTAAACTAACTGCTAACTAACTGCTCACAAAGACTACAAAAATGGCTGGGAACCTGAGCAAGTATTTCTGATTGTTTTTAAATAATCAGTTATTCAGTCTCTTTTGCCACAGCCACGAGGACCAACTTGATCAGGTCACTTCACTATGAGGAAACTCTCAAACAAGAGGTCACAATAAGATGTTATACATTGGAAATATTGTAGTTGCTTCTAAGTCAAACCGCCATGTTGTAGTTTCACAGTAGCTCTAAAGCTGAAAACATCTTGAAAAGTAGGTTAGTTTGTCAGGATTATGACAAAGAGCAGAACATGTAGGTTTCATAGTAGTTTGTCTCCTACAGACTTTATTATCATCAATGATCCCAAACACAGTGGAAAAAATCCCACAGGCTGTCAGTGGGCTTGTAGTCGAGGGAACCAGTGTGATGCTAACTAATGCATTTGCCTCCAAAAAATACGTCTCCCCTGCACCAGTCTGTTATAGTCATTCCTTACTGAACCAGGTGTTTATCTCCATCCCTAGAAAGGGGTGATATGAACCCTCTTGTATGTTTGTATATGTGGCACGTGTGTGACCGTCAGAGCCCCTCCTCCTGCACCTCACATCTGTCCCACTGTACACTCACTCTGACATGTTTACAGCGTCTCTTGACTGGACAGTGTTCACTCTCACAGGCACACGTGGACATTTACTGCACCTTTAACAGGCAGCAGGTCCTCCTCTGTCATTCTGAAGTTTGCTTTGTACGGAGACATACAACTCGAGACGACTAAGACAAACTCTAAAGGGGTCTGCTCCTTGTCTTGTGCCTGCTTCTTCTCAGCTTCTTCTTTCTCCTCTGGCACCATTAAAGGGGATGAGCAAACTTTTACCATGCACTGCAGGATCAAAGGAGGGAGAAACTTAAATAACAAAACAGATTCAGGGTTACTGCGAGGTTGCAGAAAACTTCTTCTTCCAGCCTGTTTGAACTAACCCGTATCACTGCCATCAACATCAGCATAATGATATTTACTCTTTAAATGCACTGTTTGTTCTAACCAAGGTTTTAGCTAGGAACACATTTAGACTTTAAAAAGCTTACAGCTGGAGGCTGTTGTCAGATTGCATTTTCTAAAGAAGTAAAGTCAGTTTGGCTTCTCACTGACTGTTTGAATGCAGAATAACATTTGGCTCTTCCTTCATTTTTGTGATGTATGCCTGTAGGGCTGAGAAATCCTTGAGTTTTAAAGATGTATTAATACTTAGCATTTTCAGACAAGATGCAAAGTGATAACATGTTTATATCCATGTACTGTATATTATGTTAACATTGATTCCTAAAATATACCAGGTTAGATGCATGGCAAAGAAGATTTTTACAATAAGAACCTCAAATAGTATTCTGTTATTAACAACAGGATAGTCTGTTTAAATTGTTCACTCTAGTGTATAGAAGACATTGATACATCATGCTACTTTGATCAGCATGTTTCATTGTCTGTTATCAGGCAGATCCATTTTGCCAAGCGTCGAAACTACAATGATTGTGAGCAGCCCAAACCAGAACAGCCCAATCAGAATCCTTTAGTAAAGAAAGAGGTGGGAGCTATACGTTAGACTACAGTAGAAAATGACGCTTTAGTCAACCAGATAACACACTACAAGCTTCTCTAAAGAAAAGGTAATTTCACTCCGCTTCTGACACATTTTGCCAAGAGTTTGTTTTATAAGGTGGTTCACGTTTTCTCCTTTAGACCCTGGAAGTAGCACCTACCAACTACATTATCTGATTAGTCTGACTGATTTCTCATCTTAGTCACCATCTGTTTGAATTGTCGAATTCTGACAGACAATACAGATGAAACCTCCAGACTTACAGACAGTATCTTTTCCGCAGCTCAAGCACAACAAATAACAAAATATCCAATTATGCCTATTGCTGTGCTGCTACTGTATTAAGTGCTCTGTTGTGTGTTTAAATTAAACATGCAATCAATGCTTATTGTTATATTTTGTATTTATGGAATTTTATCATTAATGTCTTGTGATGTCTCATAAAAATTCATCACTGATAAGCCGCACATTTTCTGTAGAAGACAAGAGAGCTCTCTCAATCCTGAGATGAGCAAAGGGCAATTTATTTCATTATTTTTCTCATTTGATAAATGGTTATATCATTAGGAACTAGAAAAGCACTTGGAGAGTGCAGACCTCCGCCAAGATACAACTCTGGATCACCACATGCGCTTCGATATGGCGGCCGAATCTCCGCTTATGTCTGTCCATGTGGAGAACTCCTCCGCTGGCATTGCAAGGGAATCTGGGTAATGTAATGACATAGGCTTGAAAAACGTTGATGTGAGTTTGCAAATAAACTACAATTCCCATGATACAGCAGCCAAGGAGGCATAAATGGGATTTGCCATTATAAAGTTCAATGTTTTTTTATGACGTCAATCTGGATCAGATCCAGATGAAATTTACCATGATGATAGAGTTATATTATATATACTATCGTGTTAAGTTTTAAGCAAATCCATCAGTGATGTCAGAGATATGATTTTTTAAAAATATGGCCCAAGGTTAACTTATGGGATATTTCGCAAATTTTGGGAATTTTTTGCATCCAGACAAATATGCAGATCAGCACCAAAATGTATTGGCTTCTTCCTTGGACCAAACCACACCTCTGGTGAAAATTTTCATATAAATCCATCCAGTTGTTTTTGCGTTATCTTGCTAGCAGACAAACAAACACACAAACAGACAGATCCTGGTGAAAACATAACCTCCTTTGCGGAGGTATAAATGATATTAAAGACTGTCTTATGTCTCAGCAACACAAAAAAGCCCTAAACAAATGATACAATATATTACAAAACCCAAAACCAGTGAAGTTGGCACGTTGTGTACATCGTAAATAAAAACAGAATACAATGATTTGCAAATCCTTTTCAACTTATATTCAATTGAATACACTGCAAAGACAAGATATTTAATGTTCGAACTGAGAAACTTTTTCTTTTGCAAATAATCATCAACTTAGAATTTAATGGCAGCAACACATTGCAAAAAAGTTGGCACAGGGGCATTTTTACCACTGTGTTACATCGCCTTTCCTTTTAACAACACTCAGTAAACGTTTGGGAACTGAGGAGACCAATTTTTGAAGCTTTTCGGGTGGAATTCTTTCCCATTCTTGCTTGATGTACAGCTTAAGTTGTTCAACAGTCCGGGGTCTCCATTGTTGTATTTTACGCTTCATAATGCGCCACACATTTTAAATGGGGGACAGGTCTGGACTACAGGCAGGCCAGTCTAGTACCCGCACTCTTTTACTACGAAGCCACGCTGTTGTAACACGTGCAGAATGTGGCTTGGCATTGTCTTGCTGAAATAAGCAGGGGCGTCCATGAAAAAGATGTTGCTTGGATGGCAACATATGTTGCTCCAAAACCTGTATGTACCTTTCAGCATTAATGGTGCCTTCACAGATGTGTAAGTTACCCATGCCTTGGGCACTAATACACCCCCATACCATCACAGATGCTGGCTTTTGAACTTTGCGCCTATAACAGTCCGGCTGGTTCTTTTCCTCTTTGGTCCGGAGGACACGACGACCACACTTTCCAAAAACAATTTGAAATGTGGACTCGTCGGACCACAGAACACTTTTCCACTTTGCATCAGTCCATCTTAGATGAGCTCGGGCCCAGCGAAGCCGGCGGCGTTTCTGGGTGGTGTTGATAAATGGCTTTCGCTTTGCATAGTAGAGTTTTAACTTGCACTTACAGATATAGCGACAAACTGTAGTTACTGACAGTGGTTTTCTGAAGTGTTCCTGAGCCCATGTGGTGATATCCTTTACACAGTGATGCCGGTTTTTGATGCAGTACCGCCTGAGGGATCGAAGGTCACGGGCATTCAATGTTGGTTTTCGGCCTTGCCGCTTACGTGCAGTAATTTCTCCAGATTCTCTGAACCTTTTGATGATATTACGGACCGTAGATGATGAAATCCCTAAATTCCTTGCAATAGCTCGTTGAGAAATGTTGTTCTCAAACTGTTCGACAATTTGCTCATGCATTTGTTCACAAAGTGGTGACCCTCACCCCATCCTTGTTTGTGAATGACTGACCATTTTAGGGAAGCTGCTTTTATACCCAATCATGGCACCCACCTGTTCTCAATTAGCCTGTTCACCTGTGGGATGTTCCAAATAAGTGTTTGATGAGCATTCCTCAACTTTCTCAGTCTTTTTTGCCACTTGTGCCAGCTTTTTTGAAACATGTTGCAGGCATCAAATTCAAAATGAGGTAATATTTGCAAAAAATAACACAGTTTACCAGTTCGAACGTTAAGTATCTTGTCTTTGCTGTGTATTCAATTGAATATAGGTTGAAAGGGATTTGCAAATCATTGTATTCTGGTTTTATTTACGATTTACACAGCGTGCCAACTTCACTGGTTTTGGGTTTTGTATTTTAATGATCAAGAATTGCAGGCATCCTCTTGCACTCTGTCTTAAATGCACAGCAAAGCTGGCAACACTTTTTGCAGCGTAGACAGTGCTCTTTCTCCCGAAGTTAATAGTATGACTAAATTTTATTCAGTGTACTTTTTGATACTGCTGTTCATCAGAAGTGGAGAGTTTGTCCTTTTGGCTTGCAAAGTATTAAAGAGTATAAAGCATTATGACAACTTAAACGTATTAAAATGTTGCATTTGGTCTGTAGTAGGGTTGGGAAATATATCAATTAAATAGATTAACTGAAATTATTTTCTGCTGAAGATTTAAAAATGAAAAATCAAGATTTTTTTTCTTGACTTTCTCCAATCATAAGTTGTTGCAATTTTTGAAAATGTAATTACGGAAAATGTACAGTTTTCATAATGATAGGCCCTTTGAGGTTTTGCACAAGCATGTTTAGTCTTTTATTTGTTTTTGAAATGGGATTAAATATTGATCAGATGTTTCCATGTTAATATACTGTGAAAATAGCTCATCTTTCTGTGTTGATGCAGACAGACCTCCCTCAAACAACATAATCAATATTTTATGATGAAATGCGTTTTAACCTATTGGAAGGAAAGTCTGTTTAGTTTTGGTACAAATTTGATGATATAAAAGCAAAACTTGATTCATGTTATTTTTCATGTAATTTTCCCTAGTCTGTAGGGATGGGAATTGAGAACCAATTCTGGCTGAGTTTGGGTTGATATTATATGTCTTCTATTCTTATCGATTCCCTCATCATCACCCTTGATTTTTAATAGAAGTGCCTTGCCAAACAATGTCTTCATTATCTTGCAAGAGGCACAAACAATGCACAAAGAAGTAAATTAAGTAATGATGTTGTCCAAAATATGGCATTATTTTGCACAACATGCAACATTTGTATTGCCATTTTTACACATGCAACCCTGAATTTTCCTGGAAAATACCAGGGTTAACTACCTAGATATTTCCCTGACTGGCTTGTTCACACTGCCCCTCTCAACAGGAAGTTTTCCTGCAGTTTGCACGTGTCTCACTGAGGTTTAATCACTGAAGAATGTACCTGTCAGAAATTAAAAAGCAGATCCCTGTCAGGTTTCCAGTCTTGGAATCTTGGTTTTTAGTACCAAAGCCTGTTTCGGGGTCTGGGAGCATAGAAGTCGTGTCCGTGCAGCCCTTGTGCTGAGGTTTTTGTCTTTGAAGTGGGTAGCCCTGTGGCATGTGGTTTTCATTCTCCAGTTTTCTATCCACTGTTCTGTCCAAAACGGGGGCAGAAAATCCCAAAAGTACATCTAAATAAGTTTTAGAAATTAAAAGCTACAGAGCCGCAGAATGACATGTGGTGTGGTAGTCATTACATTTTGATGATCTTGTTTTCAGAATAGTTGGAAGGCAAAAGTGTGATAAAAATTAACATTTGATTAATGTACTATCCTTATGTGGAGGTTTTTCTTTTGGTTCAATCACCCAGCTCTAGTATTTCGTTGTGTATGCACATCCTCTCAGAAATATTCACATTTTGGACCAAAAGTCTGGTATAATCATAAGCATCAAGTCATGCTGAGGTCAGATCATGTTTGTTTAAGCATCGTAGACTGAGGGCTATTGTGTAATGCATGGTTGGATATTGGTGGATCATGAGCACGCTGCTGAGGCTCTCTGAACTTTATAGTCCGTACTAAATCATCCAGTGTAGCTTACCCGCTCCTCCAGGCACTTAAACGGGCCATAAAAGGATTTGCAATCACTTTTTAAGCGAGTGGTTGTATATTAACAAGAGCCACTTTACTTTTTTCCCCTCCATCCCCGCTTCAGCATCTCCGTCTTTTCTGTCTGCTCCTCATTTGTCTGTTTTCTATCAGCCCTCTCTTTGTTCTCCACCTCTACCTGCACCCTGGTCCATGTGGAGCTGGGCCGTCACCCCGTCCTGCTGAATGGGCTGACTAGGCATGTGAATGAGTGATTTGGCTGGGTGGCTGCCTGCAGAAGGTGTGTGTGTGTGTGTGCGTGTATGTCGACATCTCTGGGGGCTCCTGCAATGACGCACGTAGTGACGGGGGGAATGCTGGGGGTGGAGACGGAGGGGAGCTTAAGGAGGGAGGGGAGGTGCAGTCAACTCGCTAAGCTCTTTGTTTCCTCTGCACCTCGACTTGCCACGCCGCTGCTCTCACACACTCTCCTCATTCACGGGGGATCAAACTGTACAGTAAGGTGCAACTGAGCCGTACAGTACATCATGTGCACATGTGTGCGAGTGCCTGTCACTCCAAAGGGGTCACCCCCCCGACTCTCGTGCTTAAAGAGGGGAAAAATCAGGCTGTTTGAATTTCAAGGTGCTGGGTATTCTTCTGTTAAATGGACTCTTAAACGCACAAAATTACAATTTCACCTTCGACTCATAGATTATTTACAGTGAATTAAACAAAATCACTCTCATGCTGAAAACATTTTGATTTTTTAGAGGTTATTTTAGGACATTTTGACTTTATTAGAGACATGGACAACCTCGAGCAGCAGGAAATGCAAAGTATAGAGAGGAGATGACTTTACTGCTGCGCTGGAAATTGAATTCTTAAGATATATCGATATAGAAATACCGGCCACTGTATTAGGTACACCCATTCAAGTGATTGTTAAACCAAACATTGTTACAGGCCCAACTAGGGGCGGGCATTGCAAATTAGCTCAAACTATAAATGCTGTAGTGTGCGGTAGTTAGACCTGTCCTCAAAATATTGATACGGAAAAACATTGTCTCCTTGGGGATACATGTATCAATATGGATTCTACAGAATCGATACGGCCTCAGTGTTTGACAGTTGTTGTCAGTACACTTTGGGTAATGTTAACAGTGGATCAGTTCAAAGTAGAAGCCAAGCTACATGATGAAGCACATGATCCAAATTTGAACTTAGGTCAACGATCTTTGAGGACCTGAATTTAAGTTTCTTAAATTGTAACCATTTAAAACTCATCCTTGTTCTCTTTCTTCTTGTAATGAAAACAAAACTTGTTGGGAATTCTGTTAAAAGCGTAGTTAATGTTCACAATTTATGTGCATTAGGATACATATCGTATCGTGGCCTCATTGTCGGGATATGTATCGTATCGTGAGGTTGCTGAAAATACACTAGAAAGCACTCCTTCAAGGTAGCTCACATATTGCTGTTACATCTATAAGCAATAGTCACATCATAAAGTTACCATCATAATATGATTCCTTGACCCTGACAACCCACACCTAGCACTCAAAATCATGTTGATATCATTAATACTTAGATAGTTATTGAGCAAAAACAATCAATCAACCCAATGTATTTGAGTATGTGGATATGACCAATTTTATGCAAGAGGTCAGAGGAGAAGGGCCAGAGTGGGTCAAGATGATAGAAATGCAACAGTTACTTACATAACCACTCCTTACAACCAAGAAGAGGCAGAAGATCATTTCTGAATCAACAACACGTTAAATCTTGAAACAAATGAAGCAGCAGAAGACCACCATGGGTGCCACTCCTGTCACCTAAGAACAGAAAACTGAGCTTATAATTTACCCGGCTCAGCAAAATTGGTCAGTAGAAGACTGGAAAAGTGATGAGTCTTGATTTCTGCAGCGACATGCAGATGGTACGGTCCAAATTTGACATAAACAGTGTGAAAGCATGGATCCATCCTGCCTTGTATCAAAGTTTTTAGACTGGTGGTGTTTGTGGTGTTACAATGTGCGGAATATTCTCTATGAACACTTTGGCCCCTCACTACTAACTGTGCATATTTTAAACATCACAGACTACCTGAGTATTGCTGCAGACCATGTTTTTCCCTTTATGACCCGAGTGGACCCATCTTCTGATGGCTACTTCCAGCAGCCCCCATGTTGCAAAATTCACATCAGGTCACGACACTCCAGTGGCCTCCACAGTTACCAGATCTCAATCCAATAGCACATCTGGAGACAGGAGACAGGAGACCAGCATCTCGGAGATGAAGAATCTGCAGCAACTTTGTGATCCTATCATGTTGGTATGGATCAAAATCTCAGAGGAATGTTTCCAGCACATGATTGAAGCTACACCATAAAGAACTAGAAAGCACTCGGACAGTGCAAACCCCCACCTAGCACTCAGAATCATGTTGATATTATAAGTAGTTAGACATTTATCAAGCAAAAATGATTATTTGATAATGGCAGTTATCTGGATCACCATTAAAATCTTGTCATTTTTAAGTTGGGCCATTACCAACATCTCCTGAAAATTTAAGCAAAATCTGTCCAGTAGTTTTTGTATAATCTTGCGTAACAAACAAACAAGCGAACAAACATACTCCAGCAAAAACACAACCTCCTTGGCGGAGGTAATTAGGGTAGGTCTGAAGGCAAAAGGGGGTCCAATCTGCAGGGTAAAGCTGCAAATGCATGATAGTTTAAATGTGCATCTTCAGTTTATGCAGCTACATTTACAGCAGATACAGAGCTCTGCGGTTTATCAGTAAATATCTACAGTATCTTAACAACTCAGATAAAGAATATTCTTTGTTTTCTTGGTTTATAATGCTGCGCCCCAGAGGGCCTGACTTTGGACCTGAACCTGGAATTGCTGCGATGAAAACATCTCGCTCATGAATAATTTTAATCAAACAAAAACCACACACACACACACACGCACTATCATCAAAAATAGACAAAAAAATGCCTCTCCTCTCATTGGGTGTGTGTATGTCGTGCTCAGTGCTTTGGTCAAGGCCATGTTACTTATGGAAATGTACTCGGTGTTCAGAGGGAGGTGTTAACATGTGTGCTGGACTCAATGAGGCTCTTTGTTCATCCCTCTCACCCCGCTCTATTCAACCTTCCCCCTCGTTTCTCTCCATCTTTCTCATTGAAGCTCAAACTTTGACAGCATGTCCCCGTCTCTGTGTTTGTGTTTTGTCTCACAGACTTCCTGACGTGTGGGTGAATGAAACGGAACGATCACAGCTGAAGACTAAAGTGGTGCACTTGTCGCAATTACCGCAGGACACAGCCATGCTGCTCGACCCCAACATCTATAGGTGAGTGTGTGTGTGGATGATGCTGTGGGCCTTTTTGTGCACATTCACACACAGACACACAAGCACGCAGGGATGCAGATTAGTTAAGGTTAGTATGAGCTGTATGACATCTAAGAAGGTTATTTTGCTGAAGGGTAATGAATATGATTATTTTACTGCAAATTAACAGCACAAGGTTGATACAATACCAGAATTAAAACATTTGTTTTGATTATATTGAAGATTACGTACTTATTGGCTTCATACACAAATCAGGCAGAACATTATGACTACCTGCCACCTTGACTGGTCTGCTGCTTTACAATGCCATGCGCAACAAACAGCGATGCTCTGTGCATTCTGACACCTTTCTATAACAACAGTGGCTCATCTGTTTGATAAGACCACACGGGCCAACCTTCCCTCCCCACATCATTGAGCCTTGACTGCCGATGTCCCTGTCGCTGCTCCACCTCTGTTCCTTTCTTGGACCACTTTTGATAAATACTGACCACTGCAGACAGGAACACCCCACAAGAGCTGCAGTTTTGGAGATACTCTGACCCAGTCATCCCACCATCACACTTTGGCTCTTGTCAAACTCGCTCAAATCCTTTCTCTTGCCCATTTTTTCTGCTTCTAACATCAACTTTGAGGACAAAATGTTCACTTGCTGCCTATTATATCCCACCCACTAACAGGAGCCATGACGAAGAGATTTCAGTGTTACCGTAATTTCTCGTTAATAACATGCATTTTTTTGCTCTTAAATAAGGTCTAATTTTCGGGTGGTTGTTGTGCACATGCACAAGCAAAATCTGTAAAATATTTCGTCTCACCAACATCGCGATTACAACACATCTGATACAAAAAGCCGAAATATTCCCCTCCTCTCTGTGAAACATTACCGTCAAACTTTTGTTATTCGTATAAACTGACTGTTAAACTGTTCTAATCCAATATTTTGGGTCTTAATTAGTTTACCTTTGTGTAATGATCGAGTAATTCTCCAAGCCTTACGGTATCACTCACGTGTAAACACAGAGCACTGCCATCTTGTGAGCAAGGGGACCAAAATAGCTGCGCTGTGATTGGTTGAAGACATCGGCATGTTGATGGCTTCTCTCTGATTGGTTGGTACACTACGACTGCACATGCTCTGGCAGAAATCGAGTAAGTGCGCATTCGTGAAGCACAAAGTATTTCCGCATCCGGTTGAGAGAGAAAATCGTGTACGGTATTTTTTGTGAAGATACTGAAATTTCATTGATTAAAACTTTGAATAAAGGTGATTTTTGAGTTTTCTAAGAGAGTAAGGTTTGGGCAAAATGTGGGTGCGTACTATATTTAAGTACAGCGTTTCCTGGAAAAAAAAGCATGAAAAAATGGGGTGCGTGTTATAAATCAGGGCGTATTATATATGAGAAATGACAGTATTCACTTCACCTATCAGTGGTTATAAAGTTATGCCTGTATATCCCATATATTGGCTGTATTATTAGCAGAATATACAAATGCACAATAATGGTTCACTTCATCATTACTGAATCTTTACTTTTAAAGATGAAAACTATCATTAATGAAAGAAGAAAAGTTTCTTTTTCTTTCTTTACATCTGTTTCTTTCAGAGACAGTCTGTCATCATGAATGAAAAAGGTCATCTTTAATAGTGGAGGCTTTTTGCTGTAGACAAAAAGAATTTGCAATAATGAGTTTGGAAATATCATGCATCCACAATCATGACAAGAAGTGGATGTCTAGGACTTACATAGTTGTTGCATTGATATAAAACAGGACTCGATATCATCTGATTACATAAACTACCCTAAAATAAAAGAAAGAAATAATTAAAAAATAATAATTTCACTGAGAATTAGGACTAGCATTTGTTTCTTTCAAATGAACATCAACTTTAATGTCACTGTTATCACTCCAGTGTTACCTTGTTATCATTTCAAAGTATAAAAGTGTATCTTAAATCTAATATTTCCCTGCCCTGGTGCTTACCTTTTTATTATCTAAACATAGACAGATGTCTTTTTACATTTTATTCTGTGGAGCAATTAGGAGCAAGAACAGTGTTGGTGAGGCCAAACCTCAGTCTTCCACGCCTGTTTATCTGTGTTTGTGTTAGTCTGCGTACAGCATCAGGAAGCCTTTAAACCACCAGGGGGCAGCAACTCCTGACTCCAGTTTTCAGAACAGAGTCGAGGGAAAACAAGGATGTCTCTGATCAGCAGCAGTGACATATGATTGTATTTGTCAGACATTTGGCAGTGATGTAAAGAGATCTGAAATTTCTGTACATCAGTTTTCTCTTCAAATGGGGATGTTTTCAGCACAAAACAATCTATAAGCATCTAAGTGTGAAAATAGGAAATGATGCAATATAAATTTTAATCTCAAAAATAGAAGCAGTAACATTATAGATCTTTTCTATGCAGGGTAATTTTAAAATGAAATATAATAAAGAAGCTTAAATCAGGTTTGGTACAGTGTAGACATAAAAACATAATGTAAAATCCCCATGAAGCATTTCAACCTGAGTTTCTCGACAACACCATTCACAAAAGCCAAATGTCATATTTTGGGTAAATACCTGATATTTCTGTTGTAGTCTTTGATCACTGGTATTTGTTTTACTATTTTCCAGAAGTTAGCTGATTAAAAAGACTCAAATGATCCCATATATATGCAAAATTATGTGCATTTGGGGGGAGACATTTATGTAAATTAAACTTTAATAAAAAGTACATATTTTGTTAATTGAACAAAATAAGAACTTGAATTTGTTTTAGTTTTGGTTTGAGCTTTCGCATGTTTGTTTAAAGTGAGGATGTTATTGTAATACATTCTGATAAAAACTATATATTGTCCCACATGTTTTAGCTGTTTTAATGGCCTCATCATTATGATTTGTATCAAACCAACTCTCTGGTTAGTGGAAATAAAATTACCGCGGCTCTCCAAGCAATTAAGTTTCCCCTCTCCGGCCCTTACCTTCTGTTTTCAATTGCACCTCATTTCACACAACATTATCTATACAATAATGTGGATCCTCTCAGAGCTGCCAGACTTTATTTAATGATATTTTGAGAAGACAACAAAAAAGCTTCTCTTCAAAGCAGAGCATGAATAGCTTGAAAAGCAGCCTGAAAGAGGAGCAATGAGCCCAAAATAACAGATCGGTCTCCCTACCAGAGATACACAGCTCATGAGTGCTGATCAGCACACAGGCAGCCTGATTTTAATTGGACCTGAAGGCTCAGTAACTGCAGGGGCTGCTGCTGGACTCTGGTTTCACAACGAATATTACCGTCAGCACTCAGCCAGTTTATGTCAAGGTTGTCCTGATGCATGAACCCCCCTCCCCCCACAAACAAACGAGGTAATTGGAGCCTGTGGTTGTAAATTTATTGATGTATTGAACACCTTTAAATATGAATGATAGATGATAAACACGTTGACATTCACACCGGTAAATCGATTAATATTTGAATCCTTGTGTTGGGTGGAAGTATTAATTATTCTTGAGATTGAGACTTGATTAATGGCCCAGTTGTATTATCTAGTTAAAATAAATCAGTAAAAATGGCCCAGCTTACAGTATATTAATATGATATATTGTGACATATTGTATCGTTAACCCTTCATGCTGTTAGATATTGTATCAGCAGATTCTTGCCAATACACAATTCTGATCTGTAATCTGTATTGATTTATCCCTTTTGGGGCTGCAGGGGGCCAAAGCCCAACCAAGCTGACATTGAGAAAAAGGCAGGGTACACCCTGAATTGATTGCCAGCTTATCACAGGGCTGACATATAGAGACAGAAAACCATTCACACAAACACATTAGGGCTGCTTGATTATGGCAAAAATTATAATCGCAATTAATCTGATAAATATTGAGATTGTAATTTTAAAACACAATTACTCTTGGATATTAAAGACTGTGCAATACACAGAAATGAACTTGTGATAAAAAATGACAATGGAAAAAGACAAAATTCAACATGCCATGTGGGACAGTAATCTTAATCTGATTTAGTCCATTTTCATAAATGTGGAAGGCGATAATTATTATTGAGATTAAAACTTGATTAATGGCCCCGCTCTACTATTAAGCTAAAATAATAATAAATAGTATTAGGGCAAGGCAATATGGACCAACATTTTTATCTTGATATTCTTTAGTGGAATGGGGATATTCGATTTATCTCAGTATTTTTTTTCCAGATAAACAGTTTTTTAGAAATAAACACAGGTTAATGAAGCCTGACGTTGGGTTGTTTCAATGCAAAGATTGAGGTTTCGCGCTCTTCACCACTTTACTGTCATGGTATTTCACTTTGTGGCACTAATGCGAACAATGATTAAAATTAACCATACTCAACCTTTTTATGCCACCTGTTTCGGCTTTCTCCACAAAAAAAAAAAAAAAATTCTGCTAATTCTTCTCTTCAGTTGTGTAACTCCCATCTGTCTGTCCCTCCATGTTGACGCTCTTGACTTGACTGTTGTTATAAGTGAGCAGAAGAAGAAAGGCCAAACATACATTCAAGAGAATAAACCAAAATGGTGGCTCACTGAAAGTTTTTTAGCGTGCACTGTTACAAAACGATATTGCCTGAACATTTACTTCGTATGCGCAGTTAACAGATTAATGTGTTCATGTAGACGTACTCAGTGACTGACGATTAGACAAGTTTGATTATGTTTTCAGTGCTGTTTCATGTGTTTTTTGCAGCGCTTAATTCAGCTCAGAAACATGATCACATCAAAGATTCTCTCCCAAAGCAGCCTCAATAACTTTTTTTTCCTTCCTTTTCAGGGCACTTCCTCAGAAACGACTGAAGCGCAGGTAAGCTGAAGCACTCAAACATATGTCTATGTGTCAGATATGAACTAAACTTTGATGTACCTCTGATATATTTAGACTTCAGTGAATTCACTGACAGTATCCTGGTGTGTGCAGACCTCAGACATTAATACTTTCAGCTAAAGATTTTGTATCTGACAGTATGAGGGACACATTACCAGTTTCTTGAAAAACTGGACTGATATTTGAAGTTTCTTTAACATCATTTGTTTTGTCAAATCAAAGTAAGTTAAATGCATTAATGGTGGATGATGATTCATCATCATTAGATAAACAGAAAAGAAATGTCTATGCATTAAAAGAATATATTTTCTCAAAGCTGTGGAGGTTCAGAGTGATGAAGATCAGAGCCTCTTCTTTATTCTTGCTTGTTAACTCAACTTTAAAGACTACAAGTTCATACACCAGCACCAGTCACATTTAAAACTGCTATGTAGTTTGTTCTGTATCGTAGATCAAGTTAAGCTGATGCCTTGATGGTATGATAATGTTTGCGCGATCACAGCGTTACCCGTGGCCCCGGCTCTCCTGCTGTGCAGCATCGTTGTAGATGATTGCTCACCGCCCACGGAGTCACTGTTCCTGTGTACCGTTAAGACAGTTAATTAGGGAACCGGCCATTTTAGAGCCATGACCCCCAGCATTCCTTGTTTTCCCTCATACATGAGGACATGATTTGATATTCTTTGTTACTTTGATTGATCTCAGTAGTTTGATGAAGCAAGAACTCAAAAATACAAATGTACTCCAGAAGTTTGGATGTTGTGTAATATGTGAATAAACAACACATTAATCAGTCAGTCCTTTCTTACATGTATTCATTTAGCTACTTTTCAAAGACTAAATACATGAAGTTCAAACCAATCAGCTTTTTAAAATTTATTTATTTTCAGGATTAAATGCCTTCTTATAACATGTTTGAAATCCGTAGGGACGGGGAGTAACAGTCGAAATATTGTCAGATGTTTAAAAAACACCTGAAATGTTTTATGGGTTAGTAGTTCAATTGGTAACAGGTAACAGGACCATATTTTATAATAAAAGGAGCACTCCTGAAAGGCTTGGTCATACTCGGCCAACAATTATTCGAGGTTCTCCACTTTTTGAAAGACTGCACCGGCAAATAGTCCAGCAATTTTTGAATTAACTTTCACAGTGTGTAATTGCAAGGAATTCACAGATTTCTTCATCTACAATCCATAATATCATTCAAAGATTCAGACAGTCTGTAAGAATCTCTGCATGTATGGGGAAGGCCAAAAATTAACATTGAATGCCTATGACCTTTAAAGGATAAGTTCGTTTTTTTGACACCTGGACCTTATTTTTAGGATTAAATACGCTCGTAGACTCACCCAGACAATTTTGGCGGAGCTCGGAGCCGTTTTCGAGCAATTTAGATCCATCTGACGGCGTTTTTCTCTCATGCCATAGTAGCAGACGGGGCCAGAAATCGAAGCCCCTTCATTAGACATTATCTGCTGCGAAACTCGCTCATTTCAGCTACATGTTATAAATGAATGGCCAGTGTTACCACCATGTCAGCTCAACTTCGTTGTTATGGTCATCCGGGGCTTTACAAGGACGGGTAACTTTTGGTGACGACTAGGCTACACGGCTACACGGCTACTTTTGTGCAACATGGCGCAATATTTATCCGATGTAGAAGTGTCTGAAGACGACTTTGAGTATAATGGATACCCGTATCGTTTTGAGCCAGAATATACCGACGAGGAGCTATTTGAAAGGAGGATGCAGAGGGAAAGAGCCGAACAGCTGGCCAGAGAAAAAGCAACCACTGCACGTCCACGAATCGGGGCTAACTGGGGGTGTTGTTGTGGACATTGCACGGCAATGGCAACAGAGGAGGAGTGAGTTTCGCAGCAGATAATGTCTGATTTAGGGGCTTCGATTTCTGGCCCCGTCTGCTACTATGGCATGAGAGAAAAACGCAGTCGGATAGATCTAAATTGGTCGAAAACGGCTCCGAGCTCCGCCAAAATTGTCTGGGTGAGTCTACGAGCGTATTTAATCCTAAAAATAAGGTCCAGGTGTCAAAAAAACGAACTTATCCTTTAATCTTTCTGGGAACATTTCAGATCACCACCGTCAGTCTAAACCATGTGTCACTGCCTCTACAATCCAAATTGAAGCATTTTTTTTAAAATATTTTTTTATCATGTATAGAAAAGCATTATAGACACAGCATCCAAGAGTGCTATCAACTTCTCTTGGCCCTGATCTCATTTAAGATGGATTGACCTATAGTGGTCATGGCATGGGTAACTTGCACACCATGTCTTTTTCAGGGATGTTCCTGCTTGTCTTATCAAGATTACACAGAGGAATGTTCTGCAGCAGTTACAACAGCATAACTTCACGATAAAATGCACAATTATTAATTTGCAGTGTTTTGGTACTGCCTTCTGCATTTTCCATTTTTATATATACTTAGTACTCCTTCAAGGCAGGTTGGGGGTTGCCATAGCATGGCTACGTGGTTCTGTTTTTTTGTTCCTGTAAGGAGATGAGTTTTTACAAGTGACGACTGCAAGCAGGGAAGTAACATTCAATAAAAGCAGATAAGAGTTTGGGAAGTCACATATCATTACAGAGCCAACTAGAAAGCACTTGGAGAGCGCAAACCTCCGCCAAGTAGCTCACATATTGCTGTTACATCTATAAGCAATAGTTTCAAGATAAAGTTACAATCATAATATGATTCCTTGACCCTGAAAACCCACACCTAGCACTCAGAATCATGTTATTATCATTATTAGTTAGACAGTTATTTAGCATGAACAATCGTTCCCTACTGGCGGTTATCTGGATCACCACCAAAGTCAATCATTTTTAAGTTGGGCCATTATCAACATCTCCTGAAAATTTAAGCAAAATGCGTCCAGTGGTTTTTGCATAATCTTGCTAACAAGGAAACAGACAAACAAACAAACAGACTCTGGCAAAAACATAATCTCCTTGGTGGAGGTAACAGTGTATGTGTTGGATGTCTCTGTGTTGTTGTGCCGATACTCTCACTATCAGTGTCTGGCCATCTGTGTCTTCATGTCCCGTGTGGAACCTCATTAGAGGTAATACGGAAAACTGTGCAAGGCACTTTGTACAAAATATCAAACAACAGGGTAGAGCTTAGCTGAGTAGTGCTGATAACACCTACTGGAAAAAGCCCCTGAAGGGTGTGGACACTAAACTGCAGTCAATAATTGTCTCCCATAGTGTGTGTTATATGTAGCACAAAATCCAACAACAGAGCACTCTACTTTGAAGCAACTCAAGATCTCCCTTTAACTGAATGGTAAATAATTCCTCTTTGAATATTTCAACAGTTAGTGTCTTCAGTCCCCAGAGGCTTACAGAGTGTAGTTAAAAGAAAAGGTGATGAAACGTAGTAGTAAATATGTTTTTGAATGTAGTTTCAGGCGTCAAATATCATAATGTGTACATTTCCAATAAAACTGTCAACCTCTCTGTTTAAACATTAAATATCTTGCCTACACTACAGTGTCTTTGTATATAATATCTACAAAGCATGAAGCTCCACGAGGCTCTTGTGTGAAGCCTGTTTCTCAAACCTTAATCTCTCTGAAGGCACCTTGTGAACACCTCATCTTCTCTGTCATTTTCTCCTGTCTCTGTGCTCAGCCTGTAAGGACTCATCCGTGGACTTGATACTTAAAGGGGAAGGCTTGTTCGCAGGAAGTTTATCTGTATGGGATGGGACGCTCTTCATCTGTCTCTGCTGAACAGGAGGGATTGAAGTGGCGATAAAAGCAAGTATAACTTGGCACTGCTGCAGCTCTCCTTTTCTCCCTTTTCAATTTTGTATATCTGAAATGACTGTTGTAGCCAAGGGTGGTGAAAAAGAGGACAACACTTTTTTAAAGTTTGTGTTTATCAGCAACTTATATCAATGTGTTTTTGTAAAAAGCACCAAACTGAAAAAAAGGAAAAGCTCAATACCCAATGGTGTAAAAACTGTTTTGTGTAACCTCCAACACATATCCTGTAACTGTTTTTGTGTAAAATATTTATGCAGATTTTTAACTTATTTTTATACCATTGTGAAAAGTGTTTTTGTGAAGGTTTGAATCGAACCATATTTACTGTGATAATCTATGTTAGCTCTTATTTTGGGATGATTGGACACTCAGTGTAATTATGTTGTTCACAAGCTAAGTCTCAATAGCTATTTATATTTGTTGAATGCATTACTTTTACATTTGTGTATTATAATGAAGTATGCGCTTATGATGATCATGTCAAACTAACATAAATGCAGAAAAAGACTTAACAGGAGCAATAACTCAGTACTTATGGATAAAGTTGTCAAACTTTTTGATACCTTCACACCTATTTGATACCATGTGTTTCAGAATGATCAAACTTTGTATAAAATGTTATACACGAGGAAACAGTCAATCAGTCTATCGTTCTTTAATGTAGCGCTTATTCAGAAGAACTACTCTAGTACAAACTCTTTGTATGATAATTTAAAAGACTCAATATATGGTGAGCCAGTTTGGGTGAGGGGCAGCAACCTCAAATTTTCCATATACTGAGACCCTCGTATCGTGCTTGCGGCCTGGATTAGTCCAACCTGAGGCACATTTTTCACGTGTCTTCCTTGCTCTCTACCCCTGATCAAGACAGTCTGCTGTCCTACCTCAATCAGTATCAACTGAAAAAGCCCCAAATTATAATAGAAAAAATAACTAAAAGACAACAATTGTTCCTTGAGCGGTTTTGATTTTTATAGCATCAGATTACATAAGCTCTGCTCATAGTGCATTACCACAAAAACACCAAAATAAAACTCAGCAGTCTCGATACATCAAAACAGTCTTTTTCTTTGTGTGACAGTTTGATATTTGTGTTGATTCACTGTGCCGTACGTATAAGACAGTGCTGCATACCATAAACCCCACGTACACACGCAGTCCTGTGCCTCCCCGCTGGCTTTGTGTGCTCCTCTCTGACTTCTTTAATACCTCTGATAAAACATTTAGAGATGGAATAGAGTTGGGATCATTTCGCCCCTCGTTATGCCTCTGTGACAATCATAGTCACAGGGTTGTAAATATGTTACCTCAAGTTAGCACCATGAATAGCCTAAAGGTCCATGAAATGGTGCCCTGATACGACAGACTGTGCTACGGTACTTGATCAACCATCCCTACCAACATGGTATGAAGGGGAATGGGGCTAGATGCCCCCGAAAGAAAACAGTAAACAAACACACTCTATTTACTGCACTATATTGTTTTAGTTTGTCAGTATAAATATTATCTTAAAGCTCCTGGGAACACAAATCAACAAAAACTTTCTTCATGTGATAAATATGAACATATACAAATACTATTAACCATCTAAATCTTAGGACTGAACTTTTCTTGTTTTTTAAATCAACAGTTAAGTTGTTTAAGGGTGCTGGATGTAAAGTGGGTGGGCTTTGGACAATCATTGATGATGTAATATATATCTTAGCTAATAAAACAGAAACACCAAGTCCTGCCCTCTCAGAGGCAACAAAACTACTTAACTACCATCCAATGGGCCTCTTGACCTCAAAGCTACAATGACCACATCCACACAGTCCTGAGAAATGTGCTGTTTTTAACAAGATTGTCTAATGCTTAAGAGATTACTTTTCTCTCTCAAATGTTCAAGTTTGTTTAACCCTTTGACTGGCATTGTAACCGTGTGGTTGACTTTTTGCCGCATTACCACTGTATTTAAAATTTTGAAAGCTCGCCTTTGTCTGTTTTTCCTTATTCACCTCTCTGAATAGTGTTTGTAACACCAATATGTGTCCACTTGGAGGCGCTGCTGGACATGACTATAATGCTTGAAAACTAGAAAAATCGTAAGTGAATGGTTGCTGTATAGCTTCTCAGAAATCTAACAGTAAAAGCATCCATCGGACTAAGAAAAAAATCTTTTCACATGTTTCCAGATCCTCTAACAATCGTAATTTAGTTGAAGGAAATAAATTTGATGATAAAAAATTTATCTATGATTCCTCAGAAAACTTGATCAACAGCTAAATATCTAATTTTTGCTCTCTGATGTTTTCTTGTGAAAAAAAAAAAAAAAATGTAACAGAAATGAAAGAAATCCAGTCATGCCCAGTATAACCCTTTAACAGGCAAGCCAACCAGCAGATTGAACAACATATCTGCTTCCTGATTGGGTAACCTGAAAAATAAAACCTGAAATGTTGCTAAATGAAGAGGAAGGAACACAATTTTACCAACAAATAATTACTTGCAAATGTATTTCTTAGTTTCGAAGTCAAATGGTTTATGACACATTGAACTTTGATATTCTGTTATAAATTCAAATAATTTCATGTTTCCAGAAGCTCTATAAGATAGCTAGCTTGGTGCTAATACTAACAGTAGTTACTTACTGAGGTGCTATTTGTATTCAACAATTCTCTTTAGGCTTCTGTCGTGTTAGTTCTACTACAACACCTAATAAAGGCAGGGATCTTGATTCCACAGCTGAAAAACTTGGCTCTCAAGCTTTAGTCTTGTTTTGCGTTGCCATCATTTTGTTGAAGCTCTTTTTGATCACAGATGAGGTGCTTAGTTGCATCAGTTTCACATCTTTATCAGCTCTTTTTTAACAAAATCATCCGCTGAAAAATGAATGTGAGATTAGCAGTTATCAGTTTAAGTAGAGTTGCACAATATTATTGGCATGATATCAGTATCGGCAGATATTAGCTGAAAAAGTGGACTATAAGTATCTGCAGATATTAAAATTCCTGACGATATTTACAGACAGTATTTTTGCCATACGTAATAGCCATGTATATCACACATTGGCTGTAATACCTACAGAATGTATGAACGTAGCACAGTGTTTCACCCTATTATTGCTGAATGCTGACATTTTAAAAACAGTGGTGTCTTATAATAGAGAATGAAATGCTGTTTTCTTTGGTCCACATAAATTTCGAACACAAATATGCTTTTAAAATGAGACGAACAGATTATTTTTAGAAAAGGAGTTACCTTGCACTCCAGCCAAAAAATATCAGTATCTACAATGATGAATTTGGAATATGGCCATATTCTACACTGGCAAAGATCCAATATCGTCCATCCCTACATGTAAGATGTTTATTTTTCATGTCTTATGAATTAAATGCAGACATCAAGCACAGGTAGCTGCTGATTCAGATAAAAAGTGTCTTATTGGGCAATAGAAATGACTTGTTGGATAAGCTCTGATCTGCTTTTATGTTTAAACCTGTGAGAATATTTTGGCGTTTCGAGATTATTACATCAAAATAAGTCATTTGAAAAACATCAGTATTAGGCTCAAATCTTCTGCATTTGGTATCAACATGTTTTTTCAATATTTTTGTGCAATTTATATCACGTGCAGGAGGCTGCACGCCATTTTTGATTATAACAATCAAGAAATTTGCCAACCAGTTATGTAGGGCATCTATTTTGCTTGCTATGTTATCAAACGCATATGAAAATTGTCTGATTTCTGCAAACATTGTGTGAAAGTTCAAATCTGGTATCATGGCAACCTTAGATATGTACTCTTTTGTGCAACTTTATAGTCATAATGTCACATGACTCTGATGTGTCTGCATTTACTTAATCACTGTAAATCACACAACCTTACCCCAACCCTAACCCCTCTTCTTTATTAAATGAACTGTGTTTTTATAGTTCTTATGATATCTTTGTATAATTGATTTTTTTTTACTGTTAAAAGGTGTTTTCTACTGTATAATGTCCCTGTGTAAATGGAAAACAGTGTTTGTAATAAATAAGGGAACAAATTAGATATAGACTCAGTGAGTTTGAATAGCTGAAAGGAGCAGTGCGCCCGTTGTGGAAACAATACAAGTTCCTTATGTCCATGTTGGAGTTACTGGTTGGGTTATTCAACGTCCATTAGTGAAGCAGCTTCAGGAGCATATTGTGGAGGAGCTAATGACTGGGGCAGCAGGACTGAACCCCTGCTGGCCTCAGCTGTTAGTGAACATGCCTGCAGAGGAAACTGAGTTCAGAGAGAGGTCTGCTTCAATATGGCCGCCCCACCCTTCAACGTCTCATACACTCACACGTACAAAATTCACTGGGATTTAGGACTCCTATATTAGGCATAATGAGGCCTTCAAGTGTAGTTCCACTCACCGGGCACCGAGTGTTCCTGGCATTTTCACAGGTGCTTTCAAATATCTTCAATGGTCTGTGACAGCTCATTGACCATTTTTTTTTCATGCCAAATTCCTACAAGCTGACTGTGAACTGCTCAGGAAACACGTTCTGGGTTCATTATAAAAACCAAACCGCCATCCCAACTTACACTGGAGTGAAATATGAAGCCTTCATGTGCCAACGAATGTCCCTTTTTATATCTCATGATGGGCTATGAACAGTTAAAAAGATCACAGTAGTTCTAGGTGGCAGCATAGCCAAAAATAATGCAACAGCTTTTTCTGCTTTAGATCAGCAGCAGTCATCTTCTGCTGGTAGTTCAGGTTTAGAAGAAGCAACATTGTCCTTCTGCAGGTATTGATCTGCTAAAAAACTGATCTTTCTAATCAAGTCCCTCGCTGTCCTTCTTCTTTTTTCCTCCTCTGCTTCACAAGCATATTTAAACTCAGTAGATGAAGCAAGAAACTAATGACACTGATGAGAAAAATACCAGACCCTGAACGTGTGAGGTCACTGCTTCATTCCAGGGCAACTAAACCTTCAGCTGAAAGACAGCACTCCAAATAAGTCTCCTTAAAGTCCAGTTTATGATCATATAGATGTCCATTATACACTGCCATTAGGGAAGAAAAAAAACATTGATGGAATAACCTGGTCATTCAGTATGTTCAGGTAGTCAGATGACCTCATTCTTTGGGCCATAGTGTTGCTGAACCTAGACCTGACCAACTGCAGCAGCCCCAGATCATAGCACTGCCCCCACAGGCTTGTACAGTAGGCACTAGGCATGATGGGTACATCACTTCACCTGCCTCTCTTCTTACCCTGATGTGCCCATCACTCTGTAACAGGGTCAATCTGGACTCATCAGACCACATGACCTTCTTCCAGTCCTCCAGAGTCCAATCTTTATGCTCCCTAGCAAACTGAAGCCTTTTTTCCAGTTAGCCTTACTGATGAGTGGTTTTCTTAAGGCTACACAGCTGTTCAGTCCCAATCCCTTGAGTTCCCTTCGCATTGTGCGTGTGGAAATGCTCTTACTTTCACTATTAAACATACCCCTGAGTTCTAATGTTGTTTTTCTTCGATTTGATTTGGCCAAACAATCGCTGATCACGATCATTCAGGATTTTTTTCCAACCACATTTCTTCCTCAAAGACGATGGTTCCCCACTATCCTTCCAGTTTTTAATAATGCATTGGACAGTTCTCAACCCAATTTTAGTAGTTTCTGCAATCTCCTTAGATGTTTTCTCTGCTTGATGCATGCCAATGATTTGACTCTTCTTTAACAGACTAACGTCTTTTCCACGACCACAGGATGTGTCTTTCAACATGGTAGTTTAAGAAATGAGAAGCTACTCATTGTATCAGCTGGGGTTAAACAACTTGAAGATAATCGCCCATGCAGTAATATTCCAATAGGAGGCTTGTACTTATTTGCTTAGTTAAATTCAGATGGCAACTTTTTTTTTGACCTGGCAGTGTACCTCCATGATATATATTTTTACAGCCATATATACATGAGGACCCTCTTGAGAATGAAACACAACATCTCAAAAAGGTTAACAAATATGAGGACAGATTGATGATCTGGGCGTTCAGGAGTTAAACACTATCATAGATTCTTATTTTTGGTCCTTTTGTCTCTGCGTGGATGGATACATCTCTGGATGTATGTATGTGTGACTATAAATATGTGTATATATATATGTGTGTGTGTGTGTGTATCAATAAAATGAATAGTATGGTTCAGCCTGCTGTATTTTAAAGTGAGGTAACACTTGTTATGAATTGGTGCTATACAAATAATGATTGATTGATTAAACATTATCACAACACGTATATTTGTATTCACTGTGTATGTAATCATGCTAAAAAAAACTCATTGGTCTATCCTCATACAGAACCAACTACATCCTATTCCAGAGAAAGGATCTGTTACAATTTCTCTTTGACTTTTTTTTGACTGAAATTTATTCACCATTTAACTTCACAAAACAGAAAGCTTATAATTGTTCATACAGATTTTGAAGGAGAGGATGTCAAGACTATTCACAACTCTGAGGATAATTATTTAAAGAAACCTTAAGTGCCTTTTTAAATCGGTCGAATTACATGTAACCCTCCTTTTGTTTTTATGCTTACAGTTTGATGTCAGTCTTCAGACTTTCACAGGATCATAGATTTAAAGCCCTCTGTGTACCGGAAGTTCTCACTGATAAGCCTGCTCTGTGACAGTTGAATAGACCCTCCTGACATTCTCACAGTTTCCTTCACCAAAACACAACTACTATATTAATAGCAGAACATTTTGCTATGATTGAGTCAAGATTACCAACCGGATGTAGGCCATATCTGCTGGTTTCTCTCCAATAATGATCAATTTTAGCTGTAAAAAGACCAGATCACTGATTCTTTAAGTTTACAACGTTTCTACTTCATTACTCAATTTCCTTGGCTTAAAAGTCCAAAGTTGTAAATTACTTAATAGCTTTGACATTCTCACAGCATACTGGTTAGCAAGCAATTTCCAATCCAGCGATCTCCATCACTAAATGAATATCCAAGTGTCTTATTCTCCAGTTTCTCTTTAGCTGAGTGTTTTTCCAGCCTTCATCCTCGTGTGATTCCCTTCAGGATGTTTATCGCTTTGTTAGCGGAGTTTGTCCCTGCCATGACTTCAGGAGTGACATCAGTTGGAGCTCTCAGGATGATTGATGGAGAGACTGGCAGCAGGCAGATTTAAAGAGCGGATGGCAGCTCTGCCTGCAGAAGCTTAATCCTGCCTCAGCCTGTCTGTGAAGGAAACGCTGGGATGCTACCCTGAAGTGACGTCTGTTCAGTCAACTCATGAGATGAGTATTCCTCCTTCATCTTCATCTCACATCCAGAATGAAGCCAGTTCATTTCCTCTGAGCTCCACTGGAGTATGACCGATGAACTGAAAGACTAAATAATACGGGTCTTGGGATTTTTAAAAATCACAATTTTGAACGTGTCAAAGATGAACAGTAACACTGATTTTGTTGTATTTTTAGAGTTTTGTGCAATGTTGGATTTTAAATAAACTACTGTAGGATCAATCTCCACCCAGGCATAGCTGACATTGTTAGCCAAGTTATTATTACTTCCAGCAAAGAGGTTATGTTTTTGCCGGCGCATGTTTGTATGTTAGCAAGATTGCGCAAAACTGCTGGGCAGATTTTGTTGAATTTTCGAGAGATGTTTGTAATGGCCCAACTTAAAAATGATTAGATTTTGGTGGTGATCCAGATAACTACCATTAGTGAACGACTGTTTTTGCTCAATAGCTGTCTAACTAATAGCAATATCAACATGATTCTGAGTGCTAGGTGTGGGCTTCAGGGTAAAGGAATCATTTTATGATGGTAACTTTATCATGGAACTATTGCTTATAGATGTAACAGCAATATGTGAGATACCTTGAAGGAGGTTTGCGCTCTCTGAGTGCTTTCTAGTTGAAAATGTGGATTATAGCAGCGTTTCCAAATATGAAAAACATTCTTGGATCCACATCCAGATTGGTGTGACCACCCAAGTCTAGTCACTTCTTTCTTTTGCCATGACCAGCATCTCATGAAAATGTCCATTGAGAATTTTTCAAGTTGCTAGCAGAAATACAGAAAACTGCCCTATCTTGCATTGTTCATGAGTATTTAAAGGAAATCCTTGGATCTACTGTATATCGAATCACTTTTTCCTTGTGTCTTGACCAACATTCCCTGAAAATGTCATGAAAATCCATGGAAAACTTTCTGAGTTATCTTGCCCAAAGAAGAACCAACAAACAGTAAAATACTGGCGAAAACATAACCTCCCTGGCAGAGGAAACTGCCCTTAAAATTCACTAAAGGGCAAAAATGTTCTTATTAGATTTTGTTCAAACTGCTTATTTGATTTCACAGCCATAACAGAATCTAAGCTGATGCCAGTGTTTTACTTTCCAGAAAACTGGTGAAATTTGCTGGCTGCATTGTGTTGCAGCAGGTAGTGCTGCAGCCTCACAGAAAGGGGTCATGATTTGGGGGCTCTAGAAGGTCTTGGGTGGGGTCGGGGATGAGGCTTTGTCAAAATTTAGTTTCCATATACTATCCAAAACAATAGCAACACTCTAAGGGCATACTTTCTTCAAAGGTTTTGCACAAGATATCTTTTTGACCCTATTTTATCTCAATTTTATCTGAGGAAAAAATGTTGGAGCCACTGCCCCAGCTATAAAGGGTACTGCTCCCCTTTGAGTCCAACAGTGAGCAAAGTACAAGTACACAGAAAAATCTACATAGAAAAATTAACACTGTCAGAGGTAATGTCAACACTTCTCAAGTCTCTGCATGGGTCCACACCACAGGGTGTTGTTTCCACTCTTGGTTCTTTAATTCTAATCACGTGTAAATGTTGACTATTTTTTGAGTTAAGATTTGAAACTTAGTGACACTTAACTGTGTGACTTTTCATTAACACTTCTGTGTATTGTTAGGAATGTACTCAGAGAATTTTTTGACTGATTAAGTTTTAAAATCAACACTCTAAAATTGTAAACATTGCTGTATTTATTTTCTGCATACTATTGAGGAACAGCTGAAATAAAAATAAGTTTGGTCGGAGCACATATATATTAAAAAAAAAAAGGAAATTTCACAGCAGTTTTCATGACGTGGGCATGTGGCATCTGTTGGTACTTGGCTATAATGCTTAATTATCATTATTGACTCTACAGGTGTCACTTACAGGTTCAGGGTTCAGAGTGAATAGTTCAGTGTTAAGGATCCTGCAGTGACACTTATGGATTTTATTTACTGAAACATCATGTTTACTCTTGCTTTTGACACCAACACTTTTTCAACTGACAGTAAACGTTCAGGGATTTGACTCCATCCAGAGTATAATTAACTCTGCACTTGCTGAAATTTTGCCAACACCAACATTTTCGCTCTTCTTACTTTGCAGGCTACAAAAAAGCTCCTCAATCACAGTGATGTGAGCAAATGTTAGTCACTTTCCACTCTTGCTCACAGCGTCTCTGCAGAAGGGATTTTATTGATGTGACTTTCTTTAATGTTAATCTCACCGCTCATGGAAGCACATTGTGTTCTGTGGCATGTGAACCTCATTAAACTGCTGCATTTGTCACATGTGATGACACTTTATCTGTAAGTGTCTTCCACTGGATCTGCCGTCATCCATCCTGGAACTCCTCCATCCTCTGCAGCTCAGTGAACGCTCGGGCCTGAATCATCCATATGAGTTTTTCTCTGTGCAAAATCATCTCCTCTTTGCTTTGGCTGCATATAGCGTTTTCTCAGTAATGAATGAAGGCATTACTTCAAGAACAAAAGCCATGAGCTGCAGCTTTAATCCAGGACAGGGATTGCTTTTCCTCACTGCTGTGCATACTTCAGAGAAAAGAAATGGTTGGAGAGGGGGGAAATGTAAGAAGTGTTTTCCCCATCAGTACCCTTATTTTATTGGCTGATTGAATATTCTGCTTTATCAATGAAGGCCTGTGCTGTTGTTGAGATTTGAGATATGTTTATACAGTTTCCATGGAGATATAGAGTAAAACAGTATTGTTAATATTTGTAAAGTTTATTGTCATACTTGTAATCTGAATTCACCTCCCCAATTTTGAGTTCAACTCTCAGTCAACCAAGCGATCAGTCTATTTGTATGGATGTTAAATATAAAATATAAATGTGAATATTAAATGTTATCTTGAGACACAAAAAAAGAGGATCTACATCCTACAATTCATTTGTTTTAGTTGTTATTTTTAGTATCTATCCCTCCATTATTTATACCCCTATCACTTTTGGGGTCGCGGGGTCTGGAGCCTATCCCAGCTGTCATTGGGCGAGAGGCTAGGTACACCCTAAACTGGTTGCCAGCCAATCGCAGGGCCACATAGAAAGACAGACAACCATTCATGCTCACACTCATACCTAAGGGCAATGTAGAGTCACAAGTCAACCTAATGAGCACGTTTTTGATCTGTGGTAGGAAGCCAGGGTGCCCGGAGAGAGCCCATGCATGCATGGGGAGAACATAAACTCCACACAGAAAGGCCCTGACCAACCCGGGGATTGAACCAGCAACCTTCTTGCTGTGAGGGATGTGCACTTCCTGCTTCTTCCCTGTGCAACCCACTATTCATTTGTTTTCAATGTTATTTTTACTATATTTATTCAATTTCATTTTCACAAAAACTCTGCATTTATCCATCATAAGAGCAGCACTAAGCTTCACTCAGCCAAGTTGAAGTGGCAAGAAAAATCTTCCTCTTAACAGACAAAAATCTGGAGCAGAAACAGACTCTTATATCGCCATCTGTTTTACCTATGTAGGGGAGTGAGGGCAAGAGAGGTGGGCAGAGACAAACACACAAAACAACAACAACTACTAAAGCACTCGGAGAGCGCAGACCTCCGCCAGAGCTCAGTTATGGCAGTGGCTGTAATAAAAAAAGCTAAATATGTGGATGCCCAGTTCATAACTTGATTCTTGCCAGATTCTCTCTTTATGGTCATCATGGTAATTGTTGTGAATTTTTTTGTGGCAATAGCAGCAACCATGGTTTTAGAGATTGGCCCAATTTTGACATTGACATGTAATGATAAAGGGAGATACTGTTTGTTATGGTAATGTAGTTTTGTGGTTATTAAGTTTAGTTTAATGGTTATACAAATGGGAGTTGATGTTAAACAATGTTGTCACTGTTCTTGGTTGATATTAGTTGTGTGTAATTTGAAAACTTTAAGCAAAAAGATGTCAGGTTTCTCAGCTATTATTAACTAAATACACAATAAGAAATTGGTCTGCACTTTTACAAACCTGTGCACATACTTGTGGATGTTTTTACAGATTTATGGATCTATGATCACTTTGAGGAGAAGGGCACACATTTGTTGATCCGTGCATGCCTTTACATTTTTTACATGTTTGTGGATGTGTACACAAATTAATGGATGTGTGCATATTTGTGGGTCTGTGTATGCTCTTTTTAGTCTTTGTACACATTGGCCGTTTTTTTAATTCATTGCAAATCTTTGCACATACCTGTTGATTTGTGAACATATCTGTGATTGCATTTGCAAATTGTGTTGCAACAATTGCTCATAACAGCGCATTAGGCCAAAAACCATATGATTGGTTCTTTTATAACTACAGATCACCTCCTGCATTAATGTACTGTGCATTAATGTGATAGAATGGCTGTTGAGAAAGACAACCAACATGTCAAATTTACTTTTTTCTTACTTAGTGGTTGAATGAGCACTAAAAATCTTCATTTGCTTCAACATTTGATTCAGCAGCTATTAGATCTGACTCCTCTGATGCCTTTTCTCTTTTCTTGCAGTACAATTAACTGCTTTTTTATATATCAGCTTTTTACTCACACATTATATGCTCTGTTTCAGTCACCACTTTTTTTTTGTAAACAAACAAGCAAACTACGTGTGAGAATACTTGCATAGCTGTCCAGCATTTTGGCAGAAGTGCTCACTAGGTTCTAAAAAGTGTGCAGGGGATTGTCCACATTTTTCTTATTAAAAGGTTGAATAAAGCTGAGTGGTCTGTATTTTGGAAATATTTAGTCCACGTTATCTCGTCCTTAAGGCCCCTAATCATCTTTAAAATAGCAGTTATATGACTTAATTAACACTTCACTAAAACTACTCCATGTTCTGCATCTATATAAAGTTTTGGAGTTGTTATTTAAATTTACTCAGTTATGTTGCTTCTTAAATATATTTCTTTTACATCAACATAATCAAGCCTTGTAGATGATAATAGTATTCTAAGAACCACATTACATAAACGTGTTAGTTTGCATCTCTTTGACAAAAGCCCTAAAAAGGGATTCTTGTTCAAGGTCTCTGCACATATTCACTCGCTGTGTGTCTGCAGGAAGAGGACAGCTCAAAGAGCTTCATAAATCTCCAAACTCTTCTTTTGTATATGAGGTTTAATTCTCTTCACATCATGTTTCTTATTTTCTTTTAAAGCTAAAAAGCCCTAATGGCCTTTTTATTGAGTGGCTTCTCTATCTCTGTGTCTCTCTTTCAAGTCCATTTGAGATGCTGCTGGTCCATGTTTTGACATGTCTGTCCATTCAGATCTCCATCTCCTCCTGTTATCCATTCCAGTGGCTTCTTCATTTGTTTGAGCATTGTCTACAGATATATTTTGACAGCTCTCCACTCTTCTTTTTGCTCAGACTGCTTGAAGGGATGGTCAATAATCCATCCTTAAGTGGCTCTGACTGTTGACCCCTCCTGTCAACACCAGGAAGTGATCTTGTCTAAACATCTTCCAGCTGGAGAGCCGGTCGGTGCTCAGTTGTGGTGATTGGTGTGTTCTCCACCAGGTTACTTTGCAGGATGGTTCCCTTCTCTCCGGTTCAGGCCAGATTTGAAGGGGCACTGCTGCACTGTTTCTTTGCAGCTTGTCAGATGGGGTGTCTCCAGTATGTAACAGGCAAAAATTAATTCTTCATGATGAACATCAGTTGGACCTAGTTGTGCAATTAAGAAGTTAAATGTTGAACTTCTGATATTAAAGACTTACAGGCCACTTGATAAAGTAAACCAGTCAACAGCTCAACAACCCAAATAGCTAATCAGCCAATCACATGGCAAAAACTCTATGCATTTAGCATGCAGACATGGTCAAGAGGACCTGCTGAAGCTCAAAATGTGCATCAGAATGAGGAAGGAAGATGATTTATGAAACTTTGAATGTAGTACAGGCTGGTCTGAATTTTTCAGAAACTGCTGATCTACTGAGATTTTTACATGCAACCATCTGTAGTGTTTGCAGAGAATGGTCCAAATAAGGGAAAATATCCAACAACTGAACAGAGAGGAGAAAAGATCAGCACAGTTCATGAGGAAACAGAAGTTGATTTCAATTTGTGATTGTCAAAAACAGGCACAGCACCCCTTTTTTCAAAGCCCGTTGTTCAGAAACCCTTAAGAATTCCCACCTTAAACTTTGTACATGTTCATTATACACTACATGTAGAGGCACCAACACAAGTTTTTAAGCCAAATCTGAGTCGGTCACCATGGGAGCTGTGGTTGAGTTCATATGAAATCACCCGCATTGTTAAAAGTTGTATCTGACCACAGTGTACCCGTCCTCAGATGACTACATGACAGGTTTACTGTACTCCAGTGACCTTCACTGTCACCAGATTTGAATCCAATGGAGCATCTTTCAGCGAGCAACAGAGTTTTTAAATATGCAATGAATACATATTTTTGTGTCAAAACCTTTAAACCTGAAGAGCACTTTGGTTAAGTGAGGTTGTTCTGAATGTGGTCTGTGAATAAACTCTGACTTTACACGATTTGACTTGACTTGCTTAGTCAAAACAACAAAAAATAAACAGCAGTGTTTTGGCATGGATGATGCTAAAAAGGTTTAAGAGAACGTCCATCCTGTTTATCTTCAGTGTTAGAAGCTGCTCATGCCACTACTGTGTTTGTTCTGATCTCCTCAACATCAGTTTGAAGAGTTTATTTCTGCTCTGTGCTAAAAAGACAACACGAGCATTCAGTCTCATCAAACAAGACACCTTATAGCTGGTAACAAGTGTTTAAGCACGGCTGATCATTAAATAAACAGACTAGAAAAGCACTCCGAGAGTGCAGACCTCTGCCAAGCAGCTCAGTTCCACCCATAAACTGTGATTTCCACCCAACATCATAGTCCTATATTTATTTTATACGTACATTGTGGAATGAAAAATATCAGTCTGCAAGAAGTGTGATTATTGTTGATATAAATATCATCCAATAGAGTGACCTAGTTGGTAGTGGGTCTTGTAACTTGTTGACTGAACCAATTTGCTGCTGGGTGTACAGATGTTGGTGTTGTGCGCGCCACAGCGCTTCCAGTGGGCGATGTCGCCTGCCTGCTTCGGTGCGTGGCGCATTCGCTCTATGTGGAATTTGGAAGTTAGGTTTTTACACTCACACACACACACAGACTTCTGCTATGACAGACTATTTCCATATTGATATTATCAGCAGCCTTGTTTCGAGTGATTAACAGACACGTTTGGAGGGACTGCGAGTGAGCAGAGCTGCCGCTTATGTTTCTATAATGCTAATGGGCTCACAGTCATGTTATTAGTAGTTGTGAGTTGTAGAGGACTGGGATGTTTGTTACAATTTCAGGAGAGTCTGCTGCCTTAATTTATCTTAGAAACCAAGGCTCCAGGAACAGGCTGGGCTTTCTGCGTTGGCAAAACTTTTCCTCCTCTCCGCTGTGTCTGTGAGAAGAACTGCATGCACAGTTTTCAGTGCTGATTGGCTGTTTGCCGTGCCATGCCTCTGCGTGTAACCAGAGCGTGTAACCAATCGGATGGTGCTTTGGTTGGGACAAAATATGGCCCAGTGCTAAGTTCTGGGATTTTTAGAAAAGGACAAAAAGACAAATATGCAGATCACCACCAAAATGTAATGTCTTCTTTCTGGACCAAACCACACCTCTGTTAAAATTTTAATGTAAATCCATCCAGTAGTTTTTTTGCATAATGTTGCTAACAGACAAACAAACAAACAGACAAACAGACAGACCCTGGCGAAAACATAACCTCCATGGCGGAAGTAACAAGTGTACTTAAGGATGTTCTTTCTATTTTTTAAGTAGACCATTTAAAAACCTTGGACAATTCAAAGAGAGGGAACAGAAAACAGAATATATGTATATGTTTTAATCTAATAAGGAGCTTATTTTTATATAATTTCTCACTTACTTTTTTACATATGCAGCTGAATAAAACTGTCTTTGTCATATTTCCATTTTTTCACCTGTGAATTTAACTCTAGAACCTTGTTTTGGTTCTGTCCTTGAGGAAAAATATAAGGAACTCTTTTGTGTATTGCCACTTAGAAAAGAAAATCGATATGAATTTTCTGTCCTACCATCAGCATTGGCATGACCATCTTACAGATAAAGCCAATGGCCTTCAATCAGAAAAACTCTGCCCCCAGACTTAAAGAGTCCAACTTATGCTTCTATGAGTTTTATATGCCCTTTACATTCGGGAGAAAATTGGTTTGTGGCGAGGATAAAGCCGCACAATGTAGAAAAATACCAACCATTTCCATGTTGCAGTTCTGGATGAATTCATGTAGAAAGCATAAGTAAGCCTTAATACAAAGACATCTGAGTTATTTCAGCTTGTATCCTAAAACTTCATAATATTCCTTTACTTCATAACGCTCTCCTGTGCCAGCATATAGAATGTTCAGCCCCACTGCGGCACATGTTCGGCCCCTCAGTGGATTTTGTCCATTAGACCCAGTTGACCTCATGCGAGTATCTCAATACGACCCTCAGAGGGGGGGAAGTCAGTGTGTTGAGGTTATGTAATTCTTCATTACAGTTGACCTGCATGCAAAAGGAAGGTCTGCATTAATGAGTTCATGTCAAGCTCTGTCTTTGTGCTTGTTCAACACTCATTCATGGCTGCTTCAATATACGGCTCTGTCACAGTGTCAGATGTCCCCTCGGCCATTTACCCAGCATCACGTGCCCTCTGCTCTCTGCTATCAGGTGGAGCAGCTGGACAATAGATCCAATAATGTATTTATAGATGATTGTATTTAGCATATTCACAGTATGTCATCTGTCCTGGGAAAAAAACACAATAAGAAAAGAAAAATCTTCAAATTAAAGGTGCTTTTCAACAGCAGGAACTACCCCCAGTATTCAGGAACCTTTTGAGGGACTCTCAATAGCAGGAACCATGTCAGAAGCATATTTTTATTTCAGCATAGAGTTCTCTTGACAATATTGTACCAATATTTTAGTGCAGTAAGTGCAGCCTCTAGCTGTTATTTAGCAGCACATGTAGCCATTTGACTTTGGTCCCTCTGTTATATTCAGAGTTATCATTTCTCTTTCTGATGCAGACAATAATGTTCATAAATGCTACAGGGACCTTGCTTTATTTAATAACACTCATTATAAGCATTATTTTTTATGCTTACAATATTGTGGGTAACTCAGGGATGCTCCAATATTGATTACAGTATTGTGGATTCTCAATTATATAAAAAATGCCTTTTAAAGATAAAAATATATACAGGGTGGGCCATAAGTTTCCATACATAGGAAAATCAATCCTTCATGTTGGGCAACCGTTTTTATTTATATAATGTGCTCTATGTGATAACCATTGTTTCGAAAACACATATAAATACGTGTTTTCCACTGTTGATGAACTTGCATTAGCACAGCTGAAGTCATGCTTGTAATTGCGTTGGTGATACATTCCTTGAGATGATTTATGTCTCATATCTTCACCTGATACACCATGGCCTTCAAGTGCCCCCAAAGATAGAAATCAAGAAGGGAGAGACCTGGGGATCTGGGAGGCCACTCCACAGGACCACGCCGACCAATCCAAGTATCCAGAAACTGCTGATCCAAATACCGACCATGATGAGGTGGAGCTCCATCTTGCTGGAAGTAAACTGGGTAGTCACCATCCTCGTTTAGCAGGGATGGGAGAATTTCTTCTTGCAACACGTTTAAATACCTTTCTGCATGAAGCTTTTCACTGACAAACATTGGTCCAATTATTCTGTCACACAATATCCCGGCCCACACCTACTTCCTATGTATGGAAACTTATAATAATAATAATAATAATAATAACTTTATTTGGATAGCACTTTTAAAAACAGGTTTACAAAGTGCTTTGACAAACAGTCAAGAACATACAGACATCAATTACAAGAGCTTCAGCACAAGGAAATAAAAACAAAAAGCTCAATGTACGGCCCACCCTGTATGTTGCCTTGTTTATAGTATCACAATACAGTATATGATGATATATTATATCATCACCAAAATAAAAAGTAACAGTGTTAGAAACATTTTATATTGCAAAATGACACATTCAAATCCCAAAGAATTTGGAATTTGTAACCAGATGTGCTGAAATGCAAACTCACCTCTGTGTTTTTGGACTCATTCCTGCAGCACTATATAAAAACATGATTATGATTCATTGTCATCAGTGTTAAACATAAACTAACCCACTGATGCTCCATTTTGTTACATCGCAGCTTCTTGGATTTTTCTGAATGCAGAACTAATTAAAATAGCTGTTTGTAAAGCAATTATTATCACTACTGGTGCTGCTGCTTATAAGACAATAACAGTGTTAAAAGTTGACTTGTCATCCTGTTTATTCCACTTACTGGATAGATTGTGTCCTCTCCGCATATGAACCACTCCATTGGTCTGTTGGAAGTGAGCTGAGATCACCTCTTTCAGGCGAGCTTGACGTGGTTGTTTGTACTGACACAGGGATTGATTGGTGTGCTCAAACTGACTGTGCCAAACAGGGAAGACCTACTTGGATCGGAACAACTCTCACAAACTTCAACAGACAACACTTTGCCACAAGAACCATGTAGTTCCTGCAGAGAAGTTCCTGAAAAGTTTGATTGAAAAGCACCTCTTACCCTGCTTTCACTCAGGACATTGTTTTTGTTCCAGAAGTGTGTCTTGTTTGTTTTCTGATATTGAGAGAACCAGAGAGGACATGGTGGGATAAGATCTTAAATTAGATATAACTTTATAAACTCCAGCTGTTGATCCTCATATAGTTAAAAACTCACAAATATAAACATAAAAGGGCCATGCTCCAAACCCCAGCTTACTTTAATTTATGCCTCTGACCTTTATTAAGGATTTATTATGTTGATATCTATTATTTATAGCATGTTATCCCTAAATCAAATGTTATTTTTAGTTTTTCTTTAGTGCATGAAATGACATGAGAATTAATTAAAATTCTCAAGGTTTATTTCAGTATATAACAAACACAAAAACAATTTTCTCCAATCTGAATTTAGCAGCCCGTGGGGATACATTCTTGATTCCAGTCCAGCATGAGCATCTTTTATTTCAGACAGCACTTTAGTCCTCGCAGTTTTGACACTGCATCTTAATCGCAGCTGGCTGACGTGCTGATTCATGAGGGTCAGGGAAGGCGGATCGGATGGTAGTGATTGCAGCATGCTGGGCGCTCATGACAGATGCAAAAATAAATGGTAAAGGCAGTTTTCTGTGTTCTGAACCCGAGCCCTGGGGAGAACCAATTAGTGAAGGCACATTAGCTATGCCCAGCGCTGGCTTCCCCTTTTACCACATGTGAAATCCAATATTCCAGTCCTTAAGGTAATAATGTATCTCCTCTGCATTTCTCTGGAGGATGGGGGTTGTGTATGACGGAGCTCACCATATGGAAATGATGACAAGCTTCTTGCCTTTTAAGCAATTCCCTCGTCAGGTTGCTTTAGATCATCGTTGGCCTCAAACAGAATGAAAACTACACTTCACTTCCTGTGTCTTTGCCATGCTGCCACCATGCTTTTTGTTCACAGCAGTCTGTCGTGCATATACAGCTGTCTGCCAAAATTCTTGTTCACAAACCCAGAACATTATATGCCGTGTGAAAATGTTGAGATATTGCCATAATGCAACTGAACTGGAAGTTTAAAGTGTACAAATGGATAGTGTAGCTAGGATGGTTTACATCAGTGATCACCAACCTTTTTGACCAAAGATCACAAATGTTGCTGGCAGGAGAAGCTGGATCTACCAGCCTTAATACACTGAAATATGTAGTCACTTTAATTTCATTTTGATGCAGAATTCAATCTATTGAAAACTTGAAAAAAAAAAAATTTAAATTCAAGTTTGCACTCAACATCTTGTGCAGCCTGTTACTAATCAAAACTCCTAAAACTTAAAGACTGAGAGGGAGGAAGAAGGCCTGCATAATGCATTTTTAACAGTTTAATCATCTGGCTCTTACTGAAAACCAACAGGGTAAAATGATTAGATCTAATGAATTCTGAAAATCACCTTATCCCTACATACTATGGACACACAGACCTCTCCATAAAACATAGCCAAATGAGACCTTATACACATATTTCTTTGAAGATCTACCAGAAACGTCACAAAGATCCACCAGTAGATCAATATCTACAGGTTGGTGACCCCTGGTTTACATCATAGACTTGTATTTTTAGCTTAATCCAGTGTTCCCAAGGGTTGCAAAATTCTAGGAATATTCAAAGTTGGGAATTTTCATGATAATAAACAGGAACTTATGGGATTAAACAAGAATAAACCTGGAATTTACAAAACTGAAGGTTGGCCCTCAACAGGGATTGTAAATGTAGTTGGGAAAAATATATTTCAGCATAATCTTGACTAAAACAACCAGATTTCATAAAAGTATACTTGAAAATATCTCTGCTATTCCACGATAACATGCTCATAGCTCACTACTTACTGCAGGAGTATTGAGGCCAGTATTGAAGCCACACATTTGACCCAATGGTATGACATACAGCGAAGCTGAAATTAATTTTTCAATAAAATAATCCAAACTTGGTGAAGTTCTTCTCACAAATAAATCTGTTGAAATGTTTTGTATTGTTTTCTTTTACATGGATGTCTTTCTATGACGAAAACAAAAAGTTTATCTCTATGTTTGAATATGATACAATTTGTTTAATTTACCTCCAACTTCCAGTTATTTCCCATAAATTTCTAGTATTCCCATAATTCCCATGGAAACTTTCCAATCTGGAATATTTTCAAAATTCCCCAGTTTAACTTCCCATGGAAAGTTTCTGGAAATTTACTGGGAATTTTGCACCCCTTTGCAACCCTAGTGGTCCCTAATCTTTATTGATCCATGGCCCACTTTTACGCAAGACAATATTGTCCCAAACTGGTTGGCATGGAGGGGTTCAGACAAATATATTATGCATACTTTTAACTGCAGGATCAGTCCAAGCTGATCTTCCATTGGTTATGATGGGTACAGTTATTTCTCAGTTCTGACCCCTGAATTGTCTCCCTCTACATTAGGAAGTTGGGTGCTGTCTTGGGCCATAAGTTACATGCATTGTGCAGTCAAATATATTTACAACTATATTCAGAGCACAAGGTGTAACAGCAAGTTAATCTCAGGTCTTACTTTTTCACTGGTCACAGCAGTGGCAGGGACGAGAGAGCCTGTGTGTGAAGTCTGTACAGTCAAGCTTCACAAACTGAAATCCGAAGATAATTATTTAAAAGAGCCCCTAATCTGTTTTTTATGTTTGTTTTGTTGCTCTTTGTTGTGTTTATAGTGTCTCCTCCACATGATAGACACTTCTGTGAACACAACGAAATGCCAGTAATCAATTATATGAGCCAGAGTTCAGGCAAATATGGGCTTTAAATAAAATGCCCTTCTGTCTCTGTTGTTCTAAATAGGGTAATGACATTTATTAGTTTCTTTTCTTAACAACCTGGTGCCAAATGATCTGCAGCCTGGTAATAGTCCACGGCCTGGTGGTCAGGGACATGCTCCTCAGCCTTCATGCTAGTTTTCTTTCCTGTAAGTCTATAAGCTTAATGGAATTTGGTACCACTGTGGAGCCAATACCTACCGATCCACATCACAACACAGATTTTGGTGCCTTTTTTTGGTCCTCACTTAAGCTGCATTTACACCAAGCAGTTCGGCTCTGTACAGCACCGAAATACTAAAAACTGAGGCCTCCAGATTGTACTCTTGTCCTACTTAAAATGATTTGCCTGCTACCTCCCATCCAGCAGTCTTCTCTTTTCCAGGCTTCAGTGATTTGTTACACTTTCTGTCCAGAATTCTGTGTGGTCGATTGCTCTCTGTTTGCACCTTTATCTCTCCACCTCTTCTCCGTCACCTCCTCCCTACCTCATATTCTTGCAGTATCATGAATTTATCTGTGACAGCTACTACTCTACTTCTTGGTTCTCTGTTTCTCCTCACACTAGGGGCCATGTTTAAGTTTTATCACTGCCTAACAATACCGTATCTTATCACCCTACAAACAGGAAGTAAAACATGACATGCATGATTTATGAACTGTGCACCAGCATGTTTCTTTGTTTACACAGCAGTGTAATGTGTGTGAGTCACAGTGAATGTTAACACATTTTTATCTGGTAAAAAATACTATACAGTTCACTGGCCACTTTATTAGAAACACCTTGCCTGTTCAGTGTTTGACCAATTTCTGTCTTGGGGTTGGTTTCAGTGAGGTGCTGCAAACATTCGTGAGAGATTTTGGTTCATATTGACATGATAACATTTCATGAAGGCCCCTGGAGTGCAGCAAACTCATTTTCATGTTCAAGAAGCCAGTCTGAGATGGTTCAAGCTTTAATATGGAGCATCAGAGGCAGCTATCAGAAGATGGGAAAACTGTTTTCATCAGCCTCACTTCTGCTGAGTGGTCTGGTTTGGTTCAGTGCAGTTTAGTTTGGAGCAGTATACCTGGGTCTTGTTTGTGTTTACATCTCCAGCTGTACCTTCACTTGAGGGTGGGGATGTGAGCCGAAAGGAGAGGGTCCTGCCATCTTCGTAAATGCATGAAGTCACAGCAGCACGACACAGTGAAGCGGTCTGAAGTAGAGCGGGACTGAGCAACAATGAAGGATTTCCAGCTCTCCAGTACTCCATGGAGCATTGTTTTGTGTGGACATTGTTTTCAGCCGCAGCCGTGAAAAAATCACCTGAAATCCATGGCTTACTGAAACATATGAGGTCTGTGTTTTCGTTTTTGCTGCTGTGGCATGGGAATTGATGTTTTTGTGACCAATCAACAGACTGCAGCATCTCCACTCTTAAGGGTCGGTTTACTACACTCTGCGCCCCTTCAGAGGAGTGTCAAAAAGTTGGATGTCACAGGTTGGTTATTTGGGTTTGTTAGAGGAATGGCATACCTTACTGATCTGAACTGAACCAGGCTGCTAGGTGGAAATGCAGGTGAAGGTATGTACAAGGGCAGCAACAATACTCAGGTAGGCTGTGGCAATTAAAAATGCTTAGTTGGAACCAAAGGACCCAAAGACTGGCAAGAAAACACAATGTACCACAACATTACACCACCACTATTAACCTGAACTATTGATACTTAGGCAAGATGAACCTTTCATGTTGCTTGTGCCAAATTCTGACCCCACCATCTGAATGTAGCAGCTGAAATTTAGACTCATCAGACAAGGTGTCACGTTTCCAATATTCTGTAGTCCGATTCTGGTGAGCCGTGTCAGTTGTTGCCTCAGTTTCCCTTTTGCTGTTCTTCAAAATGACAACCGATGTGGTTTTCTTCAGCTGATGCAACATGTTCTGCATTCAGAAATGGTGTCCTGCAGCTGGTTGTAACAAGTAGTTATCTGAGTTACTGTTGCTTTTCTGTCATCTCAAACCACCCTGGCCATTCTCTCCTGGCATTAACAGCATTTTGGCTTAGAGAACTGCCACTTATACGATATTTTCTCTTTTTCAGACCATTCTTTGAAAACTCTAGAACTGGCTGTGTGAGAAAATCTCAGTTGATCAACAGTTTCTGAAATGCATAGAGAAGACCCATCCATCCATTATCTATACTGCTTATCCCTTTCGGGGTCACGGGGGGCTGGAGTCTATATCAGCTGACATTGGATGAGAGGTGATGTACAACCTGAACCACCTGCCGACCAATCACAGGGCCACATAGAGAGATGGACGACCATTTATGCTCAAACTCATACCTAGGGGCAATTGACCTAATGTACATGTTTTTGGTTTGTGGGTGGAAGCTGGAGAGAACCCACGCATGCACGGGGACCTGACCAACCTGGGAATTGAACCGGTGACCTGCTGCACCAGCGTACCTCCCATAGACAAGACCATCCGTCATAAACAACCATGCCCCATTCAAATTCACTTGCAGCACTTTTCTTCATTATTTTGATGCATGGTTTGAACTTCAGCAGTAACTTCAGTCTTGAACATGCCCACATGCCTAAATTAATTGAGCTGCTGCCATGTGATTGGCTGATTAAGTATTTGTGGTTACAGTCAGTTGAGCGAGTGTATGTGCTAAGGTGGCTGGCTGCTCAGGTCAGCTTACTACTCTTTCTCTCTGTGTCTCTTTTACTCACACAGTAGGACCAAGTGTGTAATGCTCATTCTGCCATGGATGCCACCTCCCTCATCCGAGGTCCTGCCCACCTCCCCCTGTGGGCCATCCAACAGCTTCATTGCCTGATATGGACATAACCCTCGCCTGTGAATCTGTAGGTGAAGCAGCCTCATGTGGAAAATCTTATCTTACAGCTCTGTTTGAGGAGCTATAGACACATAAAGGCAATTCTGTTGCTAAGCAGTCTATAGTTTTCCTGGAAAGAATGGCTGGAGGGGTGTGCACTTGTCAGAATTAGGGGTGTTTACACACAGGTAATATCTAACTCAGCCATTAGCCTCTGATCTCCTGCTAGAAGTGACCACTTGACAGCTGTATCCTCTTGATAACATCCTGACACTCCTCTTGTATAAAATATGTTTCTTGAACTCAACATGAAAAGAGATCTAATCTTTGATGACAACGTGGTAAATCTGAAGCCCCATTATTCTGCTTTTAGCTGACACACTGCTGAAACAGGCCCAGCACAGGGCTTTTTTATGCACTGAGGTAAAGTTTGCTTTTCCTTTCGTAATCTCTTTTCCAGGACTATATGTCAGTGTTTGTTGGTTATTAAGGGTCCCACTCCTGTGGTAAATCAAAGTTAGTGAAACAATGATTTAGCATGAGGACAGAAAATGGATGCCTGTATAAATACCAAAGCAGGATTGATGTCGGCTGTGTGACAGTTTGTTTTTTGAGAGTGCTCCCTCTCTGAAGGGAGCCACCAATCAGACTGCAGATTCCATTTTGTAATACAAATATTAATACCGTATTTGCCCTTTAAACTTGGCAAAGCAATTGATTTAGATTCTGCCTAGCTGACTGGTCTAATGTTATGAAAGCACTAAGATATGAAACAAATTTAAAGGCAGGGTTGGTAATCAGATTTAGATACACTTTTTGTTATTCTGGTTAAAATGATCGTTATGTCCCGATGACAATCAATGCATGATGTGTTCTTAAAAGAGAGCAAAACATAGCCGCTGTCAATAGCAGGAGTAAACCAGGGAAAACACCAACCAATCACAGCAATTTGGATCAAATTTATTAAACCAATCAAATCCCATACTGCCATTCTGCCCACCTTCTGCTCGTACATTTTGACGGCGTGCACTGAGGAGATGCTCCATTCAAATTCATGCTAGTTTTCCGTGACTACCAATCCCACCTTTAAGTGCAATTTAACATTAGGTCACAGTGTCGGTAGGTAAACTATGTTAAGTTGCTTTATTTAGACGAGTTTGGCTAGTCGTTGAGGGGCTAGCCCAGTCAGCCTTTGATCGTCCTTGCTGTTACGCATCGCTTCAATCTACTGGTTATATTTGAGTCTGTGACAACATGTAAGGTTACTGCAGAAACACTTAAAGATCTCAAAATTTGACTCCTTCTCAACATTTATTCAGTGCACCCAGATCTCCAAAGAAGGTGTTTTTGAAAATACTTGCCCAAAAATCCACTCAATCATTTGACTTTAGCGTGCCAATAAACCCTTTTCTTTCAGCCCTGCTGAGAACAGGCTGTCCCAGTGTAAATGTTGAAATGCTGTGCCTGATCACATCCCTCTCCAAAAATGTTTGTTGCTTTGACTGTCCAGCACTGTGCTCTAGTATTTACTGTGGCCAGCTGACATGCCCCATCACTGGAGCTGCCTGACTCAGGAAATGGCTCCCACCTGGGGGAGGTGACATATCCACTAATGTCATCACTGGAGAAAAACTGTATTCTGAAATGTGGATGAGCTAACAGAGATAGAGGGCTGATGTTTTTTGTGTCAAAAAACACTCATCAACTGAGCAGTGAGATTCAGACATGTTCTTGCTGTCACAGCAGAACTCCTTCTTTGCTTACTGCCTCCTTCAGTAGAAGGAAGTAAGCCAGTGTGTCATTTTTGTGTCAACAAAAATGACTAACCATAAGGTGTTAGGGCTGTCAAAAATATCAATACTCCTAAAAGTATCGATACTCAAACAATAGCATCTTTAGCGTGTGCTGCTATATTTAATCAATCTGTACCAGTATGTTCATATCTCCTGATGCCTAATGCAACCTTATACGAGTTCTTTTGAAATATTTAATGAGATGCAGTCAGGGTGCTGGTTTTGTGAAGTGGGTAGCAATGATGCACGCATCAAATATGAAGGCTCTTAGCTTATGTGGGTGGCCTGGATTCGATTCCCACCTGAGGCCCATTCTCCACAAGTTTTCCTCTGATTTTTCTTGCCCTTCTGAGTTCATCCACTGGTTCTTTATTGTTAATGCCGAAAAAAATGTATTTAAAAATGTATTCAATTATTTATCCAAAACATAGATTCAGGCACACACTTTAAAACTTGACTGCTCATATTTTTTTTTATAAGTAAGGAGAACTTAAAAATGTAAGAGAGAAAAAAGTAATATTTTATCCAATTTCTGTTAACTGCAAAGGACGCTGATCCTTTAAAGGTTTTAACAACAAAAAAATAGCTGGAAAAGTGAAAGAATTTGCCAATGTTTAAGAAAATGTATGCACTGGAATAGAATTTAAGAAAAAACATGAGTTGTGTAGTTTTAGTTATCAAAAGCTGTGGTCTTTCAAATTTCCAAGGCACACCTAAACTTGCCTCAGTCCACATCAGTGTGCCACACCACATCATTTGACAACCATTGCTCTAGCAGTCATTAAATCTAATACCTTAATTTCTCCATTGTAACCGGTCCCCATATTTTCACAATTTTTGCCTGGAAAACATTGTACTCGAATATAATATGTACCCATATTTTGCCCAAACCTTACTCTCTCAGACAACTCAAAAATTACCTTTATAAAAAGTTTTTATCAATGAAATTTCAGTATTTTTACATAAAATACTGTACACAATTTTCTCTCTCAAACAGATACGGAAACACCTTTTTTTCATGCACGCGCAATTACTCGATTTCTGCCCGAGCATGCTCAGTTGTAGTGTACTGACCAATCAGAGAGCAGCTATCAACATGCCGATGTCTTCGACCAATCACAGCGAGGGTATTTTGTGTCCCCTCGCTAACAAGATGGCAGCGCTCTGCGTTTGCCTGTGTTTTCGCGGAGAAAGAGAATATTTCGGCTTTTTATATCAGATGTGTTGCAATCACGATGTTTGTGAGATGAAATATAACAAATACTTTGCTTGAACTTGTGTATAATACGCACCAGAAATTAGAGCTTATTTAAAAGCAAGAACGTGTGTATTAAACTTGAGAAATTACAGTATATGAACCAGAGTTATGTCAAAATATTACCTTTTTAAAGCTGCATTTCCTAATTTGAGATGTTAAGTCCACTTTGAAGAGCTTTTCTCCCTCATTTTCACCCCTAAAATTGAAAAGCTGGCTTGTAGTTTAGTAAATACACCTAATGAAGTGTGCATTATACTAACAAGAGTCCCCTTTTTTCAATCAAGAAGTAAACTGTGAATGTGGCTAGGGGTGGAGCGGGCCTCAGTCATATACTCTGTAGTCTCTTGTATGTTTTTACTTGATATCTCTTCTTTTGAATTAATTTAAAGACCCCTTGTGGTGGATTTGTTACATGTTGTGCATTCAAATGATCTATTCAGTTAATCACATCATTGCTTAGAAGAGCTCTAAAAGCAGGGCGGCAGAGACGAAGATGTAATGGAAAAGCTATATTTGTCTACGTCTGCACTCTCTCAGCTTCATGTCACTGTTGGCCGTGTGATCTAACTCTAACCTCTTGTGGAGATACATGACATCTGTACATAGCAACAGAGGCTGAGGCCACGATGACAAGCAGCCTGCTGCTCACACACAGACCAAAGCAGGACATCGATGATAACGGCCGAGAACAGAGCACTGTCTTTATGCTGCAGTTGGGGATGACACACTGAGGACGGGGCCTTCTCTGCCTCCTGCCTCTCAGGGCTCCTTTGGCCTGTGCATAATTGATGAGCAGAGTGAATAAGAGATGAGTTTTTGACTGTCAGCCAGCCTGATGGGGAAGGACAGAGCTCAAGTTTGGCTCTCCTCATCTGGCTGATGATGACGATGACAAACGTGATGATGATGTTTCGTCCACAAGGCTGTCCTGGACTACGCGTGGGGCTGTGCATCAATGCCACCGTGGCTGTTACCTTCTCTGGTTGGAAACGTGAAGACGAAAGGACGTGCCAGGAGAGAGGAGGCGAGGAGAGTAGACAGAGATGAGAGGAGGGGTTAGTGTGAGAGGGAAATGAGGAGCGTAAGAATGGATGTCAGAGAAAAGGAGGGCAGAGGATGGTGGAGGGGGAGGGGGAGAGTGAAACAGCCCTGAGAAGAAAATCACCAGAGGAAATGATCACATGCAGATGAGACAACTAAAAGATTTGGATGAATATCTTAACAAGAGTTTGGTGCATTAAATCTTTTTTTTTTTTTTTATGGGATGCATTTTTTAAAAATTTGTAATCCAGTTGAAAACAGTAAAGCCCACAGACATCTATTCTTCTATTTTTGTGGAAATTTGCAGTGCAAGAAAAACTGTAAAGATGTTGAACAGTAAAGATGATCCTGGTATTCAGACCCGGACAATCGAGAAAACAACAATCCTGTTTATTCACTTCAGCTCTTCATCTTTGTTGGTCATTTGCACAAGACTGCAGTAACCTGACACACCAGATGGACTGTTCAATAATGTCATTAGTCCATCTAGGAAAGAGCCCATAGAAAGTCTTTGTGAATGGGCAGAACATTTCAAAAGCATATCCAGCAGTTGATTGGACGCTTTGTGTTAACCCTTGTTCTCCAAAGCTGTCGCAGAAGACGGAAAAGGACATGCATGATTCAAATTACCGTAACTCCTCGAGTATTCACGCTATCCATAAAATTCCAATGATTCAGAAAGCTGAGAAGCGCAGCTTTCTAGTGATATATATACATTACGGCTGAGGGAGAGGGGGAGTAAGAAGTGAGCTAAACCAGAAAGCACAGTGAGAGTATCAGCAACAAACTTGTGAGTGATTTATATGTAGTTTATCAGTATTTTCTATGTAAATGATATTGTAAATAATAGCATTAGTATCATTCTAGAGTGTTTTCTTGCTGTTCTTTTTCCGTATTTCTGCCGTGTTTCTCTGTATTTTAATTTTTCTCTTGTAATTACACATTGTTTCAAGCATTTATAACATAATAATGACAAATACTTGCTAGAATTGCTTACTATTGTTTCTCATGAAAAAAGGGTGAAAATGTACTGAAAGGACATCTCCTGAAACTTTTATTGACAAAAAATAGACAAGAAAAGACCAGTTGCCCTGTGATAATAATAATATTAAAAGGGTTAATCACATTCATTATGGGCCAGTCAGATAATGTATTAGGCAGGTGCTGCTGTAATGGTGTTAAATACAAAACAGAAGCCACTTTAGCCAAAACATGTCAGAAGAGAAGCAAAAATATGATTTCTACAGAGAAATGTTTTCAGTGTTGTTGTTTGTTCTCCTTGAAATGAGCCGTCCATATCTGACAAAAGTGCTACTGAAGCTGTTAGCATCTATGCTAATCTCTGTGAGTCAGTCACTTCCTGCTGTCGTCTTGCTTGTAGCTCCCACATCTTCCTGCTCTAATGGACTTTACTTGGTTTGTTCCACTTTAAGCCGCTCACTGTCATTGTAAGTGGAGTTTGGCAGTCTACAGTAATCCAGCTGCACTGCAAGGTTAGGGTCAATTGTAGGGCAACATGAAGGAACAGACAACCATTCACTCTCACACTAATACCTAAGGGCAATTTTGAGTCACTCATCATCCTTACGAGCATGTTTATGGTCTTTGGGAGGAAGCTGGAGTGCCTGGAGAGAACCCATGCATGCACAGGGAGAACATGCAGTCCTGACCAATACGGGATTGACCTTCTTGTTGTGAGGCACATGCACTACCTGCTACACCACCGTGCCACCCTTTAAATTGACATAATTTGAATAAACTTGCACAAATTAAAGGATCTATTTTACCTTATTTTGAAAATGGTGTGCCCTGGGATTTTGGCTTGACATTAGGTGAACCTTGAGAAAAAAATGTGTTAAAGCCACTGTTTCAGAGCATGCCGATCTTTGATTTAATGAGAATGTAATAAAAACAGATGTTTTTTAAAAAGCACAGCAATGGGAGCACTTTCTTTGGAGTGCCAAGTGAAATATTTTTTTTTATCCTTTCGTGTTTGAATCAGTCTTTAACTTTGCTTTTAACTCCTGATTTGGAAGACTTTTATTAGCAGACAAGAAAAGGCTTAAATAACATTCTCAACTCTTTTGCAGGAGAGTAACATCCAAGGCACAGGTCGTCATAAATTGTCCTGATCATCCCCTTCACGAGGACTTTGAACTCCTGCCTCCAAAGCAGGGATTTAGATTATCAAAGGCCAAATCAGACATGAAAAATTATTTTATTTTCAAAGCCATCAGTCAACTAAATTTTAATAATGATCCAGTATGAGTTATCTCTTTGTCTGTGTGGCTGCTGATGGTTTTTGTAGATGGCTTCATATTCACTTTGTTCATTATTGTTCCTCTGTTTTTATGTACTTCATTGGTTTGAGACTGTGTTCAGTGTCCTGAGGGGACAATAAGGTTCAAGCTGAAGAAGTTGTAGTTCAAACTGTTGGTGTGAGGGCCATGTCTCACCATTTCCTCGTGTTCCAGGACTTTAGAAAATCTAAAGCTTGTCTGTTACGTGAGCTGTATGCTTATCTCAGTAACAATATATGGGGTGATATAAACTAGAGATTCACTTTTAGGCCATTTTGATGGACACAGTTCAGTCTATTCTCTTTTTGTCCTTTCTAAGTCAAAGCCAGGTTTGCCATATCTGTGGAAAAACTGCCCCAAGTCCTTTTGCATTTACGCAAGCACACTCAGCAAAGCTCCATCATTTCACCAAAGATGTTCATGTTAATTCAGTATCATATGATATTGCTCTGGGTTGCAGGACACAGTGCATGCTCCCCATACACACGAAGGCAGAGACACACACTCGCAGCGCTCCTTATTTTTTCACTTTCTTTTCACCTAAAGTCCGGTAAATAATGCTGAGCTCCTGGCCTCTACAGCGTCAGTGCAAAGCACAGCTTCTATGTCGGTTCTCTCTTTACAGCTGCAGAGACGATTGACATTGTTGTGGGTCATTTATTTACTGTTGACATGAACCATGTAGGCTACAGGGCAGCAGGCTTGATCCACATGTTGGTTAGAGCCTTCCTGTGTGGGGTTTGCATGTTCTCCACGTGCATATGCGTATGATACAAGAGTACAAGCAAAATACTTGAAATATTTTATCTCGTCAACACGACAATTGCAACACATCTGATACAAAAAGCTGAAATATTCTCTTTCTCTATGAAACATTCCCACCAAACTTGCGTAATTCTTGTTACACTGACTGTTAAACTGTTCTAAACAAATATTTTTGGTCGAAGACATCGACATGTTGATAGCTGCTCTCTGATTGGTCTGTACACTACAACTGAGCATGCTCGGGCAGAAATCGAGTAATTGCACATGTGTGAAGCAAAAGGTGTTTCGCATCCGTTTGAGAGAGAGAGAATCGTGTATTTGTTGTTTATATACTGAAATTTTTTGAATAAAGGTATTTTTTGAGTTGTCTGAGAGAGTAAGGTTTGGGCAAAATATGGGTGTGTGTTATATTTGAGTACAGTGTTTTTCAGGCAAAAATCGTGAAAATATGGGGTGCGTGTTATAATTCAGTGCGTGTTAAATTTGAGAAATTATGGTAAGTGGTATGGATAAAGGACAGATGGATGGATAAACACCTTCAAGCACACACGAGCACTGAGCCACATCTTTACTATCTTTCTGGCTCAAATGGTTCACAGTAGTCCTGTCTTTTGTTGTCTCGCCTCTGACACACTACTGTCACTACTAGGGGTGTAATGATCCATCGATCTGGATTGATACATCGATTGGTTAAGCAATGATACAATCAAATCGATGGAAACTCAAAACATCGATCAACATCGTCATCTTCAACGCCTTTATTTTGAAATTCTGACCGGATATCCGTTTCATCGCTTCCGCCCAATAGCGCCTCGTTCTGAAGTTTCAACTTCACAGGGCTCTCAAGTCTCACGCATTCAGCGTATGAGACCCGCACCTTTTCGCTCTCTCACACACCACACCCGGTATTTCTCCTGCATTAAAATGTACTGTGTAGCGCCCACCGAGTAACACCGCTATATGCTAACGTGTAGCAACACGCTGTTAGCATCACAGAGTTAAACGTGAGCTTGACATGTCAGCCAATCAGAAAATAGCACTGCTGTATCCGGGTAAGATACGGTCGATCTAACAGCAGAGGGTGCATCCTGCACACACAGGACGGGAGTAATCACACGAGTACAGTAAGTTATCTCATCATTTGATTTTGTAGCACACTGATTAATGAAATTACTTATTGTATGAAAGGAAAACAGTGAGAGCTTGTTCTTATTCTTCCTCCACACCTACCATTAAACAGTGAAGCAAAGTCTAAAAACACCTGACTACTAATTAACCCAATTTTAATTTTAAACATGATTAGATCATACAGATGGTTATAATCCTCTATAACCTATCATACCCAAAGGTCAGCACATCATTTCACATTTCAGTAATAAAACTGTCAAAACTTAGATATTGCTTTGTATTTCTTTCATGCTTTAGGTGAAATGTAGCTGATTGTGTTCAATGAGTACGTATCGTCTTAAATCGATCGAAAGGCCCCTGAATCCTATTGAATCGAAATTGAATTGTGGCAGACTTTGTGATATCTGCAAATATCGTATCGTTGTCCGAAAAGTCAATATTGTATTGTATAGTCACGAAACTGGTGATTTATACCCCTAGTCACTACCTCTGGATACAGAGCAACTATGGGATCAACTTATACACCCATATCTTTGTGATGTTCTCAGTGGTGGGAAAGTGTACCAGGAGCATTAATATCACATCTTGAAACGGCAATATGAACTGAGCTGATGAACATTTCACACTGACTATTTTCGTGTGCATTTGTGGTGCGTTACAGCTCTGGCGAGTGCCGCCACAGCTTTCAACCAGGTGCATGAATATCCTGCTGCCTCAGTACGTGCTGTCACATCACTATCTCTCCATATATATCACCCCAATAATCAGCTTCTGTTGAAGTTCATAAAGAACCACAAAAAACTCCCCGCAAGAAACCTAATTATTGCATAACTGACTGGAGAAACCTGCAGAATGAAAGCAATCTGATGAACAAGGGGAAGCAAACTGAAGCTTTAACTTCAACAGGAAGAGAAGCTGGACGGTTTCTTTCTTTCCTGTGACATTTTCTGCTGTGGGGAAACATACCAGCTGGATTAAGATAACATGGCTGAGAAAGGTGTATGGCTCGCGGAAAATATAGGTGAGCTTCCTATTCTCCAGATTTCTGGCGCAGGAGACGTGCAGCTCACCTCCAGTCTGAAAGCTCTGACTTGATAACACACACGCTGTAATGAATACAGGCCCACACTGCTGAAATGACAAAGTTTGAGATCCCGCATTTCAAATGACTTGGAAAGATGCACAAAAACATGAAAAGTAAAGTCTGTTTTGTAAGAGAAAAGTTCAGATTCTGTGTGCAGACATGGTTGACAAACAGGACATTGTAATTCTTTTTAAACATGCAGTGTAATAGAATCAGTGTGAAAAAACAAACTTTAGATTCATAACATTTGCAAAAATTCACTAAACATCTTAAATTGTGAGCTGAGGGGCCTCTTTGAACACATTTTTATGTCTTTATTCACCCTCTTGGAATTTGAGCTGATCAAAAGCAAAAAATATTTGGGACTCAAAATCCCATCAAAGGTAAAAAATACTCGCGCTGCTGTGGTATGAATACATCACTGAGGTCATCCCTGAATCATTTTCATCTGTGTCCCCTTTTAATAACCACTCTGCCTTTCTGAGACAATAATTTACATATGAATGTGCTCCTTCAGAGGAGGATTACCAGCAGGAATTGGACTTGTTACAAATTTGATGGAAAGGAGCGCTGCACAAATGGCTCATGACAGAATACATTTTCTCAGTCCCTGACATGAATTCTGATGTTAACCTGTCATTGTTGTGTCCAGAGATAACCGAGAGACATGGACAAAGATGGTACAAGAGGATATCAGAAACTGGACTTTCAAAATTAATATCTAAGTCACACTGACACTGTGCTGTAATTAATTTCATGAAGTGTAATTTACACCTAGATTACACAGTCAATCAGTCAATCAAACAAACTTATTTTCATTCAAAGTCTTTCAGCAGAAAGTGCTTTACAAACAAAAAAAAAGAAAAAGAAAGAAAAAGTAGACGATTGAATACAATGAAAACACAAGACCCTACCCACCCTTGTGATCTTCATACAGCACAGGAACTAAGACTAAAATGACAACGAAAAAAAAATCATGATAAGAAATTAGATAAAAATACTGCAGAGACAAATAAATAAATAAAATGAAATTTAAAATAAAAATATGGTAAAATGAGAGAGCTGAACTCTAAATATGTAATAAAATCTGCCAAAGTTTGATAATGAAAAGAAAATCAAGTAACAGAGAATACAATTCTGAACAATAAATCTAGACTGAAATGGAGAAATAAAACAAATAGAGAAATAAACAGCACTTGATTTTCTCTGGCATATATACACCTCATGTGATCCTGCTCCAGTCTACATCAGGGTTGTTCAAACTGTGGCCTTTGGCCTATTTTAGTTAAACTCAGCTAGTTCTAAAATATAATGAAAATTGTCCTGCATTAGATCTTGCAGCTTGACAGATGATTAAGGAAAACCTGATTACAGTTTTTAATAACAGCATGAATTGTCTTCCTAACTGAGCCATCTTTTCCTTTTCATGTTCTGAGTTACTGTAAATACTGTGCAAGTCAGCTTCAAGCACCAATACTCCGATAGAGTTTGGTGCAGTTTAATCTTGTTTTGGATCTGAAGGATCATCCTAAACCTGACCAAGTGCCAATCTAGTGTGGCCTCCTAAAATCTGACTGTTTGCCTCGTTGAGCTGAAAATAAAAGGCTGTGATGTCGGCTGTTTTTTTCTTCTTTAGGCATTTTGCAGTGCTGAAGCACTTCTCAAACCACATCACATCCATTTCACCTTCTCTCACAAACCAAAGGGAAGTTTAACAAATCAGCTGTCCATTCGTACATTTTTTGTTTTGTGACCCTTGGTGAAAAAAGTCTGAACTTTGGCACAGAAATTGAACAGCATTCATGCTTTGCAATGAAGAGCACAGTTAGGCTGTCCTCTAAAACACAATACAATCCCCCCCTCTCAAAGAAAACTTGTATGTCAAACAGTGCTGTCATGTTTACATATTCATATTTTAAATATTGGTAATGTTAATAGTGTAAATTCCTTGCCTTTTTTCATAGGCTAACTTTACTTATTTTATATTCCTTTATAAGAAAAGTTGAAGTGTAGCATTGCTGATTCTGCTTGTGGCTACCTGCTTTCTTATTTTTTATTTCATTTTATACTCCTATATTTTTAAATGTATCTTACCTATTTCAATGTCTACTGGTATTCCTACTGCTATACAGTGTACGAGAGTAACTGAACAACCGAATTTCCCTGTGGGGACTAAAAAAGTATTCCTGATTCTGATTCTGATGTGTTTGAAAAGCTTGCAAAGCAGCCAAAATATGTTTTAAGCCCAAAAAATTGTTACGCCATCTGCAGAGGAGTGTGTTGTAGTGACCCATGCTGGCCTTACGTCTTAGTAACCTTATTTGTTGTGATATGGCTAGTTTGGTTTAATTTAGTATGTTTATTTCTGGTGTTCAGGCCTCTTGTTTCCCTTGTCTCTCGTGTTTCCTGTTTTATTTTGAAGTCCCTGTTTTCCATGTGGTGCTTCCTGTCCTCCCTTCTGTGTGCCTCTGATTGTGATTCCTTCCACCTGTGTGATTGTCTCACCTGTGCTTGATGTTTCCCCAGTGTATTTAGTCTCTGTGTTCCCCTTTATCTTCGTTGGGTCATTCGTCTTCCATGTTCCACCACGTCTTCAGCGTCTCCAGTGTTTTCGACAGTGTTGTCCACCGTTTGTACGTATTTGTGTGTTTTAGTTGAATTCTTTTTGTAGAGACATTGATTTGCCTTTTTTTTTAGTTTTGCGTCCAGTGTTTTTTCTTTTTAATTATTTTGTTTATTTTGATACTTTTGTCAGAGATTTTGTTTTGTATTTGGAACTTTTGGTAAAAGATACTTTTTGGACGTTTGATCCCTTTTTGTGCGTTTTCAACAAAGCCTTTTTTCTTTTTATCTGCAATTTCGGTCCGTCTTATTTTTTTGTTAGTTCATTTTTACACATCGTGACACTTATTACCTCTACTACATCTGCGTCATCATCAATACTCATGTTTATCATATCAAGTCCATACTTAAATTGGGTGTAGTGCGGGAACAGGAGGTGCTAAAATGCTAACTCTCGTCCACATTTTAAGGACTGATTTCAGCACCACTTTAGTTCTTGTACTGTTAGACTCCCAGTATGTTGTTATGGCCTGGCATGTACACTACACAGTTTTTGGTTGTTGTGAAGCCTTAGTGTGTGTGGAGGTTTTCAAAATGTCGTTGTGTGAATACTGAACTTTTTAAGAAATAAACAGTTTTAATTTTCTGTGGCTCATCACACCCCAAACAAAGCCTCAGTCTGAATTTGACACTTTTTCACAGTAGAAACTTAGATATTTCTGTGTAAACTGAGTCAGACTTGTGTTTACTGCCACAGTAAAGAATGATCTGTGTACATAACCATGGTCCCCTGAGACTGATTCTCTGATTATTTGTAATCCTCTTCTGAATTCCCATCAAGTCAGAATCTCTTTATGTCAAACACTTTCCTCAAAAGACATTGAATCCATTGTGCATGAGTGCTTGTAAATAAACTCCCTTTTCTTCTCTTCTCTTCTATTCCCCTCAGGCAAGCATGACAAATGTAGTGAATCACATTTATTGTAACCTGAGAAGCAAACTGCAACTGGTCCACATATTTTCCTTCTGGATGTTAATACCTTTTGACTTTTATAACCCACTGAACTTTCTTTGACAGAGCAGAACCGGCAAAATCTAATGTTTTCTTTGTAATCTACATTCTGGTTTTTTCTTAAGTGCTGCCGCTGATACCTGATTCTGTGAGTATTTCCTGCCCATAACATCCATATCTGTTTCTCCGCTCCATCCTTTCAAAGTGAAATGGAGACATGCGATGGGATTCTGCTGGTTTTCGAGACTGACTTTGTCGGTGCCACAGAGAAAGAGAGGCTGCCCTTTACACAACCGCTGGGAGTGGGTGACTGACATTTCTGCTAATGCCATCACATGAGCCGCGCCATTTCAACGAAGACATGGACAGATGCCACCCTCTCCTTTCGCCACTGTGACCACACAGGAAACTCCGTGTCTGTGTGTTTTCAAGAAGAAGCCTGCAGAGGTAAATACTCACAGCCATCTATGGAAGTGCACTGCCTCCTTCGACGTCATCAGTACTGGTCTAAAACAAAGGAACCTACATCAGCACTGTGCTGAAATACGGTTTTTAAACACTCCTAACTAACACACCAAAATAGTCATGATTTATTGTTCATGTTTCTCTCCATAAGGCGCAAATCGTATTTTTTTTTTCAACAGTCAAGTATTTATAAAATTAACTATATCAAATGGATTGTCTGGGAGATTGAACTAAAACAAGTATTGACATATACAGAAATATTAAAAAGGCTAAGTTCACTTTTTAAACTTATAAATGTCACTTTTTAACCTTTTAGAAATAAGACACTAATTTACTGAAGCCGTTTTTTAAAATAATTTATGATCATAGCATTTTTAGCCTTACTTTTACAAATTAACAGATTATTTTATTTTTGAGTGTATCATTTAGTCCATGCTGGTTAATAAAAGAAACACAGCAGACTGCACATCTACCAACAAACTTGTTTACAGTTAAACACACTCGCATGCACTCACTCAGCTGTGTTTACCTTTTTTTGGGCATGCAGTTAAGTACCAACTAAGTGATGACCTCCTCTATTTGAAGATAAAGCTAATTCAAGAGCAGAAAAATCTGCACTTCCTTCAAAGGCCACTGTAAGCTGTCTGCAGAGGCACCGAAATTCTAAAAACTTACATTTATTTACTTATTTACTGTTTATTTATGGGAAAACTAGCTGAATTTAGGGCCCTTCAAAATCTGTCTTTTTTTCCCAAAATCTGTTTTAGTTTTTCTCATATCACGTTTTTTGTCCGTTTTAATTTTTGAGAATTTGTTTTTTAATTATTTTATGCAAAATTAACACGGAAACAGTGCATAAAGTAATGAAATGTAATCACTCACTCTTCAGGTGGTCTTCACACATATCTTTACAGGTCCAGTCAACAGTATGTTTACAAAATTTGCAGAACATTTGATCATTGAACATTTGATGATAATCGTTGGGAAAGTGCTCTGCCATGTACTTTGGAGTTAGCCAGGAGTTTCGTAGCTTCTTTGCCAACTTAGCCGGTGTCTCAGGCGACTGCTTTGACATGTTTGCATCGTTAATGAGGGGAAGAGGAGGGGGAGAGGAAGTGAAGTGTGCATTGTCCCCATCATTAGTGTTCCCCCGTAACATGTTCCCAAGAGAAATGTTCCTTTTTAGTCGGAAAAAAAGCTTTTAAGTAAAATGTCGTCCATTTCCATGATATGTTGAATTCCTCGTTTACTGTCCAATTCCGTGATTCAGTCCGTGATTGCATGATCTCAGATTTTATACGTCCCTTTGAAATAAATATACCATGATTGGTTAGAGGTGGCCCAGTGGCACAGCAAGTAGTGCATGTGCCTCACAGCAAGGAGGTTGCTGGTTCAAACCATGTGTTGGTCAGGGCCTTATATTTATATATTTGTGTCTGTGTATGTGTGTATGTTCAGAGGGGCCAGGCCACCTCCCTGCTCACACAGGCTGCAGGCTCCTTCCCAGTTAGTGGAATAGTTGACATAACGTTGAGCTGCCTGCATGTTGCAAGTGTTCCCAGTTTGTCTGATAATAGGTCGAGTTAGGGTAAATCTGAGACAGTGTTTCCAGCATGACAGCTGCCACAGATAAGTTTCCAAAGCTCAGTGACTTGACTTGCAGAAGTAACACACTACAGTAATCATTTCTGCATAAAAGATTTTTGAGTAATTGAACAAATACTTTGTAACCCCCATTAGGTAATTTCTGATATTCCTTTTCCATCCATATTTCTTTGTCACGGCCGGGAGTCTGTAGCAGGTGGGTGAAAAAATTTAAGTGTTGTTAAAACAGCAGCAGAATGTAAATCATTTTGGCTCGTCTCTGTAATGATTTTTCTTTTGTTTAATTTTTGAATACTTAGCATTTTGAAAAGTAAGTTCTATGAGTATCTGTGACCCAAGTGGAGGAGTTGTGTACTTTGTCCACCACTGGATGTCACATTCTGGATTCTGCAGACATTCAGTGAGAGCAGCATGAGAAAAATACTGTATACTTGGACTTTGCGTGGCTCCAACACATGCCACACTTTTTATATGTTGCATTTTACAGTTTCAAATGAGTCCCAGTCATGCCAAGTTGCGTGTCTGAAGGTCATTTACAGTTATTGCAATGTGTTGACTTAAAATCCCATTCCTCAACATAATGCTGTGCACTTTTTCCAGCACTCCTCACCGTCTGAGGAGAGCTCAAGGACTTTGCTCAGTGATCGACCGTGCTCTCCCTCCTCTGCTTTGTGTCTTTTGGGGGAAGGTGTTCATTGGACACAAAGCAGGCGAGCATTGTAGCGAGAGGAGCCGAGAGTTTCAGCTGAGTCCAGCGTTTTTCCTCTCCTCTCCCTGATGGCTCCCAGATGTTTCTTAAAGCGGCCGCTCTCTTTCTCTCCCTGCATTTGCTCTCTGTCTTCTCTCCCTCTTTTTGGGTCTGCTTTCACATATTCAGCCCCCTCCCTCCTTTCTCCCTCTCTCTCTTCGGGGATCACACACCCTTCGCAAAAGTGCTGCCTTCACCTTGTCTGATCGTAATCGCCCCTTGTCAAATAAACAGCCATTTCTTCCCACTTGTTCTGTGTATTCCTCCTCTGATTCTCCCTCTGTCCCTCCTCTGTCTTTACCCTCTTTGCCTCTGCTCCTGCCTCATCCTTCATCTTTCATCCTATACTCCAAATTATGCATCTGCACTGTCTAACCACAGCTGTCCTCAGCCACAAATGCATCACCCATGCAAAATTCATGCGATTCTGATGCACTTTACATACCACTTTTCATTCACCTGCCCTTCACCAGGAGTCCAAAACATGGCTGACAGAGCACTGAAATTCCCTCTTTGTCACGTGCAGGAAGAGCAGCAGTGCTGGACCTGTGAGAGCTGCGTTAAAGCCGGTTTCCTCAGGAATTAGTGTGTGAAGGCAGAGTGATCGAGAGGGAAGGGAAGAAAGTGAAAGAGGAAGTCATCAGTCTCTGTGATTCTTCCTCCTCTTCCCGAGCTCTCCTGAGAACACAGGAACTTCAGTCTTATGGATAAGAACAACAGCGTTAGTGGGAGACTTTTAGGCTCCATTCACAACAAACATGTTTATACCACCTACAAAGAAAACAAAAACCGCCACTGAAACTGCCTCCTACATATTACAAACAAAAACCAAAACAAAACATAAAAGATGATCATATTGGTTGATCTCACAAACAAGTGATTGGTGATCAGTTTCAGTCAAGAAAAACCTGATCCCTAGTTAAAACCAATAGCTGACAAAAAAGACTTTTCCATAGGGAGTATTTGCCTGAGTGTGTAAGCTTCAATAACAGAGCCATAACTGGTAAAAAAAAAAAATCAAGAATTAGTGATAGTTCTTAGTTTGAACTCTTAATACATGTTCCTTATCACACTTATAATGTTTTAAATCCTATTTTTCTGTTACATGCACATTTTACAACACATCTGAAAATGGGTTTTAATATTTGTTCTGTTTTATAAGCTGCAGGATAATATATTTTCTCTATACTAAAAGATTTCAGAGGATATTTCTCTTCATGTTTATGCTCCTGAAGCATTATTGTCCTCAAGGGCCTCTGTAACCGCAGTAAGGGAGTGCTAAGAGCTGAGGAGTTCCTCGGCTCCCTAGTATGAGTCATAAAGTTAATGATGCATCCTACACTTTGGAATCATTGACAGCTTCAAGGGGAATAACTACATCTTCTTAATTGTCGATTAATCACACGAAATATGTCAGAGCCACTGATTCAATTTAACCAAACTTAAGGGACTTATTTATGTTCTTACTTGATTTGGGCATTTCAAATTACCAAACAAGACTAAGGGGAACACTTCATCATTTTAGTGTGTAAATCTTACAAAAGACCTTTGAAGGCAGTGAATAGTGCCTATAATTCTCATGTTGAATAGGTAAACACATACAAACACAGGACACTTTATTAGGTACACTTGTTTATTAACACTTAAACCTAATCAGCCAATCACATGGCAGCAGCTCAGTGCATTTAGGCATGCAGACATAGTCTAGTTTACCTACTGAAGTTCCGACTGAGCATCAGATGAAGGAAAGAAAGTAGATTAAAGTGATTCTGAATGTAGCATGGGTGTTGGTGCCAGACAGGCTGGTCTGATTTCTGGGATTTTCACACTCAAGCGTATTTTGAGCTTACAGAGAATGGTCCAAAAAGGTGAAAATATCCAGTTCTCTGCCATGTTGATGCCAGAGGTCAGGGGAAAACTGCCAGAGTAGTTTTAGATGCTAGAGAGGCAACAGGAACTCAAATAACTGCTTGTTAGTACGCAGAAGACCATTCCTGCAGATGCCACTCCTGTCAGCTAGGAGCAGGAACCTGAGGCTGCAGTTTGCTCCGTCCCACCAAATGACAGTTGAAGCTCGGAAAGATGTTGCCTGGTCTATTGAGTCATTATTTCTGGTGTCACATCTAGACTGTAGGGTCAGAGTTTGTAACCTTGCACAGCAGCTGGACCTGCCTGATTCAATGTCTGTAATGAGGTACAGAGATTAGCATAGATGCTAACAGCTTAGGTCACAGTTCTATCGGATCTTGACTGTGTTTTTTTAATTGAATGTAAAACAAATGTCAACACTACAAACTTCTTTATAGAAAAGATATTCTTGCTTCAATTTTGTTCTACAAAGAGGCTCATGTTCATTCATTTACACCCTGGCAGTAGCGCCTGCCGACTACATTATCTGATTTGCTTGTAATGACTTTGATTGACGGAAGGATCGTCCAATCCCCTGCTGGATAAGCTTTTGAAAGATTTTGCCCATTCAAAAACACTCTCTATGAGCTCAAGGACTAGTGAAATAAACTGCCTTGTTCACCTGGTGTGTCAGGGTTACAGAGTTTGACGTAAACTGGTTCAGGCTCCTTCTTGTGTTATGGTGTGGAGAAACTTTCTTGGCACACTTGTGGCCCCTTTGTACTAATCGAGCATCATGCCCATCCTTTTATAACCGCAGTGTACACATCTGATGGCTCCTTCCAGCAGGACAAAACCCCATGGCACAAAGCTCAATCATCTCACACCTGTTTCTTGCACATGAAAATGAGTTCACGATAGACCTAGATCTTTATCCAATAGAGCACCTTTAGGATGTGGTGGGGCTGACACATTGGGTCATGGATGTGCAGCCAACACATCTGCTGCCCCTGCATGGAGCTATCATATCAGTATGGACCAAATTCTCTGAGGAATTTCCTTCAGCGTTGTTTAATATATTTATATAGCTCTTAAAATGCTTCTTCTCTCCTTCTATCAAGATGCCTTTGGTTTGCTCTGTCAAGCTTTAAATGGCCTTGCTGCTGAAATGTGCTATATGATTACATTTATCTTGATTTGCTGTATTTTATACTTATTGCATTCCTTCATATTAATATTGGTTCCATCTCTTTTCATCTTGACGTGGTTTTTATAACATTCATGAATCATCCCATCAGATTTATGTAAGGGACATATGTGACAGACAACTCTTCCAAGCCAGTTTTCTCTCTCAGTAGGCGCAGGTCTAACATGAGTTTTCACCAGCAGACTCAGAAGTTGACTGTAAACACCCTGATCTGTTGTGATGACGCACGAACCAGTGCGAGCTCATTGATATGGAGAGGGAAGTGAGGGCAGGAGCTTCCTCATCAGCAAACACATTCCTGTGGTGTTGACAGAAAGAACTCCACACTCTGCCTCATAACACATCACGGTGGATGTGCATAAATAGAGCAAAAGCCTGAAAGTTAGATCACATGGACAAGTTGAGCTGCTCTGCTACATGACATACTGTTCTTGTGAAAGCAGACCTCAACCATAGAGAGGTGCTTGGATATATTGTAGAATATTTCATTTTACTTTCCTGCAGTGAAAAGTCATAGAATGTTGTATCTTCAATTTACTTCTGTCGTCAGTACTAGCGCCATACCCGGCTTATTACCCCCTGACTCTTCCTGCATACGTCAGTTAAAACTACCAGCTGAAAGCATGTACCCGATACTCTACTAAAGAATTGGAAGTAATAGCTTTCACCTCTGTAATTGCTAAATGCCACCTCCTCATTAACTGGAAATCCACAACAGCTTCTTCCAGCACTCAATGGATAAATGAGGTTAAAAGTAGAGAAACTTAAACATTCAACAAGGGGTAACTCAATAAATTCTATAATAAATGGCAACCATTTATGGATTTTTTTTGCAACAATGTAACACCCCCACCCCCTTTTTTTTTTGATATATTGTCTGTTTGGTTTTATATTTGTATTTGTTACTTGTTCTGGGAAAAAAAAAATGCATTTAATGGTGTATACAAACAACACTTGGTGCTGCCTCGATATGTAAATGACTTGTTTTTTTCTGTATGCATATCAATAAAAATATGAAACACAAAACTACCAGCTGAAGATAATATGCCAGGGTCGATAGGTCAAGCTCTTTTATCTCCCAAACACTCATAACTAGAGTTTTTAATGCTTTTTATTGTGAAGTTTTAATCATATTAAAATCATTTTTGTTTAGTTGGTTGTTGGTACACGGGCATATTTAAAATGTCCTGCAGGAGAGTCTGAAAGAACTTAAAGATGACAATGAGTTACTAAATTTCCACCAAGCAGTCTGCTTCAGTTCTGCTCGGTTCAGCACACAATTACTGGTGTTTCCACTGTTTGACAAGGAAAAAAGCGACCCAAACAACCAACCCGTGCCATCCCACTTTTGGGCACTCCTCAAAGGAGGTACTAAAAGCACTGCAGTCTGTTGATTGGTCACCAAAATTGTCAATTCCCAAGCAACAGCACAAAAATGAAAACACATCCCTTGCCATGTTCAAATGAGCCGTGGATTTAGTGTTTTGTTTCTGCTGTTGCTGTAAAGAGTGTCTGCACTACACAATACCCCACAGAGTCCTGGAGGGATGATAGTCCTCCACTGTTGCTCTTTCCTAACAACCGCACTTTACTGCAGATGTCACACATTTACGTGGCCAGTGCGACCCTCTCCTCCTGGCTCACATCCCCAACCTTAAGGGAGGGTACAGCCGGCAGTGGAAATACAAACAAGATCAGGGTTTACTGCTCCAAACTGTACTAGACCACTTGGTGGAAGCAAAGCTTAATTGACTTAATTGACAACTAGAAGCTGCTGTCGCAATACATACAGTTGCAGCATTATTCGGTGTCAGCCCTGGTACCATTTCCAAACTTAGGACCAAGTTCTGTGAGACCAGTAAAGTCAAAGACAGACCATGAAGTAGTTTGTAAACTGAGCAACCAGAATCAGAGAATCCCTGACCAAAGCAGTGAAACACTTTCTGTGTAGGAAGAGTCTAAATTGATGCAGCTATATTTTCAATACTTTTGAAATATTTATAAAGATTTAGATTTTTCTTTATACACCCAACTGTAGTTTTGTCTTAAAAAAAAAATCAAATGAATTAAATACGAATAAAAGCAGGTCAAAAAGTGAGTAATCAAATGGGAGGGGAGGTTAGCCACAACAGATTTTGTCTAACTTAGTAACAGTAACTAAGGAGGGCAGGGCTTAACAGACAATTAACCACAAGTTGCTCCCACTGCTGTGTCAGTGGTGTGTTAATGGGCATGAAAGCGTGTGATTGTGTTCGTTGATACTGATGGAAAACTGACATAGAAATGATGTGACCTGTGGTGTAAAGCTGCTTTGAAGAAGTAGTCAAAAAGACTAGAATAGCGCTATACAAGCTCAAGTCCATTTACCATTTACCATGTCCACAGTCACTTCCTGGAAAGAGCAGGGCTTCACAAGGCGTTAACTGAGAAATCTTGAATCATGAATCTTGAATGAAAGAATCCTGGTGTCCCAGAACCTCCAAACGAAATCACAGCACAATACAGAAGTCCACTGGTTGCATTGTTTTAATGAAATGACGTATCACTGCTCAAACAAACACAAAAAGATGAAGGGCTTAACGTCTCTATCTTGCCATGTGGTCGTGTTGATGCTGTTGAGATCTGGTTCTTCAAAAGAAACAGGCGTGAATGTAATTATCACACAACAATGCACATAATAAGCAGGAGTGCACACTGGCGCACTTTAGTACAGTGATGAACCCTGCTCCAGATTCTCTGATTCATGTTGCTTTCTCTTATTATTAACATACTCATTATCATACCATGGACTGTAGAACTGCACCCCCCATTTCTCTGTCATTACAGTAAATCCCTTTGAGTTGTTTCTTCTTTTGCATTCTTATTCCTCAAAATTATGTTCGCTGTTCTGGTTCTTCAGGCCCTCTCTCTCTCTCTCTCTCAATCTCTTTAACTAATTATTACACTCTGTATCCCCCCACCCCGCCTCAAGCCTCCCTCATCTTCATTCAAACCCATCCCACTGTAGTGCCGCACTGGCCAAGGTCCAAGTCACATCCATTCACTGATCCGACATCTTTTCCAGGTGCTTAAAGTCTTTCCCTCGTCCTTCCAGACCAAAACTCCTCTCCCTGTCCTCTCTCACTTGTCCCTCTCTCTCTCTCTCTCTCTCTCTCTCTGGCGCTGCATGTAAAGAGTGACGCACGGCCCTGCTGTCAGAGAGAGATAGCAGAGACCTGACTCCGGCTGTGACGTCACCAGGTTATCTCCAAGCTGCCTCTCTGCAGAATTCAGACCTGCTACACACACATATGGGCACACACACTCACACACACTTACACCAGTAATTGCATATTTTATCTTCCCCTTTTACAGTATAGAACAAGTTCACACACATGAAGTCACGTCTGACACTCTCAATACAGACCAGTTTTCTGTACTGGTGACTTTATGCTGCGCTTGTGCACTCTAGTATCTTCCAACTTGAGTGTCCTCAATATTTTTTCATCAAATTAAAGCACTCATATTTACATTTTCTCTTGAATGCTGCAACAGTGACATGCTGACATAGTACCTTGGATTTTTCAATGGTACTGAAAACTGTATTTTAACTAGAAAGGACTCGGAGAGCACAAAGCTCCGCCAAGGTAGCTCACATATTGCTGTTACATCTGTAAGCAATAGTTCCATGATAAAGTTACTCTCATATTATGATTCCTTGACCAACCCACTTGTAGCACTCGGAATCATGTTGATATCATTATTAGTTTGCCAGTTATTGAGCAAAAATGATCATTTGCCAATGGTGGTTATCTGGATCACCACCAAAATCTGATCATTTTTAAGTTGGGCCATTACCAACATCTCCTCAGCAAAATCCATCCAGTAGTTTTTGCATAATCTTGCTAACAAACATACGCCAGCAAAAAAATAACCTCCTTGGTGGAGGTAATTAGGATGTGTGGAAACCACAAGACATTTGTTAAACTTTTGACCTGTGCATATCAAACATAACATAATGGGTGTACCTGCATGGGCCTTGGCAGAGCCATCTCAGGCTAACTTCATGCTAAGTTACCTTTAGAGCCACTGAGCAGCAGACTGAGCTGTAGAACGTTTGGTACCGGGCCTTAGAGAAACAAACTCCTGTTTGGAATAATTGAGACTGAAGTTGTTAAGTTTTGAAAGAATGGTGAGACCCTCAAATGTCGTGTAGCTTGACAGCACAGATTTTACTCTAAAGCATTGTTTCTGCCAAGTGGTCTGGTTTGGTTCAGCACAGTTTGGTATGGTTCATACATTCTTTACACACTCCGATTTTTGCCAAATTAACAGCATTTAACCATAAAATCTATAGTTACTGACTACAAAATGTCCATACAGTAAATTACTGAAAACGGTAGTGGATCGAGAGAAAAAACAGTTTTTCCCAGGAATACTGACCAATAGCAGGAAAGATTTCTTCAGTAAATATTTCACATTTTTAGGCAAAACAAATGTTTGAATAAATGTATTTCATTGGACAAAAAAAGATGTGATTTTTTTTTTTTTTTACAAAATGATATCTTGCTAATAAATGGTCAGCAAAATAGTCAAAGATATCGTAATATAAATTAAAATACAGCAAGTTCACTGAAACTTGAAATGCATTAAAAAGTTGTGGAACAATGATCCTGTAAATGAAAAACAGGAAGGATGCTGTTTTTGATAATACAGTTATAATGCTGTAAATGGAAAGACAGAAATGATACCTTTAATACAGTAGTAAATCAATGATAGAAAATACAATAATAATCCTGTTAACTTAATGGAGTAATGCTACTGTAAAGATATTTAAGTAACTTACTGGCATCTTGTTGCCAAGTGAGTTACTGTAAAATTTACACCAACCTTTTTACAGTGTAGAAGAACTTTTTTTTCTTTCCTCAAAGGTAGAAATTTCAGAGATAAGAGGTTACTGTGTATCAATTTTCTCCTGATAAAAAAATCTATTTATTGACTCTTCACTGTAGATCTATATTTAGAAACATTAAAAGATAATAATGAGCAATCTTTAAAAAAAATAGTGTGCTCTGTGAAAACTAAAATACAGCATGACAGCTGAGGCCCTTCTCTGAAGGCTGGTAGTAGAAAAGCATCCCAGCTGTCCAATCATTATTGGGGTTAATGTGAAACCAGAGGTCTCGTCTGTTGCTCCATCTCCTCCTGTAATGAGAGCTGAGCTGTGCTGGGTGTCACAAAGAGGAAACCAGACTCCCCTTGATGAATGAACAGAAGGTACAAACCTCTGGACAGCTGTTTCATACGCAGGCTGGACATGAATGTGTGTATGACGTCATTTTAAGACCTGTTTTTATCATTTAAGACAACCATCTGATTTTTCCAGTTGTTTCTTGCATCTTTGATTTGTTTGTGGAATATGTTTTTTAAGTGCACCAAAAAGGAACGGCTATGAAAGAAATAAATTGGGTCAAAAATGGTTTATTTTCACTTTGACCCCCTGGGGTTCAGTCCCTCAAAGCCTGTCAAGTTCAAACGCTCCCTAATACGCCCCACTTCTGATACAGAGGTAAGCTTTGTTCTCACTCCTGTTCTCCCCGAGGTGCTGTCAAACATGCCGGCTCCACAGAATGACAGAGAATTTTTTTTTTTCCAATTCCTGATTTATAGTCTGAATAAACCTCAGCCAGGTCCAATGCTGATTGGACTATTCACTGAAAAAAAAACAGAAAAAGGGCCTCCCTCCTCTAAATATTCCTTTGAAGTGGAAAAATAAAGCAGTGGGTGAAGTTCAGCGGATTTGGGTGGGCTTCATATGAATATACTGGACAGCTCACTTTTTTTCCCATTTGAGTGAATTCTCATCAGGACGTTACGCCAACTCTTCGATGTGTCGCTGAATCTGGCACAGCCGATAAAGACAGAGGCAGACCCCCACCTCCCTTCAAAGCCAAAAACTCAACCACCCACAATGCCCCTGCGATTTGGAGGGATAAAACTCTCCTGATGGTTGGCCTATTAGTTCGCAAATTAGCTCCCACTTGAACAAAATCTTACAGGTCAGAAAATTGACACTACTCTAATGGGAAAGAAGCCCAATCTTTCACTAAAAGGGTGGGAGGAAGACTGGATGTATTTTATCCTTTAGCAACCTTGTGTATATTAAAAAAACAACAAGAAAACATCATAAAAGGCAAAAATATAGTATTTAATAATGACTTTTTATCTCAGAATCGCTGTAATTTCAAAGCTCGTTTCTGTGTGGAGTCTCCTGTGCATGCTTGGGTTCTCTTCGGGCACTCCAGCTTCCTCCCACTGACCAAAATCATGCTGATTAGGTAAACTGGTGACTTTAAATTCTCTTTAGGTGTGGGTGATCGTGTGAATGGTTGCCCTGTGATTGGCTGGTGGCCAGTCTAGTGTGTACCCTGCCTCTCACCCAATGTCAGCTGGGATAGGCTCCAGCCCCCTGCGACCCTGAAAGGGATAAGCGGTGTAGATGATAGATGGATGGATGGATGGATGAGGTGCTGCTGTTGATCGACAACATAATTACTGGTTGATGTTTGGATGTAATTTTAGTGGACCAAGTTTTTTTTTGCTGTTTTGATGATCCTGCTCTCTGTTATAATTCATGGATCCTCCTCGCTGTTCTGGATACTCTCTGCCCCTGTGTCATTTAATGTTGTTTTTCATATAACACATATGGTTAATCCATGGTTGTCATCATTATCCTGTCTGCCTCTTGGCTGAGAGTGATCCGTAGTTCAGACCAGAACTTAGCAGCACACAGGCAGATGTTTGGACTGGTGCACAGGGTGTGGTCAGGGACTACATGAGAGGAGAATATAAACCTCAGGACAGGCTTCCCCAAAGTAATGACGCTGACACTTTCCTCTGTGTTCACCAGCTTACATCAGCCGGTCATGATGCAACATGGCAGCCAGAGAAAAGGCTCAGAATAGACTCAGCAATGTTGCAAAACAGCACTTTGAACATGAACTGCAGGAGAACACCTAGTGACATTTGCAGCTTGTCAGGAGGACTCAGATCACAGACTTCTTTTAAAGCTTGGCTGGGGTTAGTTTACTGAACATCTGATCACACTTGCCCTTTGTTTGCTTGGGAAGAGATAGACATTGGACTTAAGTGGATTCTAAAATACTTGAACCAGATGTGATACAGTTGAAATAAAAATAATGCATGCAGGGGACATTTGAACACACAGAGTGTTATAATGATGCTTGAGGAAATTCATTTAGGGTTGGACTTCTTTAGTCGTCATTGGTTGGCTGGGAACATCGGTGTCAGTGATGACATCACACATTGGGAGTGCTGTGTTTGGCCCATGAGCTGCCATTAGCAGCTTCTGCTTTGTGATGGAAGGAAAAGTGTGTGAAGTAGATGCCACGCAGGGCACACTGAAATGCAAGGCACTGAAAACAAAGTAGAGATTAAGTTAATATTCTTGTATGTTTGACATACCACCATCCTGCAGGATTAATGGTGCACCCTCTTAACCTAAAGAACCAAAGACTTAGGGTCCATCACAATTCTATCGCTTAGCCCTTGTCTTACCCCTTACCCCTTGGTTTTGCGCGTTCAGGTCTAGTGAAGAGGTGTCCCAATTCTCTGCAGGGCTAAGGGGAAGGGCTAAGACCAAGGGCTACACAGCCCTTGAAATGAAGACAGACCAGGAACTCACTTCAAAGGAAGGGGTATCAGAATTTCCTATAATACACCGCGCCCGCTGACAAGAAGGCAGAGTGGAGATTGCTGGGCGTATTTTAAAATTTCTCGTTATAATGAGCTAGCTTTCGCAGCTGTAGCTACGGCTATTGTCACATCTGCCTACGTCACATCCAGCAAGTGGCTCTGGCTGACATAACGGGAATTGAGTGGCGTCTGGTTTCTCAGGAGCGTGTTTTCACCCCTTCCCCTTGGCCCTCAAAACAGAGGGCTAAGGGGAAGGGGTAGACAAATGGCTAAGGGGTAGAACTGGGATTCACCCTAAGAGTGGGCTGGCTGAGGGAGAGAACCATCTGTGGTCCACTGGAGAGTGAACTGATTGCAGCATGATCAAAGCTACATGGTGGTGAACCATCCACACACTCAACCCCTCATGGCCCGGTGCTTTGCACTTATTCAGGGCAGCTCAGGAAACATTTTCACATGCATGCATCACCAGATTATAGTAACAGGCTTGTAACTGGTCTTCATGAAAGTGGAAGCCAAACTGTTCAAGGTGCTGAAATTAAAGCCTTATTAAACGTACACATTTAGTTATTTTGCTTGTTTGCTATTAGGATTGCAAAGGGGCGACACATTTTTAAGTACATTTTCAGAAACCTTTTGAGAAACTCTAGAAACTTTCCATTGGAAGTTAAGCTGGGGAATTTGGAAACATTCCAAACTGGGAACTTTCCATGGGGATTTTGGGAATTTAGGGGAAGTTATTGGACTCAACTGAAATTTTGGGTAATTTAAACAAACTATGTCGAATCCAAACATAAATTTAAACATTTTGTTTTGTCATAGGCAAGATGCTAAAAATGCTCAAATATAATTTCCCATATTTATTTAAAATCCATGTTTAGGACTTACCTTTTATTTTGAAAATTCAGGTTTATTCCCATTCTGTCCCATAAATTCCTGTTGATTCCCATGGATAGTAATTCCTAGAATTTTGCAACAGTATTTGTTATTAATGTCAACATTATTTTAACCTTACTTAAGGCCACATTCCATTAAACTTACCACTGTTGTGCCATACTGCACTACAAATGTATCCTCTCATGATTATTATAAATGATAAACTTGAGGCTATATCTGTTGGTAGTGCTTTTTCTCTGTTAATGCGGCTGCTGCTGTAATAACTAGAAAGGCTCAGAGGCATTACTGACATTCTTAGCAGAATCATTAATGAAAATGTGGAAAACTTCCCTATCGCTCCATGTTAACAAATCCTTTTAAAGATTCCTGGATCTGGATCCGGATATAAATCACCACTAAAAATTACTTCCTCCTTGGGCCATGACCAGCGTTCCCTGAAAATGTCACGACAGTGCTTATTGAGTTATCATACTCAGGGGTCAAGTCAGGTTTGAGTCGGGGTCAGTGTAGCATTATAGTGGAAGCAGCTGGCTGGAAGGGGAAAATTTGAGACAGCTGAATCTATATTTTTCGTCTGTTTTTTAACATGCATGTTATGTTAAGCAAGTTTACGTGCAAGTTAAATTAGCTAACCTGCTTGCATGTCTCATTAAGCTTACTCACTTGGGGGTAATTTAAACAAACTTTGGGGGTAGTTTAAACACACTTCAGGTCTTTGTAGGACCTAAAGTGGGCAGAAAGGTGACATTGAGCTTCATTTGCCAGAAAACAAAACACAAAGTCCCTGACTTACACAATATTGCTTTGAGGTGTTGACAAGACTTGAAAAGTACTTTACAAATCCAGATCTGTTTACCATTTTCCTGCCAATGTAGGACATGACTGCAGTTACCCATTATATCCACTGATGGTCCCATCCGCCCCCCTTATACAACGTGCATTAACTCTTTTATCATGTTCAAGATGCACAGACATTGTGAGTGCATCAGATCACATGATTCCTGAAACTCTGATTTATTGGAACCCATGACTAATTTAGAAGCTAAAAACAATTCTCCATAAACTATGCATAAGTGAGACGACGTGACTAAAGCAAACAGTCTACTGATTTCATGGAGAATGGATGAGCAGAAATCACCTGAGGACGCATACAGTCACTTCTGATTCCATTAGGAGCACCCACCATTATAATCTATTCACCATCTTTGAAGAAACAAGATATAAAGATGTGTGACTAAAGATAGACTTATGTTATTGCCGTCACAGATGAAGACTGCATCTTCTCTTTTATTGCCTTAGGGACCACATTTGTACAGCTCTGTTAGTATGAATGTATGACTTTCTGCAGAGTAAAATAACAATCGAAGTTATGTGTGAAGTCTGAATAACTCGCTTCAAAGCTTTTTTACTCCTCAAAAGAAGTTTGGATTTGTTATTTCTCTCTGTTATTTCTCCCCTTTACTAAGACCAATTAGTGTTGTATTATATACTGTTGAAAAGCCTGATTAGTCTCCTTTACAGAAAGGTTCTACTTGTAAGGATTGTGCATTCGAGGAATGAGTAACACAGCTAAATGTGTGGGTTGCAACCTCCAAAAAATGTGCGAAAAACCCCTGCTCTCTCTGAAGAAAGCCTATGGTTCCTTAGTGAAGATAAAAGGAGGAACTGGTCTACTTCGGGTGTTGTCTTCCTGGGATGCCAACTTCACGGTCTTTCTTCGACTTCATCAGTGTTACAGAACTTGATCCTAAGTTTGGGCTGACACTGAATAATGCTGCCTCTGTGTACCTTTAGGTTGCAGGGATTTTGGCAAATTGTTTTTGGGTGCTACCAGCATGTTAAGCCATGTTGCTCATTCCATGCATGCACAATCCTTACAAGTTGTACCTCGATACAAAGGTGTCTAATCAGGCTATTCAACAATATTAAAGGGATATGCCAAAATTTTTCTTTGTTTTCATGTCGTTCCTTACTCCAGAGTCTATGATTTGCAGACCACTGCAAATGTTTTGTTGACTCACTCACAAGCATGCCTGTGGTGGTTTGCTCATGCGCCCTACAGTTTAGTTTTGTATGTTTTTCTTTCAAAAATTACATAATGTGCTAATCTTAGTCTAAAAATAGATAATGTAACATAAAACAATACAAAAAATGAGTCACAACAAGTAAACAGGACCGTTTAGAGTTGCTGAAGAGCTTATCTGATGACTGTATGCAGAGGCAGGCTAACCCTACCCATTAACTCCCAGTGTTTGAGCTAAGCTAATTAGCGGTGGGCGAGCTTTGTCTGTCTCTTCCTTGTGACTGCACGTGCAGTCGAAAGAATGGTGTCTATCTGTTTTGTTATGGACTCGGGAGTGAGGCAAGACACAAACCAAAAAAAAAGTTAGCGTATCACTTTAATGTTGTTGAATAGCCTGATTAGTCACCTTTATATTGAGGTAAAACTTGTAAGGATTGAGCAAAATGGCTAAACATGCTGGTAACACCCAAAAAGAATGTGCCAAAATCCCCTGCAACCTGAAGGTACACAGTGGCAGCATTATCTTTCCAAACTCATGATGGGCAAGACAAGAAAAAAAAAAAAATGGTGTATCCCTTTAAATAAAATATCAATTGGTATTATTATAAGAGAGAAATAAAACACCAAATTAATATTTACAATTTTTTTAGGGGGAGAATAGAAGAAAAGGATAAAGGATGGTACAAAGACCTTAACTCCAGACTTTAAACATATTTTAAATTTATCCACGAGTCAAAGTGAACATTTGTGCAATGTTTGAAGAAAATACCTTAAAAACAATGCCTAAGCTATCCTCATCAGAAGCTTGGTATGAACATGAGCCCCATAACCTTGACCTTTGACAAAGGACCTTAAAAGTCTGATAAGTTAAGATGAGTAAGAGGAAACACTTGTGCCAGCTTTAAAGGAGATCCTTAAAGCCAAACCTCAAACAGTACTGCCTCCGGCCTCGGCTGTCAGACATGAAGGCATGAAAATGGACACAGTGTGCAAAGCCCTTAAGCCCTCTGGTTCACTCATTGTAATTAAATGCTAATTGAATGCATTTATACCATCTAATAGTCCTGTCACATCTTATAACGTGCAGCACCTTGATGTGAGCGAGAAATGATTGGCATTGATTCAGACTTTGAATTGTGAGAGACATACAAATGACATTATCATGAAGCCCACGCTCAGACATGATCCTGAGTGTCACCGCCTGGATCAAAGTGGTTATTTTTACAGGATGAATGATCGGTTGGAGCTTGGAGTAGTTTCAGCGATGCAGGACTGCTCCTTCCTGGGCTCAAAACGTGACACAGCAAAAATCATCGCCTAACAGAGGAGAAAGGCGCTGAGTTATGATGACATTCCTCTCTTTTTGGGATCTCGCTCACTCCCTGCAGGCCTGATAGTGTGACTCATAGCTCATCTAATTGGAAGTCAAAGGAAGGAGAGAGCCAGGGAGAAGGACAGTGACCACATTTCTCTGCGGCCTCAAATGTACCGGCGACTCTTTAGCTCCTGCGATACAGAAATGAGCTCTCAGGAAAGGGAGTTTGTCTCTAGTGCACTAGCTGACGATAGAATATGGGTAAACTGGGGCGCTTGATAAAAATCTGCCTCCTGCTTCAATTAAGAAATGATTTAAATTACACAGCCCTGAAATGCTCTGACGAGTTCACAACCTCTGCTCGACTAAACTCTGCTCCACTGTGTTGCTACACCTAAATGTACAGGCTGAATAATGGACAACTGTACTATACCACACTATACTATACTATACCACACGATACTATACCACACTATACTATATTATATTATGATACACTGTACTTGTGCCTGTGCTTATACGTACGTGGTACTTTTACTACAGTTTTTCTATGCTCTGTTGTACTGTAATTTACGATACGATACGATACGATACTGTGATATACTATGATATACTATGATATACTGTACTTGTGCTTATACGTACATTATACTTATACTACAGTTTTTCTATGCTCTGATGTACTGTACTGTAATTTACTATACTATACTATACTGTAAAACATATAATTAAACTCTAAAGTAATACACATTGCTACGAATGATGAATAACTGTAAAGACTTAAGATTTACAGTAAAGTACAGTACCGTAAGTACTGTATACTAATTCATTGGATTGGATTGTAACTTAAGATTAAGCAAGATACAGTGTTGCTTAATATTGAATAGTACAGTATATTTCAATAGAGTAAAGTGTATTGTAGTATTATATAAACTGTGGTGCACTCTCATTTATAAATATGGAGATACGAAAAATATTGTGTATTATGTTCAAGTCTACTTCTATAGATTTCAGTGTACTCCATAACTTTTAAATATACCTCATGCATGAGCACTGGATAGCATTTTATAGTATAATATAGTTTAGTCTAGTCTAGTCTAGTCTGTCCTAGTATTGTACGGTACAGTATAGCATGGCTAAGTATGGAATACTACTGTATATGAAAAAAATCTATATAAAAAAGAAAAGAAAATATACGTGTGTGTGTGTGTGTGTGTGTGTGTATAGTAGTATAGTACATAGTGCAGCATAGCAAAGCAAAGAATAAAACAGAATATGAGCGTCGTACTAAAGTGCTGTCAGACCCACAGACCCTTGACTTCATAAGCCTGATGCTGTCTTATGATTTGCTCAGTGTTTATCTTCATTAATGTTATTATACATTAAAGATAGACATGGTTGAGCTTAATCGTCCCACTTTACTCATAACCACTCTCATCGGCAGGGAGCGCCGCTTTAGTTCTCCGGTATGATCAGAGGCACAACAGGAGGTAGCAGACAGCGCCGGAGCTGGAAAACAATCTCTTCTTGACATCAAAAGAGCGCACCGTCGTCTCTTTAAACGACAGGAAGAGATTAGTGTGCAGCATAAAATGGAGGAAGATGATGGTTAGTTTCCTTTGGTATCATCTTTTCCTCAGAGCCAGTGGATCAAACAGGTCAGTGAAGTATTCAGACGGATATGAGCAGGACTCCAGCCAGTTTCATTAGTCACCTCTGATGGCAGGTCTCCTTCTGGCTCAGTGTATTAAACTTGTGATTCACATAAAAAACTCAATGAGTTCACCTCCCACTGATTTTTACAGTTTATCCATTCAATAAAAGTTGTTGCCCGGCTCTCGTATTTATGGACAGATGGATGATAAAAAATCTGAAGCATGTCCAAACTTTGTGCTTTGACGACAGGCCATTATTCCACGCTGTGAGACTGAGGAGGATTTATTGGGCTGATTAAAAGAGGATGACTATCTGCTGTGCCTGAACAGCTTCAATGAACAATGGAAATCTGTGTGTGTACTCGGGAATTACATGGGTTTTTGAAAGTTCTTTTAATTGAAATATTTCTGCCTTTAGATTTTTTCTTTAGGCTGTTCGCAGCAGTCAATGACCTGTTAAGCAGTGGAAGCATGGATTTGTGTTTTACAGCAGAGTTTTAATCACAGTTTGTACATTTTTTGCACAGTAAGGTCAAAATAAATATTAAAAAAGACCAATATCAACAATTTCTTTCTTTTCTTTTTTTTTTTTACAAGCAATGTGAAGTTTGTGACGGGTAGGGCTTAGTGAAAGGTCGATCCTCCAAACATGATGACATGACAAGTTCTCTTTGGCTTGTTTTTTGACAATGACAGAAAATGATGCAGGCCCCCTGAATATAAGGTCACTTACCCTACAATCCTCCAAGTCCGAGTCTTATTTGATCAGATTTAACCAAACAAACTGGCACGAATTGACTGTTTTCAGCTTTCAGCTATTACACCTTCTACTCTGGCACCAAACAATGTAACAAGGCAACATTTAGACTCCTGTGCTGCCTGCTAGCCTGTAATTCATGTTTCATGTTTACCTCTAGTTAGTGTTTATTTTACCTCCAACTAATGCTACTTCATTTGTGAGAGATTGCAAAAATTATGAATGTGCTTGTTGTAGAGCTGCCATGACGAGACACAACTGTTTATTGTTGCCATGGATGAGATAAATGAGAAAGTGAGAGCTGCAAATAGAGGCTACTGTTGTGTTCTGTATTTTATGCTGATTACTATGTATTTTATCTCATATATATCTCAATATATATATAAAGATATATTGCTGTGCAAATTAAACACCAAATGTATTGTTTTTATGAACAAAATCAAGACAAAATTGGCCTTCACACACAGTCTTGTGCAAAATACCATCACTGAAAGTAGCTACTTAGTTTTCTATAATTGTTTTTGCCAAATGATTTAATTGAAATTCTAGATATGTCAAAGCTGACAGCGCCCTGGACCCCAGGTTGGGAACCAAAGGCCTAAAGCATCCCTTTATGAAATATTTTTGTGCTTTTAATTGGTTTAAAATCTGTTAAACCCACCTGCCAGCGTGGAAGGTATCCAAAAGCACTGCTTTATGGAAAAAAAAACATGAAAAATCATTAAAAATGGAGAAAAGAATACCCCACAGTGATAAAATGCTCAAGGGGCATTAGAAGTCTCCACTTCCTGGGGCTGATGTTTTGGAGATCACTGCTGTAAAAGTTCAACAGCCCTTCAGTAAACCAGCATTTGGTGTTGTAGATACTTTTGCATAATGAGGAAGAAAAGCTGTTAAAATGACCCAACCCTAACCCACATTAGGGTCACAAGATTTTAAAGGTTCATGGGATCAGATTTTAACAATAACAACTGCAAAAGAAGTTATCAGTAGACTTAAGATGAAAAGTAGGAGGCTACAAGTATGTTTGAAGAAATTAGACTGGGCAAAATACACTGCAAAAACTCAGATCTAGGCCCCTGTGTTTGTCTATTTTCAAGTCAGAGATATCTAAAACACTTATTCTAAACCACATTCTCTCAACAAGTCCAGATAAATGTCTTACTTCAAAGAATAAAAGGCAAAAGATAGGCACCAAATTGCTTGTAATGCTAAGAAAATATCTGCCAATGAAACAAGCAAAGTTTTACTCAGTGAGGGTCTTAAATTGAGGTTTAATATCTACTCTGGATAGAACATTTCATTTTAAGACTGCCTTCAAGATAAATTTTGCTTGTCTCATTGGCAGTTTATTTTACTTTTTACAAGCAATTCAGGCCTCATTTTTAGTTTTGATATCTTCAAATAAGTTTTTAATCCAGACATGTCTGGATATTGTTGCATAAAATTAGTCTAGTGAGATTTTTTTGACTTGAAATTGTACCAGTACTCTCACCTAGATGTTTGTTTTTGCAGTGTATTTACCTTTTGAAAATTATGGTCAAGATAAATACAGATACTCAAAATATTAATAAGTAAAAAATTTGGGTGAATTCATCTATGAGGTGTGTCAGAAAAGTTCCAGGACTGGTGTCACAAAAGATTTATTCGTGATCGTCGACTGCAAGTTCTTGCCACAGGGCCAGACGATCAACCAGCATGTCTACAAAGAGATACTGCGGAGTTTGCTTCGTTCAGTGCGTGAGAAGAGGCGAGAGTTGTGGCAGGACATCGCTGTGCTGGAGTAACCTCCCTACTCACCCAACCTGGCTCCGTGTGATTTTTTTCCTCTTCCCCAAGCTCAAGGCGTCATCAATGGGACCCTTTTTGAAGACGTGGACGACATCAAAAAGGCCGTGACGACGGAGCTGCGGAGGATCCCGGAAGAATCCTTCCAGGAGTGCATGAAAGCGTGGCAGAGAAGGATGGAAAAGTGCATTAGACTCCAGGGAGATTACTTCGAAGGGGAAAACTTGTAGTTTGTAGTTCGGATTCTAAATAAATCTTTTGTGACACCAGTCCTGGAACTTTTCTGACACACCTCATATGTGTCAAATGGTGTCGTGAGCCTCCACTCTTCAGGAAATCTCATACTCAGGTGGATCTTACCCTGCTGGTGGTGCCAGTGCATCAGAACTTAAATCCAGATGATAGATGACAGTGGTGCCCTCTGCTCTGTTTGTCAGACCTCTTCCTCTTTACAGTCTGCATCTGTCAGCTTCACAGTAGTTAAAAACAGGTGATAAAAGCATATAGTACATGTCTCACATAAAAACGGCCTCTAATCTGATTTATGAGGTTGTCCTCCATGAAGATCTGTGATTCTCAGGGCCACAGTGCAGCGACTGTCCTGTGACACACCAGGTATCTCGTGCTGTGTGTCTGTATTGACATCTGTATTCAGTATGACTCCTAGCTGAACTGTCATCTCCTTGATGGCATTTTTGTTTGTTTAAGACCTTGATGTATTTTCTCCTGAACTGCTTGCATATTTTGTGCTTAAGTTGGCATACTGCCCTGTGGCTCATGTTGCATCACTGCTGACTGTCACAGCTGCCTTTTGTTCACTTTTTTGCCTCCAAGCCTGAAACAGCAAATGCAGGCTCTATGTTTTGAAGCCTAAATATCTCAGAAATAACAACTGAACATATGTGCACCCCAAATCAGGGATGAACTGTTCACGTTATGAAAGAAATAGGTCAAAGATCAAGGTCAGGGATTCTCATTTTCAATTTTTGTCAACACTACATCTCAAGAACGATCTTGGGTATTTTCTGCAAACTTTTTATAGACATCAAAAATTAGTTAGTGAGGAACATGTTAGACTTTATAAGTAATAGGTCAAAGGTCAAGTTCATGACACTTCATGTTCTTCCCAAACTTGTGACTTGAATATCTAATGAACATCTCAAGAAGCTTGTTATACTCTCTCTACAAATAAAGCACTCTGAATCAAGTAGGAGCACTTTTGATTTTGGAGGTCAAAGTCATGATGCCTCATAATCTTCACTTACTTGCGAACCAAATATCTCAAAGAGCCTGTAGTATTCTTGCATTTTTTGAGTTTTATGTGCCCTTTAGTGCAGTGGTTCTCAATTGGTCTGGCTTTGGGACCCAGCATCACCATTTTGTGTCAAGCTGCGACCCAAATCAAGGAACATTTTCAACTTCTCAAATTTTTATGATAAAAAGATGCTGCACTTGAAATCTGAGATAGAACAGAAAATCAAAGTACCGCAAAAAAGTTTAATTAGAAACCAAAATGACCTGCATGTGGTGATGTAAGAGAGGGAAATCTCTTTTAATCTCAATTAACTGCATTTTAATTGAAACCAAAATGTGCATCTGAGGGAGACAAGGCTTTAGGACTATAAATCTGACTGTAGCTGTATCAGTGGATACATAATGAACAGCCCTGTATTAATGATGAATATTCAATGCAAAAATAAAAGTACAGGGTTTTTCTTCTAACACTTTCTGCCCAGGCAAAGGCTCGTGACCCACTGAAAAAGGATCCGTGACCCACTTTTGGGTCATGACCCACCAGTTGAGAATCATTGCTTAAATGTATTTAACATGTCTCCTCTGTGTAAGGGTGTACTTTTATGAACAAGACAAGGAGTCCACAGTATCAGGACTTCTCCTTCTCTACTATATTTATGGCACCAGTAGCTGCCCAAAACAGCTTGTTCCCCCAGCCCTCTCAAACCTACCAGTGTGACATCCGACCATTGTTTAGTCATCAGTTTAAGCCCAGTGGCTTGTGGTAGCAAGCCCAGTGCAGAGCAGAGATGGTGGAATGAATGCAGAGTTGCTGACAACATGGCGCTGAACAGTGTCGAACTGACTGATTACCATTAAGTCGACCGGTCATCCAGTTAGAGCGAATGAGTCCAAGAGGGGAAGGGACCTTTAGAGGAGCACCAACTCAAACAAAGGGAGATAACATGCTGATCAGGGGTACTCTCTAAATGAAAAATAGAAAGTTTTTTGAACATTAGTGATTGTGACTAGCCACCATCAAAAATGAATAAAAGAACCAGAGTTAGGGCAACATATGGGAGGGAATTTTCTGCCACCTCTCCACAGAAAGGGCCACTGACTTGCGGAGAAACACATTAGATTTTGGAGTATGTAGGTCGAATGACAGGGTCATGGAGGCTCATGTTCTTGCTTGTCAATCTCAGAATGCTTTAAGAAATTTTCTGCAAACTTTCCACTGGTCGGGACATTGACTTCAGAAAGACTATATTATATTTTGGAGTAAGTAGGCCAAAGGTCAAGTTCATGGGCCCGCATGTTCATCCCATGCTTGTGGAGCCAATTTTTCCCGAATGCTAAGAAGAATTTTCTGCCAACTTTCCAAGACGGGGACTCTGATGAAAGGATAAAACCCATTAAATTTTGTAGGTCAGTGGTCAAAGGTCATGGTAATGGAAGCTCATGTTCATCCCTTCCTGTATCACTCCCTAATTAACTCCCCAATATCTCAAAGAACTATCCATGGAATTTTCTACATCTTTTCACAAATAGGACTTCGACTAAAGGAGAAACATTTGATTTTGGAGGTCAGAGATCGGAAGTCCAAGTCATGGAGCCCCTTATTCACTTGCCTGTGAATGCAGATCAGAGGTCAAAAGTCAAGGTTGTTGTAACTTCTCATTTCTTGCTTGTGAGTGTTTGGGATTTTTTTTAAGTGGGGCTGTATGTTGGATGTGCTGTGTATTGAAGAAGCGGCAAAACCATAGACTGTAAAGAATTGGACAAAGCCATGCCATGCCTTGGCTTTTGATGCCCTCAAATGGATGCTGCAATAATGCCTGTGCGATCTCAGCCAAACTTTAGCTCCATTTTACCAATGAACAGACAGGCCGTCTGACCAACAGCAACACTGGTAATCCTCAATAAATCCTCCATTAAGGAATAAACAGTGCAATATATACACTATATTGCCAAAGGTATTCGCTCACCCATCCAAATAATCAGAATCAGGTGTTCCAATCACTTCCATGGCCACAGGTGTATAAAATCAAGCACCTAGGCATGCAGACTGCTTTTACAAACATTTGTGAAAGAATGGGTCACTCTCAGGAGCTCAGTGAATTCCAGCGTGGAATTGTGATAGGATGCCACCTGTGTAACAAATCCAGTCATGAAATTTCCTCGCTCCTAAATATTCCACAGTCAACTGTCAGCTGTATTATAAGAACGTGGAAGTGTTTGGGAATGACAGCAACTCAGCCACGAAGTGATAGGCCACGTAAACTGATGGAACGGGGTTAGCAGATGCTGAGGCGCATAGTGCGAAGAGGTCGCCAACTTTCTGCAGAGTCAATCGCTACAGACCTCCAAACTTCATGTGGCCTTCAGATTAGCTCAAGAACAGTGCGCAGAGAGCTTCATGGAATGGGTTTCCATGGCCGAGCAGCTGCATCCAAGCCATACATCACCAAGTGCAATGCAAAGCGTTGGATGCAGTGGTGTAAAGCACGCCGCCACTGGACTCTAGAACAGTGGAGACGCGTTCTCTGGAGTGACGAATCGCGCTTTTCCATCTGGCAATCTGATGGACGAGTCTGGGTTTGGCGGTTGCCAGGAGAACGATACTTGTCGGACTGCATTGTGCCAAGTGTAAAGTTTGGTGGAGGGGGGATTATGGTGTGGGGTTGTTTTTCAGGAGCTGGGCTTGGCCCCTTAGTTCCAGTGAAAGGAACTCTGAATGCTTCAGCATACCAAGACATTTTGGACAATTCCATGCTCCCAACTTTGTGGGAACAGTTTGGAGCTGGCCCCTTCCTCTTCCAACATGACTGTGCACCAGTGCACAAAGCAAGGTCCATAAAGACATGGATGACAGAGTCTGGTGTGGATAAACTTGACTGGCCTGCACAGAGTCCTGACCTCAACCCGACAGAACACCTTTGGGATGAATTAGAGCAGAGACCGAGAGCCAGGCCTTGTCCTCCAACATCAGTGTGTGACCACACAAATGCGCTTCTGGAAGAATGGTCAAAAATTCCCATAAACACACTCCTAAACCTTGTGGACAGCCTTCCCAGAAGAGTTGAAGCTGTTATAGCTGCAAAGGGTGGACCGACATCATATTGAACCCTATGGATTAGGAATGGGATGTCACTTAAGTTCATATGCGAGTCAAGGCAGGTGAGCGAATAATTTTGGCAATATAGTGTATATAAAAATATCATCCCCCTCATGGTAAGAGCACATAGATGTTATAGTTTTAGACTGAAGTTGTTTTTGAACGAGGCTATAAGGATGTGTATTAAGGCTGTGAAAATGTTATTCACTCCACATACAATCATTAAGGTGTCTGGTTTGTGCAGCCAGCCCCATGTGGACACACGAGGTACTACAGCTTTTGAGACTCCTGCATGGGCCTCTTTTTACAGTCCCAGAGGTTGTGAACTTTGAAAGTAAAGGAGCTTGGGATTTCTTCACCTATTGCTTTATGATTGCAATATGTCAGACTGCAAACAGCCCTTCTTCTTTACCCATCTCTGTACTTTTGCAGTCAGAAGCTTGTATTCCTCACAAAGGGGAAAAAAACAGTCAGTAGTTCTAGTTTTTCTACTGAAAGGTTTTTTTTTTGATTAAAATAGAGCACATCTCCTGTGTCCTGCCCCTGGTTAATCTGAAACTGACATCACGATGCTTGTTTAAAATGTGTTCCCCTCAGTTCCTCTCTCTGTTTGATTGACATTTACAGATAGCAGAGGCTGATGGAAAGGATTTGTTTGCACACAGCGATGTGAGGGGGGGCAGAGGTAGCTGAGAGAGAGGGAAGGGGAATGAAAGGAGGGAAAAGATACACAGTGAGATAGAAGGAGAAAATGGGAGAGCAGAGAATCTTGAACTACGATAACCTTAAGTCCTCTCCTGATGACACATGCTCCCATCTGTGAGTGTGTTGATTGTGGTGACAGCAGCCTTTGCTCATCTCAGTCTGGCCTCTGCATCACATTCCTGCAACGATGAAGAGGCTGGAAGAAAAAACAGTCTTTTTTGTTTGCTTAGTGAGAAACGCTTCTGTGCATCCATGCCTTTCCTGTGTCGCTATGAAAGATTATTTTTAATTTTCAACACAGACAGTGATGTGCTTCAGAGAATCTCAAATAAAAGTGATATATTTTAATTTTAATTTAAACTTCCTTCAGATTGTTTTAGCTTCCACCAGATCTATAAGAATCAGTTAGTGGAAGTATAGTCAAGGGCCAAGAATATGGACTGAAGTACTGTCTGTAAGTGGCACCATAAATTGTAAAAATCTAAGCAGGAGAAAGACACGAGGACCACAGCCCCCCAGCTTTGAAACCCAAAATGTAATCAATTCATTCTAGTGTCAGTGAGTTTTGTGCAGTGTTGAAAGAAAATTATTAAAAGTATTCGTTAGAGGTCACAAAGGAAGAACGAACATAAGATGACCCTAACTATTGAATTATCACCTCCAAAATTAATTTGCCTTAAATGAAACAGTTTATCTGTGCAATATCCGGTGTTCAAAGAGTACAGAGTGGTGCATGGATGATGTATTTTTGTTGGCCATCGTAGAAGTTGGCATCACACTGGTTCCCTTGACTCTATGCCTATTAAAGGCCTGTGAGATATTTACTGCGTTTTGGATCATGGCTGCTAATAAAGTCTGTAGCAAATGAAAAATGTTGACCTTACATGTTCTGCTCTTTGTGACAATCTTCACAAAAAAAACCCTACTTTTCACTATTTTTTTAAGCTTGAGTAAAAGCGATTTGTAAACTACTAATGAACTACAACATAGCCGTTCAATTTAGAAGCAACTACTATAACATCTTCTTTAAACCTCTTGTTTGAGAGTTTCTGCATAACTGAGTGACATGATCAAGTTGTTCCTCATGGCTGTGGCAATAGTGTATGAATAACTGACTATTAAAAAACAAATTAAAAATGCTTGTAGACAGGTCAGCATCCATTCTTGTAGTCCTAGCAATTACTTAGCAACGGTTGTTTTAAACACACAACATATATAAAAAAGAGGGGTCCCAACCTCCTGAACGGAGGCCATAATGTTATTGATAGCAAAAGAAGGCAAGAACAAGTTGGACTGTAGACAGTATCATCCTTTACTGGATATGGTTTACAACATTTTCATATCAATCCTTTCAAGAAGGAGAGGAAAAATTGCACCATCTCTCATTCTCTTAGACCAGACTGGATTCATCCATCAGAGACAGACTCACGATAGTTACGAAGAGCATTGTACATCATGTGGCATATACACCAAAACAAATCTCAAGCTATGCTTATGGGATTGGATGCAGAGAAGGCTTTGATTCAGTCAGATGGTTCTTCCTTTATCAAGTGCTAGAAAAAACTGGCTTTCATAAAACTCTCCTTAAAACCTTCCTAACTACACAATAATCCAACAGCAAGAATTAAAATCAATGGCAGTCTCTCAAAGTCTTTTACATTGGGGTGATAGACAGGGCTGCCCCTGCTCGCCCCTCCTCTTTGCTCTCTTCATAGAGCCTCTCAGTCAATAAATCAGGCAAACAAAAGGGATTAGAGGCACAAACACTGAGGGGAAGAACACAAGCTATACTTTTTAGCAGATAATTTCTACATTTTTTTATCCCAACCTACCACATCTCTACTGGAATTAATGACATCCTTAGAAAAGTGTGGCTACTTCCCAGTCTACAAATCAAATATCCAGAAAACTCAAATTTTGACTTTGAACTTTGACCCACCAAAGAAATTCCTGTCTAAGTGTGACATGAGTTGTGACATTATTGGAAGCCAATTACACACATCAAAACTCTAAAATAAAAGGGATTCTGTCTAGATAGGACCATTTACCATTTCTGGCAGGTTCAATCTGTAGATCAACATCCTGTCCCAGGGACAAGTTCTCCTTAAGTAACTCTTCGACAAACTGTAGCGTTTATGGACACTTGTTTTCCAACCACCCTGCTATGGAGTAGATCCAAATGTTGCTTTGTTTACTTCTCCCCTCCTGGTCTGATTGTTTCGCTTCTCTCTGGGCCTGTAGCTTCATTAGCTCCTCCATCAACTCTTCCATCTCCTCCGTGTTTAATATCCGCTCCTCCACCTCGTCACCACCAGTTTTGCTTTGCTAATTTCTTCCTTTATATCCCCATGTTGTTGGTTGTTGTCAAAATTTAAAGTTTTTGAAATGACAAGTATAGTTTCCAAACTGACCTCCATGTCAGGGTCTGAGTCATCTTTGTTAGCTTTAGCTGGTGAGCCTGCTGCTAGTGCTAGCTTGAGAGTTACTGTCGACACTAGCTGTATAGCTGCTGTTAGCTTTAGCTGGTGAGCTGCCGGTAGCGCTAGCTGGAGAGTCCTCTCGGTCTCGAGCAACCTTTTGATTGTTTCTTGAAAGCTTAATTTGACATGTCAGGGAAATACTGAATATTTGCTTAAAGTATCACAAAACAAGTGCACTTACAACCTTAACAGGAGTGCAGTAATGTTGTTTTAGTGACAGCAGTAAAGTAGTGAATAAAACCAACATGTGCTTTATTGTCCTTTAGCTCTTCATTGTTCTATTTGAATATAGTTTAAAACACTATAAGTAACTTCCATTATCAAGAACAATTCAAGCAGGTCACTTTATTTCTCTGAGAGGCACTCGATATATATTTAAAAAAGATAAAAAGCAGTCTTTGAGAGGAAAATCCCCAAACAGCTTTATTTATGGAGGTCTGAGAGGAAGTATGCAGTCTGACGGGTGATAACTTCAGCAGCATGTTGATAGGGAGTCTGAGAAAATGCTCTTTATGGACTCTGTGAGAGTTTTATGGCACCGCAGTGAACAACACTGACCAGCTGTCTCTACCCTTTAATGTGATCTTCCTATCATCTGGATTATTAGCTATGATGGTTTTTGTTTGGTGTAAATCTTCTGCTGTGAATGTGTGTGGTTTATTAATGGCTAATAGACAAGGACACACAGTTCGTTCTTGTCTGGGGCTTTAAGATGTCATCCCAAGGTCTTAGATAAAGAATGGATTAAGTTGAAGTTTGTTTTTGACTTAATCTTGAAGAAAATGATTATAAAAGATTATAAAACAGATCATGGCGGTTTTATGCCTCTGGCAGCTGTACATTATCAGAGAGTTAAAGTACAATAGTGGGTCCTTTGGCCTCTAACCTTTAACCTCCTGAAACAGATATGATCATGAGAGGACATTGATTTGACCCTGTTCCTTTAAAATCCTACCATCCCTCAAAGTGTTTATTAGACTCAACAACCCTGACCTTTTTTGACCTACAAAATCTAAATATATTATCCTTTTGCCCAAGTAAACATCGATGCAAAGTTTGATGAAAATCTCTTATTGCAGCCAGTGTTAATTCTGTCGACTGATTATTTTCGTCATAGTTTTTGTCAACAACCTTTTTCCCTCTGACAAAAACTAGACAGTAACTAATAAAAACAAGCGTACATTGAGAAAAACTAAAACTAAATTAACTTGCATTTTCGTCAACAAATATAAACTAGACTAAAATGTTGACAGAGACTAAATCCAATCAGACCTAATTTCGTCATGCAGAAAGTAAAGACAAGTTAGGAATCACAGCTACTTTTGTTATGTGGAAAGGCTGGATGAGTTAAGAGGGACATCCAATCACAACTGCCTTAGCTTCATGGTTGCGGGATCCAAGTGTAAAACATGACTTCAGAAATTCATAAAAGATGCCTTACACTTTACACCTCATATTTCAATCGACTAAATTTACAGTAGATTTCGTCAACTGAAATGTTGTGAAATTTTCTCAACTAAAACTAAAGTAAAATGAAAACAATTTAGATGACTAAATTATGACTAAAACAGAAAGATGTTTTAGGCAAAAGACTAAAACTAAAACTAAATTAAAAAGTGTTGTCAAAATTAACACCGATTGCATCAAAGTGAAAATAAATGACTTCTTGTTAATTTACCTTGACCTTTGACCTCTGCAATGTAATCAGTTCAGTTTATGGAGCCTCGTGGTCATCACTGCTTGTTTTCAGGAGCCCACTGGGAACCAGCAGAGATGGTTTCTAGTGGGCTGTGTCCTATTAAGAGTGACCTGTAGAGGACTAAGATATTAGATTTCATGCCTTGTTTCCACCTACATGTATTTACAAAGCCAAGGCAAATGGAGGTCCAGCCATTTCTATCGGAACCTCTGTGATAACAGTTGTGCTCATTAGACTCCTCTCCGAAGTATGTCTCAAATACTTAAATCTACCGACTTCACTTATGTGTAAAGAAATCCACTTCCTTGCATTGGATGCTAGGGGGCTTCACTGCTATATCTACAGATAAATGTCCACAAGCCACACTCGTATGTGTAAACAAGGCATAAGACCAGGTTTAAGGGGAGTCAAGGTTGAGTCATATTGTACAATCTTAACATTGGAACTAGCCAGAATTGTGCTTGACCACTCCTAATAAAACACAAAAACAGAGCATTAACAGGAATGCATGTTCATTTGGCATCTAAACAACATGAGTACACGTTTACTGCAACATGACGACTGCATCAGGTGGAAAACAATAAAGAGGTGCAACATCTGAAAAATGGTACAAATTTGCATATTTCCTTTGGATCGTTCTGTGTTTGCAAGGCAGTATTTTAAAGATGTCCAAGTCATGCAAAAGGCAGGCCTGGGTTTATGTCAATACATCACAGGTGGCTTTGCTATGACTACAAGTCGCACTCTGTATTATGAGAAAGAAGCTAGCAGGCTAAGCTACCAACAAAATGAGTAATAAGAAACGGCCAAATATATTATTTATTATTATATTATATATATGATATTAATGTGAACAAAGTCAGTGCACGAAGAGGAAGGGCTTTTAATGCATATGATTGTCTACAATGAACCACAGAGGGCACAAGGTAGCATGGTAGCCTATCACACCACAACACCATGTCCACAAGGATGCTGTCAGTGATGCGAAAAATTAAAGAGCAGCTTTAAAAAGCATTAATTCTCCTGTTTGAATGAGCTGGATTCTGGGAACAAAACAAATGTCTGAATTAGTCAGTGTCGTTGAGTCCTGTGATGATCTGCTGTAGAGACGATGAGTAATGTTAACCTCTTGATATTTTCATGGTATGTTCTACATGTGCACCGATAGTGACTCTATGGGATCACAAAATTATTCATTAACTTGTTGTTATCAGCCTGGGTGCCTTGTTGCCGTAATGCAGTTATTATTATTATGGCTGTGGCTCCTTGTCCTGCTACAGCATAGTGGTGAGTTTACTAATCCTGATGCTGGGTTGATAGAATAGAATAGAATAGAATAGAATAGAATAAACCTTTATCCGTCCCACATGAGGAAATTTCCAGTGTTAGAGCAGCAAAGGGGACAGCAATGATAATAAAAAATAGACTAAGTGTAAAATAACAGTGTGTGCATTAGTATAAATATAAAGACTGGGAATATAAAACTACAAAAACTACACTATAAGAATAATTTACACATTTACAAAATAATTGCATATGGGAATATTGCATGTTGTTAGGATTGTGTCTTCACTTCAAACAAACCACTCCACAGGTCGAGTGGAAGTGAGCTGAGACCACCTTTTTCAGGTGAGCCCGGTGGGGTTGTTTGTACTGAAAACAGGGATTGATGTTTATATATTGTTAAATGAACAGAGTCAAACAGTAAACAGGCACTTGTCTCCAAACCACTTCTCCAAACAATCCAGGAGTGAAAACAACCTAAAAGTCAGGGTTATGGGAATTTATTTCATGAATATCACCACCAAAAACCAGACCCAAGCCCTTCATCTTCACCCACCATTGTGCTTTCACTGTCTGGTGCAAATATACCTTGTGGATGCATGAAACCCTTGAGTAATAGCTCTAGTCTATATTTGCAGAATGTATACTTCTTGTCCTGTATTTTTTCTGTTTTTGGGTAAATATGAAGCTTGGTCTCTGAAAATGAAAGTTATTGCAGTGTTTAAGGATAATTGTAGTGTGGCACACAAACCTGCATTAACAGAAGGGGGAGAAGTATTAAAAGATGGAAAAACAACAAAATGCTGTATGGGACTTCAATGAGGACAAAGACATATACATAAATATACATACAGTATATAGTACATACAGGAATGTGTGCATGCATATGAAGGTTTGTGCAGGCATGCATGTCTGAAGTCTCAAGAGATCTTCCACAGCCACTGGCATTTTCTACACTGCATCACGTTATCGTCCTCCATCTCTCTAACATGTAGTGAGCGAGGAAACTACTCCTGCCCTTTACATTTAGCGTAAAAAAGATTCTTGCATGCATCCATATTTCCATCACACGTATCCCATCTTTAATTCTCGACATTTAACACACATGCTCTCAGCGGCAGCAGACACGGAGCTCATATATGATTAGAATCTTCCAACCCGACCACAACCACCACCGCCGTCACCACCGCTGCCACAGTCCTTCTAAGAAACAGTTCACCTCCAAATATTGAGTTATGTAACCTTTAAACAACTGCACATTTCTCTCTCTCTCTCTTTCTGCTTCTCCTTTCTGGAGAGACCCAGGACCACAAGCGTGCCTGCAGGCCAGATGCAGATGATGGTCTGTCAGTTTGCGGACCCATGGTCAGGCTATCATGATGACATTAACACTCCAAGAATGTCTGTAGCGCTCACTCTCGACCATCTTTTCCAGCCTCAGCCCGAGCAGTGCAGAGTGTGGATTGTTATGAAGGATTGCTTGTACAGTATGCCTGTCAGACCGCAGCGTTCATTCTTTAAATTAACCTTCCCTTCCTTTATGGAAACTTGCATTTTAAAGAACAAGCAGGACTTAAGATAAAGTACGAGGCATAAGTAGAGGTGTAAGAACATACTGTTATACTGAAATATCATGGTGTGATACTGTCTTGATCATTTTCATGAATTAATGATTCATATGTTTTTGTGAAAGCTGTTTTGTGTTGCATCTAAGCCTCCTACCTCTAGTCTGTAGCAACTATTCACCCATATCAGTCTCTCCTTGCTTTCATGTCTCTTGTTAGAAGGAGATACCATCAGCATTCAGGGTTCCAGGTGCACCCCTACAGTTGCTCAAACCCTATCCAGAGGAATGGCTGAACACCAGCAGATAAGACGGGCATTCAAAGCTCATAGTTGGACTAATATTGTTCTTTCAAGAAAAAGGGTGCATCAACGACTGCAACAAGAGTCATACAATGCAATTTTTGCAATATATGCCACACTGGAGTCAAATTCTAAAGCACCATGATGACCCTGCTAGCACAAATGGCAAACACCATATGTATATTATAGCGCAGCTAATGTGAAATGTGTGGGTCATCATGCTATCAAAATAGCACAGTCAAAACTTCATTTAATTTACAAAGATGTGCATTTTCTTAACCTGGCACACCAGATGGACTGTTCAGTATACTTCACTAGTCCATCTGGGAAACACCCCTACAAGGAAATGTTTGGGGAGGGCAGAACCTTTCAGAAGCATATCCAGCAGGTGATTGGACGATTGTTCCATCAGTTACATTCATTATAAAGGCCAATCAGATTATGTAGTAGGCGGATGCTACTGCACTACAGATCGTGAGCCACTTCATAAAACAAACTCTCATCAAAACATGTTGGAGGTGGCGGGAAAATATCCCAGCTATAGAGAAATGCTATCAGTGTTGTTGTTTGTTCTTCATTTAATAAAGAAGTGTGGTCCATATGGATAAAACTGCCACTGAAGCTGTTTGCATTTATGCTAATCTCTGTACAATCAGTCACTTTCTCACTCTTAGCTCCCATCTCCTCCTGCTGATTGGAGCTTGGTAAGATAGATCTGCCTAATTACAGACATTGTTTTAGTGACACTAGTTATAAAATATACTTCCTAATTTGAGTAATATTGTGTTTTGTGTGTACTGTAGGACGTTTTTTCTGCTAAAATTTACTTTGCTAATGGGATTTACTGTCTTGCATACAATCTTCCCAATGTATTGAACTGTCACCACTGTATCAATATTTAATCACACTGACATATCATATCACTAGATTCTTGTCAATACACAGCCCTAAATGGATAATCCAGCCATAATATCTCAGTGCTCCCCCGTGGATACACAAGTACTGGTGATAAGGACTGATCTTACGTTCAAAGACCAAAAATGAAATATCTGGGAAGATAAAAAAAAAAAAACACACACAACTTTGTGTATCAGACCAAATAGTGTTTTTGCTGACATTTGCCATGCATTTATTTGCTGTGCCTTCAGCTTTGAACAAAATAACTCAAAAAGCTCTGAACAGATTTTGATGACATTTGGAGGAATGTTGGTCACTGCATAAAAAGGAAGACATTTTATTAGGTCAGGAACACTTTGGCAAGAAAAAAATAGCAGAGCAATTATTCGAATTCAGTTTTATTTGCAGTTATATGAATTTAGCTTATTGTAGTCATATTAATTTTTATTCACAGATATTAGAATTTGGCAATATGGCACTGATGGAGGCTGTCCCTGCGCCTTAACGTACCACTGTGGAAGCCTTAATCGGGAACAGCACACATTCCTGCACTCCTTGCGCCTACAAGGAAAGCATAAGGCAAAAGTCCCCCAGATCAAGCTTCATAAAATCAGAAAGTGGCAGAAAGGAGGTGCTGAGGATGGAGGAGGGTTGCAAAGCAGCTTGCAGAGGGAGCAGCAAAGAGGAGGCAGACTATCAGCTTAAACAGGACTGTGTGAGTGCTTTTAGCAACCAAGAGCTTAAAGGTAACTAGCTGGATAAGCTTTGGATCGCTTTTAATAATGGAACATAAGTGAAGTCTGTAGATGGTTGGCAGTTTAGCAATCTTGACTCTGTCCTACCAGAACTAACGCTGTGCTCCATTTTTGTGGGTGATCAGAATACTGATGCAGATCAAGGATTTTTTTTACATTATGATACAGGGCACTTTTCCACATTTTCACCAGTAACTTGTCTAAATATGTCAGAAATGATTAGCGGAGGTTTGTGCTCTTGAGCACTTCCAGTTTAATTTGCAGTGACCTGTGTTTTCTTAGTGCTTTGAAGAGTTCACACTTGATCTATACATATAACTTTGAGTTGGGTCTTTAAGTAATAGTGGAGAATTACTAACATTAATCAGCTCTTTATGTGCCCATCAAAATCCTGTAATTACCCTTCAGTTCTGATTAAGGGTAAAAGCATCTCCTGTATGTGGGATAAGCAGCAAATGATCATCCAGCTTGAGGTACTGGAGTGATGCCGTGCTGCACCAGGGAGTGTAAGTGAGGACAGATGAAAAGAGATTTTTCATGCATCACAGAAGTCCCTGTGGATGTGCTCATGACATGCACAAGAGCTTCAAATACTCAGAGGAGGTCAAGCTGTCTTCCATTGGCTCCCTCTCACCACCTGATTACATTACCCTCCCTCTCCTCCTCCTCCTCTCTCCATCTCACTGACCTTTTTTGTGTGATATCAGCTCCTGTATGACGAGGGCTTCATGAAAGAAATATTTAGACACATCACAAGCTGGAGCCCATGCTTTGAAGCCCACGATGGCGGTGTTGACAGCAGCCACTGAAGCGCCTAATGAGGCTGTGGAGAGCGTGCACCTCTGTGAGAGCGTCTGATGCAACTTTGGACTGAATCCAGCTAATGCCACCGTGCAGTAGCACAGTGAGGATCAGCCCGTCCAGTGATTAGTGTTAACACAGTGTCACTTCCATTTACATCCTCTACCAGCATGGACTTACATCAGGATGTGATGGCTTAGCGCTTTGGAGAACACCCCGGAGAGGCTGTTAAGTTGTTAGTACACTGATCTGAAGTCGGAGGTTAGCAGGGGTGCTGGGAAATGGGCTCAACATCTCCCTTGTGTTTGATATACGGCCTGCTCAACATAAATCTTGGATTGGAGTTCCCGTCTTGATAAAAAAGTCCAAGGCAGGAAAGTGTAATGGCCGCCGCCTGTGAAGACAGCTTCCTCTGCAGAGCTCGTATGAATTAAACATGGAGCCGGGCCATTATAAATGACAGGGTCAGAACTGCCAAATGGGGATGTTGGAAAAACAATGCGACCCACAGAATCGATCATCTCTGCCAGCTCAGAGAAACTTTGTTAAGTAGGGCCAAGTCAGCAACTATGAGAGTCCAGCTCCAGCAATTATCATAATACAGAAGGAAGAGGAGCTCAGTCATTGAGTGTGACAGTAATGACTGCAGAGGAGAGCACTGATGGCAGTTATGTACTGTGGTATTTTGCTGGTATGTTATGAATGATAATCTGAGAGGATGCTTATTACCCGCTTATGTGCTCACACACAAAAAAAGTAAAGATCTTATTCTGCAGCTCGTCCCTCACAGGATATCAGTGATGGGCTGTGCCTGGAGCTGCATACTTTCACATTATTCCGAATAAATGTGACGTCAAAATGAGTGTGTGGTATGCTCCTGATTCACAGCGTGCAATTTTGCAAGTGATCCCCCAACAGCCTGTGAGCCCCTGTGGGCAAAAATGTCTGTCTCTGCTTTACACTATGCAGAAGTTGACAGTCCTTGTTTTCAAATACACATGCTCTGAATAAAAAGTGGATATTTTTTAGTTGGATGCACTGACCAATGAGGAAAGTCCTGATTTTACCTCTACAGAGCCCCATCTCGCAAAGGGAAACCTAGAGAGGAGCAAATAGTGGATTAATGCTGTCAGACACTCCACTGTGCCAGCACCAAACAGAATTTTTTATAATCCTGACATGATTTTTTGCATTAATTTAGTCAGAATATTACTTTCTTTCGTGACTGTCCTGAAACACTGACTGAAGTGACATGTAACAGTTGTCCCAGTTATACTCTTAAATGGCATTAACAGGCTAATGTTAGCTTATTACTCACCAGTCTTTTGGTGATGAATTTCTTGCTCCTCTCTTCCCGAACAGATCCACACACTTTGAAAACACAAAATACACAATACACAAAGTGACTGATTGTACAGAGATTAGCATAAATGCTAACAGCTTCTGTAGCAGTTTTGTTATATCTTGACCGTTTTTCTTTGTTCAAAGAAAAATCTGTTAAGCGTTTCTTAATAGAAAGGATATTTTCACTCCACTTCAGACATGTTTTGGCTTTAGATACTGCTATGAAGTAGCTTCACTTGAACTGCAGCAGAACTGCGCTCCTACTACATTATCTGGTTGGTCTTTAATGATGATTAGATTGATTGTCCAATCATCTGCTGGATAATTTTTGAAGGTTCTTCCTTTTATCAAAAACCTTTAATGGACTGTTGCTGAGATGGACTCATGAAATATATTCTTTAAAGTATTTATTGACGGCCAAACTGGTGTTTGAGGTTACTGCGGCCTCTCACAGTGGTTACATTTTGCAGATGGTCTATGTTTACATGGACACAAATAACTGGAATAAACCCAATTCCATTAACTATTATGCTCATTGAACCCATTCTGAATAATTTCTCTGTGTGGCTTGTATAATTTTTCAATGGCAACAATGTCAAACACGCATAATTTTTGAAGACTTTGTTTGATCAGGGAATTGTTAAGCAAAAAGACCAATGACAATAATTCCTTGATAGAGTTATCGATTATCAACTGGAATTTGTTTTTGATTCCCATCCCTAGAGATGGCTGACATTACTCATTTGTTTCAAGCACAAGCGCAAACTTTTTTTTTTAATTATTTTTTTTATGTCAACTCAATTCATTTTTGCCCTGAGCTTTGTTTTTTTTTTTTTTTTTTCTAAAATTTCACTTGATTTCAACAGTAAATTCTCAGTGTACAGATACATAGGAAATTTACTGTTTTACATTTTAGTGCACTGTATGATATTAAAAATGTTAATAGATACAACAATGATAAAATATATCTTGAATCTGGAATCATTGAACTTTCTGAAAACTTTCTGACCTAGTTTATTTTTGTTAAGCCCAGATTTTATGTAAAATGCGTTTTTATTGGTTCATGTGTTCAGTTGTGTCCATGACTGCTTCTCATTTCAAATCTTAAAGATTTTCTGCTGTTAAATGAGATTTTAACTCTCCTCAATATTAATGATTTTAAGGAGTCTGCATCTGCCCATATTATTCTCACACATTTGTGTCATTGCAGCAGTGCTGGCCTTGAATGCACTCTGGTATTGTTTTATCCCTCAGCATTGCTTCGTCACATTCGTCCAGCCTGTCTGCAGCTGATGGGGGTCACACAAAGTGCCAAGACGCTGGCAGCTCCATCCAGAGCTCTCACTTGGATAAAAACTTGGACTCCCTGCCTGATTCATAACACTGAACTTTGTTATCTGGCCCAGAAACAGACATATTGATGAAGTAGACTCTTGAGAGGCAGTGGAAGCTGACCAAAACACATCCGTCTCTCTCGCTGCCGTGAAAATAAACCAAACAAGTATATAATTAACACCCAGACCAGTGAGATCCTTACTGGGCTTGGCTGAGCAGTAAACACAGTTTGCTCTGTTTGACTGTAAGACAATAACAGATAAAATAGTGGAGGAAAAATCCTTCATATGAGGCTGCATATCTCACCAGGATACTAACCATTTTCCCACTGCATATATGAACAGGGGAGTTTTTGCTGATAAAATAAGAGCATTATACAACAAGGCTACCATTTTTATGAAGCGATCCACATCAAAGATCAAATTTTTCAACTATTTACCCATATTCTTAATCTGCAAATGTTATTGTGAATGTTTGACAGTAATGTTAAAAAAGAGAAAACTAAGTGAAACAACAGAAACTTGAGCAATAATTATCAGCAATTATTATTTTTTCAAAGTCAAATGGGTAAATGTATCAAGAAATCACACAACATGACACACCAGATGGACAGTTCAGTATACACTAAACAGAATATATTTCACTATTCCATCTAGGCAACAGCTCATAGAAAGCGTGTGGGAATGAAATAACTTTCCAAAAGCATATCTGGCAGGTGACTGGATGATCGTTCCATCAATCACATTTATTAGGATCAATCAGATAATGTAGAAGGTGGGCTAAAATACAAAACATAAGCCATTTTTATAGAACAAACTAACACCAAAACATCAAGAAACATTTTCAGTGTTGTTGTTATTTTCATTTAACAAAGAAATGCAATCCAGATCTGATAAAACTGTGACTGAAGCTGTTAGCGTCTATGCTAATCTCTGTACCAGCAGTTAGTTCCTACTGTCATTTCACTCGTAACTCCTGCCTCTTCCTGCTCTAAAGGATGCTGATTGGGCTGTGCCACTTTTGGTTGCATAATCATTGTAGATTGGAACTTGGCAAGATGGATCAACCTTATTACAGACAATCAATTAGGCAGATCCATCTGCACTGCAAGGTTAGAAACCACCCACAACAGAAGTGAAATCTGTTTTCAAAGCACTGAACTTAGTACAGATAACTTTTATCAATCTTAGATTACATACACAGCTTCACAGTTACTTTTTAAAAATTCCCTCTTTATAACAAAATGTAATTAGGAATAAACAATAAAAGAAGAGCGAAAATAACAAAATGAGTGCTTTACACTCATGCAACCCTGATATTATCAGGATAATGTCTGGGAGGTCACCGGTAGGCAGGACACAACGTCAAAAATATGATGCAGGAGTTTGTAATATGATGCGATGGATGAAGCAGCAGAGTTCTACTATGATCACAATTAATATCCGTACCTTAGTGATACATGTTAAAAATGTATCAACAGCATCAACAAAGACTTAAGAGGAGCACTGGAGAAAGAAAGCTGCAGTGTTTTAGCTCTGTATCCAACAGCAGCACCAGACTGTTCTTTGGATACTTGAGAGACCCTGTGGTGATTGTTTTAGAGCAGATATAATACAGATATTTGTAATTGTCCAGATGCTAATTTGACTGTGTGTTACTCTCTTTATAATTAAATAAACTGCTTTAGAAAAAAATAAAAAAATCTAGGGGCTTGTGAGGAAATTACTCGGATAAAGTCCGAGTGAAAAACTTGACTGTTTGCATTCACACATATACCGGGTGAATTCAGGATAATTTCAGGGGGCTGTTGCAAGAGATAATGGGATTATTGTTAACTTAGTCTCTCATTTGTCTCTGGAGTCTTGCTTCATGGCACCCTCCTGGCACGGCACTCATTCCACTTCAATCCAGTGTCACAGGCCCTGATCAGCAGAGGTGTAAAGTCATCATTCACACCTGTATCATATCAGTTTCTGACCTCATCTCCCAGCCTATTGACCACTAAAAGACACTTCCCCAAAATAAATATCTGAAAACATAATCATAACACACACTGTTGATAACTTTAAACACATTAATTTTGTGTTTCATTTAAGGTCAGACTTAAAAAAGTAGCCAATGATATACTTACTTAACTGCTGCAGTAAAAAGGCGCTCTGTGTGTAAATTGTAGTTGTTGTGCCAGTCCTACCTTATTTTACCTTTACTCTAAAAATGGAGAATAATGCTGCCAAGCAAACTTGATCCATGACAAACCAATCAGTCTTCCACTCATGTTATACAGGTGGAGTTAAAGTGCTGATTGACATAATTATATTGGTCTCTAGTTTCATAACAGTCTAGGTTTGTAAAGAATCATTTAAAGAATTGCTGGGGTAGGTGGACAGTTTGTGCTCTGGGGTGATTTATGGTGTATTTTTAAGTTTAATGATCTTTACACTCAAAGGAAAATAGATGGATAAATGTTGGCTGCTTCACATTCTGATCATGTTTCTTGAAAACAGAAGTTGTACAGACGTGACAGTTGCTGTGAGGATAATATATATTCAAATACCATAAACAAATTTGTCAGTGGTTAGAGCTTTCTGGAAACTGAGCTCATCCTTCACATTATACACTCTACTTTAAACATCTCACCATGTCCATGGCAAGACTCCAGCCCAGAACAAATTGCTGTGAAATCCATCTTATTCTATATTTCTACCCAAACAGGAGATTCTTTGTTAATCACTGCATGTGCACACAAGCCAGCTGGAAGTTTTCCTTGGAAGATCTAGAAGCAGCAAGAAGAAACACATACGGGGTAAGGGGTACGGCGAAGTAAATACTGTTTAGAGATACCCTCCCAAAAGTGGGAGGTCAAGGATTGTTTTTAACTTCCAAGGAAGACTGGATTGCTGACAGAGTTTGTTTTTCACAATATAGATGACAGAAATATCTGCAAATGCAATGAATAGCACAGATTAAATGGCTAATTTTCCAATTTAATATACGTTTATTGTGTTTTTTGACTTTTATTTAACTGCAAAAGGATCACTAAAATTAAGAGTATTTTTTTTTATTTTTTTGTCCCATTAAGACAGTTATAAACCCTGTTTATGCACAAAAATACTGCACATTTACAAATACACATATGAACAAAAACAGGATGTTCACCTAGACCTTACCTTTAAGATTTTCCTGCTGACTCTTTGCTGGAGTATTTTCCCCTCTCCCAGCCCTCTCTACCTGAAAGGCAACAGGAAGAAGACTTCCTGCTGTGAGGAACAGTTGGGTCCACACAAGGAAGATACTCTGTTAACCACGTTAGCCTGAAATTCTGGGTTTTCTGGGTTACGTGATTGACGATGGCTATAAAAGACAATTTTCTCTTGATTTCATGAAAGAGTGGTGCAGGAATGAATCAAACTCAGAAGTGAGTTAGCATTCAGCACTTCCTGGTTCTCGATCCCTCAAAGTAAATGGGATTTATAATACCAGTTTCAGATAAGTGCTTGAAATAAGGATTGTGGCAAACACACGCACAAGAGTTTTTGATGTTTAATGGGAAATAATGAAAGGCATCTGAAGTTGCCTGCTTTTGATTTTTAAACTGGTGTTTAAAACGACGGCTGCTAACAAAGTGCTAACAAGGACTACAAAAATGGATGGGGACCAAACTGCAAGCATTTCTGATTGCTTTTTTAATAATCATTTTTTTTTTTGCCACAGCCATGAGGAAGAACTTGATGAGGTCACTTGATTATGAGGAAATTCTCAAACAAGAGGTCACAATAAGATGTTAAACACGGGAAGTATTGTAGTTTTTTTGAAGTCAATACGCCATGTTGTAGTCCCATCGTAGCTTAATGATAGCTTTTTACTCTCACCAATGACGCTGAAACTTAAAAAAATCATGAGAAGTGGGTTTGCTTGTTAAGATTATCACAAAGAGCAGAACATGTTACTTTCATAATGTTTTTTTTCCCTGCAGAGTTTATCAGCAATGATCCAAAAACAAAGTGAAGCTTTTAGTGAGCTTGCTGTAGAGAGAACCAGCACGATGCAAACTTCTACAGTGTCCGACAAAAATAAGTCATCCCATCACGACTTAATATGATTGATATGGTTGTAGTACACATACTGTACTATACTCAAGACTCAAAAATGGATATTACACACTGCATGGTTAGTTTTCTTTCCTCATATGCTTAAAAACCTGTCATCTCTGCATAACATGTCCATTTTATAAGTATCTTTGGTCCAAGCTTTGCTGGCTCATTTAAATGGCGAATGGACTTGAGCGTATGTCACGGTCTTTCTGAACATTCAAAGCCTTTTTATACTGCAGGTCACATCTACGCATTCGCTCGCACAGTCACTCACTGATGGTTCTGGGTTTCAATAAAAGTGGTTGATCAGGATTCTCTAACAAATCCATGCCCTTTCATACCCATTCACATGCCACTGATACAGTGATGGGAGTAACTAAGGGTTAAGTGTCTTGCTCAAGGACGCGTTGACATGTGATAGCCATAGCTGGGCTTGAACCCTTGACATTTCAATTGATGGAAAAGCGTACTAGCCAGACTTAATCACCAATGCCCCCAAAGCTAACAACACCTGGTATTCCCAGATGGTCTCCCATCCAAGTGCTAACCAGGTCTGACCCTGCTCAGCTTCTGAGCAAGAGGTGAACAGAAGGCCTCCTGACCTTTGACCCAGAACCTCTTAAACTTCATCAGTCCATCCTCTCGTCAGAGTGGACATTTGTGCAAAATTATCACATTCAATGTAATTGCCAGATGTGCGGGTGAATGGATGGATGCACGGAGAAACATCATACCTTCAGCCTTGTTGGCTGTTGTTTACACTAAAGCATAAAAATCTCGGCTAAAAGAGCCCTTTTCACAAAGACAACCCTGAATACTTTGAGAAAATTTGTGGGTAACCTATCCAGAAAATTATCTGACAGGCTTGTTCAGACTCGTCCCCTACTTCAAGAAGATTTACTGAACCTTCAAAAAATGTGGGGCCTGCAGGAACATTTTGGCAAAGTCTTGTTGAAAAACCTGCTTCATGCATTTACACATGCAATTCAACCAATTATATTAAAAACTTTCAGGGTTGTTTGTGCATTTGTGAGTTGAGTTTTGTGTAAAGTTGGGGATTTCTGGCACAGAATGAATGTGGAACATACTTCATCATCAATGTGGCATTGCATTTTGTGCAAATGGTGTAAAAGTATTGGGTTTTGGACACAGCCTTTCTCACTGTGGGTGTCCCGCACTGTTAGTACCACTGTATCGCTCACATTCCTCCTTGTCAGATAGGCGGTCGTCTAGTGTGGTCTGAAAGGTAAACAGGGCCCAGGGGGGTCTGGGAGTTCCAGTCTGCATTCACTCCTCAGTGTCAGAGTCAAGTGTCGTTTAATGGAGCCTGTCAGAATCCCTGCAGCCTGAAATCACCTGCTTTGAGAGCCCTTATGTGCCGATGTCAGCTCAGTACAGTAAAACCCAGCATGCCCTGCAGCCACACTCAATACTGCGCTGTCACACTTGATTTATACACTTTGTGGAAATGAATAAATTCTACAATTAATCTTAATTAAGCCTGAGTAATCATGGCAGAGCTCTATTAGCTGTGACTTGTGTGACCTCTGAATTGAAAATATCACTGTCAGCTCAATCAGTATGAGAAAAAGGCCTGCAATCATATAAATATATAAACTACATGATCTGCTGAAGGGGGAGCTTTGTCTCTGTAATTATTAATATTATTCAGTAACCTTTAACAAATAAGAATAGCTGGGCCAGAGAAAAGAAAAAAACTTGATTTGCAAGCCTGGCTTATTTGAAGCAAACAAGAAATTAGAGACGTATTCTTCAAATTATTTTCAAAATAGTGGAACATTGAGTAGCGACTAATCCCGAAGTTAAAAGTCAAAAGCATAACAATTTGCTCTTATTTTCTTAACAACCAAACCTCAGTAACACCCTCTTTTAGGGCTGGGCAATTAATCGAAAAATAATCGAAACCGACCTTTAGACCCTCTAATCGAAGTAATTCTACACATGTCGATTGTTTTGATTATGTTCTCTGTGTAAGTCACGTGACCGCGCCCCTTCCATACAGTCTGCGTTCACTTTCGGCAAGAGCGAAGGATGCGCTGCCAACATGGAGGAGTCAAGCGCCAATCTATCAGAGGACCTTGTAGCCAAAAAATGCCGTCTCCGTTGTTTGGGCACATTTTGGATTCTGTGCAGAGGACATCAAGCAGAAAGAAGTTAGGTGTAAATACTGCAGGAAGACCGTTTTGACGACCGTGGATAACACCACCAATTTATTCCACCGTATCATAAAATAATCGTTCATTAATCGTAATCGAGGTAAGAGCTTCAATTAATCGTGAGACTGAGATTAGGTAATATCGCCCAGCCCTACCCTCTTCCATTCAGATGCAGTGCAAATGTGTGTCAGGTGGGCAAGCCTTATGTGTTTGCTGATAATTTGGCCTGTATTGATTCAGATTGACTCAGCCACAGCCTCACATGATGATAAAATGCTTAAGATGATTTCACACTGGATAACAAGCATTTGGTTTGGGATTTTTTGGCTTTCACACCACATGCATGTGCGTGCTTTATTTTGTCTGAATCTCCCTGCTACCAGAGCTCCATAAATTCTGCCTCAATAAAGAGTTTTGATAGAGAGTTTAAAGGGATAGTCTGGGGTTTTTATTGTGCGGTTGTATGATGTACATAGCACTTGCCTGAGCATTAGCCATGGTTACAATCAGAATAAATGCTTGATCAGAATAAACACATCATGTAAATGGGCCAATTGGATGATTATGATCTGAAAGGGCTCACACAGAAAGAAATTTAATTCCCAATGAGAGGGAAGGTTTATGCCCATCATTATTCTTAAAAACGTGCATGTCAACACTAATTCTGAACAGGTCTTCCTGATTCTCTCTTTTTCCTCTCCTCTCTCTTCAACTGCACATGTGTGAGCAGTTCTAGACCGGGGACTCAGTTCCGGCAGTGACTTTTGCACAACCCCTGTAAAAGATGCAATTCTGGATCACTAGATCCAGAATAGTGCAACGATCCAACTCAGCATATACATGGAGGTTGTTATCCTGTGTGAACACAGTTAGTTTTGGGAACATCACTTAATATTTTGATTTTATACGTATAATGAAATGTTATCCATGGGATTTCCCATTATAAAGTGCAATGTTTTTATGTGAAGTTAATCTGGATCGGATCCAGATGAAATTTACCTTGATGATAGAGACATGGACCTCATATTATCCTGTGAAATTGGAAGGGAATCTGTTAAAAAATGGCAGGGATATTTTTTTTTTTTTTTTAAATTCTGCCCAATGTTAACTTACAGGATTTTTTGAAATTTTGGGAATCTTTTGCATCCAGACAAATATGCGTATCATCACCAAAATCTAATGATTTTTAAGTTTGGCTATTACCGACTAGGGGTGTAATGAGCCATTGATCTGGATCGATAAATCGATTGGTTAAGCAATGACCAGTCAAATCGATGGAAACTCAAAACATCGATCAACATCGTCATCTTCAACGCCTGTATTTTGAAATTCTGACCGGATATGCGTTTCACCGCTTCCGTCCAATAGTGCCTCGTTCTGGAATTTCAACTTTACAGGGCTCTCAAGTCTCACGCATTCAGCGTATGAGACGCGCACCTTTTCGCTCTCTCACACACCACACCTGGTATTTCTTCTGCTTTAAAATTTACTGTGTAGCGCCCACCGAGTAACACCCCTATATGCTAACGTGTAGCAACACGCCCTCAGCATCACAGAGCTAAACGGGAGCTTGACATGTCAGCCAACCAGAAAATAGCACTGCTGTATCCGGGTAAGATACGGTCGATCTGACAGCAGAGGATGCATACTGCACACACACGACGGGAGTAATCACACGAGTACAGTAAGTTATCTCATCATTTGATTTTGTAGCGCACTGATTAATGAAATTACTTATTCTATGAAAGGAAAACAGTGAGAGCTTGTTCTTATTCTTCCTCCACACCTACCATTAAACAGTGAAGCAAAGTCTAAAAACACCTGACTACTAATTAACCCAATTTTAATTTTAAACACGATTAGATCATACAGATGGTTATAATCCTCTATAACCTGTCATACCCAAAGGTCAGCACATCGTTTCACATTTCAGTAATAAAACTGTCAAAACTTAGAAATTGCTTTGTATTTCTTTCATGCTTTAGGTGAAATGTACCTGATTGTGTTCCATGAGTACATAATATCGTCTTAAATCGATCGAAGGCCCCTGAATCGTATCGAATCGAAATCGAATTGTGGCAGACTTTGTGATATCGGCAAATATCGTATCGTGGTCCAAAGAATAGATATCGTATCGTATCATCATGAAACTGGTGATTTACACCCCTATTATCGACATTCCCTGAAAATTTCGGCAAAATCCGTCTTGTAGTTTTTGAGTAATCTTGCTGACAAACAAACAAGCAAACAGATAAACACAAAAACTAACACACAAACGTACGCTGGCAAAAACATACCCTCCTTGGCAGAGGTAATAAAGACTTCCAGAGTCACCAACGGTATTATTGTTTTATTAAACAATGAAATCTCACCTGTGTGTTCTCCACAAACCTTATTTCAGGAAGACGATATTCTAAATCCCATTTACTTTCTGGGGTTGGAAACCAGGAAGTGCTAAATGTTAACTCACTTCTGTGTTTTTGGACCCATTCTTGCACCACTCTGTTAGAGTAGTGTTAGCAATAACCAGTCACTACTTTTTGTCACGTCAAAGCGGAGGATCTCATTACAGCAGCAACGGTGGGCAGGTCCCAACATGTTCCAGTCATGAACCAGTCAAGACTCAGTAATGGAAAGCAGAGTAAATTTAAAAGGCCCCATCTGCACCTTCAAAAGTCCCTAACTGTCCCTTTAAGTCCAAATATTTGGTGAACTATATCTGCCAAAGTTTGCATACCAAGATGCTGTTATAGAGCAGATTATTGCACACTTGTATTTCAGCATCTTAACACTTTCTGCCAAATCCTTTTTGTTTCTTCAAAGTCCTCTTGACAAAATCCAGCTCCCCTCCTCTATTCATAAACCTCACCTTTGTGCTCCTGGTGATCAAACATGCTCTGCTCATTCATGCTGCAGTCACACTGCTGGTCGCTTCAATGAACCTGCTTCTCCCAACTCACATTACTGGCAGCTGTTATGTGAGCTGCAGAGCCACAGAGAGAGCAGCAAAGTAGCTGATGCACGCTCAAAATGTCTTGAATTAGAAGCTGCAGAGTTTGCAATCCCCTGTAGAGGTGAATTGTATTTTTTGCCTTTAAAGGTCCTTTATATGTCAGAGAAGAGAGGTCATGTTTTGGTTTTTACTCGCTCTGCAGCCATGACATCAGTGTTTACAATAAAATCAGTCTTTCCAGTTTTAGCAAAGGCTCCTGAGTGAGCCAGGTTTTGTAGAGAGTTAAGTTCGGAGCAGATTTAAGATGTGGCTTCTTAGATAAATAAATACCGGTGGTGATTAAATCAGTAAAGACCAACCAACCTTGTTATGTGAAATGCGTGGCTGAATATTGCAACCATCGTAACCAATAAACCTGTGATTGAATAGTTAACCCATACTTTAGAGCTAAATGTGGAGACAGCATCCTGTCTTAAAAATATGCTTTTGACATGACAGGACTGAGAATCTAATTCTCTCTGCAAGCTTCTTTTTCCAAATTTCCACAATATTCTACTTTTGGATTTTCAATAAAGTACATCTGCCTTTATTTGCATCTGTCTATTCGGTGGTCTGTTCATTAAGTTTCCACATTAAGTTTGATAATTCCACTACAAGACTCGTAAAAATACTGGTTACTGCAGTAGGAAAAATCCTCCTCCTCTGCTCAAAACGGCCATAAAAAGCATATCTAGATGTTGTCAAAAGTCCACTGATTAGTTTGTGTTTAAAAACTTCAAAAATTACAGTTTGGTGGTCAACTTTGTTGCTTTTCCAGTAATGCAAAATGGGTAAAGCAGGTGTTAGTTAAGGTTAAAGGCACTTGAAAGGTAACTTGCTTTATTTTTCATATCATAAACTGAATCAAGGATTTTATAGAAATACTGGATTTTTTGGCTATGAAGGGGAAAAATGAAAATGTTTCAGAATGAAGAACTAGCTTTTCCTCCTCAATAACCTCTTACTGTTCTTGGAAAATTTGCCTAAAATCCTCCTCCCCCAAAAAAGTAATGACCATGATCATGAATGTATTGTTGCATCTTTAGTATAGTACAGGATCATCTGCATAAAACATGGATTTTCTTTGCATTTTTTAAGTGGATATTTACAGTGGCTTGTATTTGGCCTCAACTTGAGCACATTTATTTGTTTTTGATAAATACAAAAGTAAGCTCGCATACACTAATGTTTTAAAACCTGCCAGTTTTCACACACTGAGTACCCCTGACTACTTCTACTCTCACTCTGTCTGCTAAATTCTTTCAGCACAATTGCATCCAAAATTTAATTACCCAAAATCAAATAATTCAAATCATATCATCACCCCTGTTTTGCAATATGAATTGCATCAATTCTTTCCGAAACACAGCCTTAGTTACTTAATTATGACCACTGTTCCAATTAAAATCAGAGCAGTTAAAATGGAGTGGCCCATTTTTTTATCTAGACAGTGTTCGTTGGTATCAGTCTAAAAGTCTTAGTTTTGGTGAGGTCATTCTCTCTCTAGGTTCTTTGACTCTAAAAGTCAAAGTACATTTTTTTCGGCTTTCAGTTTGTATAAAAACAGCTCTGTGGACATGATCAGGATACCAAGCATTGCTCTTACAAACCCTACAGGCTCCTCTTTTGACCTGAACATCTTCAAAGTTACTTTGAAGTTCTCAGTATATGGTGTGAACGTTGGCCTCGACTTTCCAGTGAACAGCTGATCAGGTCGGTGTGCTCTGTGAGCTGAGGTTGGTTCATCCAGAGGTAGAGATACAGAGGTGTGCATGAGATTTGTGCTAGCCATTAGCACAGTGTAGAAACTCACTGAAAGGTCTTTAAGTAACCAACGAATTCTAAATAAACTTTGTCGTTGCCTTCGATAGTTAGTGAATATGTAAAGCATGCAGAAGTGAATAAAGCTGACCATGATTTTACACACCGATTTCTCTTAGCACTATTACCTTATCATATGAGGTACACTATGCTAGGGTGCTGCCTATGGGATATTTTCTCTTTTCAGACCATTTTCAGTAAATCTTAGAGATGATTGTGTGTGTAAATTAGTAAATGAATTGATTCTGAAATACTCAGACCAGAACATCTGGGACCAACAGCCATGCCAAGTTTAAATCCATTAAATCACCTTTTCTTCCTGGTTCTGATGCTTGGTTTGAACTTTGTTATCTTTACCATGTCTACATGCTTTAATGCAATGAGTTGCTTCTAGGTGGTTGGCGGAATTAACAATTTTTGCCAACAAGCAGTTAAACAGATGTATCTAATAAAGTGGCATATGCATGTATATCCCAGAAAGAAAACAAAAGTTGAAGGGTGATTTTTTTTCCCCAATATGATTACTCAACTTATGTCCAAAAATCTACCGTAATTTTCCGTATATAACACGCATTTTTTCGCTCTTAAATAAAGTTTAATTTTCAGGTGCGTGTTATACACAAGCACAAGCAAAATATGTTAAATATTTTGTCTCACCAACATCGCGATTACAACACATCTGATACAAAAAGCCGAAATATTCTCTTTCTCTGTGAAACATTACCGCCAAACTTTTGTAATTCTTATAAAACTGACTGTTAAACTGTTCTAATCCAATATTTTGGGTCTTAATTAGTTTACCTATGTGTAATGATCGTGTAATTCACAAACGTTAAGGTACTACTCACGCATAAACACACTGTGCGCTGCCATCTTGTGAGCAAAGGGACCGAAATAGCTGCACTGTGATTGGTCGAAGACATCGGCATGTTGATAGCTGCTCTCTGATTGGCCGGTACACTATGACTGCGCATGCTCTGGTAGAAAATGAGTAAGTGCGCATGCGTGAAGCAACAGGTATTTCCGCATCCGGTTGAGAGAGAAAATCATGTATTTGTTGTGAAATACTGAAAATTTCATCGATTGAAACTTTTAATAAAGGTAATTTTTGAGTTGTCTAAGAGAGTAAGGTTTGGGCTGAATATGGGTGCGTGTTATATTTGAGTACAGCGTTTTTCCTGGAAAAAAGCATCAAAAAATGGGGTGCATGTTATAAATGAGGGTGTGTTATGTATGAGAAATTACGGTAAATATATTATCTTTGAATCAGGGGGGACATTTATAACAAGTTTGAAGAGGGTCCCTTAAAGCCTTGGTTCCCGACCTGGGGTCCGGGCCTTCTGAGGGGGGCACTGGTGAGTCTCAGGGGAGGACACAACATTCTGTCTGTTCTGAGGTACTCAATGTTGTTTTGGAACTTAAACAAAGGCAAAATACCTATTGTATATCCAATTTATAAATGAAAACTATTTAAAATGTTTTTTGTTTTTCACTTTTTTGTGTTGGTTCCAGGGGGCTCGACTCTTTTTCGGCACAACTTGGGGGGGGGGGGTTTCCAAGGAAAAAGAGGTCAGTAACCACTGCCTTATATAATACAGACGATATTTACAAGATGCAAGATACAAGAAAGTTTATTTATCATTTCATTCACAACCCAAAGATAAACATGACAAACGACCTTTGTCTAAGATATAAAAAACCTAACCTTTGACCTGTGATCTCCAAATTCTAAACAGACTATCCTTGAGTCGGTGTAAGAGTTTGTGCAAAGTTAGAGAAAAATCCGTTGAAGCAGTTTTTAGATATTCTCCTCACAAGACAGGCCTGGATGGAAAAACATATAGACAACCAGAAAGTAATGCCTCAAGCATCAAGCAATTGGCACCGGAATCATATAAATGGGAGGTAAGGGCATGATTAGAGAATTAAAGAGAAGAAATTTGTCTTTAGTGTATTACCAAGTGAAAATTTAAGCTTTATTTTCAACCAGTATATTTCTTTTCATCATAGTTTGCGTAATACAACTGCCAAAGTATTTAAAGTTCATGCACCTGTGAAGAAACAAAAGACAATGGGACGGTTTCATCAGCGGCAGTCTGTTTTCTGTTTGATTGATGGATGATAACCTCCTGCTTTGTTCGAGCAGGTTTACTAAATCAGGAGTGTTTGTCGAGTACCTGTGTTTGTTCTCGACTTCACCACTGCCTCTCTATGCTTTCTAAATGCTTACCTTGTGTCAAGCAAAGGTCAATGGATACAATCCCATGACGTACGAGCCTCCCACAGAGCGAGCCTGTCTCCTTCCGCATGCAATGGAAACTCCACTCACGGCCCCTCAGCAGTCATCATGGATCAGCAGAATATTCAGCCGAGGAAACGAGAAAGTCGTGACTATGTTCTTCCCAGATGTCATGCCTGCTGCAGCAGCCAAACGTCATGTTCATGTGCCTTCAGCTGCACATACAAACAAATCTAAAGAGCTCTGGTACTCATGCAAAGCATAGCTGCAGGCTGGGCTTGACACGCAGACCCTGCCACTGTTAGATGCTCATCCATCCATCCAGGGGTTCATTTTCAGCCAGTGGAGTAAGTCTTTAGATTTGGAGAAGTCATTATTCTTATCTGACCAAAGACATAAATGAGGGGGCACTTTTCCTCATTCAGCAGAGTAATAACCAACGATTACATCTGAGACTGGGCCCAAAAGGTTTGATCTGCCTGAGAGGTCTATGTCATTGGATTACGTGAAGACCCCCTTTTCTGCCCCCAGGGGAAACAGTCCAGCAGGGACTTAGCAGGGTCGTGCACTGCTGCAGGGAAAGTCCAAGTCTGATACACATACTGTAGGTTCTGAGAACACCAGGAAGTACAGACAGGAAATGACCTGGGCCTTTGGAAGTCATTAAACCCTTCATCTGATACGAGGGGGTGGGGGGGCACTTTAGCGGCTCCCACCGCGCCTCATGTGGATGTTTCATTCAGTCCTTCCAGTGAATCTTTTAGGTAGTGAGTTAGTCCCAAGTTCCCTTCTTGGGAAGACGTACCTGGATGATTTGATTCCTGATGATGTCTTAATCCATATATGGTCAGTAAATAACAAAAGTTTAAATTTTAAATAAAAAAGTTTGGCACTCTGTTGCCAGTAAGTTACTGTAAAATTTACTGTGTCCTTTTATAGTGTAACTGTCTTATGAAACATATGTTTTTAATACTACACATGCTATGAACAACAGAGATCATTACTTTTTTGAGCACAAAGCATTTTAATCTTTTTTTTAATCAAAATAAGTCAAATGTTTAATCAGACTTTTAACAAAGGCCTTATTATACAGAACATGATTACAAACTGTATCTAAATCATTTTTCTTTTTCCTGTCTTTATGTAACAGCAGTGTTATTTGTATCCTTTAGCTCTTTACGGCACATCCCCCCACCTTCATCAAAACGGCAGGATAGTGAGAGGAACAGTGCAGTGCACAAGTCTAGCAAAAGGGGGGGTGTTTAAATTTTTAAAGATATGCCATTTTAGCACTTTAATTATTGAGCGCTCCCACTGAGGCATGAGTAACTTGTGCATAATGCAGACCCAGAGAAATGTTTCAGCTCTGTATATTGTGAGAAATTTGGCCCATGCCTGAACACGGTGAAGCACTCATTAGAGTGTGGAAAAAGAAAGAAAAAAAAACACATTCAGGGGTTTAAAGTCAGAAAAATGTTTGCAAACATGTAAACAGATTCATGGAGAAGATGACCTTGGATAAAAACTTCATGATTTATTCATTAGGGCTCCTGGATTTGGGTGTTTACTGTTGGAAATTTGTTAGTGTTGAATATAAAGTACACTAGCATTTTCACCTAAGGTCAGATTGTTTTGTACCCAAAGCAGTGTTTTCCCGGTCTTCCTGTTAGAACTACTGATGGTCACATTCAATATAAAGAGTCACTGCAAATTAAAATGTGATGGTCAGGGTGGAATATGCTTTTGTACTGACACCAGAACTGACAATGTAAGATTTGTACCCCGTCCGGTGAACTGAATTAGCTCATTTCAGAACCTGAGCACAAATAGATTCTGACAGTTCCATAAATAAAGTGTTTTGTACCCCTAATTCATAGGGGTGGGGAACTGTGTGGGGGTAGCTTGCAACAGCTTCAAATAAATGGTAGGGAAGGATCTGCATATACATTTGGAAATAAAAAAATAAAGCCTGTGGGGCATCAGCTGTTTGGCTTTTGAAGGGGGCTTCTGAGTCCAACCCATAATGGTCACCATGTTGAAAATGCTGTCCTATGCATACCTAAGGGCACAACTAAGCCTGCAAAGTCCTGCTGTATGTTTGGAGGTAGTGAGACCGACTCTGTCTCTGCATCTTTGTTGACTATGAGACTGATTAAAGTTAGTGTAATGCTGGGTTCAGACTGCATGATTTCTGTACGATTATGGCCCAACCAGACAGTCGACAGTGTTTTGTGTATTGTGTCATAATGACCGACAACAACAGATCAGTCTGGGATGCCACATGACTCTGCGATAGAAAGTCTAGCAGGTTTGATTTTTCGTCCTGCCTCCTACAATCTGTTCCTCCACATCAGAGACATTGACCAGTGAGAGCATTGGGAGCTCTGCATGTGCGCCGATCACAGATGTAAACAAACTTGACACTGAGAAGCCCGAGATGGATAAAAGTTTGCAAAGCTCTGAAAACAGCACCCCTGCCTTTATGGAGCTACTACAGACTGTATATAGAGAAATGTTGGAGACAAACAGCGGAGGAACACAGTGAATGCCTGCTTACATGTATCAGCAAACTAACATCTGATTTAACACATTTTTAGATACAAACTAAAGTACTTTACGCAAGATACAGTGTGTTTGGTCGTGGTCTCCAGTGTCGCCCCTCCTTCCACAGTCATCACATAGGTTGTTACATGCAGTTGGTTTCAGCGGTGTGGTCTGTCATGCTCGTTGTGCAAGTCACTGCGCAAATTTATGGCCCCGTGTTTGTCTAATCTGACATACCGTCCAACCAGAAGAATCATGTTGTCTGACTTTGGCATTAAAATAACTTCAATCAGTCTAATAGTCAAGAAAGAGAAAAAGGCAGAGTGGGTCTTCATGCCTCCCAACGTACAACAGGAGCGATTATGAAAGACTGGCTATTCTTGTGATATTAATACCATATAAAGCCCTTACTAGGCAAAGCTAAGAATGATCATAATTCATATACAACTTCTTAATTGATAACAGTAAGCAGGAATTGGTGGCTTTTAAGGAAAAACTCTCAAATGATCGTCTATGTTATTGTTATGCAGAACTGTTCACGAATATCTCTCAATACTGGCAAATAACCAGCCAGTAAATTTTTTTTTTACCCCATCCATCTCCATCCTCTTTCAGCTATAATGGAACACAATACAGAGACAGGCAGTACCTCTGCTCTTGGCTAATTTTCTTCCTGTAACTGTGTGTAGCTTGTACCGTAAAGCAGAAGACACAACTCCCAAGGAGTGTGGCCTACTGCCAAACTTACATAGTGCTATATTCAGGAGATCATGGTGCTCTGAGGAAGTGGGGTGGATGCCATTCTCTGTATTGAAAGTCTTCCTTCTATCAGATTGACTTTGAAACTGCTTTTTTAAGTTGAAAAAAGCTGCATGTTGTTGCTTTACAGACTAGGGCAATGTGTCTTCACACTTATCAAATGAATCAAACTTTTAGGTCACATTAGAGACTCCAAAGGGACTCTGTGTTCAAAAAAATCCTTACTAGTACATCTTCATGGTGTTTAAACTGCATATGTATAACTTTTTCTGCTCAAAAGGCTCTCCCTGTAGTATGGTGATGACTTTATTACAGAGTTTAAGGTTTGGGTAATGCAAGCCAAGCACGCCCTTCATCTTCAATCATTATTTTAGCAGTCTAACATGTATCACCACTGACTTTGCCTTTAAAGGCTAACTGGGATCTGTCAATGTGTGTGTGTGTGTGTGTGTGTGTGTGCGCGTGCATGTACCAGCCTCTTATAAACACTCCTGACACACGGGTAATGTTTAGTGTATCCGGGGGCACACATGCCTTCTGTAAATTGCACTAAATCCCTTTTGCTCCAAACAAAGTCGAGTCACACGGATCTTATCATGCAGAAAATATTACAGCTCTGACTCAAGAAATTAATTATGTTTTGTAATTTAATGCCTTGTACAAAATAGCAATCAAATCCATGGTTTTGTGTTAAATCAAACACACGCCATCTTTTGGTGCCAATTCTAAATCTCAGTTTAAACAGTGTCAGTCAAAGGAATCCCCATTAGCTACAAAGCATTGCAGTCACTGATTAATCCAGGCACTGAGCTGCTGCTCACTGACAGACATATAAAAGATGTCAACTTCCATCTCAGTCTCATTTGCAGGAAAAGAGAACTCACAAACTGAGACTGACTTTCTGAAAATTCTGAGAAAAATGTTTAAAACTTAAAGGTGAAAAAAATCTAAATCCTGCAGTTTTACTAAAACAAGTCATTTTAGACTTGGCTGTAGCTTTACTGCTTTCATCTATAATACTTAGAAGGCTAGTTTGGGTTTTTTGAAGTAGGGTTGCTCGAGGCTTTATGTTTCCCACTAAAGCACCCAGCTAGCTTTGTCCCCAAGGAAAGATAGCTTGGTAAAGACATTATTTGATAGCCTTGTAATTACCTTTATGTTAAAGCTAAACTAAAAACAACTTTGGCTCAATTAGACACTACAGTTATTGTTTACAGTGTTTTACTTGGAACTATGTTGTGATACAACATATAGGCTACGTATCCTACCACCAGCAATGCCCCAGAAAGTTTATGTACTAATAAACATAAACTTTCTGGATAATATGAAGATGGGTTTATTTTAATTTTATCCTGGGTGTAAAAACACACAAAACAAATGGTCAAAATTCAGATTTCGCCATATTCTGCCATATCATGGGGCCCTTTTCCAACCTTGGCCTGTTAAATTGAATATAGACATCAGGCCCCCCCCTTCTGCACTGTTTAAAGGGCCTATTTTACTGATCAGGACCATGGCACACAACAGCAGTTTTAAAGGTTTACTGAAAGTAAAGAGCTCTGCTGAAAGATGAGGAAGAAACATTGTTACTAAGTCCTACTCATGCCAGCAAAAGGCCTTTGGGTTTGTGGGCATAGGCTCAGAGTTCATGCAGCTGAACCACCAGGTAACTTGTGATCTGTCTTGCTCCTCAGTTTCCAAAACAGTTTCTTCTTACCTCTTCCTACCCTTGTCACCATCTGGAATAGTTCTTCCTCCATGTAATCTGGTTACATAAAAAGATCTGTGACCACAACTATGGGCATGAGAGGATATTGTTGTTGTTGTCACTCGAAGTCAAAAATCACTCATTTGGAGCTCAGTTTTAGTAAAGTTAGAGTTTGTTGTTTGGGGGGGGGGTGGGGGGGGGTGCCTATATTAACAGAAGAGAGAGTGACAGTGGATAGCTTTGTGAAAGGGGGCGAGAGAGTCGGGGAAGACACTCTGCAAACTGGCCAAAAACTGGATTCGACCTCAGGCCAGCAGAAGCAGGTATGTGGGTTGTGCCTGGTTGATTACCACTTCGCCAAACCAGCACCCTGAGTTTGTTGTTTCTTCTGAGGATCTGACCAGCCGAGGGCGGAGGGATATACAACCTCTTTGACGCACCAATCAAAAGTTCTTTACAAAAAGGCTATGTCAAGGAAAAGTAAAATGCTCTAAAGAATCTTCCTTAAAGCATCACATACAGCAGGTGCGACACGGCTTTTGTCGGCAACATTGACTGCTATGTAGCACATAACACCAATAACCAAGACAAACCAAGATCTCCCAAGAAAAAAAAGAGGTTTCCTTCTACTTTTTAAAAAAAATAATTATTTTCACACATGAAAAGTTTTTTTTTTTTAAACTTCTCTGTCCAAATGAAAAAGTTTAAATGTATTTGTGCATTGTTTTGTGCTGTCAGTGGTTGTTGCAACAATGTCCCTGATACACAAGGATGATCTCCTGTTTCCTTTGCATAACCGTGACAGTTTTGAACTCTTTCCACCACCCAAAGTTCAATTATTCTGTCATCATCACATCGAGTTTTTAGCCTGGCCCTAGGTACGACTAGAAGAAGCTGCTCTCAACAGAGTGTAGACTTTTAAAATATCAGAGCTGTATTGAGGTGCAAAGCCATTCAAAGATTTTTAAACAAACAGAAAAATCTTATAATGAATTCTTAAATGAAAGCGAAGCCATTGAAGAGAGGCCAGGATGGGGGTGATACGTTCCTGTTTTCAGTTAAAAGTTGAGTGGCAGCATTTTGGACCAACTGCGGGCGTGCAATGGACGCCTGATTTACGCCGATATAAAGTGCATTACAGTAGTCCAAACGTGAAGAGATAAAAGCATTAATCACTCAAAGTCATTAAAAGATAAGAACGATTTAATCTTTGGTAAAAGCCTCAGGCTGGATTTAACAACACAATTGATCCAATTTAAAATCACTGCCACCTTTACACCAAGATTGGTGATGGTGGGTTTAAATAAAGTTTTAAGAGTTCAGGTCAGTATGAGGGGCATCACCAAATCAGCTGGAGCCAAACACAAAAGTCTCTGTATTAAAAACAACAGTTAGCAACACTGAAAACAGCTAAAGTTCAGTCGTGTCAGCTGCAGCACAATAATGTAAACAAAAGTGATGACACACTGAGGAGAATCTATCACACAGTGTGACGATTCAGGCCCCGAACTCAGATTTCCTTTCTACAAGTGAACACCACAGCCTACAGTAAGTTGCTGAGATTCCTGAGCATGTGTTTCCAGGATGTTCCTCCAACGTGTAATGTTAAAGCTAATTTCCTTGAGGATCAATGAAGCACTGACTTTTTTTTCCCTCTTTCATGCTTTACATCTTGAAAGATAAATCTGCCATGATCTGCGTGACTCAACCATGGCATTAAGATATTATGGACTTGGAGACCTTTAATTCTGTGCCACAGGCTAAGTAATTAATAACCTTTAAAAATCAGCAGTGTTAAAATCTAACGTACAGCACTAATTTGTGGTCAGCTAAGGCTGATGAGCGGCAGAGTCTTGTGCCATTTTCCCCTGATGTTTACAAGGCTCAGGCTTAACCGTTTGACAAACGTAAGCTGTTAGAGAGGTTTCTCATTTCTGTCAGTTTACTTAAGACAGCCTCTCCTCCATTAAATGACGTCAAACAGCAACTGGAAAGACTAAATAGGGCTTTTTCAAAGTCCGCTGCCGTCCACACAACTGTCCTCACGCTGTTCTTAATGGCAGATTTTAAATCCCTCCTCCTTTGAGAAGAGTGTAGGGCGGAGAGGCTTTATTCTCTCAATCGACTGGGGAGAAACGTTGCCTTAAAAGTCTCTGTTTAGGGTATTGAGCGTGTAGGTGTTTCCCATAAAATGTTATTGATAGAGGAGGGATCGAGAGCAGAGAGGAGATGGTTTGTAAATGGAGGCCCCGGTCTGCCAGCTTCCTCTTGAGGGACCACACACTTTAGGGATCACTTCCTCCTCGTCTCCATGCAAAGAGCGGCCTGAAGTGTTGTGGCGCCAGGCTCTGTGATGGCAACCAGGATAAACGGCACAAACAGCGGGGGATACATGGCAGCTTAAAAGCCTTTGTCCCAAATAAAAGTTGCAAAAAAAGAAGCAGGCAGAAAGGCTGTCAGTATGAAGAGATAAAAACCAGCCATGTGAGATGCGATCCAATTGGACAGGACGAGGATGAGGTCGAGTGTGACGCTACTGCTTCTCAGGGACAGGAAGTCTGCTGTGGTGTCCTGTCTTCTCTCTGTCTGTCTGTCTCTTTATTCAGGTGCCAGTTAGCCTGTCTGCTGTCTTTTGTCTTCTTTTTGAGCATTAAAGCCTCCTCAGGTCAGCCAATGTCTCTGTCTCTCCCTTACTCCCTTATTCCCTCCTTTCCATCACAGAGCTACATCATGCTCTACAGTAAATCACCTGACAAGTGTTTCAGGAAAAAAGTGTCTTTTTCTGCGAGGGGGTCTGTTGAAGTTTGGAGGATTTGGCTTCAGGGAAGGAAAGGAGACTCGCATGCCTCGCTGAGAGCCCACAGCTGCTAGTTGAATCTTAGTGGTACCCTAAATTGTTCTGAAGGTATTCATCCCTAGTGGTTGTTCCTGTCTGGCATTTGGAAGGCGAGCCACATGTACCTCAGATCCCTCTGTGTATGAAGTCGTCCCGAAACGTCCAGACGCATTCTCCTCCAGCATGTTTACACCCCAGCAGAATAAAGTAGTCCCATAGTCTGTCATGACAAACATCATCATGCCTTCCAGCCGGCAACAGCAGAGGCCAGAGGGGTTATATTCTCAGGTCTTAGCTGACAGGTTGAAGGTTCAGTACTAACATTACTGCAGTCTTCATCCTCTTGGGCAAGGCACTACTAGGGCTTTTCCACAGCTGGACTCGGCCTGACTTTATTCAGTTGTTTTCAGTAAAAGACAAGGATTCAAGAGGTCTTTTGTGGTGCCAGCAGCTGCCTTAAACATCTAGTTACCCTGGCCCCTCTGAAAAGACCTACCAATGTAACGTCATACCAGTGTTTGATCATCATTTTAAGTCCATTGGCTTGTTGCAACAAGTCCAGTGCAGAGTGTGGATGCTAGAATGAATGCAGAGTTGTTGACAATATGGTGCCAAGCAGCACTGAACTGACTAATCACCACAGAAACCTGTAAAACCATCAGAGTGGACTGAGCCCTGTGTGAAAGGGAGCCTTAAAGAGGCATGAGCTCCAACACAGCGTCTCAGACATTCTGTTAAGATAAAAAATAGCTATAAAAACTCAAAATTTAAAGGTAACTGTCTGGACTTGGTTTTGAGTTTTGGGTCTAATTCATAATTCTGAGTTGTGTGAAAAACTACTGAAGTCAAGGACAATATCAGGCAGGATTCAAACCCCGGCCAGCTGAAGCATAAACTGTATATCATATACCTAGTTGCTTACCATTTTACCAAACTAGCACCCAAGACTCTAATCTTTACACAAACTGTATGCATGGAAGTTGGTCTGACCACACCTTACAGCACCTGTCATCAAAGTAATTGTTTTAAGTTTTGCCAAATTAAGAAATGAGAACTTTTAAAAAAAAAAATTAATAAAGATAGTTGAATAAAAAGTAAATTAGATAAAGTAGATGACAAAACAAAAAACATTTTACTGAAAAATCTATTTAATGCCAGCAATTTTTAGTTTTCATTATTACAGCGCATACAGAAAACAACACAATCAGTGAACGTCTGTGTATGGAAACTGCAGCATTAGTGACTGGAAACATGTCCTAGCAGTCTTCGAAAGTGAATATATGGACCTGATTTAAGGCAAAATACTATGACCTTTTTAATGAACCCATTCAAAGAAGTGCATACTAGTAGGATAGAAAAAACCCAATGCACACTTGCAGAAAAAAACTGAAATATTGTGTGAACACAAACAGAAATGTTTTTCCTGCTGGTTTTCCCCAATGGCCTTCCTGCCAGTTGGGAACAAGGTGGTCAGGAATTATCTGGGTAAGGTACTTGGATATTTTCTTTTAGATATGCCACACATACCACAGAGACTACACCAGCTCTTACACTTAACCACCTCTGAGCTGACACTGTCCAGTTATTGCATACCTTGTGCAGTCATATAGTCACCAAGAAGTTTTATCACTAACCTTCTTTTAAGAATAAAATTTAAATTGTTTTTTATTTTTACTTTGACCACAAATTTGCATGATAACAACCCACATTACATTTTTGTGCCTCAGATGAAAGTTTTAGTTTTTTTTAAAGAAGAAAACAAAGGTTTTCCAAATGGCTCTAGTGCAAAAACTAAAAAGCATTTTGTACATCATTTGTACATTTGAACGTCTTTGACTTCATCTTGTTGGATCAGAAATGGTTTCATCAAGGAGGCTCAAGGGATGATGTTGTCATCCTTGAAAAGACCTTGGGATGTTTAGTGAAAGAAAATCCCCCAAACTGGAGTTGGATCGTTCTCCCTGACAGAGATGAAGAGGGTTGTTCCAGGTAATTACTGATTCTAACATGCAGAACCAGGCGGTCGTTAGTATGTTACAGTCAGTAGGGATCTGTGTGATTGTTGTTTGTGATCATGCCTTTGGAAACAGTTGTCCAGTCCCCCATGCGTGTTTCCTACCTGGAAATTTGCCTTTAAGCACTTTAACCGTGACCCCCTGTTTCCTTGACAAGTGAATAGAGCCTGTGGATGTGTGTCTGGGCCCGAGCTCCCTACAGCATTCCTCATGTTTAGGAAAACATGTAAACTGACGTCCTTTAAAAAAAAAAAATAAAGTGAGCAGTCAGCTTTCTTGGCCTTTCTCACCGGGCCCAGATGCCCGTATGAAAGCTGACTTTTGTGTGCTGCACTGGTCTCATACAAGGTGGACAGGCCCTGTTTTTCCTGGCCACGCTTGAACAAACACAGACCAATTACACTTGGCTGCCTGGTGTGTCAAACCATGATCTACAGTTTTATTTTGCATTATTTGAATGGCTTAAGAAGTCAGACTGAACTCTGCAGAACAAGAGAAACAACAGTAGTAGAAATTCCTGAAGTTACCCTGGGTAAGCATAAAACTCAGACTAATTCTGGTCTCACATCTTAATATTTTCAAATGATTTTAAAGTTTTGGACAAATTTACAAAGCCATAAAAAATCCTGACTATTATACAGGAGTGGAGGTGTGCTCTAGTATCCCTGTTGTTTGACAGTTGACATACAATTAAATCAGATTTCTCTAGTGTTATTAGACCTTTGTTTTTTTCTTGTTTAGTAACATGATGCTAATCAACAATGAACTGCAGTCAGCTAGCAAGTACCAAGCAAGAAGCTACAGACTCATGAAATAAGGATTGCACCTGGGACAGTAAAGAATAGTTAACAATTCAAATTAACTGTGCTCTCGGGAGATCATGAGCTATAGGAAGCTATCGTACAAGCTAACCAAGGGCACAAGCTAGCTGTATGTTCCAGTGAAAGATTGCTGTTTCCTATAATAATAAGTATTTCAGTCATAACCTTAAAATTGTTTTTTAAGTCTTCACAAGAAAATAACAGATTTAATTTGCTATAATGGTTTCTGTAAAGGTCTTGTATATGATGTAATGAATGTATTTGTAAAGTAACTAAAATAAATTTAAATAAACATCAGTAACCTATATTTTATGAATGCTCCACATCCTTCTGTAAAAGAAATGTAATTATCAGTTGGACTTTCTGGGAAAATTAATTTAAATGAAATATACTGTAATTTAATTGAGCTTAAATTTATGATTAGCTTACTTGAATTAACTTACTGTTTGATTTTAAACTTGAATATGTATATACAAATCCTGATAAAACCTAGATAATTACTTTTAAGCTAAATCAATCTTGTTGATAGCTTCCTTTTTCATAATAATTTTGCCCTCTGAAACTTAAAATAAGATTATTGTGGCCTTTGTGGCAACGTAAGTTGCCCATCCCTGAGTTAGTATGCATCAGCTAACTAGCTCATAAGACAGAAAAACACATTTCAGTTAAGGACACTGTTTTCAATCATGCAAGTCTTGCTACAATGCTTTTACTAAAGGTTTTTCCACTCATACATTTGCATTTCTTGGAGGGGAATTACTTTTCCCAGCAATATTTTACTGCATCCGTTAACTGAAATATAATTCTAGTTTTTAGGCTTAAATCAGTAACCACAGTCCTATTCAGAATAGTAGTTAGCTTGGCTGGTTGAGCAAACTCGATGGGAGTTTTAGGGTTACAATTTTACCTGCGGGGTTAAGACCCAAAACTCCAACAAACAAACGAAAAAACAGTTCAGCACAAGTGACCCAAAATTCAAAATTTATTAAGGCTAAACAAAGGCCCCTCACCAAAACATCTGCACATCGTTACTATTTGCACTCTACACCTACACAATGTTGTCATTCAGCGTATGAGTATTAATGACCATGACTGCAACGTTGGTAGAGGTGATAATGAAATGAAAAGTGAGAGGCCAAGGTCTTACAGTCAGGGGCATTGACTTTATTAAGCTTATTGTAGTCTGAAGTCAGTGACCCTGCAGGACCCCTGTCTTTGTAAAATGTAAATTAAGTGACTAAAAACTCTAAGAGCTGCTGACAAATTGTCTTTAGCTGAAAGAGGATTTCAGAAAACAGTCCTTAAAAGTCTATATAAAGTATTAGTGAAGCGTAGTAGCCATTTTACAGATATCTGTAAACTACCACGTTGCCTGAACAAAAGCTGTTGTGGCAGAGCAGCACAAACTTTGATGTGAAATATTCAAAACTCATACATGAAACTTTTCAGACTCTCCTGAATGCATATGCAATCAAATGTGCAGCTCCTTTCCCACTTAAACCTTGGAATTGCATTATTCATCTGAGGCAGTGTTTCAACTTTCTCTTTTTCCCTGCCCGCAGTCCTCCCACCCACACCACTGAATTAAGTACCTTCTTCTAATTCAATCCCAATCTTCCTCCCCATCATTCTCCAAAATCTGAGCCTGACTGCTGAGCATATTTTACATCTGTATGAGCCCAGAGGAGGAACATAAAACCTATTTGAGCTTATTATGCCAGAAAATTCAGGCAGATTTAGATCAGCTAGGAATCCAACCATGAAAAAATAGAGTATTGTTGGTTAGAGTGGTGTTGCTGTGTTGAGAACAACTCTTTGTGTGGAAATAATTGGCAAAAGCTTTTTAAAAATATATATTTTTTGTCTTTTAATTCCAGATGTAGAGTAGAGACAGGAAGGAAAGGTAATAAGGCTTCACAGGATTTTTTCCGTCTATCTCTTCTTTATGTGATAGTTGTAGGTCTGCTTAGGGCTCCTTGGCCCACCTTTTTGGACATGTCCACGGCTGAATAATTTTTGGTGTGAGATATTGAACTGGTTTTCTGGAATATATGGCTGTGTTTTCAAACCTGACCCAGGGATAGCATTATTTGGCTTTTCTTCATCTCTTCAAATTCACAGTCTCTCTGTGCAGAGGACTATAATGTATGGAATGATAATTGCTGAGAGAGTAATATTAAACCTCTGGAAGTTGGACACTGTACCTCAGTTCAAGACCTGGCTTACTGACCTCACCAGTGTACTGCACATGGAGAAGATCCGATATGGTATGACGGGTAGTCTCGATAAGTTTTCCAATATCTGGCAACCATTTCTGGATGACCTTGCCCGATTTGATCGTATTCCTGGACAGTGAGCTGTGTATACTGCTTACCTCTTTCTTTAAATCTGTGCGTTGAGACATATTGTGCTAGCGATGCAATGTTGCATAATGTCTTGAAATGTGAGCCCTGTTCTGTTTTATTTGTTTCCTGTTTATAGCTTATGTTTAAATAATAAAAATACTGTTTAAAAAAAGAAGGAATGGTAATAAGGAAGAGTGAATGGTTAATGATCTTGAACTTGCATAGCATTTTTATGATTACAAAAAGGTCCTTGCCAAGGAATACATTGACATCTAGCGTGAGGAGCTAGACTGGAACCTTGGACCATCTAATCCTCTTGCTTTGACAACACTCGATAATCATTTGGGAACTGAAGACACTTACTGTTGAAGCTTTGAAGTGGAATTTCTTCCCATTTTGATGGATGAATTCAGTTCCTCAACGGTCTTGGGTCTCCGTTGCTGTATTTTGCGCTTCATAATGCACCACACAATTTCAGTGCGCTACTGGTTTGGACTGCAGGTAGGCCAGTCTTAAGTGCCAACACTCTTTTACTACGAAGCCACAGTGTTGTAAAATGTGCAAAATGTGGCTTGGCATTGTCTTGCTGAAATAAGCAGGGACGTCCCTGAAAAAGATGTTGCTTGGCTGGCAGCATGTTGCTCCAAAACTTGTACGTACTTTCAGCATTAATGGTGCCTTCACAGATGTGCAAGTTACCCATGCTAGGGCATCAACACAACCCCACCTCATCACAGGTGCTGGATTTTGAACTTTACTCTGAGAACAATCTGGATGGTCCATCTCCTCTTTAGCCGGGAGGACACGATGTCCATGGTTTCCAAAGATGTGGACTCGTCAGACCAAGGCACACTTTTAGATGGAGCGACAAACTGTGGTAACTGACGATGATTTTCCAAAGTGTTCCTGAGCCCACATGGTAACATCCTTAACAGAATGATGTTGGTTTTTAATGCAGTCATCTGAGGGATTGAAGGTCATGGGCATTCAATGCTGGTTTTTGGTCTTGTCGCTTACGTGCAGAAATTACTTTGAATCTTTTGATGATATTTTGGACTTTGGATGATAAAATCACTAGATTACTTGCAATTCTATGTTAAAAAAAAACATTCTTGAAACAGCTTTCTCACGCAGTTGTTCACAAGTTGGTGAACCATCCCTTCTTGTAAACAACTGAGCCTTACGGAGATATTTCTTTTATACCCAATCATGACAATCACCTGTTTCCAATTATCCTGCTCACCTGTTGAATGTTACAAACAGATGTTTTTGAGCATTCCTCAACTTTCTCAGTATCATCTTGCCTCTATCTCAGCTTTTTTGGAATGCATCGCAGGCACCAGTGTTAAAATGGGTGAATATTTGCAAAAAACAATGAAGTGTTTCAGTTTGAACATTGATTATCTTTTCTTCGTAGTGTATTCTTGAATATAGGTGTAAAAGGATTTGCAAATCATTGAATTGTTTTATTTACCTTTCACACAATGTCCCAACTTTAATGGAATTATGGATTGCAAATCAACTGAAATCCTAAGCTATCCCTTTAAGAAGAGGCATAATGCTGCTTGGTAGATTATTTAGGACTGAATGATGTTAAGAACAGTGGAGTGTATGACAGAGTGATGAAGTGCATGAGGGCCACAAAGTTAAGTTAAATACCAAAGTTGTTGCACAGTTCAGTTTTCCCCCTGCTATGTCATGACATGAATTCTTGAGAGGGTTAAAATGAAAGTCCTAAATAAGGTTTAAACATCTCAAAATTAAAGCCATTTATAGTACATGAACTTATATTAAAGAACACTATTTTTTAAATCTCATAAAGATTATACATCCTCGTCTTATGCAGTTATCAAGCTGTGAAAAATAATTTAATACAATGTTCATATTTCTAACATTATAAAGCAACAATAATGAGAGACTATCAAAACCAACAATATCCAGAAACGTACTTTTTTTAGATCTTGTCCTCAAAAATCCTCTGCATGTGTGTTGTTTTAGTCACATGTGCATGTCCTCTGCATACTTCTGCTCTGTGTGACATTTTGAAGCCCTTCTTGTGCACACAGTTACAGTCAACCATGCCTGGACAGTCGGCAGTGTTATTTAACAACAAGCACAGAGGGACAGTAGCAGACAGAGCTCTTACATTTAGTGGACCACAGTGAACGGTTAAATCTTCAGCCAGGGACACGGCTAGACGTTTGGGCCCCAGTAAAAAATATCAGACTGGGCCCTAAACTCAACCAGCTCCTCACAGTTAGTCAAACCAAGCATCTGTAAAAAAAAAAGTACAAGATGAGTATGATTAATATGCGTTTTAATGGATCACTTATAATCACTACAGCCAAGTTATTCTACTTAAAGACACAAATAACCTTCAAACAAGAGGAAACTCTCTTCGGCTGAAATTATACCATGAATGGAGAATAAAAAATTGTAGCACAGAGAACTCTCTAGCATTTGGATCATTTTAGGCACTTGAATGTTTGTATTTATCCTTTAATCAGTCCTCATGAATCTATGGTCTTTAAAACCTGTAAAAGAGTTAACATTTGTGCAGCTTATACATTTGTCTTGCTCCTTTTTCCGTTGGTTCTAAAGGCCCAACAAAAAACTTAAAAAACTAATATCCTCGAAAAGATGTTCAAAAGGGTCTCTCTTTAATTATTAATATACTGTTTTATGGAAGTTAACCCATGCAAAAGATGCCCAAATAGGATTTTTTTTTTCAATTAAAAACAAGAAAAGCCTGGTAGTTTTGTAAGAGAAGAGAAAAGAAATCTTTATGGATCCAAAGCCAAGATAAATAAACTGAAATGTCAAGATACTGATAACTGAGAGCACAAAACCTTCGCCAAGGTGTTTTCAACATTGTCAGGCAAGTTATTGTCAAAAATGTGGAAAACTGCCTGATCTTGCACTGTTAAAAAATACTTGAAAATTTCCTGGATCTGCATGCGGAATTGGATCACCACTAAAATTGAATCACCTCTTTCTTGTGCCATGTTCAACATTTCCTGAAAATGTCATAAAAATCCTAGAGAACTTTTGAGTTATTAAGGACGGATGGATGGATGAACAGAGGTTTAACGTCATGTCAGCAACTAAGGCCATTTTATACGGAAGTCTAGCCGCTTTCAAAAACTCCCAAATTATTTCAGCTTTGACTCTTCTTTGACTCTTTGATATTGTAGACCAGCTGCTTTGTAAAACGTTTCTCAGGAGGATAAGATCTGCACAGTCTAAAAGAATGTGTCTTATTGTCAAAGGACAGCGACAACCAACACATTCAGGAGGAGGCTCTGCTTTTAGTAAGAACGAGTGAGTCAGCTTAAAATGACCAGTCTAAGACCTCTTGGTCCTTGTGGTTTTTCAGCCATGTTGGTCATGGGCCATTTATCAAAGACGGAATTTCATATATCTTGTTGTTTGGGCAGTCACTCCATTCAGCTTGCCATTTGGCAAAAACATATTTGTGAATGGTAGGCCTCAGTTTAGAGTGAGGCATAGGACATGGTGTTACCTCTTGTCTGAGAGGTCTTTTCGTTGCTGAGTCTGCTTTCTCATTTCCGGAAATGCCCACATGAGCCTGGACTTTCAAGAGAAAATTGAGTTATTAAGGGAAATGTGGAAAACTGCCCTATTTTGAACTGTTAGGAAATCCTTAAAACAAAAATCCTGGATATGCATCCGGATTTGGATCACCACCAAAATCAAATTACTTATTTCTTGTGACCTGCCTCCCCTGAAAATGTCATAACAATCTGTGAGAACTTATTAAGTTGTTGGTGAAAATGTGGAAAACTGCCCTGGCTCACACTGTTCTTAAAAAAGAAATTCCTGGATCTAAATCTGGTATTAAGATCACCACTAAAATCGAGTCCCCTCTTTCTTTTGCCATGACCAACATCGCATGTACATTTTCCCCAAAATCTGTTCATCAGTGTCACAAATCTAATGAAACACAAACTAACCAACAAACACCAGCAAAAACAACCTCTGTGGTGGAGGTAATGACATATTTTAGGGGCCACTGTCAGTCATGGGCCCTACTAATCTTCATGTTTTTCCCCTTTATGCCCCCCTCTCTTCAGCACTGATTTGATTATTTATTTTCTATTTTACCAATTTATTATCAGATAAAAACTCAGAGATCAACATCTGTATTACAAGGGTGACCTGGCCAGGGGGCCAAAATACAGGTCATGAATACAACATCATGGACAGGTAACTATGTGAGTTAAATGCACATTTTTTTGTGAGTGCAAGTATCTTCCAAGTAAAGTGCTGGAGCTTAAACATAAATAACAATTTAGAAACACAAGCACGGTTTAATGGTCTCATGCAGTTTATCCATCAGAACAGAGCATAAATGTCCAAGTGAAGAATCTGTTTCAGCTCGTTCTGTAGAGTGTTCTGTGCTGAGGGGGCAGCGAAACTGGACGCTCTTTTCCTCAGTTCAGTTCTGACATGGGGAACAGAGAGAGTGCAAGGTGTAACAGCTTTTAGCTTTTTGAAGAAAAGTGCACAAATAGGGAGGAACTAAACTAAGAAGAGCCCTATAATCAGGGTCAGCCAGTGCCTGGTTAATCTGTAGATCATAGTCTTGGTAATTCCATGAAGTATTGGTCTTTTAACATTGTAGATTTGTAAAAAAAAAAAACTAACTAACAGTCCAAAGGCTAACATGCATTACTCTGTTTATTCTCTTAAAACTAAATGAACTAACCAGGTTCATCACATATTTGAACATTTTGCTTGAAAATCACGATTGTCTTTAAAAATCTGCATATTTCTCTCCTGTTTATCAATGAAACACTCAAGAGCAGCTCAAGATCACAGATTTTTATGCCTCAGTGTCAGGGACAGCCAAGGCAGAAGAAATGATGTATTTTGGTTGACTGGCCATCTGTCCATCCATCTGTGCAGGACATTTATGGGATTTTTCAACGGGTGCTTTCTTCAAACTTCGAACAACAGACTTAAGGACTGACTGAGTGGAATTAGAGATCAAAGGTCATTGGACCCCCTGTTCATTCTGTTTTTCTGAATGTAATATCTCATTTTTGTCTTTAACTGATTCGATTCTAGAGGTCAGCTGTCAAGGCCATTGGGTCTTGTCAATCCCTTGCTTGTATAAGTCCCTTGCTTAAGAAAACTCAGGAAATCTTTGGAGGAACTTCTTGAAACTTCACATTTTGGTTCTCTATGGTGAAAACATAGATATTGTTAACATGATATTTCAGAACACTTTGAGGGATTTTCTTCTTTTTTTGTAAAAATATCCACTTTGACTCAAGGACGAGCTGATAAGAAAATTCAATATTCAAGGTCATTGGTATTTTGTTGTTCGTTTATGATGCAATAACTTAGGAGCAGGTTTAGGGATTTTCTGAACATCTCACACAAATGTCCATCCTGACCAAAGGATGCATTTATAACACTTTGGAAGTCAGTCTAAAAAAGGGGATGCGCACCAGTTGCTCCAAAGACAATTTCACACAAGGGCTTAAACCTGAAATTGTCTTTCCCCTGATCGACAGAGGGAATTGAACCAGCAGCCTTCTTGCTGTGAGAAATTCAAAGGAGTTTCTTCAGACTATGAACAGATGTCCATACTGATTTAAGGATGAACTGATTAGACTTTTGAGGTCAGAGGTCAAAGTCACCGGGCCTGATGTTCATTCCATCCTTCCAATCCCACTACCACAAAAACCAGCCCATCCCTCCTTGACCCATCAGTTTACGTTCACTGCAGGTAATCATATGCTTGTGGTGGGCCCACCTCTGTTTCTCATTACACTTAGAGGGGAATTACAGTTGCTATTGACAGTATTGGTTTTGTCTCATCATCTTCGGTGTTCTTTGTTGATCGATAAAAATGTATTTTGATATCTAAGCCCTTCATCTCTCCCGTGCAGATGAATCCCTGGATCGTACATGATTTTAATTGGAATATTGATTGAAACAGTTCAGCAGATGTTGAAATCATTATCCCCGACTCATACATAATGCAATAGCTTCTGCTGTAGGTTCCTGCTCCATTTTCAACTGTGATTGTGTGATACTTGATAGCATGGACTTTTTATGGTACCAACCTGAGGTCGGAGCCATGTTTCTGAAGCGGGAGGAAGGCCTGTTGATCTTGTGTTAAGTCTTTAAGGCCTCTGTTTTGCACAACACTAAATAAATACATGACCGTGTCCTGGAGTGAGTGCACATGCATGACTGTGAGTATGATGGCGGTGGCATTTGCCTGAGAGTGTGTGTATGTGTGTGTGTGAGTGTGTGAGGAGATTGGTGTCCACAGCGCCTCAGTGGAAACTTGGCCATCAGCCGACCTCTGCCCATGAGGGCTGGTAAACACACTGTGATGGATCTCACTCTGCACACAAGTGTCAAAGACATTGTAAACTTGTTTCTAACACTTCATTCACACTGACTCTGCTTCTTTTTCTGTTTAAGTCCTGCAACTCCAATTCATGCTACATTTATAATGTATTGGACAAAATGTGACGGATAGATCTTTTATTAAGCTGGGAAAAAAAAAAACTATAACAGAAATTTTACTTGGTCCTGGCTTTTGTGATGAAGTTGTTTATTATAATTCACCAAGATCTCCTCTTGTAGTTTAGAAAACACATGGGCTCGAAACATTCTGCCTCGAGCTGGACTCACGAGGTCGCCACTTCATAGCCTCACACAGTGGTGCTTTAAGCCGCATTCAAAGAAATGATCGAGAAATCATCAAAATTTCGGTCAAAGTACATCCCCAGGGTCAATTTAGCTGTGTTCTACGGAAGTTAATGATGAGCGAAATGTTGTACTGGTGAAGCATGGCATTTCCCAGCAGCCCCCTGACTCATTGTTGACAGATTTTTGCCAGTTTGCCATATCAACCCATAACATGTGAGTGTCTGTTACCAGCATCCTGCCGTGGCTCTCTAGTTTTTCATTTTCTGTCTGTTTTGGTGGAGAAACCTGAGGAGCTTGTGAAAAAAATAGGTGAGCCGAGCATCTCCCACGCCGTAAGTCATGGCCTGAGATGTCTCGCTTCCAGTCTTAAAGCGCTAACTTGGTAACATGCGTACTGAAATGAAACTGCTGCTGTCAAGCAAATAAAACCAATCCAGTGTGAAACGGACCTCAATTTTACACAAAATGAGTCTATCTGGGGCGGCACAGTGGCACAGCAGGTAGTTCACTTGCTTCACGGCAAGAAGGTTGCAATCCCTGGGTCAGTCAGGGCCTTTCTGTGTGGAGTTTGCATGGTCTCCCGGTGCATACGTGGGTTCTCTTCAGGTCCCACAAACATGCTCATTAGGTTGACTGGTGACTCTAAATTCTCTTAGGTATGAGTGTGAGTGTGAGCGTGAATGCTTGTCTGTCTCTCTATAAACGCGAGTTTTTTTAACCCGGGTTAACCTGCTTACAATCGCTTTCCCACTGCCAGCAGACCGGGGTCTAATTGCCGGCAGACGAGCTGCGTGGCTGTTTTTTTTCAAACACGGTGCAGACTGAACCACATTCGAGTGCTAATGAAACAAAGACGGATGGAATTTGTTGCTGAGATGGCAAAGGGTCGCGGTCGTTACAGACGGAGGGGACGGGTGCGATATTATGCTGTAGGCATGTTACGCCAACGTCATCCCGTAAATTAGCAGGTTCATGTGGGTGTGGTGTTCTCACTGGAGTCGATCGGAGGCGAAACCAATAAAAACCTGTGTTGCTTGCAGGGTCAGTCGAACTGGGTCTAAATGCCAATTAGACACTTTCCCACTGCCTACAGGAGCCAATTGTTACCGGGTTTAAACTGGTATTTTGGCCAGTGGGAAAGGGGTATATGTGGCCCTGTGATTGGCTGGTGACCAGTTCAGGGTGCTCCCTGCCTCTTGCCCAAAGTCTGCTGTGATAGGCTCCAGCCCCCCATGACCCCAAAAAGGATAAGCGGTATAGATAATGGATGGATGGCTGAATCTAACTGCACAACATAAATTGTCCGTGTCTGCTTGATTTAAGGCAAGGGTGGAAACCATCTATGTAGTATGAAATCAGGAGTGCCATGGGCATTGTTGCCTCTGAAAACCTTGTTTTCCACACAGAAATACCACGTGAATCGATAATGGATTCAATAAGAATAAAAGATCAAGAAGCTGAATCGGTAATTGCGTTAGTATCAATAAAAATTCATCAATTACTATTCTTAAACATGTGTAACCTTGTGATATCCATTATAAATCATTGAACTGATACCTGAATCTGTTTTGGTTATACATTACTGTTATGTCTAAAGCACAATCCAACAACTTTATGTATGTATGCTTACAGTTACTCGAACCAAAAGCTGTTCATAGCCCAACATGTTTTTCAAATGTGCAATATGCCATCAGAACACTTTTCTTCAGAGTTCAAGTAGAGCACATAAGGGTAGCAGGATGAAAAGGTGTGATGGTAAACATTCATATAGGAAGGCGGCCTTTGACACTTCCTAAACACACATCAGATCTGTCAGCCGCCTGCAGTCCCAGTGGACAGCACAGGTCTGACCCTGGTCAGTTGCCTGCCCCACCGCCCAACATCCAAACCAGATGTCTGACGGGTTGTTCCTCATAAAAAGATTCCTGTTTTACAATGGAGCGTGGCATTGCCAAATAGGGTAAGACCGTTACGTGAGTCATTAAAATTCTTACGGGTAATTCAGAATGGCCTGCAGACATGTTACTGGAGACACTGTCAGAAAACTTAAGAATGACTTTCCCCTACTATTCTGGGTATTGTTGCTTCTCAAAAAAAAGCGATTCAACTCTGTCTGCCTCAAAATGAATCACAAAGACAGTCTGGTACGTTTATTAAGAGGGAAAATGCAAGCTGTGATAAGTTTCCATCTTCCTTCAAGCTACCTCTCATCTGACTAACTGAAGCTACTCTTGTTTTAAGATTTTAACATGATCCTTGTCAGATTTTACAGCCAAGGACAGAGGCATTATGTTTACAGTATGTCCACCTGTCCTGACAGTGGTCCATCTATCTGTCCAATTCTTTGGAAAACAATATCTGAAGAGTGCTTTGAGGGATTTACTTCAAACTTTGCACAAATGTTCACTCTTGCTCAAGGATAGTTGTGTGCCAAGTCAATTATTTTATCTGTGCTTGGAGGTCATAGGCCAAAGGTTATGGATCTCATAATCATCTGTTGGCTGTGAACATGATCTCTTGTGAATGTGTAAGGTTTTTGAACATTTTGCATGAATGTTTTCTTTGATTCTGAATGATTATATTTGATTATTAAAGATCAAGTGCAGCCTTATGTTCATCCTTTGCAATATATATACAGTATATAGTGCTTAAGAAATTTATGAGACCACTTGTCATTAAAATAAAAACAGAAATCTTAAAAACTTGTTCAAAACTGAAAATCTTATTGTTCTTGGACAGACATTTTGGATGGGAATGAAGAATTTCAACTGTGCCAGAGTCAGTCTGTCGTTGGACGTCTGACACTAATACTGTCGTCGAGTGCTGAGTTTTCACGTGGCATTGTAGATTATTTGTTGACTTGGACCTGAAAGATATGTTATTATTATTTTCTTTTTTTTTTGCTTTTTTTTTGCACTGTTGCTCTGAGCTTTACATTGCCTTTTCTCCCAGAGAAGTGCATCCAAATGCTGCTACATTTCTGACTCTGGCTCATTTTGTGGATTTTTTTTCAGTCGCTATCTCCTCCTCCCTGATATATCCGTAAATACTGGCTCCAGTCCAATAAGTCGAACTTAGGTGGCACTTGGTGCTCACTACTTTCTCTCCTCCTCCTCCCTGATAATACAGCAGCAAATGTCTTCAGCCCAGTCGAGCGGTGCTTGCTAATATCTCCTCCCCGCATGTGCATTGCTGTGTTCAAGTGAATGGAGCATGCTGTGGACAACTCAAACTTGGAGATGTCATTAGTTGTTCATGTAGGGGCAGCGTGCTCAGACTCATGAGGCTGTGGATGACATGTGAAGGTAATGTGCGCAATTAGCATTTAAGAATGGTCCACAAACGAATGGCTCACTCACTACTGCAAATCAGTTGTCATTGTCAATTAAAAGAGCTGTTTTAGAAGCCTTGACACATCTGTAGTAAGAATTAACTGTGAGTGGATTATAGGTCAAAGGTTGCTTTGAGGGATCTCTGTAAAATCTCCACTGTTTGTCCAGAATCCACCCGTTTAGATTTTGGAGATCGTTGATCGAAGTTTTTAGACCTCATGATCAATGGGCTATCTTAAAGAAATCTTTAAGACTATGCACAAATGTGAGGACGTAAAACTTACGTAGAAAGTTCCATTCAATAGAAGCCCATTTCCACACAACAATTAAGTTATTATGGTTAACCTTTTTCCTCTCATTAACGGGCTTCCCTCAAAATGGTGAAAGAGGAACAAAATTGTCATAACAGGGCTTCATCAAAGTTTCCTTCAAGTAAAAATGAATCCTTGTTCCCCTGCAGACCTCCTCACTCCCCTCTCTTTTGTCTTGCCCTTATCTTCTGTTTGTAGAAGAGGGAATGTTTCGTTCCTGTCACACATGAAATAAAACAGCAAAATGAAGCAGAACTGTTTCAACTCCTCCGACAAAGAGTTACCTATGAGTCCTGACTGTGAAGAGATGCAGATGTTGTAGCAGAAAAAAGAAAGGTGCTTACGCTTGGAGCCACCAGCCCCAGACTTGTGTGATACTCAGTCTGGCACTTGGGGAGGATGTGTTGAGAGGTGAGCGATGGGACCTGGCCTCCTCCTGCTCCTATCACTTCCTGTTAGCACGTCCTCTCCTCATGTGCTCTTCCCTAATCAAAACAGACAAGGGCTGCACGGAGCTGTCCTCACCCACGGACAGGAAGAGTCACGCTTACCTGCTTTTCTGCACCTCAGCTTTCTTTACTCCTGAATACAGACTGACACGGGACTTGAGGGTAGAAACAAAGGCTTATTTTGACTTCTTTTTATGACAAAACAATTGACAAATTACACAAAAGTAGAGAAGCAAAGCCAGCCTTGACCAATTTGGTGTCCTAAGAAAGCTTTAGGATGCATGAACCATACTCTTTTCTGGTCTGACACCAACTGTCGTGTTTAAATGAAGGAGCTTTTTTAACAACAGCTGCACTCCATAAGGTGTATTTATTTATCAGGAATATACCATTCTTTTTTTTGATGATTTTATCATCCTGAATGGGAAAAATGCTTTTAAAGTGACAACGCTCAGTCGCCTTCGCAGCCCCTCAATGCAGGTGTGACTAGGGTGCCCTGAGAGTGGTTGGCTACGAGGGGCAGGGAAACGTCTTAATGATTTTCAACCTATATATCAAGAATTATCTGAAACTTACCAATAATTTTCTGACAAATAAATACACAATATGCTGAATAGCTGTTGTCTGCAAAGACTCAATAAGCTGGTTGACGTCCAGGTAGCAGATCTAAGTGTGTCAAAGCATAGTGTGCATCAGTGTTAATTTTGTCGACTAATTATATTCGTTATAGTTTTCGTCAACAGCCTTTTTTCCCCTGATGGACACTACAACTAAAATAAAACAAGTGCACCTTGACAAAAACTAAAATTAAATTAACTGACATTTTCGTCAACAAATAAAAACTAGACTAAACTGTGCGACAGAGACTAAATCCAATCAGGCCTAATTTGATCATGTAGAAAGTGGGGACAAGTTAGGAATATATCCAATCACAGCTACTTTGATTGTGTGGAAAGGCTGGATGTGTTAAGAGGGACATCCAATCACAACTGCCTTAGCTTCGAGGTGGCGGGATCCAAGTGTAAAACATGACTTCAGAAATTCAAGGAAACTTAAAGAATGCCTTACACTTTACATTTTGTATTTTAGTCGACTAAATTTACTGTAGATTTCGTCGACTAAAATGTTGTAAAATTTCATGTACTAAAACTAGACTAAAATTTAAACAATTTAGATGACTAAATTATGACTAAAACTAAAAGATATTTTAGTCAAAAGACTAAAACTAAATCAAAAGTACTGCCAAAATTAACACTGGTGTTAATAAGGGTGTTGCAAAGATGGTCACAGAATACATCTCCTGAATATGTAAAACACCTGTACAGTATGTGATTTTTTTTTTTTTTATTGAAAATAAAACCAGAACTGCTCAGAGAGTGCAAACCCCTGAAATGGCATATCAAACATTGTTGGGTGAGTCATTATTAAAAATGTGATAAACTGCCCTACTGTGAAATGTTCAGAAATACTTGAAAAACTGGATCCAAGTCCGTTTTCAGATCAACACCAAAATCTGATCAACATTCCCTTGTGCTATGACCGACATTCCCTGAAAATTTCTTCAAAATTGATTCAATATTTATGGAGTCTTTACCGAAATGTGAAAAAAAGCCTAATCTTGCAATGTTAAGAAATGCTTGAAAAAATTTCCTGGATCTGAATCCGTTTTCCGTTCACCACCAAAACCAAATCACTTCTTCCTTCAAAGCTTTATTTACAGCAGTGAGAGGAGCAGCTGCCACAAAGCTCCAGGATTAAAACACACAAACTATGAATGCCTCTGACTGCATGAAGGAGTTTGTGCGTCATCACCTTAGCATGTGCATCAGCAGACCTGAGTGAGATTACAGGTGCCAGCCCTGCTCTGGATGTCTATGCACAGGCTGCCATCCCCACAAGAGCATTACACAGCCATTTGAGGGAACACAAGTGTGCCTCCTGAGCTGTGAACACATGTTCTCCTGCACACAGAAGATCTAAAGCACTGAAACATTCATGGGGAAACCTTCCACTGTGATGCAACACATCATCAGTGACACTTAAAGTGGGATGAATATTTCAATGACCTGGTTGAGCAGGGACATTAGGAGTCAAGCGTTGGGGAAGCCACAGGAGGAGGAGGTCAGGCAATTTCACTGCAAATTAGTTTGCATGCAGCTTCCATTTCTCTCTTAAGGATTTATGAGAGTGGTTTCTGTCATAAATTGTGGAAAATATTGGACAAAGCTGAGGGATGTCAGCCTTTTGGTTACTAAACGGGGCTTTTGAGTCCAATCTGCAGTGGCTGCCATGTTGGAAATGCTGTCTCAGGCTAGCTTTCAGTCAACCTCATAACAGCATTCCCAGCAATTATGCATGCCTCCATATCTTAATAAAATAAAAACAGGCAAGTTACAGGAAAAATTAACCTCAATAATAATAATGTGTACCCATAAAATCATAACTACTCCTACCAGAACATGATTTTGAACCACGCAGTCAACATGTTTATTTCCACTGTAAATGTGCAACTAGCCTGAAGTATATTGTTTTATAGCATTTCCATGCTGTTCTTTTTTGTACAGATTGAAAATATGCACAAACATGTGCATTGAAACCACTCCACAGACAAATCTCCAGCAGAGAGTTCGCCCTTAGCTTGGCAAACCTGAGCCTAAAAACTAGGTACTGCAAAATAATTGTAACTTAACCTTTAATAATAATAATAACTTTGCTTTTCAGTGTGCTCTGACTCACAAGCATCAAAGAACAAAATAAAACCTCAACACATTAAACAAACAAATAAATGAACAAAAAGTCAGAGAGCAAACAGAGATGACAACAACAGAAATCCAGTTGTGTTAAATCTGAGCTGTGTCTCACCACACTTCTCTCAAAAGATGGATTTGGTGCAGCGTTTGGTGCTGAGCTCTAATGTTTACTATGACTTTACAGATACGCTTAGACATGTTTGCTCCACTGAAACCAGCTGTTGACTGAACAAACACCTGGCTCGGGGAGTGTCTGTCACCTGGGGGAAGTGACATGTCCCTCAGTGATATCATAGGAGAAAACCTTCAAATGGGCTGAGCTCACATTTTCTGAGAGATACAGCAAACAACAGAGGGAGAGGAGGGATGTTTCTCATGTTTGGAGGTCTGTAGACAGCTCGTGGACCCATAATTTTTGTAATTAAACTGTTAAAGTATATGTTGAATTATTTGAGACCAGTTAATTTGTTCTATTTTCACATGAGAAAAACCTGTACTTAACTCATGTGAATAGAATAAAATACATTATTTGGCAAAAAGCAGGGTGTGTTTGTCTATTTTGTTTTAGTTTTATTTGTTAATTGCCTTCATCTGATGAAGAATAATGCATAACACTGTTCACATGACTAATCAGATCAGGTAACTCCAGAGGCCAACCTGAAGTTAGCTATTGGATTACTACAGGTAATAAGATCAGTGTTGAAGAAAAGTTCACATACTGATATTTTGAGCAAATCCAACTCTTATGATGTTTGAAGCTTAAACATAGACCGCTGGTGTAAAAAGCTGTTGTCAGGCTACCACGGAACTACAACATGGTGGTTCCACCTCAGAGAGCGCTATCAAGCTCCCAGCTAGTATCTTGTGACGTTGTCTGTTGTTTAAGAGAATTTTCTCTTGGTGTGCCCTGGTCAAGTTAGTGCTCATAGTTGTGGCAGTCGTGCTTGTAATATCAGCTTTTAAAGAGGATCAGAAATCATGATGCCTAAGTTTCCCAGCCGTACTTGTAGTCCTTATAGCAGATGGTTTGCAACCTTCCTTCGAAAGGCTCAATAATGCTTTAAATCCACACGTAGGGCAATACAAGATGAATTGTGGCCTGTAGAAAAATACATTTAAGTCTCATATGTATGTGTTCACAATGGACCTTATTTCAGGCATTTATCCAAAACACCCATTCAAAAAAATACCATTGACTCTGGGTCAAGGGAACCAGATGTGCTAAAATGCTAACTTACTTTAGGAATCCTTACTATGAAAAATTGATAATAAATAAATGAATGAAAAATAATAACGATTAAAAAAAATAAAACATCAAATAGAAATGAAAAATAAAAACAATACAAACAACATTAAAATAGAGAACATATTAAAAAAGAAGAGCGTGGCATTGACCTACTCTTTGTAAAGTTTCTTTAGATAACATTTGTTGTGATTGTGTATTATGCAAATAAAGATGGATTGATTGATTGATCACTGCACCAATCTGTGCATGTGAACACATATTTAGTGATATGAAACAGGGCAGTAAACTGAGGTTTGAGCCCTAATGAGGGTCTAATGATACAAAAACAAAAAAATATTATCCACATATAAAATAAAAAGGGTACAGAAACAGGAATATTTAAGGATTAAAATGAAATTACATGACACTCTAAGTGATAGAAGATGGGCAATTATATAATTATTAAGATGCAATAATGATACTAAAATGAACTGAAGAATTGTCTGATATATTTGCTCAAAAATAAATATTTTTATTCAATATAGTCAGAGGTTTGTTGGAAAATATAGGTCAACTATAATTTATACTAATGCAGGTTTTTTGCTGCTTAAATTAACAAAGAAATCTAATGCTTATTATTTCACAAAAATGTGTCATGGAAAAAAATTCAAGTGGTTAAATCTAAACAAATGTGTGATTGTGAGGACAACGCCTGCTGGGCTGGCTGAGGAAAGATTTGGGGGGTTTCACTGCTGCTGCAATATCTTGCTCCCTGTGTGAAGTCGGAGCTCGGGGGTGTGAATGAGCTGAGGCTGGAGAGCTGGGGACAAACACTTTGGATTTACCCTCAAAAACGCAGAGCATTAACCTGCAGGACCTTCACCCTCACTCTCTCAAATTCCTCAGCAGCGTTTATCCTCGAAAGTCAAAGAAAGGGGGAGCTTTTGTGGTTTCAGGAGAGACCGGGAAGTGGCCAAACAATGGACACAGGGAGCGCGTTTTGACCGCTGAATGCTGGTGGATTTGGACTGATGTTTTGCGGGACTGCGGGGAGCTGGCTTTGGATGAGCCACGAAGTGAGGAGGACAGAAGGAGTGGAAGAAAAGGCGCTGCACAAAGGAGGAGTGCAAAGCAGGACGCGTGTGTGCGCAGGGAAGCGGGTGCCCTAGATATGTACAACATCTGAGTTGCTGTCATTCAGGCTCCTCTCATGCTGTATCAGGCAGCAATTCCTCCACCAACACCTGGAAAAACAAAGAGAATGCGTTCAGACGCGCAAAATCTCCATGCGTAAATGGAGACGCATCGGTGCGTATTTGCTGTGCTTTGTCCAACATGCGTGCAATAAATCATGTTTGTTTGCTCACCACCTCATGACCCCGCTGGTTTACATGCATTATAGACTTCCTCATACTTCATATCTGTCATGAGTGATGGCGATGCCCGCAGAATCAGAATCTGACAGTGCCGGTGCGCAGAGCAGTGCTCGTGAAAAAGGCTCCAGCGCACCGGAACGCAATGGTTATGTGAAAACATGTGTCATCCCACTGTGCCGTGACCGAGATTACGAGTCGTGGGTGAGGCTAATGTTCACAAAAACATGGAGTTCCCAGAGAGTCCGGGGTGCGCTGTGCGCGGGGTCGCTCTCGCTTCTTCTCGCTCTGTTGGCCAAATGTGCAGACTGGAGCGCTGACAGCACACTCCCGCATTCGCCGTCCCCCCTTCACTTGGTCTCAGGCTGCGCGGCAGAGCTGTTGCAAACTTGCTGGAGTGTTCTCTCGCCATTGCTAACCCTCGCATGTGCCTTCTTCTGGGTCGGGGTCTACTTGATCCGCTGCGGGGTCCTCATCCAGACCGCGCTCACCCTCTTAACCTTGTGCCACCTGGGCGAGGCTGCGGCGTGGTCTCTGCTGGACGGGACGGATGATCGGCTGCTCCCCTTCCACACATCAGCCGTGGTCGTGCTCGCGTGCGTGGCCACCGGCGCACTCATGGTAGCGCGGCTGAACCAGGGCATCTCCGTGATCGTGTTTATCAGCCTGCTCAGGACTATCTCGCTCTTCTCGTTGCACAAAGTCAGGGCCACTTGGAGACCGTACGTGGCGTACCTGGCTGGAGTGGTGGGCATCCTGCTGGCGAGGTATGCTGACAAGCTTCTTCACAACCAAGGGAGACACAAGGAGGGCTGCACCCCCGTGACTGGAGGCAGGGAAGAGGTCCCTGTATTTAAAAGGCGCAGGAGGTCCAGCTCTGTGATCGCCTCAGACATGGCTAACAGTCAGTCCAACAGTAAGTCACATCGGAGGACCTCTCTGCCATGCATCCAGAGGGACCAGGTAAGGAGGGGGGCTCTGTCCCGCTTAACTTTCTGACTCGGCTCCGTTTTTGTCCCGCGCTGGTGAGGGGATATCTGTGTGAGGCAAGTGGGGAGAGAAGGGAGTGAGGAGATGGAAATAAACAAGGACTTTTGGGTCTCTGATGAGCATTTTCCTGCAGGACTTCACTTTGATGGCTGTTGAGGTGATTTTTGTTCAGTATGGACGATGCTGTTTCACACGTTTTCAGCATGAAGATGTGCTGCTGTGGTGCACAGTTAATTGCCATTCCTCCTGTCCAACTCTTCCTTTTGGATTTTTAAGTAAACAATGTCTCAAATCTGCAGAGTTTAATAGGATAAAACACACAGCATAGACTTTAACAGTCTTTGTGCACTATGAATTCATATAGAGAATAACAATGACAAAATCATTTAAACCAAAGAAATAATCGATGTGAAACACAAAAATGTAAAAAGTAAGGTCGAATTTGACCCTTATATTGAAAGATTTCATGTGTAACACAATGCATGCAATAGTAAAGGTCACCCTTTTAAAGTGAAAAATAATTATAATAACAATAATCTATTTAATGGTGTATTTGCTTGAAATAGTTGGGTTTTATTTGCATTTTAGATATAAAATGCACATTTGTTTGCATAGTGCTCTGATCATCTCTGTAACAAAATTGTGTGGCACTCAATGGCAGACAAGCATAGGATTGTAAACATCTTTAATATTCTATTTTCTTGATTTATTTAGGGAAGAATTAATCTTTATTTTGAAAACTTAAGTTTTCTTCTGGCACTATCGACTTCTGGACACCTAGATTTCCCCCCATTTTCCATCATTTTCCTCCAAATTAAGGATTCGGGCGGTTTGTTATTATTCTCAAACATGTATTGCATAAGAGGGAACAAAATTAGGAGGTCAGGTCTTGGTTAAGGGAAGCTGTAATGTCAAAATACAACCACTGAGAAGGTGGAATCAGATCAAATTTAGACTCTCTTCAAAAATTCAAACTGTGACAATTCCTCAATGCAACAATAACAACTGTTTTTGGATATATACACTAAATATGGTGTAAATAAGGACAGAAATTCTTGAGATCTGGGTTGTGTAAACATAAAAAGTAGAAGACAGCACAATAACAAGTTTCAGAAAATACAGATAACAAATAAAGGCCCCAGTTAAAGACAGTGAATCAAAATAAAACTGTACAGCGTGCTATAGGAACACGTTTGTACAAATAGATTCTGAGTGTAGAAACACAAGCTGTGTTAAGTATTACATACACCAGAGACAAGTCCCTCTGGAGACATTTGTATTCTCTTAAATGTTTAAATATTGGGTATGATTTGCAGAGAATTGATGAATCTTGATAGCAGCATTGGTGGCAGCATTAAAAGGCTGATAGTAGCATGAAGCAAAACAGATAATGGCATAAAAACAAGTGATAGCACGAGACAGAAAGCACAACAGAGGTCCTGGTTAAAATGTAAAAATACAACCGTGAAACAGATGCACTCAGATATGGTTGAATATTTTGATTCTGAACCAAAACATAAAAGCTAAGACTTTCAAATGCAAAAATAGCAACTCTTCCTGCAGGAATATGTATTTTCTTCAATATGCTGTGAGTACTGAGTGAAGCTTGCACCTTCTGGATTGTGGACTGCAAAGGGAGCAGCATAAAAAAACACATATAGCTGAAGAGTAAACAAATAATGGCATAAAAACAGATAACAAAACATGGTCCTGGTTAAAAACCCCAGCAGTAGGATAAATCTAATCCAATACGTTTGTACACATTTTGACTCTGAATGCAAAACACAAGCTGGACAAAAACTGCATGCGACAATAGACTTAGAAAGTCAAAAATGAGCTGTACAAAGAATTTTATCCTACAATAGCTGCTGTTGCTGGATAAATGTTTTTTCCTATTGTTGACTTGTACCGCTGCACATTCTGTATCATGTAAACAACTGCAGCTTTGGTGGGAGCATAAAGAGGCAGAGAGTAGCATCAAAACAAGGAACAGCATCATGCAGATATAAAGGCAAAACCCATGTTGAAAACAACAATAAGAACGATACAGTGAAATATGTCTGCAAATTTGGATTGTGGGTGCAAAATTATTAGATGCAGAAGGTACAATATAGTACAACAGTTACAACAACTCCTGGATGAATTTGTATTTACTTTAATATTTTAATGCAGGTGTGGAACTGCATGTCTACAGCAATTAAGAGTCACAATATCAAAAAGTTATTGATACAAAAAACATCTGTTCATGGAATTGCTGGGATTATTCCAAATATGACAATAAAAATGATACAATCAAATATATCTTTACAAACTCTAAGTGTGAAAATGTGAGCTCAGAAAACGTCTTTTCCTGAATAAATATGTATTTTCTTAACTTTGCTTTGAACAGTTTGAATGGTGTTAATAAAAGCTGTATGTGTAGCAGTACTAACAGGCAGATAAGACATTAAAACAACGACAGCTGAAGACAAAACAAGGCTGCAGCACATTTAAAGAGGCTACATGATGTTAATAGAGTTTACTTCTCGGACGTTATAATATCAATATAATGAACCAGACCAATGTGAGCACTGGTGTTAGCTGGAGTTTGCTTTTTTACATTTTATTTGTTGTGCTTTTTTCCCTCAATTGATGGTGGAGAAAGATAGTGGATAGCCCCAGAGAGGGGGTGAGAGAGCGGGTGAAGACATGCAGGGAATGGCCACAGGCGGGTCTCAGAGCTGGGTCAACTGAATAACGCGAGAGCCTCAATACATGGTGATGCATATTTGTAATCCACTCTGCAAACCATCATGTTTGTTGCATTTAACATCTTATCATATCTCTGTTTATTACTTTTGCACCAGAGCTCCAAGTCAAATCTTTCATATGTTCAGTTGTTTTTGGAAATGAACTGATTCTGATTGGAAGTGTTTCACACCTCAGACCAGGGACTGGTAACTTTAGTTACTGAGAAAACCACAATCATTTCATTCCACTGTTAGAGGGCCTGGTGATACAAAAAGGAAGGTGCTTTCAACTGATCAATTTTGATTGCTTTTAATACAGCACAATACTTAAAAATTTAGAAAAGGTGACCCTTTATAGAGGGTAACTCATTCGATAGAGCCTTATTCCACGAGCCATGTTAAAGTTGAATACATGCTCATGAAAGAAAATCTACAATTTAAACTATTTAAGGGATAAAATGTCTAATTTTGCATGAATGTGCCAGATTTGTCCATGAGACCAATTTTGGTATAAATACTCATCCATCAATATCTCGTAATGCCGTTCTCTAAACAACTTGGACCATTATTTAGTCTGCTTTACAAAATGAAAGACACACTAAATATTCAAGCTAGATTTTTAGTTTATCCACTTTTTGAATCATGTCAATGTGTTTTGGATTAATTTCTTTCTAGCTGCAATGTGTAAGGCAGGATCAGGCCAATAGGATTCATCCTTGTTAACCATTAGTTTGGAACACTCCTATAGAAATACATATTTTATCACAACTGATCGTAGCAATAGGAACATTTTCAAACTCAAATGCAACATTAATGATCCATTTGATAAGCTGAACAAAGAATTAAAGCAAATTTGAGCTAATGTGCTGGACATCATGCTGTTGTCTTGGGGATGTTTTTCCTCAATTTCTTTGTTTGTAAATAGAATTGCATTAAGTGTAGATTTCCTGTGGATGCTTCAATTTCTTGAAAGTACTTTAATTGTGCTATTGAATTTTCCAATCGTATTTTTGTTTCTGAAGTGCATGCAGTGTGACAGTGAAAAAGAATACGTATATTCTTGATTTCATATATTCTTAAAATGGCTTTTAAACTACATTTTAATGATTAGACTGACAATATACTGCAAATGAAGAAATAAATAAATCTGACATCATTTTAAGCAGTCCTTTAGGTATTTGTGAGGTAAAGAATCTATGAAAGGTGAACTTTTTTGAGAAGAAAATAATTTCACATTTACTGAAAATACCAGATTAAAGTTAAACACAGGTGAGACATCTTGATGAATACAGTTCTGTTGCTTTTCCTGCAATTTGTCCTCCTTCTGTGGACGATGAGTAAAGCAGAATGTCATCTCTTTAAATAAGATCAGGTAGTAACATAATCACCCTGATTGTTGAGAAATGTATGTGCTCTTTTTTTATATATGCATCTTGAACAAGGTGAACAAACCCTGTAAGTAATGCATACTAAAAGTTTTTTACAGTTACAACTAACTAAATCTTTAATATCCTTTAGACAGCAGATCTAACTATGGGATGACTTCTATTTTTCATGTTTTCTTGACAGATTTCTATCACGTTTTCTTAATTTTTATCATTTATTAATATCTGAAATCATCTTGTGGACCACATCGAGTGAGAGGGGGGCCGCCTTTGGTCCCATGCCTCAAGTTTCCCACCCCTGCATTAGACTAAAGAGTTATAGAAACACTAAAGACAGGCAGACACAATCAGTATAGATGCAAGAGTACAAATCTTTTGTTCTCAAAAAATGAAGCAGAGAATGAGGCATTTTGTCGCTAAAGGGGGTCTATTTTTGAAGCAGCTCTCGAGTGCTGCTGAGAGAAGGGAGCTCAGGATACAGCACGACTGATTCATCTCATTTTTGATTATTTCTGTCAAATGTGCTCCCCGGATCAACACCGAGATACAAATGCATTTCAAGCTCTCCGCTCTGTACTTGATTGTCGTCACTTATCTGGACCTGCTGTCCTCAGAGCTGCAGGAATGTAGCAGCTCTGGATTTTAAGCCTCTCGCTGATACTGATCCACGTCTACCTGTGTGAAGAGGAGAGTATAGGGAGGGGGGAGGGGAGGAGCGGGGAAACATGGAGCTAAATCATACCAGCATTTGCAGATAAATGGCAATACAAAATACATATCTCTGCATTTTTATGTCTGATTAATGCACAATACCAGAATCAAACATAGTATTACATATCAGTATTTCACCCAGCTCTAAAAGGGGGGTCTCCCATCAGCTCTTCAGGCCTCCTTATGGAAAATCAATGAGTGTGTTGAGTGTGTGAATGGGAAACAGACTTGGGCAGTGATCAAAGCTCTCCTTGTGACCTGTGAGCGTGGTGAGGTGAGGGGTGAGGGGGGGCAGGGAGGGTGGGAGAGAGGGCGCAGTGTCGGCTCGGTCACTTGAAAGGTTCCCTCCAGCTCTCAGGGCTAGTTAGCGTTAGCGTGGTGTGCTTGTTTGTTTTTCTTTGTGGTCTCACACTCGTGCGCACACACACATGAATGCGATCTGAAAAGACTCACAGATATTTCACAGTTTGCTGATTTCGGTGTGACGTCCCGGCTGAGGCTCATTGGGCTGTCAGTCATTGTAACTCAGACGCCGAGCAGTTTGTTTTCCTGCTGTGATCCGGTGAGGATGTATCTTTGTTTCTGGAGAAGTGATGAGACAGACAACAGCGGGTTCAAGGTTTCTGTATGGTTGTAAACAAGCACTTGAGAACAGATGGAGGAGCATTTCATACTCTACTGCAAAAGAAACTTACTATTTTGATCACAAAATCTGGTGACATCTCTGGAAAAAGAGATTCTTCATGCAAAATCAAAGATCTTATTGCCTGAAAAGTGAAGATGGGCCAACTCTCCTTTGTGCATTTCAGAGATACCACACAAGAGGGTGTGATGTTTTCTTGTATGTTATCATTGCTGTGATTTGGTGGAAGGCATGAAGCCATTGAATGCATGTGAAATATTCAGTAAATCATTGCCTCCGCCAAGGAGGTTATGTTCCTGCCAGGGTCTGTTTGTGTGTTCGTTTGCTTGTTTGTGCGTTTGTCTGTTAGCAAGATTACTTAAAAACTACTGGATGGATTTACATGAAAATTTTACCAGAGGTGTGGTTTGGTCCAAGGAAGAAGTCGTTACATTTTGGTGGTGATCTGCATATTTGTCTGGATGCAAAAAAATTCACTAAATTTGCGAAAAATCCCATAACTTAACATTGGGCTGTATTTTAAAAAAAACATACCTCTGACATCACTTGATGGATTCGCTTCAAGATTTACACGATAATATATATAATACAACTCTATCATCACGGTCAATTTCATCTGGATCCCATCCGGATTGACGTCACAAAAAAACATTGAAGTTTATAATGGCAAATCCCATTCATTTCTCCTCGGCTGCTGTAAGGGTTCCACCCCCTTTTCATCATTATGGGAACTGTAGTTTATTTGCAAACTCACGTCAACGTTTTTCAAGCCTATGTCACTACATTACCCAGCTTCCCTTGCAAGGCCAGGAGGAGGAGTTCTCCACATGGACAGACATGAGCGGAGACTCGACCGTTATATTGACCAGAATTGTATTTTGGCAGAGGTCTGCGCTCTCCGAGTGCTTTTCTAGGTATGGCTAGTTTATAATGGATGCATTTTACCTGTCATCTAGAAATGGAGCGAAAATATCCATTCTATCGAGAAGTGCTTGTGTTATTTGTTGTTCAAATAATCTGATTAAACTGCTACTAAAGCTGTTAGCATCTATGCTAATCTCTGTATGAGAAGTCACTTCCTGTTGTCATCTGGCATATATCCTGATCAGGCCGTGCTGTGTTGGGCTGAGTGAAATTGTTGCAGATTAGAGTTTGGCCAGATGAATCTGACTGATGCAGACACTGAAATCAGGCGGATCCAACTGCACTGCAAGGTTTCTGGTGTTCCATTTCTGTGGAGAGACTCCTTTAGTTTGTATAGAGTTCTTTTATTCTGCAGTTTTCAGGGTCAGACTGTACAGTTCAGCCTGATCTGACAGTCACAGGGTTTCAGACCTGTCAGTCTTTAAAACCAGTCGTTCAGCCTCATGAAGTGTGTGACAACAGCCCGTGATGCCTCACTACTGCACGATAGCAGGTTTGACTTATTTACCCACCTCACGTCAGAGACATTGACCAATGACATCTCTGGGAGCTCTCCATGTGTGACATTCATGGATGTAAAGAGACAAAAGTTGATGCCCTGAGAGCTATGAGACAGGAGTAAAGTTAAGTCGAGCTCTTAGAGATATGCTGTAGAAGAGCCACAATCAGACTGCAAAAATAGAAATGTTGGTGGAAAAGACAGAGGCACCTTACTTTTGTAAGTCACTTGAATTTATGGAAGTGATTCATCATTACATTTGGAAAGACAAACAAAAATATAGTACTCTTAAATACAGTATGTTTGTTTGCCATCTTTATTACCCCTCAGTCTTCTAATGTCATTACATCGGTTGTTATATTTAGTCAGTTTGAACCGTGAAGTCTGTCATGCTTGTTGAGCAAGTCACAAATCGATTTTATGGCTCTACGGTCGTCTAATCTGACATAGTGACCGACAAAAAAAGTCTGACCTCGACTTTATACAATGAATTAGGTCAGTAGTTTGGAAATGTATTGTTGCTCTTCCTAAACTCTCTAATTTTCTGTTGTACACATGACTTGTTGCCTTTTCCTGTATATAATATTTGACATTTAAAGCCAAGATGATAGAAATATACAGTATATCCATGGCCTTTATTAAGATGAAATTTACAAAGGGAGATGGGGCTGTGGCAGCCATAAACCATTGTGTTTACTGTCTCACTTTTATGGCACTGCTGTCCTCAGTAACAACAATAAGTAAAAGTTTATTCCAAATCAAGATTATTTTTCTTGAGTAAACCACCTCTCCACAATTTAAGGCCCGTGCCACAGCTGCAGGCACTTATTTACACTACAAACTGCTTAAGTCCTTTGTTTTCAGTGCTTAGCGCACACACTCTTTGCATTAGCTATTTTGTGTGACTTTCGTGCAATTTGGTGCACCTGGTACTCTCAGTTAAAAACAGTTCAACCTGTGGAACAGCTCTGCTCTTGTCAGTGACATTTTTCCCATCAGAATGAGCCACTAATGTCGTTTACTTTGTTTGCCTGTTTTTGGGGTCATGATTTCATGAGAAAAGGCAAATATCAAGAATGTTGAGCTACTTTAGAGAGGTCATTTTACACATTTTCTTATTCTCCTCCACATTATAGAAACTTCTCTACACAAGTCAAAAAGTCTGCAGCATTTCTTCCTCCTCTGTTTAAAGTGCCAGTAACTGATTGAAAGGGCTGATTCTCCATGTGTTACATCTCACTAGTGTAAAATCAGTAGTTCCAGCTCATTGGGTCACACTGGAAAGCCCAGTGCAGACAATGTAGAGCCTTAGAAAAATAAACTGCACCATAGGGCAGACTGGCCAACTAATCAGAACAGACTAGACTCGTATTGGGAAAGGTGCCTCCAGCAGAGTGCCCAGACAGAGTGAGAATGGAGGTGGATCAGGGGCACTCAGTTCATGATTTTGGCAGGCTTGAAATCAGAATCGAATTTATGGACCTAAGTTGAGGCAAAATATGACAGCTTTAATTGTCAGTATAAGGTACTTGATACTAATCATTTTAGAAAATTTAATATGTAGCATTTTCCTCAGCAAATCTTGTGCAACGGAACCTCCAAATTGGCTAATGCTATCAAACTCTGGTGTTTAGGATCAAAACGTAACCATGATTACTGTGATCTTCATTTGAAGCTGTTAGAACAAAGACATAAACTGAACAGTTAGACAGAAAGGAGGAAAGAGTCTGAAACTGGAGAGCAGGTGGGGAATGACATGCTGAAAAAGAAGCCACAGCCTGGATTTGAACCTAAGCCAGCAGCTTCAAAGACAGCTGATTTGGGATGATCTAGACTTGCAAAGTGTGTGGCTTGAAATAAGTGATATTACTGGGTTGAAATTGGACAAACAAACTGAGATCGAAGAAATAAACACGGATAAAAAGCTATCATTGATCACTTTGAAATATTTAAATTTCTAAACATTACGTTCATGCGAGCATAGCCCAATATGACCCTGAAAAATGAATAATAACAAATAAAACCTGCAACATAATCCATGCAGTGTTAATTTTGACAACACTTTTAATGTTGGTTTTAGTTTTAGTCTTTTGCCTAAAATATATTTTTGGTTTTAGTCATAATTTAGTCATCTAAAATGTTTCAATTTTAGTCTAGTTTTAGCTGATGAAATTTCACAACAGTTTTAGTCGCCGAAATCTGCTGTAAATTTAGTCGACTAAAATATGAAGTGTAAAGTGTAAGGTTTTTTAGTGTTTCCTTGAATTTCTGAAATCATGTTTTACACTTAGATCCCACCACCATGAAGCTAAGACAGTTGTGATTGGATGTCCCTCTTAACTCATCCAACCTTTCCAGACAACCAAAGTAGCTCTGATTCCTAACTTGTCCCTACTTTCTACACGACGAAATCAGGTCTGATTTGGATTTAGTCTCTGTCAGACATTTTAGTCTATTTTTTATCTGCTGACGAAAATGTCAGTTAATTTAATTTTATTTTTTGTCAATTTACACTTGTTTTGTTTCAGTTATAGTCTAGTTTTCATCAGGGCAAAAAGGTTGTTGACAAAAACTATGACGAAAATAATTAGTCAACAAAATTAACACAAATAAAGAAGCTCCCTCTGTTTTCACACAATATAAAAGTTAAGTTAAAAAGTGAAAAGATTGTAATTTTGTTTGCTTTCTTCTGTGTCTGCAGCACTAAACAGTTGACCACTCATGGCCTGCCTATAATTGAGACACACATGGCGTACATATGCTGTCCTGACGGTGTCTTGTCTGTGTGGTCTGTAATGTGTAAACAAGCCCATGCTGACCCACACGAGTCATCACCTCGCTCACACGGGACTCTCGACTCCTTCGGGGGGGGGGGGCAGAGGCACGTTTAGAGGACCACAATGCAACCACCACATGGCGACGGGAAAAGTGAAGATGCCAGATGCCATAAAACATTCACATGACTCACCCCTGAGGAAAAATATATGCTAACAGCTCCTTATTTTAAAGAGGCTGCATGATGTTTTAACATCTCTGCCCTTTAGCTGCGATCAATAGAATTATGTTGTTTAAAAAAGGAGCAGATGAGGAATAGATCTGCACTCTGCTTATGTGAAGATGTTTGCATTAGCGCTGTGCGTCTTAAGTGTTTGAAGCACACTGTGAGTTTGGATGAAGGATTACAGTTGATACTTGACTTTGTTTTTCTCAGGAAGCTTCTCCCACAGACCTTTAGAGTCTTATATGAAGGCCCTTCAGATTAATAGTTGCTGGGTAAAAACAGTTTATGCAAAAAATAAATAGAGCAAAGAGGAATCCCTCAGCCTTAAAGCTGCTGTGCTGCCCTTCACTGCTCTGCTGAAAAAGCCATGCTCTGAGGTTATGCTTTAAAGCAGGGGTCTGCAACCACTGGCCCGCAGACCGATACCAGGCCATGAATCATGGTTAACTTGCTGTAACATATATATGAATTTTACTTCCTCTTTTTGACCAATGAAATCTACAAGGGGGCTTATTTTGAAACATTACCGCATTTTCTCCAGGGGTGGGACTCAAAAACCAATTCCAAGTTGAGAATTGATAACAACTTATCAATTCCTTTCACTATGCTCTGCATTCTGTGCAAATCAAAGATGTCACGCTCTCATCAGAGACAGTCAGCAGAAATGATAACGAAAAGACAAAAATTATGGCAGACAGGGGTCAGAAGTGGTCAGAATGAATTTTTGACAAAAGGACGCTTACTGCACAACTTTCAAAAACATCAGCAGCTTGTAGAAGCATTTTACTATGTAGCACAGCACTGAATATCAGGAGTGCATGTGTTGCCACTAAAAACCTACGTAGGCCAACTTTTGCCCACATGGAAATTTCACCAGGAATTGAAAAGGGAATCATTAAGGAATCAAAATCAATAAGCAGAATTGTTAATTGCATTGACATCAGGAAAATCTTATCAATACCCATCCCTAATTTTCTCCCATGCACCTGAGTGTCTTAACTGTGAAGACATGACAGACAGGCTCTCTGTAAGGCCTGAGACAAACTTGCTGTTTAACCCTATGCTGCCTTGACATAACTTTTAATCAACCAACAGACAGACAGAGAGGCCAAGTTGAAGCAGGACTCCGGGCCATTTGAGTAATCACAACTCCACGTGAGCTGGTATCCATCTCAATCATGTCTCTAATTTTCAAAACCAGAAATCCTCCCCAAAATAAAAATGGGCGTGATTTAAAAAAATAATCACCCACCTTTCGACAGATAAAACATTTAAAATCAGGCAGTTCTTTGAACCAGGCTATATATATGTTTATGTAGGCCGTAAAATTGCCCATTCACTGCACACAATCATGTTACCTCCAGGTTTCCTGCAGCCAGCATGCAGAGAACCTTGAGGAACTACAGTTTTTAACATTTTCAGATTGGCTTCGTTTTCAGACCACTTGTTGCTGATGAGCCAACAGGAAGGAGAGAAACAGAAACAGTGCAGATGCTGCGGGTTCTTTGGATTTTTTGTACTTTTCGCTTGAAATTGAAAACCTTTTAGAAGTCTTTGGGGGGTTAAAAGTTTCTTTTATGGAATTTAACCTATGAGGAATAACTTAAGTTGCATGTCATTTGATGTGATACAATACTGGTGTCAAAAAAATAATCAAGCTAATCTACTTTATAACTTGTTACCCCCAACACTGTTGTCACAGCAGCTAATGAAAACAGAGCTAGTCCTTCTTTAATTTATTTTTTTTATTTAACATTTATTGAACCAGGAAATTAAACTCATTGAGATTAAAAAGCTCTTTTTCAAGAGCGTCCTGGCCAAGATTGGCAGCAGCAATACGAATAACGAAGTTACTTACAATCACAATCACAACAGCATCACATACAAATACACATGACATGTCTAACACTTGAAATACAATGAAAAAAATAATAAAGACAGTTATTATTTTTTTCATTGTATTTTAAGTGGTATACATGAATGTCCATTTTTAAAGTTGCTCTTTAATATGACAAAATATTCACATTTTACAAGAATTAAAAACAAATAAACACACGACTTAGGGCACATGTTCTTCAGAAAGTCCCCAGTTTAAATAGTCACTGTTTGAACCAATACACCAGTCTTCTTCCTATGTGGTTTTCTCAGGAAATAAGTTTAGGGCTCCCACTATGCTGTGTGATGATGATGATGAGTTGTGTTATTAAGCACATTATGTTTGTTTTGATGACAGCAGCAGCCCACCCACCAGCGTTTGGTCCATGAAATTATTGTCTTACTTGAAACCGGTCAGTGGTGTAAAAAAGGTTTAGGCCCTTTGCTTCAAACTGCACGACTGTAGGTTCAATAAACAGCCATTTTCCCTCCTTTTCATCAGAAATTGTCTGCTGGTGCATATTATCCTGCAAAGTGGGTGCATTTTGCTGCACTGGGGTCATCCTTCCCATCAGGACTGTAATAAAAGAAAGTCATTATCAGCTGATCTGATAGCGGTTAGCGAGGGCCTCTGCGGGACACTCCTTCATCTTGGGTTAATATACAATGACAGGCCGGCTCTCTGTGTTTCAGCTGGGGATATCAAACTAGAGGAAGAGGTGTGGGCTCGTGGTGTGGATCACTTTTCACAGCATGTAAGGAAATTTGAGTCCAAGCCTCCTCTGCTGCAGACATCAGCACTGTCAGAGAACTTTCTCTACTCTTGAGCAGAAAAATCAGTCTGACTTTCTGCAGCACACATCGACTGTTTTCAGCTAAATCTGCCTGAGCTGTAGGGATTGAGCAAAGATTGTTTGCAAAAGGGGAAAAAGCTTTTGTCTTTGGGACAATTCTCTTGATCAGATGTTTGGAGAAACATTATACAAGCTTCCGATATGTATTTGATAGCATCTTTGAAGATATCAAAATAGGGCTGAGAGCTTAAAATTATACCAGTGCTCTTGTTCTTGCATTACTTTAAATATTTGGTATCACACCAAACGCATGCTCTACTTGATGCCAGCAGGGCTAGGAAGGAAAAGATGTGATGTGAGACTGATGTTAGTTCAAATGAGATTTCTCTTTGTGCTTTATATTAATCTGATTAAATATTAAACTACTGTTGATATTGTGATATCTTAATAATGTTACTGTCTCTGCTCAGGCCTGATATTTGCATGTGTAACTGCTGTTTGTTTGCATTTTAAACATCTTGTCGTTTCCTGCAGTCGCTCCCACAAAGCTGTCATTGTTGTGATTAGGCTCTTGTTGCAAACAAAGACAAACTTGTAGCTGAAGAAGTGTTTTTTCTTTTCATTCATTTATTCTTTGTAGGGCTAACAATATTGGTAAAATGGTATTATGAGGGAGCTGGAAAGCACCCTGAGGTGATAAAAGTCTGTGCAATGTTGTGTGTTTAAGTTGACTGTTATTTAGTCCAGTATATGCTTTTTGTTTATTTTATTTTGTAAACCCTGCTAACATCTCATTTCTTCGCCTTCTTGTGGGGGTTTGGGGGGGGGGGGGGGGGGGGGGGGGGGGGGGTTGGGGTGGAGTTATTTAGTTATGTTTAGCTTTAGTTTAGGATATTCTGGGTTATTTAGTTATTTTGGTTCATCTGTACCTATTATAGTCTTCTTGCAATGTGTTGATGTAATTGTATATAGGGGTCATTTGTATAGATATTAGATTTGTCACTGGAGGGGGACATTGAGGTAGACACGCCAGGTGAAAGAAAGAGGGAGGAGCAGGTTGAGTGTGCCTCTGCTCAGCTTAAAATCAGCTGCACCTGTGTCAGTGTGTTAACGTGTGTGGTTCCCTGCAGTCTGCTGCTTGGATGAGGATCATGCTGAGAACTGCTGTACATTGAGAATGGACTTGTTAAAAAAAAAGGTCTGAAACCTGCTGTCTGACACCATTCATTCCATCTTCATGCTATAGATCTTCACCCCTGCTGGTTTTCATCCTGTTTAGAGGTTTTTCACCATCAAAACCTGACAGGTATTGAAATATTTTTTGCTCTTGCATTAAACATTGTGATTATTCTCAGTCAATCTCCATCTTTGTTTGTATAGTGCCAGTTCTTAACAAATGTTATCTGAAGGTACTTTACAATAGAGCAGGCTGAGGCCATACTCTTCATTTTATAGATACACATATTTGCAGATGTATATATACGTCCAGAGATGTTTCCATCCAGGCAGAGACAAAGGGACTAAAAATAAGAATTTAAGATAGCAACAAACCCATGGACGCCCAGATTATAAATCTGTCCTCATCACTTGTGTTCTCATCAATCATTCTTTATTTGTATAGCGCCATATTTTTCTTTTTCCTTTCATATTTGTATTTGTTGAATATACATTTATTAATAGTAGCCCCTTGAGATGTGGCATCTCACTTTCAAGAGGGGCCTCATGTCTATATGGTTGTAAATATGGTTACTATGAATGTATAATCAATACCAATCATGGATAGAGAGATCAGTCTAATATTTACATTAATATCTATAATGATTATAAACTGGAGAGGTCTGATGTTCATGATGATGCTATTTAAAGTAACATTCCAGATACATGCTGTCCTTTTCATGTCCATTATGACCATGTTTAAAGTAAATTCTAAAAGGTCACCATTTTGCAGTACTGAGCATCTGTGGTTGTCCCAGCACAGACAGAAAATGAGGGTTCAGCGTGTCTTCTGTGCTGCCAGACAGATCCATTATGCCAAGCTCCAATCTACAATGATTGTGATTGGCCCAAAGCGGCACAGCCCATTCAGCACCTTTAGAACAGGAAGAGGTGAGACGACAGCAGGAAGAAACGTCTCGAGATTGACGCTAAGGTGGATGCTATGATCTTCGGTAGCAGTTATATTAGATCTAGACCGCATTTCTTTATTAAATGGAAAAGACATAAGAGCATTCAAAGAACTTCCTGATAGAAATGATATTTCCGCAAAACTTCCAACATGTTTTGTCAAGATTTTGTTCCACGACATGACCCTGGCCTGCCCACTACATAATCCGATTTGCCTGTAATAAATTTGACAGAACTCTCGTCCAATCACCTACTGGATATGCTATTGAAAGTTTCTGACCATTTCGAAACACTTTCTATGGGCTGCAGATGCACTAGTGAAATATATTGAAAGATTCATCTGGTGTGTCAGCTTACAGTATTCTTGGATTGCAACCAGAAGTTTGGAATTAAATTCAGATTTCTAACTTTTTTCAAATCTGCCTTTTTCTAAAATCATAATTCTGACTTTTTCCTTAGACTTGAAAAAAACATTACAACATTTCAAATGTTTGTTTTCAAGGGGCCCTAATGCTCTTTTGTAGTATCAAAACAAGCATTTAATTGTTTTATTTTACATAAATCATATCATATTTTCAGTTCAATTGTATCCTGTCAGTTCAAGTTTGAGGTAACCCTTCTTTTCCATCAGTAACACCAGCCCTCTTCTCAGCGCTCTGCTCTCTGTCCCTTCACTGACACCAACACAAATATTATCCCAACCAGAGGAGGAAATTCTTCCTTAACTTGGATGATAAAGATATTCATGAAATCTATGGTAATGACTTCCCGTGGAACTGGATCCAAATGTAATTACTGCTGCTGTTGTAAATGTTTCCTGTTACTCTATATTTGCTGCACCATCCATAATTGAATTGTGTTTTGGATGGAAGAGGTTGTTGATAGCCTGTAGGCCACTGATTTACCGCTGCACACTCTCATCCCAAACAGCTTGTTTGTATTCTAAACACATTGCCTTGTGGGATATGACTTCTTAAACTTTTCTTTTTGAGGTGGACGATGCTTTGGGTTAGAAACTGCCTCCCTCTTGCCTCTGGAACGGAAGCAGATTTCAGCACGGCTTTGTATGTCTTGTGTTTGGGCGATCCTCTTCACACTTTCAATCCCCATTTAGTCCCACTGTATTAACCGCTCTGTGTGAGTGTGAGGAGGCAAAGGCAGGAGGAATCAGCGTAGGGAATGAAACTAGGTCATTCGAGGTTTTGTTTAGTAGCCAGGCAAAACAGCAGGCTTAGTCAAACCCCCCAGAATGGTGGAAGAGTCTCACGTTTGACTGATGCTCTGAGGAAACTTTAAGCGTGCTCATGCTCCAGCTTTGTATGTGTTACCTCTGCCATGTTGGCTTCACGGTTTGAAGCCACATTACTCATGGATTTGGTCTGTGGGGGCATAAACAAGAGCTTTTTACCCAAAATGTGCCCTCACACAGATGGGAACTGGACAGGTTTTGGCCAGTCTCAGGGTGTTTTAATTTGCTTTTAGGTTTATTACTGCCTGATTCCTTTTTCATGGCTTTGGGATTCAGATAGGTTTGATATCACTGCCAATAACTGAACATTTACTGAATGTTTTCTTAGTTGAGGACTTCAACTATTTTGAGTATTTCAGTGTTTTAAAGCCAGAGGATTCCCTAGTTTTAGTATCTGTTACAGTCTGAGTAGCTTCCATGATGGACAGCATAGTGATAGTAACACTGGATGTCAGGACTGCTGTATGATGAATTTGGAGCTGATACTGGAAGCTTTCTTTGTCTGTATCTTTCATCATGTTCTGTACAGGTCACTTGTGATGGACGGATTATTTCATACCGAAGTTTACCCCAGTTAGCCCCTGACCCCTGTAACCATGTGGCCTAACTAGACTTTTACAGTTAAGGAGAGAGGTACTTCTCAGTTCTGCCTTAAGGGATGCTTTTCAACAAAAACTGCACCCAAAAGTTATAATGTTATTCATACTATTGTTAATGTAAACATTAGTGAGCATAACAAAAATGAAGCTCACAATTTTTCTTTGTGGTGAAGTGTGAAGATCTGCACTTGGCAAAAGGGTTTAAAATCAAGCCAAAGGCTCTCCTGTTAACTTTAGTAAATGTTTATGACAGAAAGTTATACCCCCAATAGTATTTCTATTGGGGGTATGTTAAGTAGATATTCCATAAACAGGCTTGCAGTGAAGACCCATCTTTGTGTCCATATTCAACTTAAAAATATGTTTTGGGTCACATTATTAAAGGGTGGAGGGACAGAGGTAGACACATACAGCCAAAGGCTGACTGAGATGTAGAGACAGCGTCGAGTCTTTAGTATCTGATAGAGCGCTCTAAAGTGACATGCATTGGTTTTATCTATGGCAAAAATAAACATGTAGTGTCTTGTCATGATAACTACTACTACAAGACACTTTATTAACAAGCAAGACAAAATACATTTGTTGCTATCTTTCTCTTGCTCTCTTCACTCTCTCTCTCACACACAAAAATACTACATATATTTAGAATCAAATTCATCTATTAATATTACAATGGCATAGCCTTAATTGAACAAATTAATCCTTTTGACATTACAGTCTGTTCTTTGGTCAAATGTACATATGCTATGTGAAGTGATTGCTTGTTTTCTTATTCGACCTTTGTTTTTGGCAATGAAGTAATGCTCATTGTAAAGACAGTGATAAAACTGCAGATTTCTGGGGTAAATCATATAGGGGACACATACCTCTTCTAATTGATTGTTTAATGGATACAATTTGTGCACAATGAGGGAGTTGCTTAGCTGACTGATAAGCAGAGCTGTTGTAGCTTTTAGTCAGCCAGCTACTGTAAGTCCCTCCTTATTTGAATGTTTCTGAATTTACTTGAAGTTGAATAGAGACAAAAATTCAAATATGATGATCAACTTCATCTTTTGGGACGACACAGTGGCGCAGCAGGAATGGATGTTGAAGTGAAAGTTGGATCAAAGACTAGCACTGCTAACATAAGAATTAGCCACACTTAAGTCGGCAAACCAGCGTCACATTGTGCCCACGCTGACACTGTGACCTTGTTGAATAAAGAGTGCTTAGTTTTGAACATTTTTTAATAATGTTAACTGAAGACTCATTGGTTGTTGCATTAAACAGTTATTTAGCAGGAACTTCTAGTATGGTTTAGTGCTATACAGGTAGAAAATCACTGGTTTGTTCACTGTATCTTACCTTAAGTTTGGCTTTTTTTCTCAGAGCTCAGCGGGAGACTTATTCTACGACCTAATCCCTGCCCATAGTGCTGATGGTCAGAAGCAGAGAAATAAACCCCTGTTGTGATGGACTTGGATCATCCTTTAAACTCTCTATTACATGGCTCGCCCATCTGTGTCCAATTCTTTCATTACCTCCATTCACAGCACCACTTGCAGCTCATATCCTGACTCTTGCCCCGAGTCTCTGATCACCTAAGCCAAGCGAACATGAGGTCCAGGACTTAGCTGAGTACCCTTCTTCCTTCTCCCTCCAAAACCTCTGGCACGACCACAATCTGGCTCCCCACTGACTGCCATGGAAATTATGGAAGGACGTCTGAGCGAGCATGTGTGTGTGCATGTAAGCGAGTGTGTGTGCGCACATTGCCAGCAGCTTGATGGCTGCCAGCTGCTGAAGGCTGAGAGGTTGAATCCGATCGGAGAAACACTGAGGGCCTCAAACCACAGACACAACCCGGCGCAGCTGGAACCGCTAGACAGGCACAGGCCTCCGGTCCTGACACACAGCACACATATTAACACCTCAGTCTCCTAAAAGCATGCCGCGCATTTGAGGAGAATAGTAATCAAATGCAAATTTCAGAGATTTCAGAGTGTTGAGGAGTACATTACTACTTTCTTCTTGTGCTTTCTGTTCTCGACTTTGGTGATTATGCCATTCAAGTTTTCTGTGTTACCATAAGAGAGTGAGTATTTCAGAAACTGAGGTGAACAGAATGTTCCTGGCGCACGTTTGTGCACTTACAGTAGGTGTGAGTGCTAATGGATGAAATGTGTATGTGAGGCGAAGAGTGTAAGAAGGTAGAGTTTGTGGGTTTGCTAAAATCATGGTCTAGTGTGCAAGTGTAATTCGGTGTACGTTATAATGACTTGGTGTTGTTTAACAGCGGACTGTTTTTAGTCAAAAGATTGGCAGTGGTGGGTCACCATCACTCCAGCAGTAACGATGCGCTGATTTAAAGCGGAAACCTCCAGAGCTGAAAAATGCAAGCCAAAGCAGAAGTGCAAAAGGCCTGCAGTTCCTTAAGAGTCCACTTGAGGCTAGCTGCAGGAATGCAGAACCACATACATACTCCATGTTTAAATGCCAATTTTGATGGCAGAATTAAACATCCTGACAGCCTGGTTCAAAACATGGTATGGACTCCCTGAGTCTCCATCTTTGTGGGCATACACTGTACAGGAAATACAGTTGTTTATTGTATAGACCAGGGGTGACATGGCCTGCCAGTCATTTCCAAAAATAAACAAATTGTAAACATAAAGAAAACATGGCAGAATTCACCAAGTGTGATCCAACCTGAGATCCCAACAGAGTGCCATGCATTTTATTATAGCACTAAGTTAGACAAGTTCAGTTAATAATTAGAAAATGGTAACGGTAAATCATTTGTAAAATGGTAATTTGCTTTTAAAAAGAAGTTTAAATTGGCCTTAATTCTTGGGCAGGCTTATAAGATTGTGCCCTCCTGTGTTTGATTTTATAGTATATAAATGCTGATATCAATTTTTATGAAAGCTTAGTGTTCATCATTTTGTTTATTTATAAATATTTTTCCCTCCCAAAGTCCTTGACAATTTGCAACAATGCGGTCCTCAGACAGGAAATAAAGGTTTTATGTGGCCTTCTCATAGTTGCAGTCACAGTTGCCCATCCCATGTGTAGACTATAAGATTCACCTTCTTACATTCAAAGCCTTTCCTCAGCCTTTCTCCTCTACATCTCTCTGATCTTCTCTGTCAGTATGCTCGTTCTCTTTCCATCTGTTCCTCCTCCTCTACACTACTCTTGGTGCCTCCTGCCCGCTTAACTTCCACAGGGTCTCGAGCGTTCAACTGTGCTGCCCCCCATCTTTGGTAACCTCTTCCACAAGCCATCCAGGACATCCACTCTTTACATACTTTCAAATCCAGACTGAGAAGTCTCCTCTTCACTATAATATTGTTCTTCTGTCTTTCAATTCAAATTGTTTTTCCTAACTGGATATTGTTGCCTTTTATTACTGTGTTGTTTTTATAGCTGTTGTATTTGTAAGGTGACATTCAGCGTCTTGAAATGTGCCCATAAATAAAATGTATTACCATTATTATTTTAAGAACTTCTTGTGAAGGTTTGCAGTGATTCAGATCGTGGTTATTCAACGTTGATCCAAGTGGCAACTGGACTGGTTCAGGCTTTTGAAGACAGGAGAGAATGGTGTAAATAAAGTCTTTTTTTGCAAGATAGAAAAACCATCGGCAAACAGAGGTGGGGAGCTTAGACACAAAAAACACATAATCAGTGTTTTCCTGTAATAAGCTCTCCATCATTTGAATGAATGCTGGTAAAAAAAGGATCTAAGTGATCTTCGATTTTAATATTAACCAAGATAGAGAGAGAACTGTGTTACAGGCAATTTCCTGTTCCTTCTATATTTCCAAATATCACTTGAGTGTTAATCCACTGAAGACAGTGCTTAGAGGTATGACTGCAGTTTTTAATAATCAAACACAATAACTGATCAAATATTCTAAGTGCATGACCATGTTTTTATTGCTTTGGTGTCACACACATGTCCAGACTTTTTTCTGACCATCAACAGACAGCGCATAAACACCATCACCTTTCCCTTCATCTTAAATAGAAATAAATTCATAAAATAACATCCATCCCCACTATGCAGGCAAAACAAGCCCTCACATGTGCAACACTAGAGCAGCGTTTCCGCTCTTTCCAAGATTTGAAGGCTAATTGGTTCTACTCTGACAGCACATCACGTCCAGCTTTCATCTCTATTTATCCTCCTAAAGGGTCTTTTCAATCACACAAGGAACCCGCCTCTCAGACAGTGATTCCTCACACGGGAGGACATTCCTGCACTTACCCCGGTGTTAAATGAAGAGGAATGTGCAGGTTAAGCAGACCCCTGAAGGACAGGCCTGTGGGCTCATTCGCCCGGCTCTTCCCCTTCCATGGCCCTCCTCTCTCCCTCCTCTGCAGGCTCTGACCTGAGCCAACACCACCATCCCGGGCTGTCACCAGGTGTGCAGCTGGCCTCTGCAGAATGAATAGACACTCTCACATCGCCCCAGGAAGTGTGTGCTGCAGAGTGTGAGGAGAGAGAGGCAGGGGCAGTCGGGGCATCTGCATGCCGGTCAAAAAAGTTGAGCCTGTTAGTCTGAACGGATCAGGACTTTTGTAATGCATGTGGATATGTTTGTAAGACTTAATTTGTACCCTCTTGTATTTCTTGGATCATTCACTACATTTTTGCAAGGACCATTTGTTTCTTGACAGACACTGTGGGAGGGAAATATTCAAATGAAATGTATTAAGGGTGGGCCAAAAATTAGGTTCATGCCAGAAATACTGTATAATATATATAAAAACAAAATTTAAAAAGACGTTTGTCCTCCTCTTTCAGTGCCTGAAAATCTGCTTCTCATAGTTTTTGTGTGCACGAGATGGATGCTGGTACTAGCTGGTCACCCTGCTAAAGTTGGCCTGTTAGCTCTTAGCACCTATTACCTAATTAGCTCACTGCGTCCAAGTTAGCTTGCTGCCTAGCCTGTTAGCTTGCCGTATCCCTTGCTAGCACATTGTCTTGCTGTGTAAATGGTTAGCATGCTGCTAACCCTTTTGCGAGGTAGAGAAAGCTTCCCATCTGTAAAATGTATACTGTAAAGACTTTACCTCTCATCAGCATATTGTTTTTATTTCTTATTTTCACACAAATTGTACAAAACCCTTAGCTTTTAGAAGTGAGATCAGTCCCTGTCAACTATTCTGGTGCCACAGGCATTGGAGCAAATGAGAGATCTTTTCATGGCGCGTCACTGGCTCAGCTTTAAGAGTTGCTTCATCGTGAATCAGCAGTCGAGGGTTCAGTCCAATTTTGCCTGTCACAAGCCATTGTGTCCTTGGACAAGGGAGTGAATGCTGTTAGCTATTACAAGTAGTTTATAGTAAAAATTCCAACCATTAGTGAGTGATTATGAGGGTGAATACTCACCAGTGATGGCTAACAAGTGGTTTTCTGTAAGATAGATCAAACATTGATTGTTCTGATAAAATTGTTTCAATTGTAATTAGGTGTTGGTTGTCTTGATAGTTGACTGAATAGATACCTTTAGAGCAGCATGCTTTTCCTCCTCCTGTTTTCTAAATTTGATAATGTTCTGGGGGGAGTAGGAAGCTATAGGGGGCCTGATGTGGCCCTGTTGCCACCAGTGGATGATCAGTGCTTGATGGTAGGTTTTGACCATGGAATTTAACAGCATTGTTTGTCAAACAATATGCTAATGCCTAGCCTTCTAAAATGCATAAATGCTCGGCATCAGAGGAAGATGTGTGGTCATCTGCATTCTTTGGCAACCTCAGTGGGTTTTGATCCAATTTCCAGCCTTCTCACGACCAATTGAAAACCAATTATCAAACATAAAATAGATTTGGTATATTTAACATATTTGACATTTTAATTTAGGTTGGGCTGCCTATAACACATTATCTACCAGAACCAATTGGACTGAATAGACAGGGAAGCATTACAAACTGGATGTTGCATATTTTTACTGCTTACAAACACAGCAGCAAAAACATACCCATACTGTCTTCTCAACCTTCATTTCACATTTTTTTGTTTTTGTTGGAAAACAGAATCCCCCCATCTGGGGTGATGATGTTTATGGTCAGTGTACCAAAGTAGAATTTACTATTGGTACACATAGTGCCTGCCTATTACATTATCCGATTGGCCTGTAATTGTGTGATTGACAGAAGGATCATCCAGTTGTCCTGTTTCCCAAATGGACAAGTGAAATATGTTGAATGGTCCATCTGGTATGTCAGGTTACATTTATCTGATAACCCAGTCTAAAGCCCATATATTCTATATTGCATCACTGTTTTTAGTTCTGAAGTCTTGTTTTGATCACATAAATTTCTGTCAGGTCTTATGTCTTCTGAATCTCAAATCTCTCTGAAATTGTTCCTACAAACAGCATGTATGTGGCCTTACGTTAAGTCTTATGAGTGCATTTGAAGGACTTTAATGTTGGAGACTTTTTAAAGTTCGATTAAGGCTTGATAATCATGTAATGTTTTGCCAGCCATAGCCAGGGGAATTCATTTTATTCAAATGAAAAATATCGTGGAAATTCACAGAACTGGGATATTGTTTGTATTTTCACTGCATGACATGAAACTGAAGGCACACTCTGAGTAGCTACCCTATTGGAGGCAGGCATGTTTCTTCAGTTTATTAATTTTCTTCACTGCATTTGGACTAGGACGAGGACAATAGTGTGGCTAGATTGCTTTTTCAAGAAATTCATCAGTTTGATCAAACAGTGCAAAAGGAAAGGAGGGAGATTCACCCTGGATGTAAATATCTGCAGTTTGTATATGTTTGAAGAACAAGTGGATGTTAACTTTTCCTCTCACGTGCGCATCTGAGACAGGGGTATCCTACAATCTGATCTTGTGGCCTTTTGATTGATGTCCGGGGTTCAGGGAGGAAGTGCAGCTTAATCCCCCAGGTCGAGTCTGGCCATTGTGTCTCCACCAGAAACAAACCAGGCCACAGTCACTGCTGCTGCTGTCGTGTGATTTATTTAACAAGCAGGAACATTTTGAACCCTCTGACTGGAACTGTACTATAAATCCAAACATGGTCACTTATTAATTGGTTGTATATTTCAGGGGCATGACAAGGCTGGCTGTTTCCACTGATGGATGTTGGTATGTGGTAATCCCCTGTCTAGCTACAAAGAGCAGGGTGTTGCAAAGGTGTTTTAATCTTCAGATTATTCATGCAATGTTTATTTTCGCTAATTCGTAATATCTGTTGCAAAGACAGTGCTGTAAAGGTCGCATTTACCCATTCACTCTACATCAGGGATGGGCAACTGGCAGCCTGGGGGCCACATTAGGCACTTCTAATAGGGTATTGTGGAACGCCAGTCAGTTTCAGATATTACAAAATGTATGTAAATTAAATAAACTGGACTAAAACTGAAATTACCTATTTAAAAATAGCAAAATTGTTTGAATTTTATTTTAGCTCATCAGATTGAACAGTATCAATTGCCTCTGCCAAGGAGGTTATGTTTTTTTGCCGACCTTTGTTGGTTTGTTGACTTGTTGGCTTGTTTGTTTGTCTGTGAGCAAGATAACGCAAAACGTTCTTAATAGATTTTGATAAAATTTTCAGGGAACGTTGGTCATGGCACGAGGAAGAAGTGATTAGATTTTGGAGGTCATCCGAAACCAGATGCAGATCGAGGAGTTAATGTTTTTGGCAGTGTTAGTTAGTTAGTTAGAGGTTTGTTTGATTATCAACAGGATAGTTCAAAGTTACAAAGGGATTTTAATTACATTTTCAGGGAATGTTGGTCATGGCACAAAGAATAAGCTATTACATTTTGATGGTGATCTTAATTTGGATGTGTTTTTGGATTTTTTAGGATTTATTAAAATTACGAGAAAGGGCAGTTTTCCACATGTTTGACAATAACTCATACGTCAGTTTTAGAAATGCCTTGACAGAGGTTTGTGCTCTCTGAGCACTTGTAGTTTAAATATTTGTTAGCATGGTGTGATAGGGCATGTTTTCATATTTTCGCCAATAACTTGGCTAACTTTGTCAGGAATGCCTTAGCTGAGGTTTTAGCTGTCAGAGCACTTCCAGCTGCATGTAAGTCTAAACATATATTATTATTAATAAAGTAGCTTCTAATGATGGCTAAATATACTGTATTTTTCCCTTTTAGTACCCCTTGAATTGCAAAAACTTGACCTTCTGACACTGATGATAATTTTAATGTATCTCTCTTTGAAACATAAGTTGCCCATTCCTGCTCTAAATTAACACTTGGATGACAAAATCAAGTATTTATTAGTACCAGCTAATCCTGAATCATATACCTTTATACCCCACTGATGTAGCAGCGGAGGAAAAATGGGTTAAGTGTCTTGCCCAAGAACACAATAACATGAGCTGTGGATCAAGCTCTTTACCCGTCATTTCACAGACAGTTGGCTCCACCACCAACCCACAACCACAGCCATTCATGCTCGCACTCCTACTTGAGGGCAATTTGGAGTCACCAGTCAACCTAATGAACATGTTTTGGTCTGTGGGCGGAAACTGTAGTGCCCGGAGAGAACCTACGCATGCACAGGGAGAAAATGCTACCTCCGAACAGCAAGGCTCTGACTGACCCAGGGATTGTGACCAGGGATAGCATCACTTGTGGAATTTTTTATTCCAGTTAGTTTACCTCTGTATTTTGTAAAAGGTAGCTCAGCTGTGTTTATAACTGAGCTAAATGAGAAATTGCTGTAGTCATGGTATTACTGTGGATGGGAGAGTGTAATAAATTAAATAAAGCACATTCCCTTACATTGAAAACATGATTTATCACATTTATCACATTTGGAATTTCCCCCTGTGGGACTAATAAAGGAATATCTTATCTTATCTTATTAGATGGGCTGTCTTCCTCGTGTGAACTAGCTTTCACCCCATGTTGCCATTTGCATTCTTGATATTTTCCACATAGTTTAGTCCATGATCACTTTCTGTGTTCTGCATTCTTCTTCTCAAAACTTTATTTAAAACCAGCAACACAATGTCCAGTCTGCAAAATTAGTCATAAGACATGAACCTGAAGTGGGTTGCGGACCCTTTTTTCAGGGGGTCGTCAGCCCTTGCCTGGACAAAAAAATGTTGGGAAAAGAAATCCTGTGCTATTATTTTGAAGAGGATTCTTTTAATGTAGTGGAGCGCTGTCTATTCACACTCTTAAACAATAGGTGGCATAATACTTGAATTGCTAATCGACACGTTTTAATAGAAATGTGTTTGCTATGTATTCAATAAGTAGGTACTCAGCTTAAGCTACATATTTTTCATGATTTTTTGAAACAACTTCTTAGTAGCTGCACTTTTGTATTTCACATTTGAGCATAAAAAAGCTGTTAAAAGGCTACAGTTACAGAAGTGTTTTACAGCCTCATGATGAATGGCTCATTTATTGCTACTGATTGAGTATTATTATAATAGGTCTGTTCAGCATCCTCCGATGCAGGGTTATCACAGCTACAGATAGATTTATAGTCTTGCAACGTTGTGTCCCTGAGATGCACTTTTTCCTCATTAAACTTTTATTTTTGGGGTGGCATACTGTGGTATTCTGTACTCTCTCAGGTTCAGAGTACAACATCTTTTTATTATATAAATTTGAGAAGTTGAAATCTTTCCTCGATTTGGGCCGCAGCTTGTCATTAAGGGGTGATGGTGGGTCCTGAAGCCAGACCAGTTGAGAACCACCACCTTAAAGCGTAATCAAAATAAATAAATTACCGTACATCTCCATTTTAACATCAATCGATGAGGACACGCACCACATATTTTCACGATTTTTGCCTGAGAAAACACTGTACTTGAATATAACATGCACCCAAATTTTGCCCAAACCTTACTCTCTCAGACAACTCAAAAATTATCTTTATTCATAGTTTTTATCAATGAAATGTCAGTATTTTCACAACAAATACACAATTTTCTCTCTCAAACAGATGCAGAAACACCTTTTGCTTCATGCATGCGCAATTACTTGATTTCTGCCCGAGCATGCTCAGTCGTCGTGTACCGACCAATCAGAGAGCAGCTGTCAACATGCCGATGTCTTCAACCAATCACAGCGCAGCTATTTTGTGTCCCCTTGCTCTCAAGATGGCAGCGCTCTGTATTTGCCAGTGAGTGGTAACACTTAAGAATTAAACAGTGATTAAACAAAGTTAAACTAAGTAAGACCCAAAATATTTGATTAGAACAGTTTAACTGTCAGTTTAATAAGAATTACACAAGTTTGGTGGGAATGTTTCGCAGAGAGAGAGAATATTTAGGCCTTTTATATCAGAGGTGTTGTAATTGCAATGTTGGCAAGAAGAAAAAGTATTTTGCTTGTACTCATGTATAATACGCACCCGAAAATTAGAGCTTATTTAAAAGCTAAAAATGTGTGTTAAAATCGAGAAATTAAGGTATTTGCTAGAGTAGTATTTTTCTCCAGGAAAATGTAAATAAAACACATTTTTGTGACCTTGAAATTAAAACCGTTATATTGTTACATTGGTCAAGCATTTGCAGGGTTCTTATGTGGGCAGCAGAATCTGTCAGACTGCAGTATATCTCATGTCCTTATGGTGTATAATTCTTAAAAAATCATATTTAGCAAACAAACTTGAGACTGTGATCTATGTTGGGGAGTCAAATCTCCAGTTTTTCCTCAGTCAGGGGTCTGCATGTCCATCCAGCCCGATGGCTTGGTAGGAGGGAAAGTGTTATTGTGACCTCTGCCTGGTTAAGCCCCCCATCCCTCCAGCCATGCTGCCTGACTGGCTCGCCATGAGACTGTCTGTCCCTGCAGCCAACAAGGCTTCTGCTGTTCCCCACTCGGGGCTATGTTTTACTCTCTAAATAAGTTTGAGGGGGAAAAAAACTGTCTGTACATCTGTCTGTCACTCAGGTTATTTCACCCCCTCTGGGGCCAGGGTCTTACCGCTTGGGTTAAGGGCTGTTTTTTTGTGCAGTCACATTGAATTAGCCAGATATCAAAATGAATGTTTAAGTTTAGTGCTACATGGAATTGGAATAATGGTACACAGACTCTGCATGGGGTTTTAATGTATACTTTATGCACATATGAAGTATGAGTACCCAAAATACCAGAGCTGGAATGTTATAATGCTGGGTTTAATAGTGTGGAGCCTTGTTTATGCCACTTTTCCCATATTTCTGTATCCACTCTGCAGACAGACACCGCTAATGGTCAGCCAGAGGAAATGAGCTATTTTTTTTTACTAATCAGAAATAGCAATACACGGTGAAAGAGGTGAAAAATGAAGAAGCAGTCAGCTGCTTTTGCTCTGAGATGTTTTTAGGTGTCTGTACTTGTGAGCACCATTTCTCACAGAAAAAAGATGAATGAACAAATGTAGAAGACTTATTTAATTATGCATTTAAATTCATTTTTAATTCTTGACACTAAGAAGATTAAAGGAACTCTTTACCTTCATTTGCAAATACAATAAATATTCATATATTAAAGGGAATGCCATCTTTAGTCAACATTTGCATGTTCGGTCCTTGGTGAGGACAAGATATCCAGGGGGTCTGAGTCATCGTGACTCTCAAAAATTCAATTTCACACCTTTTTATTCAGCCTGAAAGTGGATTTTTTTTTCAATTTAGGTGGAATATTGGCGAGATAAAGGTAACAGCTACAATTGTTCTCTGTTTCTCTAAGACAGTGCTCAGGCATTGATCATTTTTTTCCTTGTTGTTATAGATAACAAGAAAGTGCACGCAAATCATTTACAGCAGAAAACATGAAGCCATACAGCGCTGTTTCATTGATGCAGAGGCTTCCATAAGCTAAGGATGTCAGAGCTGACATGTTATGGTGTGAGTGGCATGAAGAAGAAGATGAAGATATACTGTATTGATCCCTCATGAGGAATTCAATTCTTCACAATCAGTTATTTCTGAGAAACATGCGACATACATAGGCTGATATACACTGCCTGGCCAAAAATAAAGTCACCACCAAAAAAAAGGTCACACACTCTAATATTTTACTGAACAGCCTTTAGCTTTGACTACAGCATGCACTCGCTGTGGCATTGTTTCGATAAGCTTCTGCAATGTCACAAGATCTGTCACAGATCATAGCACTGCCCCCGCAGGCTTGCACAGTAGGCACTAGGCATGATGGGTGCATCACTTCGCCTGCCTCTCTTCTTACCCTGATGCGCCCATCACTCTGGAACAGGGCAAATCTGGACTCATCAGACTACATGACCTTCTTCCAGTCCTCCAGAGTCCAATCTTTATGCTCCCTAGAAAACTGAAGCCTTTTTTTCCAGTTAGCCTTACTGGTTAGTGGTTTTCTTACGGCTACAGAGCTGTTCAGTCCCAATCCCTTGACTTCCCTTCGCATTGTGTGTGTGGAAATGCTCTTATTTTCACTATTAAACATACCCCTGAGTTCTGCTGTTGTTTTTCTTTGATTTGATTTGGTCAAACGTTTAAGTGATCACCGATCATGATCATTCAGGATTTTTTTCCAACCACATTTCTTCCTTGAAGACAATGGTTCCCAACTGTCCTTCCAGTTTTTAATAATGCATTGGATAGTTCTTAACCCAATTTTAGTAGTTTCCGCCATCTCCTTAGATGTTTTCTCTTCTTGATGCATGACAATGATTTGACCCTTCTTAAACAGACTAACATCTTTTCCACGACCACAGTCTTTCGTCATGGTTGTTTAAGAAATGAGAAGCTACTCATTGCATCAGCTGGGGTTCAATAAGTTGTTGCCATCTGAAGGATAATCACCCATGCAGTAATTATCCAACAGGAGGCTCGAACCTGTCTGCTTAGTTAAATCCAGGTGACGACTTTTTTTTTGGCCAGGCAGTGTACTAATGCAACTGTAGGTCTCATGATCATGCACTAATGGAGAGATGTCAGAGTGATGGCTTGGCCTGAAGAAACACTAGAGAGCAGTTTTTGGGTTCAGTGCCTTGCTCAAGGGCTCTTCGATAGTGCCCAGGAAGTCAGCTGGCACCAACAAACTGGCCATCCTCTGGTCCCAACCCAAGTACTTCTGGACTGAGCTTCTGCCGCCCCAAAGATGGGACATGTGGCTATACTTCAGTCAGCCTGAAAAAAAAGTTTCACATTTTTGAACCTGTCAAAGATCAGGGACTGTTTTTCTCACATCTGGACTCAAGTTATTACCTAGTAAGAGTAAAAAGAAACATATTTAGCTGCAAAGGAACATCTTGGGGCCTTAGTTTGACTACGAAACATGTTGTCTAGATTGCATGGACACTCTGGTTTGGGTTTTGTTGGTCTATATATTCTTTTTATCTTTCAGTTTTCCATTCTTACTCTACTTTGAGTGAAAGCTTTACTAAACTCAGTGACAGTTTAATTCATTATTTTCAGCGTTTATGTAAAGGCAGTGTTTGTTTTTTTGACTTTTTTACATGAATGGTAAGCCTCTTTTCAGGCAGGAGTCCATGGCATGCACAGCGAGCAGGTGTTAAAAGGTCAGACATCCATCAGGAGTGGAATTAGAGAAACTGCCCCATGCAGGCATACAATACGAACCTACAATAATCACATTTCAGTAATCGAGTCAAAGTCATCAGACCTGAGTTCACACCTCTGATGATAAGCAAGGCTGTCCATAAAGGGAGGATAAAGGGGGAAGATTTATGGGGCCCAGCTGATGAGTGGGGCCCATGAAGGTCAACAATGAAATGGTCAACTATACTGGAGCAATGACAATCAAAAGACATTTTGAACTAAAATACGCAACATTTCATAATGGATCAATTCTCAGCCTGCTCTATTGTAGAGTAACCTTGCAAAGCAGATGGATCTGCCTGATTCCATATCTGTAATCAGGCAGGTCCATCTTGCCAAACTCCAGTCTACAGTGACCCAAATCAGCACAACCCAATCAGAGTCCTTGAGAGCAGGAAGAGGAATGAGCTACGAGTGAGACGACACCAGGAAGTGACTGCACATACAGCGATTAGCATGGATGCTAACAGCTTCAGAAGCAGTTTTATCAGATCTGGACTGCATTTCTTTATTAAATAAAAAACAAACATCAACACTATAAACCTCTCTACAGTAAGGATATTTTTGCATGCTTTTTGCCAACCCAGGAGCAGAAGGACAGAGGGGAGCTTATTGGTTTTAATCTTATAAAATGAGGGCTACCCTTCCTTCCAGCCAGTTCAATGGGTGTGATGATAAGTATAACTTACTTCAGGGGGTGCTGGTCCTCTCTTTGCAGTTTCATAAGAAAAATGGAAATGAAAACTAAACAAAAACAACACTTTTTGAATTATAATGAAAAATAAAGATAAACACATTCTGTGTTGGTAAGCAGAGATCCTCATTTCAAGGGTAAAGTATGTATTTGTGTGCTGATATACGAGCACTGTTTAGGTGAGATAGTGTGAAGTTGTATAGTCTGCGTGAGATAAGATGGCTCATCAGCTAAACGCCATAGGTATAAAAAGCCAATCCCCATCTGCAGACTCTCAGCCACGTCACATCCTCAGAGGCTGAAGAAGAAGTGAGAAAAGACGAGTCCACGACAACATGTGAGCCTCATTGATAAGACACAGCACTGCTTCAGAAAACTTCAAACCAATCCCCCTGTCCACCCAGATAACACATAGCTCCATGCTCTGTGTAGAGTGAAAATTGAAAATGGGACCCAAGACGCTGTGATTGAGGTTAGGACGGGTGTACTGAGCCTCTGTTTGAATGGTTCTGTGCCTTAAGCCGCCTCAGGCTCCTCTCTCCACACACACACACACACACTCTCTCTCTCTCTTTCATTAGCCGCTGTTCCATTCATACTCTCACTGATACTTGTGTTGCCTCCTCGGGGAGAAGACAGCTTAAATGAAATCTCTATGCCACAGTGGCGGACACCCAGCCTCTTCTTCTGTCTTATTTTTCTCTGATCTGTCCTCTCTGTATGGAGGAGGTTGAGTGCAAGGTTTTGGGAATCCAGGTAGTTTAGGGCTCTTGAAATCGATGTCTCTCTTTTATGTCTCCTTTCCTTCCTATTTAAAGTCAAGGGCGCTATGGGGGAGGGGTACGAATGATTCTTTTTTCTGTAACAGAATATCTATAACACCTTACACAGCCATAACCACATAGAAATTAGCATTACCAAAGGCATTGTTGGTTGGCACGGTGGCGTAGCAGGTAGTGCACATGCCTGACTGCTGACATGCTGATTAAGTGAAATGGTGACTCCAAATTGTCCTTTGGTATGACTGTGAGAGTGCATGGTCATCTGTCTCCCTATGTGGCCCTGCGATCAGCTGGCGACTGGTTAAGGGTGTGCCCCACCTCTCGCCCAGTGTTAGCTGGGATATGCTTCAAAAACGTAACAGCAAAGTAAATTATACATCAATGTTCATTTAAAGTCTATTGAAAGGTTGCATAAAGTCTTGATGTTCTTTTTCTTGCCATTGAATAATAACACCAAAAACACATATATTACACTAATTTGACAGAAGTAATGTAATATATGTTTTGAACAGATTTTGATTAAAATTTCAGGGAATGTTGTTTTGATAGAGTGAAGTGATTAGATTTTGTTGGCGACCCCAGTCTATATGCAGATCCAGGAATTTTTTTAATGGATTTGTGAACACTGAGAATGGGCATTATTTACACATTTACCAATAACTTAATACGTTCAAGACAGTTTCAGGTGAAATTATCTGGGAATGTTGGTCATGGCACAAGGGAAAACTGATTAAATTATGGTGGTGATCTGATTGCAGATGTGTATCCAGGAATTTTTTTTAAGGATTTGTTAACAGTGCAGGTTAGGGCAGTTTTGACAATTAGTCGCTGGACAATGTTGGAAATTCCTTGGTGGAGCAGAGGAATTTCATTTTTAGATTCCAAATTTTCACCTTCATTCACGGCATCATTATTTTTCAAGATTTAGATTTCGCAATCTTTTCTAAAAGATATAAAACATCTTACTCCTCTAATCAGTTCTGTTTTCTGTCTGATGAATTGTCTAGTTTCTAAAGCAGAGGTAGTTCTCCTGAGCATATCTCTCAAATTTCAGAAATGCAAAGTTATGGTTATGCAAGCATCGAGTGTGTTTTTGCACACCAGAAGCGTTGTTTAAGGTTTTGGTTTGGGTCACTTTAGGCTGTTGTGGTGTGGCCTGATGTGAGATTCTTTTATGGGGCCCACAGATCCCTGCGGTGCCCCTGATTGCAGCCAGTGACCGCCTGATTTCATCAAAAAAGGTTTTAAGAACCGAGAATTGTAGGTGATTCATCCAGGCTTTTGGAGAGAGCCTCTCCATTGTATGAACAGGAATGGCATGTGGCGGTTTTGGCGAAGCTCCACACACCGGAGAGGCAGAAGGACTTTTGACGTCATCGGGGAAACGTGACCCACTTCTCAAGAGGCGAGGAGCCTTGGGCTGGTTGAGCAGATGTTGCACAGATGAGGCTGCATGCACGCACACACACAAAGGCTTCACATGTGCACCTACTGGGAATGCACACTTCATACTCTGCCCTTATTTTCCATCAAAGTAGCAACAGAATAACCATCAATGGTGCAGGAATTTTAGTAAGGTCCTGGTTGAGTTTGTGGCTGGGCAAAGGGTGCTAACTGAATTTTAGCTTGGATGCTTGCACAATATGACAAAAAAGAGGTTGTTGGTCAGATACTAAAGGGATATTTTCCAGGCTTTTGGATTAAATTAACTCAAATAATCCTGCCTCTTATTAACCAAGGGAATTCTGCATGTATGTATACTAGCAGCCTGTTTAGAAAACTACCATGCAAATGTGGACAAAGTCTTCTTTTGAGATTTGATGTTGATGCCTACAATGGGGATGGAGTCAAAATTGGGAAGAGAGATTGCAGAATGCTGGGATTGAATCCATATCACTTGCTTTGAGGACAGCAGCCTTTACATATGGGACATGGAGACATTATCATCCGGCATTCTGTCCCACCATTACAACCACTACACATCAGGGCAGCTGGAGATAATTCGGAGGCCAAGGAAACTATTTGTTGGGAATAATATTTGATTTTCTCAAGGTGTTTGTACTCAAGTGAGTAGAGCTTTGCCTTATCTGTTACCACTAACCACCAAGTAAAGTACATTTACATGCACAGCTAAATCAAACTACAGAAGGGGCCACTTAAATTTTACCTGATTTTCTTGGCTGGTCCATGATAGGATAGTGCTCCAACCTGCCCACTCTAGAGTTTGTTGTGAGATCCCACACAATTATGTGATAAACATACAATCCTTACCACTTATTTTTGACAGGATATATAAATGAAAGTACTGCTTAACAGTAAAAATGCCACTATAAGAGAACAAAAAACAAACAAAAAAATCCCTGTTAAGACTCCCTGTGGCTGGAAGTTTGCTGGTAACTGGATCGACTTCATCTGGCATTTGGCTTGGAGGGGAAAAGTGAAGCGGCTGCAGCTGTATGGTACAAATCTTGCTCAATTATGCAGTTTAACTCCACTGCTGTCTTTGTCCTCAAATAGAAGAGGAGAATATTTTTTTTAACTAGAAGAGCGCAAACCTGCAAGGCGTTTTCAGCAATGTCGGGTGATTTTTGGTCCAAAATATGGAAAACTGTCCTATCTCCCATTGCTAACAAATACTTGCTAAAATATCGGGATCTAGATCTGGATGTGGATCACCAACAAAATCAAATCACCTCTCTCTTGTCCCATGACAAACATTCCTTGAAAATATCACTCCAATCCATTCATATCTCTTTGAGCTTTCTCACTAACAGACAAACGGACAAACAGACCAACGCCAGAAAAAACACAACCTCCTGGAAGTGAGGGGAAGTAACAAAGCAACTCCAGTGAAGTGGGTAGCAATTGTTGACTGTTAAAAAACATTTAAATGACGACTTGTCGGCTTTCTGACCAGTACACTGACCAACCAATCAGAAAGCCCCCTCTCAAAGGGCTACTGTAGTCGGACAAACTTTTGTCTTAGCAGACTTTCAGAGCACAGGGTGGTTAAATTAGATTCTTATAGCTTTAACATGGGCATTGACAGGAAAAAAGAAAAAAATCCATACTCATAGTTAAGAAAAGCAAGCAAGGGCTTAACTGGTTTAATGTCAGATGGTGAAACATTGACACACCTTGCAGCTCTGTATATTTTTCATGCAGTATATGCTTTACTTTGCTTGTTTACAGTACATGCTATTCCTTTTGCTTATTAAGGCATTCAAAGGCAGATCAGAACCTGACCTGTGCTTTTATGCTAATCAGCCCATGGGTCAAAGCCCAGCATTTAAACTTTAGAGTACGCACAGAACAGAATGCCCTGTCCAGTTTAGGTTTAATTGAGGTGTAAGCAAAAGCTAACTAATTCAAGACTAGTTCAAGAATTCTGTTACTTATCGTAGAGACATGACTAAGTTTGCCTTTTAGTTCCATTGCCCCTGTTATATAAGGTAGATGTAGGAAAGAGGAAGCGATGTTGGGCCAAAGCTCTCCACTGCATCCATCCTGCATCAGCCAGAGGCGATCACCCCCCCATCATCACTCTGGTGCTCTCAGATGTTACATAAGACCTTTTTCTGGTCTGTCAGTTAGTTAGACATGTTACAGTACAAAAGCCTCTCTTCTCTCTTCGTCTCTCTGCTATTTGCACCTTTTATTGAAACAGTAAAGGTACCTGTCACAGCCTATGTTTTAATGGATGGAAGAAAGATTGCACAGCTCCAGACTGACATGCATTCCCACTGAAACACCATAAACCACAGCGTACTGTTGCACCACAACAGCTATTATCTATTTTTCTGACTTCCAGTGGACCATCTATGAATACATTTATGATACATTTGTCAATTTTACCGAGGAATGACCCAAAGTTTTAGCTTTCTTCATATGATTATTTTCATTTATATTTAATTTTAATTTTATTCTCTATTTCTATATTTACTTTTAATTTTTTGCTTTCTTTGTACTAGGGAAAACAACTGCCGGAGTCAAATTCCTTGTATGTGTCATATACTTGGCAATTAAAAACGATTCTGATTCTGATTCAATTTAGGAACAAAACTCTTCACCTCTTCAACCCTTCAAACTTATTCACCATTCTGTGAAAGGATTTTCCTCAGTTTGTTTTTTTAGGTTATTCGAAAATAACCTTGTACAGCAAAGACAGCAAGAAACAGCAAGATCCACCTGATTCAGTGTCTGTTAACAGATCTATCTTGCCAAGCTTCAAACTACAACAACTGAGTTCAGCCCAAAGCAGCACGGCCCAATCAGAGTCCTTTAGAGCAGCAACAGGTAGCATAGATGCTAACAGCTTCAGTTTTGTCAGATCTGGACCACATTTCTTTTTTTTATGAAAAACAATAACAACACTGAAAGCACTTCTTGATTGAAAGAATATTTTTGCTCCTCTTCCGACATGTTTTGGTGAGATTTTTTCCTACAAAGTGGCTTAAGTTTTATACTACACTGTCTGATTGGTCTGTAATGAATGTGATTGATGGAACAATCGTCCAGTCACCTGCTGGATAAGCTTTTGAAAGGCTCTGCCCATCCCAAGTACTCTCTATGGGCTGTTTCCAGATGGACTAGTGAAATATATTCAGTATTCTATATATTGAACGGTCCATCTGGTGTGTCAGGTTAATCCAAATAGTCTTTGGCAGATGCAGGAAGCTGTTATTTAAAAGCAGAATTGTTCACACATGTACTCTGTAGTTTATTAATGCCACTAATGTCCTTGTAAGTTCGCAACTTGGACATGTTGTTCCTGATTATCATTTATTAATTTTGAGGCTCATAATAAGGACATTTATTTTGGCAGCCAAATCAAATCTACACTTGGTTCTTCTTGAAAATGGTGTCTAGTGGGTTTGATAAATAAGGTCAAATGATTGGAGCATAAACCCTGCAATCGACTGGCGACCGGTTCAGGGTGTACCCCGCCTCTCGCCCAATGACAGCTGGGATAGGCTCCAGCCCCCCGCAACCCCGAAAGGGATAGTCGGTATAGAAAATGAATGAATGAAAGGATTGGAGCATAAAATGCTCCAGAGACTGGCTACATATGACTCACACAGCAGCTTACAGTAGACATACAGTATAAACCATAAACCATAGAGGGTGATCACAGGATACCAGTTTGACCCTGACCTCCTCTGGTCTTCAAATCAAAGGGGCCTTGGACAAAGCAGTAAACCCCAAATTGCCCCTGATTGTATGGCCACTGCTCTGTATTGTAGCCTGCCATCATAGGTGTGCTGTATGTGCTGTAAAGAATGCAGACATTAGCAGTCAGGTGCTAAATAGAGTTCAGCACTTACAAATTACCTGAACTGCCTGGTAGAAACATAAGGAAGGGAAAAAAAAAAATCAGAAAAATGAAAAAATGACATTGGACTTGCACTTATGAGGTGGTGACATGGCAGCGCAGGGTTTTGCACCTTTGATTTGAAATCAGTGAATTGTTAGTTTAATCTGCTGGCTGGCCTGTGCCTATTCTGTGGAAAGTATTGTTTTTGATGCTGCGGTGCTTAACGCTCACAGCAAGACTGTTTGCTCCACCACACTGCATACAGCACAAGTCATCAGTTAAAATAGAGCTTGGACAGTCTCGTGGGCTGCAAAAGAATTGTGATTGGCTGCCCAAATGATGTCTGACGGGAGCAGGGAGGAGGGGTTACAGGCCACTGAGTGGGCTTTCAGAGCGGTCGTAGCATCTACCAGTGACTAGCAGAGAACTCATCTGTAGGTGGAGGCTGTGTAGCTGTTACATCATAAACCCCAGGAAGTAGAAAACAAAGCATACTAAAAGGGCAAAGGGGCTTCTAACAACATCAAAGCAAATAAAATATATATTTTTAGGACATGGGACCTTTAATACTACATTTAAAAGAAGAACAAGGTTGTTAATACTATATTATACATTAATATCAGTCCTGCACTGCCTGTCTACAAACATGGCAGTAAAGCACACCTGCAGAACAGACAGCTCACACACTGTCCGAGATCATTTGTAGAATCTGACTGTCAGTTGGGTTTGAATCACATGTTCTGGCCTGCAGTGTAAGACTCATTGGCTTCCATCAGACAGCAATTAAGCCTCATAATTTGGCGCTCCCAGTGTATCCAGCTGATCCGTACAACTGACATCAGAAAAAATAGCCAAAAACTTCCTCATCCATCTGCTGGTAATTGTTTACAGTCCAGCAAATCAAGATATGAAAATGAAATTGGAGTTGACAAGTGAACTTTGGGGAATGGATGTAATCTGAATTCAAATGAAAATTTTCTATGTAAAGATAAAAAAAAAGAAGAACCCCATTAAAAAATATCAGGTGCCAGGAGGTGTGCTTGTTAATGTCTGTGGCCTCTTTAGCTGCCACCAAACACAGTCCTTCTGCCTCCATGTCAGCAACAACCAAGACATTACGTCTTTGACTGTCAGTCTGCCCATCCCAGTCTATCTATGCCATTCTTTTTAATACATTTGTTCATTATTGCTTTGGAGAAGTTCCCAAAGTCCCAAAGAATTTCCCAAAGTTACACAAATTTGTGTACTAATTTTAGGGTAAAATGATTTCTTAGATTTCTTGATCTCCTGTCCATCCTTTCCATGTGTTTGAAATTTCTTAAAAACTGATGTATGAACTTTCTTCAAACTTTGCATAGATGTTGTAACCCTGCACAACAGCTGGGCCTGCCTGATTCATTGTCTGTAATCAGGCAGATCCATCTTGCCAAGGTCCAATCTACAACTGGGAGTGTCCCAAAGCAGCATGACCCAATCAGGGTCCTTTAGAGCAGAGAGAGGATACGAGCTACGAGTGAGATGACAGCAGGAAGTGACTGCTCTCAGAGATTGGCATAGATGCTAACAGCTTCAGTAGCAGTTTCTCTATAGTAAAGACATTTTCGCTCCACTTCTGACATGTTTTTATAAGAATTTGTTTTACAAAGTGGCCCATGTTCTGTAGCGCAGTAGCTCCCACCTACAACATTGTCTGATTGGCCTGTAATAAATGTTGATTGATGGAACAATCGTCCAATCACCTTGCTTCTGAAAGTTTAACCCTCCCCAAACACTTTCTATGGGCTCTTTCCCAGATGGACTATGGAAATACATTTTACGGTCCATCTGGTGTGCCAGGTTATATATTTGGACCTCATGTTCACCCCTTTTTCTGTCAACCTGATACCTCAAAAATGATTTAAGGAAGTTTCCTCTAAGTTCGTACAAAGTCTAAACTGATGAGATTTTGGAGGTCAAAGCTTAAGGCCCTTAAACAACATGTAACTACTTGTTAAGAACAAAACATCCCAGTAATGCTTTGAAGGATTCGGATGCTCACTGTCACACATGGATGAACAGATAAGATTCTGAGGTTCATGTTTCAAGGTCAGTGGGCCTCATGCTCATCCCCTCTTTGAATCACACTATCAAAAGTCAGCCCTTTTTTTAAGACCCTTCACTAAACTTTTACTGTCCTGCATTGCTTATCTTGAAGCAGCATGAAACCACCAGGCAGTAATTCCAGTTTTTAATGCAACCAAAACCTCCTTCAACATTTTTGAACCAGAAACTTCAAAAACAGAATCAAGCTCCAAATATCTTGTCAATTATTCTAAAATATTTCAAGATATTTGCTTTCTTAAGATGGCCCATCCTGATAGATTGACTCTGCTGCCCCAAGTGGCCACAAACAAAGCTATTGGGTGTTTTTGTCGAGGGTTCAGTTTGCTCTGCACGCTGATGAGGTTTCTTTGTGAGTGGAAAGTTCATGTTCCATTTTGTGAATGTAAACACAGCCCCCTGTGGAAGATGATAACGTTTCATCTAAACTGATTTCACCCCTAAACCTGATACACACAAACATTATTTTGGTGCAATCAATCCTGTGCAGGAGTTATTTTGATGAGCGAAAGATCTGATACGTTTCTCAGAGTTTAGTTGATTGAATCTCATCATGGAGGCTGTGTTTCCATAATCCATTTAGCAGGTCTTGATGTGAAAGTTGTAGATAGGGCTGTCCGATTTGCAAAACTTAAAGTGATTTATGTATGAACATCATTGGTTTGATCTTTGCCCAATGTCAACAAAAATAAGGTCATATTTCCATTTCCTTTGCAGTAATTTTAACTGCTTTGGGAGATGTGTTAGGAGTTCTTCTCAGTGCATCTAAAGCCAAGGGGACCCTTTCAATTTCAGACTGATTGTGTTTAAGTGGTGCTGCTTTTAAACTATGGACAGATGCAAAGTTTGAAGTCACCTGTGAGTGTGTTTAGTTGTTTCTTTTGCACAGCTCAAACACACACAACACATAAGTTCCCGCTACAACTCATAAACCAGCACACACACACACCCACCCCCGCACACACACACACATACACACACACAGACACACATGCATTCTCTTGGGCTGAATGATATTGATTCTTTTCAGTTTGTTTGGTTAATAGTTAAGTTGCAGGGCATGTAATGGTAGTCACATGATCTGCAGCACATCATGCTACCTCGTACTGGTTAACTGAAACCCAAGTTATAAGGCATGGTGGGGAAGCAGGTAGTGTTGGGGTCTCACAACCCCATGTTAGTCAGGGTCTTTCTGTATGGAATTTACAGGATTTCCCCGTGCATGCATGGGTTCTCTCTAGGCACTCCCGCTTCCTCCCACAAACCCAAAAAAAAAACATGCTCTGTATTTTGATCGGTGACTCTAAATTAATCCTAGGTGTGGGTGAGTGAGTGAATGGTTGTCTGTTTCTCTTGCAGCCCTGTGATTGGCTGGCTACTGGTTCAGGGTGTACCCGGGGGAGTCGCTTGGTCATAATTGTTCTGAGTGTTATTTGTATAAAGTTCTTTTAATCTGCATTATCTGTTTTTTACTCTATTTTGGATGTACCATTTTGTGTTTTATCACCTCTTTTTATTTATTTTCTTATATATTTTGGTTTTAAGACTGTTTTATTTTAATAAACTTTTAACGGTTTATTATCTTTATTGTATCTTATGGTTTTATCAGTTTAGTCTCAGGCCTGTGATTCCTCATTTTAATTCAAGATAGAGTTTTCTCAGTCATCTGTTGCTGTTTAAAGAGTCGTCACTTCGTGTCCTTTTGTGTGTGTGAGTGTGTGTGCGTGCGAGTGGTTGTGTGTGTTGATTGTGGGTTGGGCAGGGCAGGGTAGGGTTTTGTATTTCGTTTTGTATCCCCCGACACTTATCTGCTTGTGTTCTTAAATATACAACACTTTGTTCTACATTTTTTTGTATGAAAAGTGCTTTATAAATCAAGTTTGATTGATTGATTGCCCAGGTTGTCCTGAAAACTATGGTCTCAAACATGAGTCTGCTTAAAAGGGTTGAGGTTCTTATTGCTCTACTAAAAAAAAAAATCCTGGTGGACTAAGTACTAGATTAAGGGTCTCCTATTTATTCAATTCTATTTATTCCTCATATTTTATACTTTGAACTCAGTATTTTTGATCTATTTTTATCACTTCTTTCCCACAATTTATCTTTCTTGATTAAGTTTTATGCGAATGATTGAATATTCAGATTTATTTATTGCCTGCAAAACTTTGAAAACTATTTTCAGTTTATGAATTTGTGCTAAAGTTTTATGTATATTCTATGTTCTGCTCCTAATGCTGCTTTACAGCTGCACAGCTAATTGCCCCATCGGGGACAAATAAATAAAGTAAAGTGAAGTAAGTATTTTACCAGCACTAGTTATGTTTGTGGTGAGAGAGTTTCTAATAGTTCAGTTTTTAATCTTGTTTCTCTTTTAGCAGCCAAGTCCTCTATATGTTCTGTGTTTTCACGTGGGTTGAACAAGAGTCTGAATCTTTTCAGACACGTTTTTGGTCTTGCTTTTTTCTCCCTGTGTGTTAAAAATTCAGACAAAGTCCACAAAAATCAAAATGGATGCTGCTCCAGTGAGATGCTGCTTGCACCGTCAATTATCAGGTCATTATTTCAGGAACGTCAGCACTAATGAAGATTGGTCACCTTCAAGAAGCGACTCCATTTACAGCGGCTGAGGTCTTTACATTTCTCGTCACGCCTGCTCCTTGAAGCTCCTCTCCTGTATACTTTGATACTTTAGCAGACCTGATGACATTACATGCTCATATAGATCAATCCTGCTTCTCCTCACAGCGTGTCCATGTTTTTTTTCATTGGAGGCTGACAAACAGACATGCTCATACATACACGGCACACGCGTAGGAGCAGGACGGCGCCTGTGATGTTGCTGCAGATGTAATAAGCACTCATTCATTTCCATGTCGGCAAAATGTTAAGATTGATTCAGGGGGCCGCCAGATGAAAAGGTCAGCGGGCTTGTTTTGAGTGAGTGTAAGATTTCCATCATCATGCCGCACGCTCGGCCCAACCCGCTCCAAACTACACAAACAGCGTCTCTGAAGCCCCTGACAGCCTCGATCCTGCCATTAAGTCAATAATCTTCCCTCGCTTCCCCCTCGCCATCCTCCACCCCTTCTGCAGACCGACCTGCTGTTAGTCTGTGCACTTCCCTTTTTACTTACCCTCAACAACGCTTGTCCAAACAGCAGCATAACTTTCTCCCTCATGTGTTTCCCCTCTCTCTCCCACCGTGCCATTTTCCACACTTCCACCACTATTTCTCTTCTTCTCGCCCAGCACCTTTCATTGTTTCCAGACAGTGGTGAAACACACTGAGGGCAATGTGAGGAACGTTGGTGCGTCTGTTTACACACACATGAGAGGAATAGTTCCAGGAAAGTGGCATCTGTGCAGCCCATTAGACGCAGGGGTACGGAGGACCTGTGCGGGCCTTTTACATATGGTGGTCAGCTGCTGGAGAGGAACTGGAACCAGGGGTCACATTTGAGAGAAAACATTAGGGGAGATGATGCATGGTAGACACACAAACACACACCCTTCAAAGTCCTGTTGTGCCCTTCACCGTCTCTCTGGCGGTGTTCCTTCTGGCCAAGTTGTTTATGTCCACAGGGGCCTCTTGGCTGCAGGCTGGAGCAGACGGCGACCCTGCAGAGTTAAAGCTCAGACTCACATTTAGAGCTTGAACCAGAGGTTGACCAAGTTTAAAACTTCATTACTTGACTTTAGCATTTAACATGTTTACATGAGAGCTTTAATTCCCCTTTAATTCCGAATAAAACTTAAATCCTCTTTAAAAAGATCAAAAATGACCTCGTAGATGATAATTCAAAATTAAAGTTAATTCCGAAGTAGGTGGCTGTTTTTTTCTGATTTTAAATCTGAATTCAATAATTCCTTGATCATGTATACGTTTATTCCGCTTTAAATTAATTCCGGTCGTTCTGCGCATGCTCGTTCCCTTGTCCTGTCGTGATGATGCACGGGACGCTGAACAGGATGGCTGCCCAAGCAAGCGTTGGACTTGAAACGGGACAATTTATTTAATTAGAGCCTTAGAAGATTTGGAAATAATGTAAAGAGTGGATGGACGTAAGCATAAAAATGCAGACCTTTTTAAAGTTGTAGTGTCCAAGTTGGATGAGGTTTCCCTGACAGAGATGCTGGAGATGCTGAACTGGAGTTTGTTTTCTTCCGGTAGATGTAAATACATCACGTCCTCCCCCTGTCCAATCAGAACCATTCCCAACCCCCAGACTGTAAGCAGAATTGAACAAAGGCGAATAAACGTGTTTTTCATGTAAACCTCAATTCGGAATTACTATTTCCATGTAAACACAAAGGAGAATACTTTAATAACAAATTATTTAATTCTGAATACTTAATTCCGAATTAAAAACATCATGTAACTGTGGCCACTGTTTGCCTTTTTTCTGGTACATGTGCTAAATAGGGATTGGATGGTTGAAGGTTTTGACAGCATGATTGTGGTCAGATAAAAAATCCTGGTTCACAATTAATGTACAAACACCAGTTCAGCTGAAGTTGAGATGTTGTTGAAAACAAATAAAAGGAGAATACAATAATCTGCAAATCCCCTTTGACTCTATTCATTTTAATACACTACAAAGACAAGAAATTTCATGTTCAAACTGATGAACTTTTATCTTTTGCAGTTATTTACTCTTTTTGAATTGATGCCTGCAACATGTTCCAGGGCATGTACACCACTGTGTTACATCACCTTTCCCCTCAACAACACTCAATAAGCATTTGAGAACTGAGGACACTCATTGTTGAAGCTTTGTGGTTGGAATTCCCATTCTTGCTTGATGTGCAACTTCAGTTGCTCAATAGTCTGGGGTCTCTGTTTTTGCATTTTGCGCTTTGTAGTGTGTCACACATTTTCAGTGGGAGACAGGTCTGGACTGCCACTCAAGTACCCACATGCTTTTACTACAAAACCACGCCGTTGTGACACGTGCAGAAAGTGAAATTAACCTGTTCACCTGTGGAAAGTTCCAAACAGGAGTTTCTTTAACATCCCTCAACATTCCCAGTCTTCTGTTGCCCCTGTCCTGGCTTTTTTGGAATGTGCTGTGGGCATTAAATCCAAAATGAGTCAATAATAAAAAAAATTATCACATTTTTAATAAATTATGAGGTTTTGTAATTTTTTTCAGTTAAATCATTTTATTTAGTCACACAACGACTGACTTTTAAAGCATCTGTTTCACAATTTCAAGTTCCTGTCTTTGTCTTGTCTATGAAATCGCATTGTAAACATTTGTTTTTACACCTGATATATAGTGTTTTCTCTATTAGAGACCTGTGATTCAAAAGTGCCACCACGCCACATGTTACAACCAGGGTCAAGGTCCATCTAAGCAAATACAAAGGTTGATAATTCCCTTGTTTCCATTTGAAACAGTGCAGCTCTTCAGGCTTTTCAACAAACTTCTATTTTAAAGGCACAGCTATTCTTTCCATTACAGTAGTCACGCGTAATGTCAAACAAATCCTTTAGAACAAGAAATACACAGAAGAGAAACCAAAGAGACAAACACAGCAGGAGAAACGAGAGGAGAAGTAGGGAAAAGCCAACACAGAGTGTCTCTAAGTCAGGAAAGAAGATAAGATGGAGAGTTTTCAACCAAGAGAAAAAGGTGGAGGGAGGGGAAAAGCGGGCAGAGCAGACAATGTGCAACACCAGGAAAAGAGGGTTTTCTATATAGGTGATTCAATACAGCCATTTCCCCAGCATGTCACATATATTCAGTTGATTCTGAGACATTTCATTTATTTATTAAACAGTGATCACCTTTCTTTTTTAAGTCACATGCTACAGATGTCCATATCCAAAAAGATGGGATAGTATTTGGAGCACCTAAAATACCTTATGATGAAAAAGCTTTTCAGGGGTAAAATGTTTGTTTTCTGAACGGCCATTCCGGTGATAGCAAGGCCTTCTGAAAAATACAGACATACAGCATCATTTTGTGCCGCTAGAGCTCTCTTTCCCTTTTACCATTGAACCAGGCAGATCCAGCAGCTGTGCAAGGTTAGAGAAGAAGGTGAAAAGGATGAAAACATTACTTGTGATGATGTGGAGTGAAAAGTATGATTCTGTATTTCCTGTGTAGATGAGTAAAACTAACAGGTTTCCCCTTAGAACAGTAATCCTGTTAGGAACAGAAATCCCCCAGTAAACTGACGTAGTTTCTGTTCCTGTCCTCCTGAGTTACTTTATAACACTTTTTTGTGAGAAGTTCTGAGGAAGTCTGATGACCATGAGTAAAAACGCGAGGGGAGAAATTTAACTCTCATTGGCTGAAAAGCAGGGAGACTTTCAGGGAGAGTCCATCCTGCTGTAATGATAGCAGAAATGGCTCTCAGGAGGGCGGCTCTACCTGTTTGACGTAAATAAGGGAGAATATGTGAGAGAGAAATGGGGGAGAGTAGGGGAATGTTTTCTGAAGGATTTTAAGGAAGTAAACGAGACCCCACAGCTGTGATTCATTAGTATATTTGTGTTGCTGTGAGTTGACTGGACCATGTATGGAGTCAGGCCAGGACGGACCTTGACTTCCTGCAGGGCCAACTGGTTCTCACTGACGTTTCTCACTGTTTTTTAACCAACTTCAGTGGAGCACCAACTAAAGGACAGTCATGTTAAATTTGTTTGACATAAACAAGATTATATGGTGATGATTTTGGGATGACTAGACAACCAGACAATCAACAATGATGAGAATTAATTTACAGCCAGTCCTTGAAAGGTGCAGTGTGTAGAACTTTGGCAGCATTTCGCCGAACAGAAACAGTGAATATAGGATATAATGTTTCTATTTGTATGTAAAGTCCGTCAAAATACGAGTACAATCATCCTCATAAAACGTTTGTTTTGTTTTTATTTAGTTAGAAAAAGCTTCAAAAAATTTACATTACCACGGGTCACGTTCATGTAGGCCGATATAACGATCCGCCATGTTGTCTACGGGTGGATTTTAGGGACAAAAAGAACAAAATGCGAATCTGTTCACCGGTTCTGAAATCTACCTGTAATGCTGGTGAAGAAGAGGAGAGAGGACAACAACTGACCTAAATCTATAAAAATAATGGTTACAAACCTTGTCACTTTAGTAAATGATGCCGTGTTCACGATCCTTTTTGGTCTTCACAGGCTTCTGTTGCTCAGCGATGTGACGTTTTGGTTACGGTTGGGCTCATTCTAGAATCTGAACTATAGATGTCGCTCAAATGCCAAATTCTACACACTGCCCCTTTAAGGCTCATATACATATATAGATAGAAAGGTAGAGTACTTTATTGATTACAGCAGCTGGTTTCAGGGAAAGGAAATAAATAAATATAGAAATAATTTAGGGCATTCCCTAAGAATTTCATCACAATCGGCTATGAACTTATTGAGTTAGCGAAAATCCGATAAACTGCTCTATCTCGCAATGTTAACAAGTCCCTTTGAAAAATTCATGGATCACTGAAATCTTATCATTTCTTCCTTGTGCCAATACAAAATGAAAATGTCATCAAAATCCTTTGGGAGAGCTGTCCAACTGCGTGCTATTAACTCGGGTACCAAATCAGGTAAAAACAATTCCAGGATCCACAAAATCAATCAAAATCCGTGGGACCTTGTTGAGTCATTAGCCAAAATTTGGAGAACCGTCCAATCTCACACTACTAACAAATCTCTTAAAAACATTCCAGGATACACATTCGGATTCAGAAACACCACCAAAATAAAAATCACTTCTTTTTCCTGAAAATGCCATTAAAATTTGTTGGGAACTTGTTGAGTTATTAGCAAAAATTTTGACAACTGTCCCATCTCGCACTAACAAATCTTTTAAAAAAATTCCAGGATCCACATCCAGATATGGATCAACCCCAAAATCTAATCACTACTTTTCTGTGCCATGACCAACATTCCCTGAAAATGTCATTAAAATTTGTTGGGAACTTGTTACATTATTAGCTAAAATGTGGAAAACTGTCTGCAAAAAAAAAAAATTCTGGATCCACATTTGTCATTGGATCACTACCAAAATCAAATCCCTTATTTTTCGTGCCATTACCACTGTTCCCTGAAAATTTCATCAAAATCCATTCAAAGCTTTTGAAGTTGTGTTGCTAACAGGCAGACAAATGCCAACAAAACCACAAACTCCTTGGCTGAAAAAAGAACAATGGGCAAATTCTGCTGTAGAACTCTATCAGGATTTTGTCAGGTACATAAATTTGTCATAGAATTGGATTTTGGTACATACTTGATTTAATATGCTGCGTTTAAAGGTAATTACTGTTGAAACAATATAATTCCATGTAATGTGATTATACTGTACAGGAGCAAGTAGATAATAAATTATATTATGAAGTAACTCAATCAGCCTGTGTGGAGAACCTCCCACGTTTTTAGGAGCTGGTTATAGTCTGGTAACATTATTAGAGCCAGATTTTAAAGAAAGCTGTTCCTTCTGGGTGGTATGTTGTCGGTCACGCTGATCTTACGAGAGGGTCAGCCCCGGGAGAGGACGGTGTTGTTAGAATATGTTGTGTGTCTGAGCACCTGGTCGAAGCCTCGGGCAGCGGATGTGGCTGTGCACGCTGCATGAATACGAGAGTCATTAAGTTCACCGGCCTGCCAGGTGGACTGCAGCTTGTTTCACATGCACATGCAGCACACATACACACAATCGCACTTGATGGATGATTGTGCACATGTAAGCTCGCTAATAGGTGCACAAAAAAGGCCCGTTCACAGTTTGCAGGGGCAGACAAACAGAAGGGGTAGTTGTTGTTGTGTTCGTGAGCCTCTAATCTGATCAGCTCAGATATGGTTTCATTGTAACCGCATTAGTGATGGTGCAGAGTGTAGTATATCAGCTTTTTACAAAAGCTCTGTCACATTTATGGTGGATAAGTGACATGAAGCACTTGTTCCAAATGCAATAACAGAGCTTGCGTCATGGACATTAAATAGAGAAAATTAAAACGTTGCAGAGGAAGATGGACTTACGCTGAATGGGGCAGACTTTACAGCCTAATGTTCAAACAGCGCTAGAGGGAAACACAATTCACGTGTGGCTGAAGCAAACCAAAGACATTTACCGCAGACACTTCATTGAAGTCCCCGAAAAGAAATATCAGAGTATGTCTCTGAATGTACAAACCCCAATTCCAATGAAGTTTGGACACTGTGCAAGATGTAAAGAAAAAATATTTAATATGATGATATGTAAATCCGTTTCGGTCTTTATTCAGTTGGGTACACTAAAAAGACTCAAACCACTGTAAATTTTGACAGCACTTTTTAATTTGGTTTTAGTTTTAGTCTGTTGCCAAAAATAACTTTTAGTTTTAGTCATAATTTAGTCATCTAAATTGATTTAATTTTAGTCTAGTTTTTGTTGATGAAATTTCACAGCATTTTAGTCGACTGAAATATGAAGTGTAAAGTGTAAGACATTTGTTAATGTTTCCTCATGTTTTACACTTAGATTCCCGCCACCACCAAGCTAAGGCAGTTGTGATTGGATGTCCCTCTTAGTCATCCAACCTTTCCACACAACCAAAGTAGCTGTGATTGGATATATTCCTAACTTGTCCCTATTTTCTACATGACAAAATTAGGTCTGATTGGATTTAGTCTCTGTCAAACATTGTTGTCTAGTTTTTATTTGTTGAAGAAAATGTCAGTTCATTTAGTTTTAGTTATAGTCTAGTTTTCATCAGGGAAAAAGGTTGTTGACGAAAACTATGACGAAAATAATTAGTCGACAAAATGAACACTGACTCGAACTGATCAACTTTATTGTTTCGCGCAAATATTAACTAATTTGGAATTTTATGCCTGCAACATGTTTCAAAAAACCTGAGACAGGGGCATGATTACCTCTGTGTTACAGCACCTTTCCTTTTAACCCTCAACACTTGTTTTGGAACTGAGGACACTGACTGTTGAATCTTTATAGGTGGAAATCTTTTCATTCTTGCTTGATGTACAACTTCACTTGCTCAACAGCTTGGGTTCATCATACACCACACATTGTCAGTGGGAGACGGATCTGGATTGCCGGCAGGCCACTCTAGTACCTGCACTCTTTACCACAAGGCCACACTGTTGTAACACAAAATGTGTCTTGGCATTGTCTTGCAGAAATAAGCAGGGATGTCCCTAAAAAGACGTTGCTTGGATGTCATCATATGTTGCTCCAAATCCTGTAAGTACCTTTCAGCATTAATGGTCATTAATGCCTCTGCAGGTTTGCAAGTTACCCAGGCCATGGGCACAAACACACCCCCATACCATCACAGATAATGACTTTTGAACTTTATGCTGATAACAGTCTGGCCATTTCCTCTTTAGCCCACAGGACTATAATTTCAGTGATTTCCGTAAACAATGTGAATATAGACTCGTCAGACCACAGCACACTTTTTCACTTTGTGTCAGTCCCTCTCAGATGAGCAACTTTTTGTTCCCTACAGATCTTATTATCAGAAATGATCCAAAACACAGTGAAAATTCCACAGGCTTCTAGTAGACTTGCAGTGATGCAAACTAGAATGATGCTAACTTCTGCACTGGTCTACAAAAATATAACATCGCAAGACCTTTCTATTGAAAAAATGAACCAGGGTAAAGGGAAAATATCATCTTTTTAACATTATAAATGGAAGTGATAACGTTTTTTTTTATTCTTCTATGTATTTGCATATAAACACAACACAATAACCATGCATGTAAGGTGCTGAAAAACCTTGAAAGTACTTGAAAAATGCCTGAATTAATTTTTTTTCAAAGGTGTATGAGCCCAGCTTACCTAACTTTTTGAGTCCTATCTGACTCTTCCAGTCTGTCTGGGAATCACCCAATGGTCTTAGTGGTGGGAATGTGTACGGCCTCAGTAATGGAGTCTGGATCCCATGTTTGTCTGAGGATACTCTCCTCTGATTGGCTCACCGTTCTTAATTACCAGAGTGACTGTTTATCCACACTGTTTGCCTGGATCCTTATCAGCCCTAACAGTGTTTTAACTCCCTGAGGAGAATGTGTGGGAGATTGCGAGAGGAAGTGCATGCATGTGAGTATGGTGTGTGTGTGTTGTGACGCACAATGGCTTACATGCCAGCGTCCATGTTTGATGTACTTTGTCAGACTTGGGTCAGCGTGTGTGGAATGCAGCACACGCAGATTCTGCCGGTGATATTGCTGCCTGTGGTTGTGCTGACAAAGTGGCGTTCGCCCTCTTGTTTTTGGGACACGCTCTCAAACTCGTGGTCACAGAGAGGACGCTCGTGTTGAGGTTTCAGCACCGAGCTGCGGCTGTTCAGCAGGGGTGAATCAGATGTTTAGGAGTGCTCAGCTACTGAAAGGTTGAGCACATGGACCTTTTTTTATTAATGTTCTTAATCATGTATTGCTGAAATGTTATTACCTAAGATTCAGATCAAATGTATCACAATTTATTCTGGCATTATCATGATCTTCAGTCTATCATACCAATTTTTGTTTTGATTTTTAACTCTTTTTTGCATTTTACCAACCAAAGCCAAACTGTTTTTCATAAATATCCATATAAATGCACAAATACTTTGCTTAGAATATAAGTTAAAGGATATTTATTTAAAACTTTTACTTTTCTTAGGTAATAACATGTTGGTTGAACGCATGGGGTTTTTCAATATTTGCTATGTTACAGTTAAAACCATTGGGTAATTGGGATGTGGAGGTCTCCCCTGAAAAATAAAACATGAAACTTAAATTTTCCTGCATTCAGAACATTTTTTTTGACATATGAGCATTTTTGTTGCTTTTTAAGCACAATTTTAGAATTATGGCTCAAGATTTACAACTGTGTCCTCGTTTGCATTTAAAAAAAAAATAGGTATTCAAATATTTATTTTATTCAATTATAAATACATTCATCTAAAACTATTCAGACTGAAAAACGTCTGGCATCTCTGCACTAATTTAGCCATACAGAATTTCTACATTCTTAACTTTGTGCAGAGATTACACAGTTTGTAATTTTGTATGGCAGACCAAGGCGGCAACCTCTGGGGCTGTATATGGAGGCTCATACAGAAATGCCAAAAGCTGTAGTACCCTAAGTGTCCACTTGAGGCTGGCTGCAGTAGCCTGACACATAATGATTGTATGTAGGAAAAATACCGTTTTCATGGCCTTACTACACATCTTTACAGTGTGGTTAAATGTTCCATCATTGTGAGGTGGGTGAATTTTTTATATCAACACCTTTTTTCTTATATTGTGGATTTATTGAGGATTGAGCTCAAGTCTGGTTGAGATCACACGCACGCTATGGCAGCGTATATGAGAGGGCATCAATAGTTTTCCAAAGGCTCCTATGACATGGCTTTGTCCAATTCTTTTACAGTCTATGGGCAGTACAGGACTTTTTTTTATTGGAGTGTGTAATAAAGACAGAGACACATTTGGTTATAAACAAAACAGGATTATTTTGTAACACATGGTCATGCAATAGTACAAAGTGATCATGTTACCTACGCCACGGTGGTTACCTTTTCGCTGGCCTTTGTCTGTTTGTCTGTTAGCTACATAACTCCAAAAGTTATGAACCAGGAATTTCCAAAGAGGAGGGAAAAGGGCTGCATTTGGTCCTCTACAGAGATCAAAATTTTCCTCTTTCTTTTTAAACTCAAATCCTTGCTTAATGGCTACTCAGGGCATGGCGTAAATGGTCAAACAAACCAAGACATGGGATCTTTAAAGGTGCAGCGTTGCTAGGAGACCTTTTAGCCACTTCACTGACTATTGTCAAGTACTTGATATAACCCAACTTTAAACATACTGAACTATCCCTTTAAAATTGCCCAATATTTTAGACTACGGCAAAGCTTCAGTGAAGTTTTTAAAATCTGATGGGATTTGTCCCCCTGTTTCTTGTATGTTATGGGTTCTGACCTGTAAATGATTGAGGGCTGAAACTCACCGAAAGAGAGTTGAAAATCTCTTGCACTGTTCGGGTTACTGCCTCCGTCTTTAGCACAGAGGTTATTAAGCAAACGTTGAATCTGCAGATTTTGCATTCCAAACCAGGAGCTCTTGTAAAAGTGTGACGATTTTCCGGAGTCTGGACTGTAAAATTATTCACACACTTTATCACCAGTCTGGTTCTTATTTAAGGTGGAGCTGCTGAAATGAGCCTGTACTTCCACACTGTTGCCATATGCTTTTGTTAATGTGTCTGCTGTGTGTGCATGAGCAAGCGTGTGTGTAACACGAACTCCGGCCATCTCCCTGTGTGTGAGTAATGGTCCCCGTTTTATTGGCCCGCTCCTCAACAGACTCTATGAGTAATCACATAATGCCTGCTCTGACGTCAGAGCGGTTTCCATGGTAACACAGTGCTCCCCCCACTCTGGGGAGGTGCGTTTCATTTTTCTTGCTTCTTTTTTTTTTTTAAGTCTTTCCCCACCTCAGTTCTAGATGGAGAAATCACCTCCCCTTAATCTGAAGTTTCAGATGATTAGGGACGCACAGTTTTACCATCCACTTCCTCTTTATTAAAATTTATTCCCCATCTTTTCATCCTCTCCCTCTTTCTCTCAACTTCCCTGTCCTTACTTTAGTCATCTTCTGTCTCCTCCTGCCTCCCAGCTCTTTCTTTTTCATGATTACACCCCCCTCCCATTTCCCTCCCTGTCCCCTCTCTCTACTTTCTTCCCTACTTTGAAACTCCACAATGCCCGACAAACCACCTCTCCTATTTCCACGCCACATGCATTCATTTTTCTCCCTGCCTTTCACGCACTGCTGAAATCCACTGAACAGATGACCTTGCTCATTTCTACAGGCTCTTCCTTGATACATTTTTGCTTTTTCACTTGTCACTCTGAGGAAGAAAAGGAAACACACTCCTTTGTGTATCCATGACTTTATCCTTGCATTCAAAAGTGGAATGCCTTGTGTTTTGTGAGAGTACAGTAAAACAAGTTCAGGTTTAATCTGTTAATGAACTGAAGAATTAATAGATGGTAAAGCTTTGATTTGCTCTTTCTTATAAATGAACAATGCAGCATCAAAAAAGCCAATAAAAGACAAAATATTATTACTTCCACCAAGGTGGTTGTGTTTTTTCCAACACTTGTTAATTTATGAAGAGGACTCAAAAAGTTGGGAACAGATTGTGATTAAATTTGAGGGAATGTTGATCATGTCACAAGGAAGAAGTGATTTGATTTAGGTGGTGATCGGAATCCAGATGCTCAAAGAGGAATTTTTTTAATGATTTGTTTTTAATGCAGGATAGGGCACTTTTCCACAGTTTTGGCAATAACTTGCTTGACAATGTTGGAAATGCCTTAGAGGAGGTTTGTGCCCTCTGAGTGCTTCTAGTTTATCTTTTGTAACAAATCTTCCTCTTGTGTTTCTCTTATCTGTGGCACGGTAGTGCATTAGATAGTGCTCTTGCCCTACAGTAAATACAAGTTCGTTCTACTCCCCTGTCAGGCAGGACCACTGCCAGAAATTTTAGGTCCCATGAAAAAAAACAAACATATTAGGCTCCATCCCAAACCAGCACTGCACAGTCTCTAGATTTTCTATGAGTACACAGTTTGGCCCACGTTGGTTTTCAGTGGCAACAATGTCAAAGACATGGTATTGGAGATATTAAATGTCATGCTGAATAGAAAAATGTATCTTCAACTTGGTGGCGCTGGTGGTTGTGTTTCCACCCACTAAAGTGAGTATCTTTTTTGCCACAAATTAAGCCTAAATTTGGACTACTTCTGCCTTCTGTCTGCGATGATTATATTTTTGACTACATTTTCTGCCTCTGGTAAGAATGGAGGCCCTTGGTTTACAGTAAAAGCCATGCCGAACAAAGTGGAAAAAAAATGATACGGGAATTGTTAAGCAAAAAGCCTAACAATGTTGATTTCTTGATGGAGTTATATATTCTAAATGGGAACTAATTTTTTTTTTTTTGTTTTGGTTCCTAGCTCTAGCAGCAAGTACCCCGTACACAGCAAATTGAGAAGAGGTTTGCAAAATTTCAGCGTAGAGTGTAGAGTAAATTATATTCTGGATGGAGTCAAATCCCTGAAAATTTATTCTCAGTTAAAAATGAGTTGATGTCAACAAACAAGTGTAAAAATTATGTAAATTTCAATCCATAGGTGTCACTGTATGATCGTAAACTCTCAGCTTTTCAATCTGAACTCTGAACCCAAACGTGACACTGGTAGAGTCAACCATTCTGCCAGTCGCACGTTATTTGACAAGTACCAACAAATGCCTCAAGCCCACACCATGAAAACTGCAGTGCAAATTATTTTTTAACATATATGTGCTCTTACCAAACATGGTATCTTTATTTAATCTTATTTTCTCGATTGATGTATAGTAAATAAATACAGTAATGTTTACAATTTGCAGTTCTAACACTGAAGTTGTTAAAAAATGCTACATCGAAGTATTGATCAAAACTCCTACTGTTAAGCATTATAAAGGTCTAGATTTAAACTCCAAAATCAGTCAACATTTACACTTTATGAGAGGTAAAGTGCCGACACTCCAAAATGAGTGAAAACAACACTTTGTAGTGTAGACCCATAAAGACACTTAAGAAGTGCTAAAATATTTACTCTGATAATGTTAATTTGTCTGTGGAGATTTTGCTGTGTACTCAACACATTTTCGTGGACATCTACTGTGTGCATTACTCTAGCACACTTGAATTCTCCGAGGTACCACCTTGGGAAGTGGATTTGGTACAGTGCCCGAGTGGTGGGTTTGTATTCATACTTATTGAAATAACCTCAGTTTGACATCAAGTGTATTTGGATCAGTACCGGCATCCCTGAGTGAAAGCACCAACAGTCTTTGCTTTATTCAGGAATCCAAATCATGTTGCCAACAGCATGAACATTTGATTTGTATTTAGCATGTTCTGTAAGAGTGAGTAGTAGGATTTTGGATCAAATCTGGCAGCCTGACTCCATCTCCTTTTCCAGTTTTTATGCAAGGCTAAGTTAATGTCCTCTGTGTACTCCCCCTCCCCAAAGTGCTAAATCACTCTTTTCAGCCAACCTACCTCATCAACATTCATGTCCTGAAATAGTTCATCTCTCTTAATCATCTGGTTTGTATCACATTGCTCCCAAAGTTAATCCATTAAAGCTCCTGTGAGGAGGAACTTTCAGTTTACATTGTTTTTTTGTGCACCCCCTGTGGTTTGGACAGGCTGTCTTAATGCTTCAGGATTTTTAACATTTATATAGGCAGTGTTTTAAAAAAAAGTACAAAAATGCCTTGACAGTCTATATGTCTGACTTTTGGCCCATGGCAGCTGTTACAGACAGTAATTAGAACAATGAAGGAAGTTGCTGTTGATGGACTTATTTGCCTCTGTAGATGATATTGAGGCATCACAGTAAATTTCATTTGGTTCACAGCCATTAAAAAATCTTCACCAGGGCTTTAGTCCACTTTAAAGGCGTAAATCACTCTGAATCAGACTCAACTGGACTGAAATTACTCAAGTACATTTGTTATTCCAAGGTCCATAAAAACTTAGGCATGAGGGCCAACACTTGTTCTCGGAGTCACACTCTTTCCAAGCCTGAGAACATCAAAATGTCAATAACATGGCCTTCCTAAATCACGCATAAGAAGTCTTTCTGGCTAGCCAAACATGCTAATGGTGAGACACTTAATGGCTGTGCTATGTCTGTTGTCATTGTTCAGAGGGGCCTGGGGCGAAAGCATCATGCTGCCCTTTTCCAACCCATTTCCTCCCCTATTTAAGTGCTGAAGGGCTGCAGAGGAAAATAAATATATATGGCTGCCTACCAAGCCAGCAGGGATGTTTGGCAGGCAGCCTCTTTGTCACGTGTAGCTCTGCCCTGTCAGTCACTCTATCCGGGGTGTGATTGGTGGCTGACTGCCTGTCTGGTTGATGTGTTTGAATCAGGAACAGGATTACACTAAAAGACTTGGTGTCTCTTGCTAATCAGCAAGGTTGCCTTGCATGAGTGTCCATCTTCATTTTCCAGTCATTTAGGCATCAATGGAAATCAGGCAGCAGCACAGGTGCACCAGTGTGTAAATGTTTCCTATACAGCATGTTTGTAAGCAGTGACGATGTGTTTGGTAACATGTGACACACATGCTTGTTCACACTAGTTTGAGATTTGGTACCATATGCATAATCGATATGGCTGCTCCTATTTTCTTCACAGACTCTCAGCTGAGTTATTTTACAGTGGCTTGCAAACCCAGAGTAAAGTGACAAGGTTTGTTGAGCTGTACTCAGTCTTGGTTAAAAAATCAAACAAGACTAAAAATATTCAGTGGACAGGGTTTAAAGGAGTAGCACACTAATGGCTCCCACGAAGGTCATAACCTGTCACGCCAGATGGACTGTTCAGTATCTGGTCAACAGCCCATAGAAAGTGTTTTTCTTTCAAAAGCTTATCAAGCTGGTGATTGGACGATCATTCCCTCAATCAACAGCCATCACAGGTCAATCAGATAATGTCGTAGGTGGGTAAAGGACAGAATCTAAACCACTTGGTAGAAAAAACTCACGTTGGAAGTGGAGCAAAAATAACCATTTTTATCGAGAAGTGCTTTCTGTGTTCATTCTTCATTTGATCTGAGTTTCTTCAAATCAGTCCAGATCTGATGAAACTGCTTCTAAACCTGTTAGCATCTAAGCTACTCGCTGTACGAGCAGTCTCTTCCAGTTGTCGTCTCGCTCGTAACTTTCACTTCCTCCTGCTGTAAAGGACTCCAATTGAGCTGTCCCATTTTGGAACTCTCACAAACATTGTAGATTGGAGCTTGGCAAGATGGATCTGCCTGATTACAGACATTGAATCAGGCTGATCCAGCTGCACTGCAAGGTTAGTCGGGATGGTTGTTTTCCAGAAACAAAGGCTGTTTAAAACATGGATGCAGCATCACTCGCAAGGACCACACATCAACATAATTAATTTTGGCAGTTATAGTTAGCAATATTGGGTGGCTGTTTCTAAATTAGGAATTGTTTAACGAGCTCCTGAAATTGAATTCGGGACCTGTTGTAGCTCCCAGAAACAATAACCCCCCTGAGTCATGCCCAAGAGAACAGGAGGAAAGTAAGAAAACAGAAAAAAAAGGAGTTGGAGGGAGGGGTCTTTGAAACGGAAAGTCAAAGAGGATGGGGGTTTAAATTATAGGGACACAGAAAGAGGCATGTTAAATGTGTGGTCCTGCTCCCAAAGCTTTGATATAGTCACCCCTAATAAATGTCACTCACTGTTTTCCAAAGTTGGACCCTATAGATGGCAGTCACTAGGGAGGTTGAATGATCTATTGTTTAAACATAGCAATGCATTGTCCATAAATGATATTTGGTAGGTGACCAAACTGTTACATTTGTTATATATACTGATGATACCAACCTGTTTTGTTCAGGTTAATCCTTGAGAGGCTTACAGTGATGGTTCAACATTGACTTGCATTGAAATGTGTGAATACAAAAGAAAAATACAGGAATTACATCTTAGTTAAGGCTAAATAACAGTCATTTCTGGCTAACTTTTGGTGGGTGTTTCTGAATTATGGTTTGGTCATGGTCCCATGGCTGAGTTAAGACTTGGTTATGGTGAAGTAACATCTGAATTATGTCCCAGCTTTATTACGACTTTGTTGTGGCTAGATTAAAGCCGAGTTGATCCTTGTACTCTTGATTTTATTCTAATAAATCTTAACTTGGCACATCACACTATTGGACTAAAGGATGTGTGGGAAAAGGGATAGACAGGCATACAGAGGAAAGGTGGGGACTAGAACATGAATGCCCCTCTTAAATCAGCTGTCTCCTTGTATTGCACCCTTGGGTGAATGTGAATTGTACATATGAAGCTATATAAATACAACTGTTATGATCAGAAAAGACATCTATACCAGATGAGGGACATGAAACATGCATCCTTACATCTCAGCCTTGAGTCATAAAGGTCTTCCTGGATGACTTGACGGTTAAACCGGTACTCAGGCTCACTAATAGATAGAATTGTACCCATCAGTGCATTGTAGCGTAAGAGTGAAGCTGTGACCCACACTGAAGTGCTATCGAACTACAACCCAATGAGCCACAGTTAAAGGTGATATTGCCTGAGGGAAGGCCCATTCTGCCAACACAGGTCCCCCGGATGCCCACAGTTAAGCCTGGCACTGCCAGCTCAGCAGAGAGATCGAACAGAGACAAGGGCGAGGACAAGGTGACATTTGAAGGCAATTTCAAAGAGTTGGACATTCAGAGAAACACAGCTGTCATTGTCCTTGCCAAGAGTTAAATATATCCACCCCTACCTCTCTTATATTTGTCTCTTAATTTTAAAGCTACAGCAAGGGCAAAGTTAGCTTAGCCTAGCATTAACCCAAGACTGAAACATGGACTCGGTCTTAAACCACTCTTTCATATGGTTCAAGCTAAGAAAGACAATGAATGGAGTAGAATGTTGTACATTCCCTAAATGCAATTTCATGTGTGCATGAAATGCTCTGAGAGGTTCGGTTAGAGGCCATATTCTGGCCTTAGATCTACTTTTTGCTTTTTCTACTTTTTTTTCTGTTTTCTTACTTTTCTCCTGTCCTCTCGGGCATGGGGGTTTATTGTTTCTGGGAGCTACAACTGATCCCAACAGAAGTTCCCAAATTCGATTTCAGCAGCTTGTTAAAATTTTTTCCTAATTTAGAAACAGCCATCCAATATTACTAACTATAACTGTCAAAAATAATTATGGTGATAATGTGGTCTTTGCAAGTGAATGCTGCATCCAATGAGCGAGATGACAGCAGGAAGTGACTCCTCGTACAGTGGTTAGCGTAGATGCTAACAGCTACAGTAGCAGAGTTATCAGCTCTGGACCACATTTCAATGAGAAACAAAGTACAACACTACAAAATTCTCTATTTTCTATTTTCGACATAATTTGGCAAGAGTTTGTTTTTCGTAGTGGCTCACGTTCTGTCCTTTACATCGTGGCAGTAGCACCCTCAAATGTCAAACAAATGTGATTAACACATTGTCCAGTCACCTGCTGTATATGCTTTTGAAAAGTTCTGCCCATCTCCAAACACTTTCTATGGGCTGTTGCCCAGATGGACTAGTGAAATATATTGAATGATCCATCTGGTTTGCCAGGTTACATCCTGCCGATCTTAGCCTTATTTCTGTATTTATGCAAAGCCAAGTTAAGGTAAGCTATCCTCCTTATTTTTGTGACTTCGTCACTTTGTAACAAAATAGCAGAAATGTTTATCCACAGAAATACTGAAGTTTTCCTTCAAGCTAACCGTCCTCATCGACAATCCTGTCATGTAACAGCCCTTCACTGTTAATCCACCAGCTTGTATCACAGTGAACAAAAGAGCTGAATGAAATGTGACACATGGAAAATGGCCTGTTCTTCTGAAACAATCTCCTCTCATCCTGACAGGCGTTATTCAACGTTTGGCGTCTGACCTCTGACGGCTCATTACTGCCGCTGTGATTAGCTCGGTAATGTTGCAATCACTGACAGTGACGGTTTTGGATGAAGATGCAGGTTGGGCGAGGTCTGAATGTATTTTCTTCCTCCCTCTCTTGTCTTTGGGGTTTTACAGATGTGTGAGTGTCGGCCAGATCTGTGAGCTCTGAACAACCCCCCTCATTATCCTCACTAGTGTCTGCACCAGATCCATTTGGTCCAGGCTGATGCAGCTGTGCTAATCAGGTTATATGGGGAGAACTAATTTGCCCTGGAGTCTGTTTTCCATTAGATTAATGCGCACATGCAAATCATAAACATGCAGATTTTTCACAAGGAAAATAAATGATTGTCTGCTCAAATGTTAGGGTTCTGTAGTGTCAGGTGAGGAATGTTGTGCCAGCTTCTGCCTCCACAGATAAAAGACTTACTGCCGACTATCTGAAAGGTTTTTGCTAATGTGTGTGCAATAGCCTATTCTGTCTGGATTAAATGCAAGCAGACAACAGTGAAAGTTCATTGGTCGGTCAAGAAGACTGGCTTGATGTGATGCTAACGCAGAAGTGAGCATCACGCTGGATCACTTGACTTAAATATGGGATTATTCAGTGTTCTTGATGATAACGTCTGTGGCCAACAAAAATTATGAAACTTACATGTTTGGTTCTTTGTGATAATCTTGCTGAATGGATCTAACTTTCTGTAACTGCTGCTAAACAATTGGAGGTCTATTCAGTGGGCTGAAGAGCCATTTTAGGCAGCTACTGTCACTGTAAACAGGAGAAGGGGGGAGTCACAATCTCAATGACTTTTTGTCATGATCATAGAAGTACCCTATCACACACAGGACACGTGTTAAACATAATAAAGAGCATACAAAACTTGAGTAAGACAGTGAAAGTAAATAAACTTTCAAAAGGATTTAGGTTGTGGTAAATGTGTGTGATTGTTATGGCTTAACTTACAGTCATCATGGTACATGTGTTCGCATTTTATTCTGGTATATTCTTCACATTGCTGTATAAGCCACAGCCAACTTTTGAATGAAAAACAGCCTCCAGAGGAGTGTTTGAAACACCAGATTTAAGGGTAATCAATAAATGAAGCTAAAAAGCTTTTTGATTCAGAGAATGACACAACCAGGAAGCTGCTGCAAAATGTAATCAAATCACTTATGCTGCTGTTTGATGAACTGTTTTTCAAGGTTAAAACAAGGATCACAAGATTAAAACTTAAACTTTGGTTCTCTAAGAGTGAAATGCTTGAGGTACATTTACTTTTGATGGCTGGTTGACATGTTAGTTTGGAATGGTGTTTTTTAATGGGTTTTTTGAGAGCATATAAGAGTGAAATTAGGCTTGTCATTTGTTATAAACTTCACATCAACTGTACAAAGTCCACAATTTCACTATTTTATTATGCAGTCATATGAACCTAAGCATTACTGTCAAGTTCAGATGTGAAGGGGACCAAGGAAAACCAAGTGACCTTTAGTGACAAAACTCACATGCTAAATTAGCAACACTGTATATTAAAGGTAAATTGCTTAATTTCAACTTTCACATTTATTTGTGTTGGTTTTACTGCCCAGCACTGATAGTGGGTTTTAGCAGAGACATCACTGTGACATGCAGATGAACTGTTTTTAGGGTGAACCAGTCACATCTACCATTGATGGCTGGTTGACGTTGTAATGGTTTAGATCAGTGTTTCTTGGTTAATGGAGTTTTTCAGTGGTGGGGACAGTGAAGTTAGCTAAAAAGTACACAATCAAAAGTGTGTTGGGGTTTCAACAATGCTCCTAATTTATTTTAAACTTCACATCAACCTAACAAAGTCTACAATTACAATATTTTTATTTTACAGTCACATGAACCATGGCATTATTGTTGAGTTGAGAGGTGAAAAAAGTTTGAGCTTGTTTATAAGAGTGTGTTCTTAGCTAAAGTCCCACTCAGACTGACCAGTGGCATAAAACTAATTAATGATGAAGCTCACATAGCAAGTTAGCAACACAGTATGTCCTAAGGCACAGTACACAGTTTCAACCGTTACATAAAAATCTAGTCAAAGTGCTGACGCTGCTGTTTGTGGGGATTTTCCAGCCAAACACTGATAGTTGGCTCTACCAGAGACGTCATTGTGACACACTGATACACCGTTCTTCTTCAAACAATGTGTGAATTTTGCCTTCCCTGGAATGTAAAGCTTTGTCACTGATCAGTGTAGCTTGAGGTACATCTGATTGTTGCTGATGATTGGTCGACATTATAGCTGATAATCAAATCTGATTAAATTGAATAGACTGTAGGAGTGAATGGATGGGGGTGCTGCTTTAGCTGAGGCAGTGTCCACACAAAGACATAAACAGTTTCATTTTTAAAACGTTCTCTGTAAATATGGCATCATTTAAAGAAATGTGTCCATCCACCTGAAAACACTGAAAGTGCTGTAGTATATATGCCAGACTTGTAAGTGGTGCTGTAACATTGCTGCAGACATACACCAAAACCAGAGAAGAAGACATGGAGCATGCACATTCATCATAAGACATGTCAACAAACATATGTTCTTCCTTGTCGCCTTGTTGCTTACGGTGGTTGTAGAGGAGCAGAAATTTAGCTGTAAAAGGTCAAAACAAGCTCAGTAGCTTCTGCAGCATGAATGCAACATCATATTCTGCCATTGTTTTGTTTTTTGTAAAGGTTCATACATGTAGTTTAAGGGAGAGGTGAGGTTATGATGTCAGTGTATCTGGAAATATTCGTATTTGTTGTGCACAAGGGAAATGCAAGGCTGGCATTTTCAGATTTATCCATTTATTATTGTTTTCGGACAACCAAAATGATGCATCCATGCGGATTAAACACCTATACAATTTAAAAGTTGTGCAGGTATGCCTGTATAACTCTCCTTGTGGATGACCCCTGATTGGGTAGCAACAATCTACATGCCATATATAATCAATCAATCTTTGTTTGTATAGCTCCAGTTCATAACAAGTGTTATCTCAAGACACTTTACAATAGTGCAGGCTGAAGACAAACTCTTCATTTTATGGGTACACATATATACACAGATACTATACATATAAAATACACATATACTGTACATATATATACAAATACGTATGTCCAATACCCAACATGAATCCATATAGCCAATCATGAATCCCTCCATCACAGTGGCAAGAAAAAAAAACTCTGTTTAGCAGTAGGAAGTCTTGAATGTGGATCCCAGTCTCATGATGAACAGCCATCCACACTATGCTGTGTTGAGTGTGTGGGTTAAGGAAGGGAGGTGGGCAGAGACAAGTAGACTGAAGTAAGAACTAAAGCTAGTGACAGATCCCTGGGCCAATCATAGACCTGTCTTTGTCATATTTGTCTGTGCTGAATATAAATTCATCAGAGGTTAGCCCCTTGAGATGCAGCACCTCGTTTTCAGGACTGGCTGTGCTTGATTTCCACCTGGGGCCTATTTGCCACATGTCTCTCTACCCCTTTCCAAGTCTATGCACTGTCTCTACTCGGTCCATAAAGGCCAGAAATAAAAACAAAAAAATCTTTGTAAAAAAGTTAATGATCATGTCTTTTCTCGCCCCATCTTCCAACCCTGTTCATGATGTTCTGAAGGCATTTTTTCAAATTCCAGGGTAGATGCACCTCAGCCATAACTCTGTGGTTTAGTTACTCTTTAACTTCAGGGAGGCCATCTTGTTTTTACAAGTCCCGAACAGTGAAGCCTTATCGGCCGTGCAGCTGAATCTGTTTGTTGCTCTGTTTTATGATACCTCTCTTCTGGTCTGCCTCCCTAATTAATTGAGCTACTTTGCATTATACAGGATTACCCATTCCAGTTGGGCCTTATTGGAGCCAGGATTGTGAAAACAACAGTCCCGATGATCGTCATTTATTCAGCACTGCGGCTGAGTTATTTGTTTCTGCTTTTACATGCTCCGCAGAAAACGCAATTACAGCAATTACACATGAGAATCACATTCGCCCTGGGCTACAGACCCACAAATACGCAAAGTGAACCCTCCGCTAAACACGATCTTAAAACCAGGATTAGATTCTCTTTTCTTTGTTTGATTAATTATCCTGTCGTCTTTACTGATTGGCCAATTAGGAGGAAAACAAATGAGGACAGTGCAGGGAGTGAGTTAGGGTAAACAGAGCCTCCATCATGTTCTCTGTGTGCGTGTAGTAGCAGGATGAGGTTGCTGTTGTTGTGTGTCCTCTGACCGTGGCGTGGGGAGCAGAATGGGAAAGGCAAAAGGTTTGAGCTAATTGTTTCCTCAGCTGTGCAGCAGAGAGGTCTGTTTAGGGAAGGCCAAGAAGAAGAAGAAGGAGAAGAAGTCCTTGTTTTGTTGTTTTAAACTTTCTGTTCTGTGAGAGTTTGTTTTTTGGTTTCAGCAACTGAGCGTGAAGCAGCATTAGTGAAGCACAAGAGAACTTTTGTCATGCTCATGATTTTAGTATACACTGAGAAATTAAGAAGTCAGTAGCATTTCTGTTTCCTTTGACTTGAACCTCAAACTATTTAAATGTTAAAGTAATGTTATCAGAGGAAATGCACTTGCCACCTGGATTTTAAACACACAGATTACGGTAACACATTATGCATTAGTAGGACATTAAGCAGTAAAGCATTAGAAAATACCTTATACATCATCTTAAAAGCATGATTGATTGATTTATGCCATCATTAATACAGTTATAAGGCATCAATAAGCAATGGCAAATACTTAGAGATACAATATGTAGAATTTCGGCATTTAAATTTTTAAATGAAGATAAAAATACTAATTCTAATTCATAATTCTTTTTGATTTGATTTCATTTGATCGATCATGTTGTTACATGTTTATGATTTAGGTGACAAGGTGGCATAGAAGGTAGTGCACGTGCCTCACAGAAGGAAGGTTGCTGGTTCGATCCACGGTGTCGGTCAGGACCTTTCTGTGTGTAGTTTGCATGTTCCCCTGGTGCATGTGTGTTTCTCGCCGGGCACTCCAGCTTCCTCCCCCAAACCAAAAACATGCTTATTAGGTTGGTTGGTGACTCCAAATTTCCTTCAGGTATGAGTGTAGGCATGAATGGTTGTCCTTTTCTATATGTTGCTCTCTGCAATTGGTCGGCAACCAGTTCAGGATGGACCCCACCTCTCGCCCAATTTCAGCTGGGATAGGATCCAGCCCCTGTGACTCCGAAAGGGATAAACAGTATAGATAATGGATGGATGTTTCAAAATGGAGGCCCTCACTTAGTAAATTGGTACGAGTCTTTAATTATGTAATATTAACATCGTTGTGGACTAACTACAGTTAGCTTTAAGGATGGTATTATCATAATCCTTACTTTATAATATCTTGTTTTAGTCAAGGTCTCATTTACAAAGTACAGTGCAATATTCATCTTCAAGCACCAACATTCTTGCAGTTTACTCTTGTTTTGTGTCTGACAGTGAGGATAAGCTGTCAGTCTCTGCTGTTCAGAAGGTCATTTTTGCACTGACTAGGTGTGAAACCAGTGATAGCCCGGGCTTACAAGGGCCCCTTGACAGGTGATAACCCACCCCTAAACCCTAAAACTTTAACTTAAAAGTGAGGTGGAGCAAGTGGCTCAGTCATTCATGTATTATTCCTCTTTATACGGCCCTCGATGTAAAAAGTTTGGACACCCCTGCTTTAGATGGAAGCCCCTTTTGCCAACACTTTTGTCTTCTTTATTAAAAGAAGAACATAACGGCAGGCTTGACAAGCATGACCAATAACAAAGAACACTGTGGGTTAAAATTGTACTTCATATTGTCCCTCCTGACACCAATTTAACAGTCCCATATCGATTTCATGACTAAAGTGTCATGACTATTTCAGGCGACAGCTCTTCATGAGCACACACAATTCTTTAAAGAACAGACGCCAAACGGAGCAGTGCCTATTTATTCTGTCAGCAAAAGATAAATATAGCAAACACAGGCCCGGTGAATGATTGCAGCGTTTATTATGTATGATCTCTGCTCCCTCTGTCCCGCATCTGAGACAGTATCAGTGAGAACTGAAGCTGATGAATGTGAGGAATGCGAGCTGACGTCACTGCACGTACTTAAGCCTGCAAGTCACATGGTGAGGTAAACACAAGTAGCTGTTTGGTCCAGTGTGTGTGTGTGTGTGTGAATCTGTGAATGTGCATGTGGGTGGCACCCGTTGTCTACATCAGGGGGATCCATGAGCAAAGACAGTTTTTGCTCTGTCTGTAGTGTAGAAAAAAAGGACTAATGCTTTGTGTATTTTTACAAGGATTCCTTCCATGTTTGAACAGCAGACTAACAAAGTTTTTTAACAATGTTTTTCTAGCTTGTGGTCGGCCTTCATGCTACCCCTGATCCTGAGCACACAAGAACATGGACACCATTACACATCTGCAGTCACACTCACACATGAACACACAGCTATGTATATATAAAGGGATGCTTACTGTACACCTATACATGGATGAGGTCACAGAGGGGTACTGTAAACACACAACAGATCAACTTTCCATGCATGTGTTTGTAACACACAAATATGTATTAACTCCAACTCGTGGATCTAAATATTTCAACATACCGACTCTGATTTGTGTACATTTTACCCTCCTGAAAGCATCCTTGCTAAAAAGTATACTCTGTGCACACCACATTTTTCTGACCTCAGCATCTCAGAAGATTTAAGTCTTTATAAACAAAGCTGAAACCTGGGTTATTGTTTGCAATTTAACAGTAACATCCACAATGGACGCATTCCCCCATTGCAAATCTTGGTGCAGGGTGCAAAGAAGATGGATTATGTGCCTTGATTATATACATGAGTGTGCTTTGGCAATAACATAGATTAAACCAACCAAAGTGTCAGCTCTCATTCCCTTTTTCTTAGTACAGCCAAAATCTGCCTGAACAGCCTACCTGTAGACCTTAAAAGCAGACTTAAGACTAGAGATGGGGATCAAAAAGCAATTCCAGTAGAGAATCGATAACAACTCCCTCAAAGAATCAATATCATTAGTCTTTTTGCTCAACAATTCCCTTATCAATTATTTCTACTTTTCACTGCATGCTTTGTAAAACAAGGAAGTCACTCTCACCAGAGGCAGTCAGCAGAAATGACAACAAAGAAGTTAAAACTATATGGCATACAGGCGGCAGAAGTGGTCAAAGTTGTGGCTTGATTTTGACAAAAACCTACTTACTGCACAATGCCTAGTGGTTGGAAACACCCACAACTAGCAGAGGCATTCATCTATGCGTTGAATATCATGAGTGACATTTGTTTGACCTTGTTGACCCTAAAAAAACCTCCGTCGGTCAACTTTTGCACCCACAGAAAATCCACAGGAATTGATAATTGATTAAATGTTTTTTGTTTTATAAATTGTACATTTTAGATCTGTTTTGGTATTCTTAACAGTTTCAAACTTTTCATCATAATCTATCTATTTTCTGAATAATTAATAATTTTCAGTATCAAATCTCTTTGTGTTGTTTTATCCCACTCTAGTTGTTATTTGCTTGTGCTGTCTTATATCCTTTTACTTTTATCCCATATGTATGCATCTATCATTTCCACGACTATTGCTGTTTTTATTTCATTATTAATCCTATTTTATCTCTAGCTTTACTGATTTCAACGTCATCTCCGGTGTTTTCTCATTTTGAACTCATGTGAGCGTTTCTTCAATTTCTCGCCCGTTAAGTTCCCAGCACCCACAGCTCTGTTTAACTGAGGTCTATGATAAAGTTATTTTTCCTTTTTTTGTTCAGTATGGGATGTTTGTTCTTATTGCACATACAGTACATCAAGTACCTGTGGGCTTGAAACTATTTCTTTTCAAATTTTCCCGCAGGAATCCTTAGCTCTATTTCCTATTGTATGCGTGAAACACACTGGACAGCCCGTTTTATCATCTGTGACCATAATTATTACTTTAATTCATTATTATCAGAAATGTAGCTCCATGTTTTGGGATTTTTTTTTATCCTTTGTGTGCTTCTCCTTTTTCTGGAAGTTTTACACATGCTAAAGTGCACAGGAACCAGAAGTGCCACAAAAAGTCAGTCTCTCAGCTCTCTGTTCTGTCATGAACACTTACATTTTCAACAAGTGCCCTGACATTGATCAGCAAAGGTCTGCTGCTGTGCATTCCATGTGAGTGAAACCAGGTCAATAATGTGTGTTTTTTGATCCCGCGGATGTGTTCCAGTCTCACTAATGCATCCTCGATAAAGCATAAACACTCTGCCCCACAGACCTTGTACTTTAAACCAGGTTTGAGGGGGTTTGAGGGAGTTGCAGTCAATTTCTGCATCCTCAGATTAGGAACATGCCAGTTTGCACTTGACCTCTCCTCATTTTTGGGGTGGGTTTGTCCGAAGTGTATGATCATTTGTATGATCATTTGCTATTTCAGCAGCGGGAGTGCATACATGTCACATGCGTCAGGTGTAAATTACTGAAGACACCTGCGCTTCACGCCAAAATACTTTGCACCAGAAATACAATACTAAATCGAATCTCTTTTTCCTTGAGTCAGAGTGGACAGTTGTGCAAAGTTTGAAAGAAAACCCTCAAAGACTTCACATGGACAAGTAAGGAATGTATACGAGGCTCCATGACCTCGACCTTTGACCTATGACTTCCAGAGTACAATTATTCCTCCTGAAACCGAGTGAAGATTTGCCCAGATTTGAAAAAAAAAATCTAGTTAAGCTTGCTTGAGACGTTGTGTTTGCATGTGTGCCCTGGAAAACATTTGGATGGGCATGTTCACACAGGTGTATAAAAATACAGCTTTTATTCAAATCATTGAATCATGTTTTCTTCTTTTGCTGTAAATCGTTACTGATTCGGCTTGAGTTAATGATTCCAGCTCCCCTCTGGTTTACATGCCTGTAATCACTTACAAAACATGTGTCCCTTCACAGAGTGCACATGCTCCTGCAGTGGGGTCTGTGAACAGCCCCTCTGGGTGGTCCTGTCACAGGGCTATTGTCACTTCAGTAGAGCTCTACTGAACCCATACATCACGATAAACCTGTGCCAAAGAGAGAGCTCCTCCTACAGTCTCTTTATCACATCATATATCATTTCACCAAGCGAGGCACTGAGCCTTAAGGTAGTTTATTGTGTGTATATCTGGCTGAGCCCTCGTGAGCTCCGGTGGGGGAAGAAGATGGCTTTCTGTCAGTCATGAAGCCTGAAGCCTATTTCCCCTGAGGACCAGCAAAACCTCCTCTATCTGATTCCCCTGTTCACCCCCAGACTCATACAGGTTTCCAGGATAGCTATCAACATAATGGCTTATTTATAAATATTATATCCCATTGGTCCCTTTTTGGGATGTGCATGTCTTGTTTTAAGGCATTTTTACTACAGATATTCCACATGGCATGTAATTAAAGCCTGTGGACTGTTTCCTCCAAGGACCACAATTTTTTTTGATATTGTAATTTTATCTGTTATAAAAGGCCTGTAGTGCTCTAGGTAAGGGATCAACTACATTTGAATGAGGGCCAGTTGTGTTTCCAGACAAATACATAAAGAGAGAATAATTTTTATCTTTTCCCAGGTTAATTGTATCCAAGGTCACTTTCAGACCCAAGTTCAGGAGACTCAGCTTGGTTTAGGGGTGAAGTTGCATCATTGTTTCATGTTTTACTTTGACATTGCACTTTGTAAGGCAGATTTAAGCCCGTCAAATGATGCGATCCACCACTAGTTGGGGCTGTAGCTGCGGTCTTACTTTTACCAGGAAATACGCAGCTGACTAGTAATTAAATTGTTTAGCTTGAAGCCCTTTGTAAGTATTCTGTGCCATAAAATAAAGATAAAGCTGCATTTAGAATAGGTCAGATGGCACTTGCATATTGACTGGAGCGATGTGTAAGAACATACCACACATATAGATAGAGCCACTTAAAATCTGGTCTGCTTAGAGGCAAACAGAGACCCCCCATTTTCAGGCGAACCAGAGTTCAGTTCTTGGCCGCACCAGAGTTCATGTGAGCTTCAATAACACCCTAAATCAACCAAACTTACAAAAAACTGTACCAGAGTTTGTTTAGTCCGGTTCAGTTATTCATTTTAGTTCAGTTCGATTCAGAGCTATATTGTCCCTCCAGGGGAAGTTTGGTCTGCAATGACAGCACATCCAAGAACGACTACAAACAAATAAAGAAACATAGACACAAAACAACATCAGGGTGTAAAGCACAACCAAACTTGACATGAACAATCCCAATGAGGTAAAAATAGAGGTTACAGAAGAGTTTTAAAAAGTACAGAAGAAGTGAAGAAGTGGGTAAAACCTGTCGTCAGTTACAAAAAGGATTTAAATAGGTTGTATTAAGAGCGAAAACACTCATAACCTTTAATTTTGAGATCGGTCCTTATTTCCCACACAGCTGCCAGCCACTTGAAGCAACTTGAGATACCCTGGTTACTTCATTCTAAATTCATGTTTCCATAACTGGGTTTAGCTCTGAATTACTCATATTTCTGGTTGAATATTTTCTGAAATTGGCTCAAGTCATGAAATGTTATGGCAGATGGTTATACAGCTGAGAGGGGTTGGTGTCTCTTCCCTCTGGAGCCTCAGGGTGTAAACTCTTACAAATGAAGTAGGGAAAGGCAGGTAAGGCAAAGCATGGGGTCTTTATGATAATTCAGTTGAAAATAAAAAAAATGTTGCCAAGCTTTTTTGTTGATCATCATAAACAAATCCCAACCCTTTATTTATATAAGGCAGAGTGTCTGTAAGCCCCCCTTTTTCCTTTTAACAACACCATTAGATAAAAATGCAATTCAAAAAAATGTTGAAAATCATCATTTTCAAGACAAAAAAATGTCTATCACTTTGGACATAGGAAATAAATCATTTTTGTGCAATTTTCATACCCTACTAAAACTGGCACAGCTCTGAAAGCATGACTTTTTTATAAATAGAACTGAAATTGGAGAAAGTATTGAAGACAAAACACATAATAATAAAACATAATGTATTCTGACACTTTGATGCAGCTCCTTTCCTGATTCAGTGTACCAAGTGCTAAGCCCACCAGATTGTGACAGGAAGCCCATCTCTGTATCTCCCTGTTTCAATCGTCATGTTCCCTCCAGACTCCCCAAAATTCTCTCTATCGGGGGAAACTCCAGCCCCTTGTGGATTCCCCTGACAATGCAAGCATTTTACAAGCTAATGGTGAAAAAGCTGGCTGCCCCGGGGGCCAAACTGAGCCTCTCTCGGGGGAACAGCCTCTGTAAAGCAAATCCTTCCACCTGCAAAAAGAGGAAGCAGAGATTTATGCCCCCACGCAGGTACACATGCAGTTTATTAGAGGGCTGGTACACACACACACACACACACATGTTAGAGTGCATCAGTCAGTACATAGGTGCTGTCGTGACTGAGCGATCATGTTTCTACCTCAGTGATTTATAAAGGATGTAGGGATGTGATTTAAAGGCATATGCTTGAGTGGTCAGTCGCTGTCTGTTTGTTTACTAGAGTCCTGTGGGAATCTTGATGGGATTGTAAATGTTCTGTGTGCAGATGAAACAGTCAGGGATGCATGTATGTGTATGTGTGTGTGTGTGTGTGTGTGGTCTTCTCTCTGATGAGCACAGACAAAACACAGCACTCAGACCTTGCTGAGTCAGGCCTGTGAATAAAAGATGAAATAATGTATGCACTACTGGCAGCAGGCACGCGCTAATTCCTGTGCTGCTCGAGACACTGCCTTCAAATGAACCCTCTCATTTGCACTAAGATTTCTTACTGCAGAGTGAGAGTTTGTTACTGTGGAGTGAAGTCACAACCGAAGGCCCCAGTGCAGGCTATTATGACAGGCCCTTGAGGTTGTAAGGTTTATCCGACAGTGCTGTCAAAATGGGGTTATTTGAATATACCCTGTCTTTGGCAGCTTGTTAACATTATTCATTTGTTATTTCAGGTGTCTTAGTGATGATTTTTTTTTTAAATATTGTTGAAACTTTCCTAATTTGGGCCCACTCTGTCTCCAGTGTGGCCCACTCACATCATAGTATCCAATACAGCACTACACCATCTGGACTGCCTATTGATGGACCCTTGGTTGGTTATGTCGCTTTCATCAACGTGTAGTTGCTAATGTTGACCAACGTTAAGTAATCATCCAAATTTCAAATGGGTGACATCTATAAAGCTAGAGAAACGTTGAGTTGGTGGAGTATAATGTTTCCTGATGGCCCCTTGACTAATTGTAGATTGCTAGCATACCCTGGATTTCCACGTGGAATGAATGCACTGCACAACTAAGCGCTGCAGTTTTGCTCCAACCAAAAGGCTGGTGACATTACCCACTGGATGCGCTGCAGCCCTGTACAGCTGGAAGGGGGATAGCACAGGATCTCCAGAGAGCTCAAACTCTTGTGTGAATTGTGATATCACACGATAACAAAGCATGTTATAAACTGAGAAAAGAAATAAAGAACACCTCACTTCCCTTCTCTAAGGTGGCTTTGCTGGTCCCAACCACACAGCTTCGTGATTAATATAACTTCTATGTGCCTATATCCTTGTAGAAAGGATGTTTGGTGTCATATATAATGTTATATTTCTCCACCTCCATGACTGAAAATAGACCTGCAGCGTATCTCAAGCGAAGCGGAGCGCACAGGCACATGCTGCTGGACTTGAGCGCCGGCTGTGGAATGCTCTGACTAGAGAGGGAGCAAACAAATGATTATTTGATGTATTGTTGCAACATCTCCTTGCAGATCATTCCAGTCATTCTCCTCTTACCTCTGACATCAACAAGGCACTTTTGCAAAGAGAACTGCCACTTGCTGCATATTATCTCTTTTTCAAACATTCAGTGTATACCCTGAATTTCTGAAATACTCAGACCAGCCCGTCTGGCACCAACAACCATGCCAACAAATGCATTGACCATGTCCACATGTATAAATGCATTTAGTTGCTGTTATGTGATTGGCTGATCAGCACTGTGAGTTTGCATGTAATCACTTCAGTGATTTAGACTAAATTGATTTTTATAACCCTGCAGTTTACCATGTTTTTATATTATATAATATATATTGTCGAGTAAATATTGCTTATGTAATATTTCAGATGTTGGTGAATGAACTTTTAAAGGAAGAGGAAATGTTTGACATGTTCCCTCAATTACTGGCTCCCAAACTTGGGTCAAAGCTTCTATTTGTGGCCTGAGGCTTTGTCTGCTCTGAAGTTATCAAAATTAGACTCAGATAGATAAGATTATTCAGTCAAAATAATGTTGACACGCTAACTGAATCATTTTATTAAGTTCATCTGTGTGTAGGCCTGTCCTGTTGGGATTTTATTAATAAGAGCAACTAAAACTAATGTCACTGATTTATTTCAGTGGCTCCAAGGGGAAAAAAGGAGGGCTTCAAAGAAAAGATGTGGAAAATGAATGGCCTAAATAAGCAATGTTTTTCTCTAGAATTTTCTCTCAGCATGCAAATGGAGCAAAATGGGTCAGATTTTGGGACAAAAAAAGAAATTTTGTACATAAGAGAATAATGATTTTTCACACACTGGGCTGTATATGCATTTGAGGCCAATGGCTCATTGCAACTGAATTAATTTTTGGGTGGAAAAAAAAGAAAAAAACAGCACTGGGATTATTTTACACTGCACTGGACACATCAATGTTTTATTAACAAGTCCCTGACTTTCAGTAGTATTCACCTTACTGCATAGTCTACATATCCTACCAGGAGCAAAGAAGAACCAAAACCAGAAGCACCCAGAAAACACAAACATCCACGAAGACATTTCCAACATAGTCAAGTGAGTTGTTGTCAAAGATATGGAAAACTGTCCTATCTGTGTTAACAAATCCTTAAAAAAAATCCCTAGATCCACGTATTGGATCACCTCTTCCTTGTGCCATGACCAACATTCCCTGCAAAAGTCAATGAATTGACAGCAAAAGTATTGGAAAAATGCCCTCTCTGGCAATGTTAAGAAATTCTTAAATATAATGTAGGATCCACATCCTGTTTGGATTACTACTAAATTATTATCTAGTCACCATAGTGCCATGACCAACATTTCCTGATATTTCATGAAAATCTACTGAAAAAAGTATTGAGCTTGTATCACCAACAAAAAGGAATCGCTTCTATCTTGTGTCATGACCAACATTCCCTGCAAAAGTCATCGAGTTGAGAGTGAAAATTTCCTCTGTTGTAATGATTAGAATTCTTTAAATAAGATCCTGGATCTACAACTGGATCAAGATTACCACCAAATTTGTATTACCTTGTGCCATGACCAACGTTTCCCGAAAAATGTCTTGAAAATCAGCTGAGAGCTTATTGAGCTATTCGCAAATGTGGAAAATTGCCCTTTCTCACAAAATCAAGAAATCCGATTTGGATCATCACCAAAATTGTACCACGTCTTTGTTTTGTCATGAACAACACTTCCTGAAAATGTGATGAAAATCTGTTGAAAACATTTGGAGCAAAATAAGTTGAAGAATGCCCTATCTTGTAATCTCAATAAATCCTTAAAAAAAAAAATCCTGGATCCACATCTGGACTTGTGCCATGACCAACATCCCCTGAAAATTTCATCTAAGATGCGTCCACAATCAAATAAAGAAACTACCAAATGCTGGCTTCCTTAGTGGAGGTAACAACATTCAGCACATTGTTAAATCACCCCAAAGCTGTTTTTTCACCTGAACTTTACCAAATTGCACAGAGCTCTTTGTCCCATATGCAGAAATATAAAGGACATCCTCTGTGTCTGTCCTCCCCTTATGGGGCAGAGCTGACCAGAGTAAATATGACTGATGTATGACTATTGGCATGGACTTCATACAACCCCACTTCAAAAATACTGAGCTATCCCTTCAAGGTCACTTGTATTATGTTTAATTGTAGATCTCCACATGCCACTGTTCTGCCAAAATCCACAAAGTCAAAAGTTCAGTATTTGCCTCTGTTCCCATGTTATATCCATTTCCAAATTGCTTCGTTATTTAACTGTTCATTAACTTTAAATGAAACCCAGTTTGACGTAGATTGCCTCCCACAAATGAAATATTGCCTCCTGTCCTTGTCTGACTGTTTCATAAAAACATTTTACAATAGAATTGCAGTGCCCAGCCCCGCTGTCTCAGACCTGCAGTGAGCACTAAACCAGCTCAAATGTGTTCATTTTTCTTCAGTTAAATGAGACCTGCTGTGAACAACTAAATAGCAGAGATTGTGGTTAAAGTCTCTTTATCAGCACACTTCTCAATCACCCGGCCTTTTATAGTGTGATTCATGGACGCAGCAGAAAGTCTTTAAGATGACAAATAAATCAATATTACCATTTGCTGCTGGAAAATACCCAAGACACAGACTGAACGGCGGAGGCATGGAGCTGATGGATGACAGGGAAAAGCAGCCTTTATCTTGATGCTGTCCATCACGAACACGGGGTGGTCTGAATCATTTGTAAGGCCCAGGCAAAGACCAACACAAGGCCCATTCCCATTCAGCTAAAAGCAATCACAGGGTTTGAACAAAATATTTTAGGCTTTTTAGGGGACTTCAGATTTTTTACCAAAAGGAGAAGGAGCACTGTCTTAATCGATCAAATGTGAGGGAAATATTTGGACAAGGGAATTTTTCTATCTTATTTATGGGATTCATTCATACAACATTTGGGGTTTTGCTCACTGTTTTGATTTTTTATGGGTTTGTGCTGACAATAGCTGAGGCAGAAGTGTTACATTTTTTAATTTTGTCCCCTTGTCTATCTGTCCATCTTGTTTATTCATCTAATTCTTGTGATTACAACATATCAAAAACTGATTTGAGGGATTTGTTTCAAACTTTGCACAAATGTCTACCCTGATCTTAGGACGAACTTTTCCAATTTTGTAACCTGGCACACCAGATTGACTGTCCAATATATTCCACTTGTTCATCTGGGAGAGATCCCACAGAAAGTGTTTGGGGAGGGCAGAACCTTTACAAAGCATATCTGGAAAGTGGTTGTACGATTGTTCTGTTAATCAACAAAATAAAACAGATAATGTTGTTGGTAGGAGCTACTGTGCTTCAGAATGTGAACCACTTTGTAAAACAAACTCAAAACATGCCAGAAGTGGAGCAAAAATACTCCTTCTATATATTGAAATTTGTAGTGTTGGTATTTGCTTTTCCTTTAATAAAGAAACTCAGTCCAAATCTGATAAAACTGCTACTGAAGCTGTTAGCATCTATGCTAATCCCTTTTTGTGCACACAGTTACTGCTGTCTTCTTGTTCGTAGCTAGTTCCTCTTCCTGCTCTAAAGGACGCTGATTGGGCCTTGCTGCTCACAATCATTGTAGACCGGAGCTTAGCAAGATGGATCTGTCTGATATACAGACAATGAATCAGGCAGATCCAGCTGCTGTGCAAGGTCACCAGTTTTGGGGTCAGAGGTGAAGTTTTTAAAGCCAGGTTCATCTTGTGCTATGTTTAAAACACTTGAAAGGATTTTTACCTATGTGCACAAATGTCCCATGCTGACTTGCAAACATTCATTCATTCATTCATTTTCTATACCGACTATCCCTTTCGGGGTTGCAGGGGGTGCTGGAGCCTATCCCAGCTGTCATTGGGCGAGAGGCGGGGTACACCCTGAACCGGTCGCCAGTCGATTGCAGGGCAACATATAGAGACAGACAACCATTCACGCTCACACTCACACCTAAGGGCAGTTTAGAGTGACCAGTCAACCTAATGAGCATGTTTTTGGTCTGTGGGAGGAAGCCGGAGTGCCCGGAGAGAACCCACGCATGCATGGGAAGAACATGCAAACTTCACACAGAAAGGCCCTGCCTGACCCGGGAATCGAACCGGCGACCTTCTTGCTGTGAGGCACGTGCACTACCTGCTGTGCCACCGTGCCGCCCCGACTTGCAAACAAATTAAATAAATTTTGGAGGTCACAGGTCAAATTTTAAGATCATTATCATCAATCATCAACTTGTGAGGATGCTGTTCATCTATAGATTGGGCTAAAGTTTGGCAAAATACTTCTCATGCCTCCCAAAATCCAAATAAAAAACTGAACAAATCTGCACTTTATCTATTGAAGTTATTTAACACCAATATGCTGATTTAGGATGAACATTGCTCTTTTTTGAAATGGCACCCTGTGTGATTTAAATCAAGAAAGAGCATTTTTACATAATGTCTCCATTAGTCAGGACATTGTGTGAGAAAATCACAGAACTACCTTCTATAAGAATTGGTGTAAAAATATGTTCTCCTAAATTTGTGCTTTTAAATGAAATTCAGGGCAGAATCTTAACCAAACTCAGACTGCTATGGCTGTCAGAGTGAACTGCTGCCAAAAGGATGTTGGCAGTGAGGTGAAAGCCTCTACACACTCTCTAAACATCAGTGGTTTCATTTACTTAAAGAGATTTTAATAGTGGAGCTAGAGTGAATTACGCAAGCAAGACTGTGGTTTACAACAGACCTGAAGCATTAAATGCGGCTGATCACTGATGTAATTGATTGTCACTTATGGGTTGTTCATATATCATCTTGTTCAAGTTTTTATTTTCCTGACTGTAATAATTTACATGTACTTTGTGTATTACCTAACAGAAACTTTTGAGGATGCCATCAAGAATTCTTTCAGACTTTGCAACTCTGTTATCTGTGGCTCAAGGTTGAACTGATTCGATGTTTGACCTCAAAGTACAAGGTCATTTCGCCTTTTGCTTACGAGATTTGTACAAATCTCATGACCACAAAGAAGTCATATCCCTTTAATCGACCTTCCATGTTATTTTCACTGCGACTGTTGTGTATCACACAGAATCATCAAACCATCTGGTTGTATCTTGGTAATGTTTTGATATTTTTCTAAGTTAATTGGCCTTAATTTGTAATGAAATTGAAGTTAGCCACACTTGGAAGAGTGAGTGTAACTGGCAGGAAGCATGAAGAATTATTTGTTGCGATACAGAAAGTGCAATTAAATATTTGGTAACTGTTCCCTTCACAGTCCACTATATACCAGGTATAAGCCTAGTAATAGGATGTTAATTGTAGTAAATTATTGTGTTATGATGCTGATTATAAGGAAGTAATTGCATAGAACGTACAGCTGAAATTAACGAAGGAAAGAATCAACTGTCACCATTGATTTCAGCTAAGTACCATGTATTTCTGATTAGATTTGGATGGTAATAACTCAGATATTAGTGTGTAAATTTCTAGGTAATTAGCTAGTTAAAACTAGCAAAAATCTCCACAAATAAGCAACAAGTTCAGCTAAGTACCAAACCTGTGGTCAGCCGCTGAATAAGCAACAGCAAAGGCTTAATGTCTGTATGTTGGAGTAACCTGGAGTTTATTGACAAAAAAATGCAGTGTCATAACCTATTACTCCTCCCATAACTCTAACACGTGTGTGGTGACTGTAAAGTAGCCACTATTGTTGAATCAACTGTGAAAATAAAGCTCACAAAGCCCACTGGCACCTTGCAGACTGATCAGGGCAGCAGCTTGTAAAACAAACAAACAAGCAAGAGCTGTGTTTGTTTCTCAGCCCTCCCCAGGCCCCAGCAGTAATCCTGACTGGACCATTATACACTAATGGTGCTGGCATGCTGGTTGGAGGTGGGCTGCCAGGTCTGCCCGGCCAGATCCTCTCTTTTTTCACCCAACTGGATGTGAGGAGATGGGAACTGAGCTGCTTGTGATGAAGTCAGCCAGAGCCCATGAGTGTGAAAGAGGTAGCATGAACAGACCATCATATTCTCATCTGACAATCAAGAGATGGGCACAAGGCTCAGAAACATGGACCCTAGAAGTCCAAAGTCTGATTGGGTCATTTTGGAGGTTGCATTGACTTTTGTTTAAGGTTTAAAGAAAAATCTCTCAAGAGGTTCCCAGAAAGAATCTTCAAATGATGAACATAAGGCACAATAGCATTGGCACTGGATAGGAGGGAGCATGAGTCCCACTAAACTTAACTTTTGACCTACAACCTCCAAAATCATATCACTTTATTCTTGATTCAGAGAGTGCATTTGTGCTAAACCTCAACAAAATCCCTGGAGCAAACTTAGGATATTGTGTTTACTAGCAAAAGATGAACATGAGGCCCCATGACCTCAATGTTTGACCTATTACCTCTGAATCTTGAAGAAAGTTCCCATAAACAATTTGGGGGATATTAGGTTCAAAGATAAAGGATAAACACAAGGCCACATGACCTTCACACTTGAATTATTCCCACCAAATTGTACTCAGTTCCTTCATGAGTTAAAGTGGTAATTTGTCAAAACTTTAGAGATATCACATCCAAAGCAAGGGACGACCTCGAGGCTCACTGATTTTTGCTTTTGACCTCGACCTCTGATCACTTCATCCTGAAGTCAGAGGGGAAATTTGTGCAAAGATTGAAAAATACATTTGAGTGTGAGGCCCTGTGACTTTTACTTTAGATTTTTGACCTTCAAAATGTGATAGTTTATCAGTGATTCGGGATGAAAAATTCTGTAAAGTGCGATGAAATTTTCTTTAAGCTTGACATTGTAAATTAGGGAAAGAACACATGGACAATGACATTTGACTATGGTTGCAAAATTCCAGGAATTTTCAAAGTTGTAGACTTTCTAAGGGAATTGAGTAATAAATATGAATTTACAGGAATAAACACAAATAAATAGAATGGAACAGAATGCACTAAATGGGAATAAATATGAATAAAGTTGGAGTTTTTTTTTTTAATTGAAGGTTTGCCTGTAACAGGGATTTTAAATACAGCTGTGGAAAATATATTTTAACATAATCTTGACTAAAACAACCAGATTTCATGCAAGCCTACTTGATAAAATATATGATATTCCTCAGTCACATGCACATATTACACTGCTTTCTTACATGCACTTTGCTCCACCATCAGCTGATTCTAGAAGCCAGCCTGGACTATTGAAGCAACACATTTTAGCCTGTGTACTACATAAAGTAAAGTTGAAATTGTTTTTTGATAAAATAATGAAAACTTGACAAACTTCTAGTTACAAATAAATCTATTTAAATGTTTTTTTTAATTGTTTTATTCTAAATGGATGTCTGCCTATGACAAAAGAAAATGATTATATTTATGTTTGGATATGACACAGTTCATTTTAATTACCCTCAATTTCCGGTTAAATCCAATAAATTCCCATAAATTCCCATCATTTCCATGGGAAGTTTCCAATTTGGAACATTTCCAAAATTCCCCAGCTTACTTCCCATTCTGGAAAGTTTCTGGAAATTTACTGCAAAATTTTCGACCCCTTTGCAACCCTACCTTTGACCACTTGGTCAATTTTTCTTCTTCTGATCAAGTTGACATTTATCTATTCTTGAGATGAACATGGACCCAGTGACATAGACATTTGTCCTGCAAATCCTGCACTGAGATTTTGTGTGAACAAGTATCCCTGGATAGAGGCATAGACAGACAGATGGACTCACTAATGGACACACAGTTAGACAATTCACAAACATAATTCCTCCAGCCTCTGCGATCACTGGTGCAGAGGCATAAAAATGGGGGATGCTTTTATTCATGAAGCCACATGGATGCAGCTCTAAAAATACCCTCTCCCCATCCATTGAAGAGATTTTCTGCTTTGTCAGTGACACATTTCATGCTGTCTAGTTGGATAGCTTTTGAGGTCAGAATATGGGGTACTCCCTGTGAGGTTTTCTCTGGGTCCTGGCCTCCTTGTGGCCCATGCATTCACCCACATCTATCTCTGGTACAGACCCACACTCTGGGTTTCTTTGAGGATCAGGCTAAGTCTCAGCCATGAAAGATAAATATAAGAAATCCCATTAGTCACACTTCAGAAATAAAAAAGTAAGGAAGTGTGAAGAGCGTCTGAGGGGTAAATACAAGCTTGAGAGCAGATGCAGTGTGAAACATATCAGGGGGATCATGTTTGTGCACGTGAGGGCTTTAAACGACATATAATTGTGAGTGTGTGTTTGCCATTAAAGCCGGTGCATGGGGCAGGGAGTGTGTGCAGCCAAACAGCTTTTAGGTGTGCGAGTGTGCGTGTGTTAATCTTCACACAAACAAAAGTGGGTTCCTCATTCCCTGCACACTGCCCCCTCCGCCCTGGGAGCCCACCTCAACAGTTCCCTTCCCTCCGGGGATGACGCAAATGCCCCACGATGACTGACCCCCACGGTAAAACCTGTAAAACATTAGCCAGCGTGAATAAGACACACTCCCTGTACCCTCCCCTCAGCGCTGGTAAGGATTTATAAGTGCCCTTCAGACCGACGGCTGCCGTGCGGCGGGTGGATGTGGCAGAGGGGAAGGTTTTTCAGAGTCACAGAGACAAAGGGCCAGACAGTTTAGGTCAGAAATTTGGCCCGGACCAGAGCCTTTCCACACTCTGTTCCTGTAGTTTTACAGTACGTCTTACACACCCCTATTAATTCTTAGCACTTAAGTATCTATTTTCCTTTGCCATTTTGCAGTACAGTTCCCTTGTGGTTAATTAAACTGAAGACTGTTTATGAAGAGTTTTTCCGAGGAGGACGAACGTTTATTTAATAAAAATGTAAAAGTGGAAAATACAAAAAGGAAAGTAAATACATTATATAAGGATGTAATATTAAATCTAGCACTGTTACTTCTCTGTGAAATGGTGAATGGATTAGAGCTTGTATGGGGTTTTGCTAGTCTTTGTAGAGTTATTGTGAGCATACTTTAGCAGTCATCGAAGCTGAACATATGACCCTAAATTAAAACAAAACAAGGGCTTTTTAATCTCTGTATACACCCTCTCTAGGCTATATAAGTTTGATATATTATTGAGTCTCAAATAAAATGTTTCACTGTTGAGCTGCAGACCAGCTCTAGACTTGTGCGGTATGCAACCTCTGAAAATGAGTATCACACATAAAATTTGACGTCACACGTAGTATGAATGGTGTCAATGTTTGGATTTCTGGACACAACCTTCGAATTATTTAGCTTGTCATTGTGTCAGTAATGTTTCAAATGTACCTTGAACAGGCTGTCTCTGCCGTACCAAATATAAATTTAGAAATACTTCATGCTTGAAGTTAAGAAAAGCTGCATCTGTCCGTCTTTACTTCACAGTAAAAATCAGAGGCTTCGGTCATCAAAGGTAGTGATTAATATAGATGTTTAAATATATCTGAGGCCTTACAAGAGTTTCTCTGACCAGTGCACGAATCAGCCACACTTCTTAAAATAAGTCCCGCAGATATGATGATAGGATTATACCTCCATCATAAATACCTTTACAACCATATATTTATTTTATTTAATAATTATTCATATTGGGACAGTATGAAGCAAGAGAATGTTGTCACACACTACAGCATTTATAGCCTGAGGTAATTTGCAATGCCTGCCCCTAGGTGGGCTATAAAGACATAAAAAACAACAATAAAAACTGTTAAAAGAAAAAAACATAGACATGAGGACCCTCTTGAACCGAGATGTCACGTCTCAGAGGCTAACCTCTAATAAATTTTAACTGAATAGAAACTTTTATGGGAAGGACAAAATTATGGTCCATATATGTGTCACTATCAGCAATTCGTATCCTAGTCCTGTTGTCTCTGCCCACCTCCTTATCCACCCCCGCTCACGCCTCCAACACAGTCCCGGTGGATGGCTGTTCAACATGAGTCTGGTTCTGTCAAAGCTTTCCTGCATAACAGCCACTGTAACTTTAAGCAGTCTATTGTGGTGCAGTGCCGTGCTCATGTTGGGATGTATGTATGTGTGTGTATTATATATGTTTGTAAATACTGATGCATTTATGTATGTCTGTTAAATGAAAAGCATTGATTTGCTCCATTGTAAAGTGTCTTAAGATAACTTCTTTCATGGTTTGGCATTTTAAAGATTGATTGGTTGATTGATTGATTGATTGATATCAGAGACGTGATTCTAGAAATGTTAGATAATATGTACTTTGGTTAATTTCTACAAATCAGGTAGTTGTATACAACTAGAACTTCTGGTGTGCTCTTTAGTGATCTACTCCATCCATCCACTCCCTTTCACTTTTTGCCACCCCTCTCTAGGGGTGCCAAGCGTACCGAACCGACTCGAAAGGATGGAACTAAAAGTGCTGCAGTCCTGCAATTGGTCACAATAGTCATGAATTCCCATGCAACAGCAGTGAAAATGAAAACACAAACCTTGCCATTTTCAAAAAGGATTTAGAGTTATTTGTTCTTTGATGTTGCTGTAAACAAGTGTCATCTCAAGACACTTTACAATAGAGCAGGCTGAAGACAAACTCTTCAGTTTATGGATGCACATATATGCATTGATACATATATAAAATACACATATATATATACAAAACCCAACATGAATCCATCATGGTGGCAAGAAAAAACCTCTGTTTAGCAGCCGGAAATCTTCAATGTGGATCCCAGTCTCATGATGAACAGCCATCCACACTATGCTGTGTTGGGTGTGTGAGCAAAGGAAGGGAGGTGGGCAGAGACAAGAAGACTAAAGTAAGAACTAAAGCTAGAGACAGATCCATGGGCCAATCATAGACCTGTCTTCGTCATATTTGTCTCTGCACAGCAATGAACATGGAGCTCGGAGTGCTTTAGGTCCTCCATTGTTGCTCTCAGTCACAGTTACGCATTACTTAAGACTGCTTCATTGTGTTGCACTGCCCTGACGTCAGTTATTTAAGTAGCTGGCAATATCCTCTCCTTCCGGCTCACCTCCTTGCGCTCAGGTGAAGGTACAGTTGGCAGTGGAAATGCAAACAAGATCAGGGGTTACCGCTCCAAACTGTACCAAACTGCACTGAATCAAACCACTTGATGGAAACTAAGCTTTAAATACAAGGTGATGTTGGGGACCTGCAGCAATCTCCAGCTTTAATAGAGTATGACACAATTTGTACCTTTTCACGTGTCCTGGTAATGATGGCAGAAACTTCAGCCACACCTTTTGATTCCAAGTAGGTCAAACTTTTTTCAAACAACATGAAACAATGGTATGAGCCGCCTAAATTTTAAATACTAGTAATTTAGTCTGACTGGAGGCTTCCTGGGTGGCACAGTGGTGCTCAATGTGGCCCTGCAGTCACATGGTGACTGGTTCAGGGCCTCTTGCCCAATGTCAGCTGGGATAGGCTCCAGCCCCCCCACAACCCCAAAAGGGATAAGCAGTGTAGATAATGGATGGATGGAAGCTTTTTTACAAATAAAAGGGTGAATTCCCCGAGCAGATGTATGGAGTGCTGAGATAATGCTGTTACAGAGAATTTAAAGCCAGTTTAACAACATTATTTCCTGTATTTAAAGTGGTTTAAAATATGATCATTGTTGCACTTTACCTTTTTTAAAGGCTAAACGTCAGTCTGCACCCTTTAAACCCCCTGAAAAAATTTGATTCTGAAAAAAAAAACATAGAAAAAGTTGTATGACTTGAATCATGAGAATTTCTCCAGCTGGACGTTCAAACCACAACTACACTTAATTCCTAAAGCCTTAATGGCCAATATCAGGCTCTCAGTGACTGTAACATCCAAAGAAGTGAGAGTAAGGACCTGTAATTGTTGCCTTGATGTCTCCCTAATAGTTAAGTAACTTAATCCTTCATATGGGGAGTCTGAGCTGAATCTGACCTACTTTCTGTTTGACGGCTGAAATGAAAGGGAGTCCGGGGTGCTGCAGACGTCAGAATATCTCTGACAGAGAGCAGCGATAAGAGAACAAAGGCTGAACTAAGTAAGGAAATATTCCCCGAGACCTCCAGGCAAGTGGGTGTGAGACTGAGAGGATGAGTGTGTGTGTGTGTGTGTGTTTGTGTGTGTGTGCTTACGTAAGCAGGCGGGTGTGTGAATCCATGACTTTGCAGAGCCCACTCAGAGAGAGAGAGAGCTTGGTGAGTTTAATTGGACTGAGAGGTGGTGCATATAAACCCTGGGGTCAAGCTGATTGGAAAATCCAACAACACTCTGCCTTAATTAACCTGACCGTACACTGTTAGAGCTTTTCCTCCCTCTCTAAACAGATAGTCATGTATAATGTTTGTACCAGGAGCGTTTGTGTTTGGTGGGCCATTGTTGTTGTCACTATTCGGAGTTTGCATGTTCAGAGCCTGTATCTGTTAAAAGTTGATTTACTGCTTGGTTATCTTCATCATGTGGCAGAATAGGTAAGACAATAGAAACTGGTAAGATGGTAACAATATAGGCATGGTGGTGTTGGGGGATGAGAGCCAACATGGGGGGGAGAGGCTCTAGGTCCCCCAGAGCTCAACACCTGCAAAGGAAGATTTTTGCCTGAATTTAGAATAAATTAGAAAGAACTATGATCAAGATCAAGTTGTGGAGGTCTTATTCGTGTAGATATTGATATTTTTTAACTTTTTTGTCACTGTACTGAACCTTGTGTTTATTTTCATTCTGTAATCTTATTCAAATTAGCACAAGACCTCAGTATTTCTGACGTTGACCCAGGTGAGCTGCATGTTTGAACACAAACCTCAAGGCTTATCACAGGATATTCACTGAGGGACAAGTGTGAACAAGCACACAAGTTTTCTGGGTAGGTTACATTGAAATTTGGTGAAGAATTCCAGAGTTGCATTTTCTTTAGCAGTTTATATTGCCAAGTATCATGCCATGTGATGCATTTCGCCATACACTGGTGACCAACCATGACAACACTACAAGCAAGGTGACATCACTGTTAGGTAAACTGGTGAATCCAAATTGCCCTTAGGTGTGTGTTAGCATATCTCTGTATGTGGCTTGGGGATTGGCTGGAAACCAGTCCAGGGTGTACCCCATCTCTTGCCCAATGTCAGCTGGGATAGGCTCCAGCCCCTGAAAGGAATAAGCTGTATAGAAAATAGATGATGTTTTCATGGTTTCCAAAATTTGTGTTTCTTTATATCGTGTCACTGACATGATAAGTCAGCCATAGAAGAACTGAAGGACATGAAATCCAATCACACAGGACCAGTAATGAGAGAAGAAAGAGGACACAGGAGGTCAGGGAAGAGGAATGAAGGCAGAATTATGAATGGATGATGAAGAAAAAACTGTGCTATATTAAGACCCAGCAGTTTCCGGCCTCCTTTCTCCAGTCCGATTTAGAAAATTCTCTGCAGTGATAGGATGACAGTGGGCTGAGCTCACTGCATCACCTCATTTCGATCAGCACGAAAGCCGAGCCTCATTTTAGATACCGCTGCTGTCGCTCCAACCACTTCACACCCACGTGCTGGGAAGTGGTTCTCCACTGGTTACTGGCGAGGAGCGAGCCAAACAACGAGCTTGTTCCAGTAGTTTGTTTGTGCTTTGACACCATGGTGTTTACCCAGCACCTCAGAGGCAGGGCAGCCTGCTGTGGGCTGTGGCCTGATGCCATGGTGGTGGACGGGGCACGGCTGCAAGCTGGCATCAACATTGCTGCCCTCTTAACACTTTAGGTGAGAGGCCGGCTGGGAGTTTGCTAGGCTGGCACTGTTTTCAGTCATGAGAGCAGCAGCTCATTTGAAGAGGGCAGCAGGTATTTTGGCTCGCTGCTTGCTTTGTATTTATATTGTGTGCTTTTTTAACACCATTATTTTTGCAGTTGTTTAGTACAAAACTTTCTAGTTCTTATACAAAATAAGTGAAGACAGCCTAAGGCAGGGGTGGGCAACTGGCAACTGGGGGTCAAGGTGAGGCCTCTGCCTTATTTAATGCAGACCAGAGATCAATTCAATCTATTAATTGATTGTTGATACTAAGGACTCCTGATAAAATAGCCATTTAAACAAAAAAAGAACATTTCCTTTAGATTTTTTTATGTACAGTTAATTGGTTATGAGATATACTCCTCAACAAAGTTTGGAAACATTATTTCAGTCAATTCTCCCCTATATTACAACTAATTTGTATTGTATTTTGTATGCTTGAAAAGCCTGATTAGTCACCATGATAACAAGGCACAACTTATAAACATTGTACATTCGTGGAATGAGCAACACAGCTAAATGTGTGAGTGGGCCTCCTCAAAAAATATGACATCCCTGCAACTGGAAGCTGCCCTTCTGGTATGCAGCATGGTAGCATTATTTGATATCAGCCCTGGCACCATTTCCAAATTGAAGACCGAGTTCTGTGAGACTGGTGAGGTCAAAGACAGACAAATGCCAAGTGGGCATGCAAGGAAGACAACACCCCAAAAAGACGGGTTTGATTGATTGATTGATTGAATCTTTATTTCGAGCATAAACACAAATACATACATCAATAAAAGCAAAGGAATAAATAAAAACAAAACAAAAGCAAACATACAAATCAAAATCCTCAAAGATGCCTAATGAAACAAAAGTCCAGAAAGTTAAGTATGCTGGAAGAGGAGGAGGAAGAAGTTAAAAACTTATTCAATCCCACCCCTTTAGTCTCATTCATCAATTCATCTATTATCATTTAAAATATATGAAATAACAAATATAATATACAACTATTAAATATTATGTTATATAACTTAACCATATTACCACAATATTCTACAGCAGTATATTACCGCACTTTGCATATTATACAGTCACTATAAATATTTCATACATACTTATTAAATTATTGCAAATATCTTAGTACTCTATATAACCTTGTAGTACAATATTGCAGTATTGTAAATACTCTAACTATTCACTTTTACTTCATTGTTGCAAATATATTAATGTTATGTGTAGCTTAATATTATGTACCCTATTAGCACACTATCGCAAATATATTGAATATTATATATAATAGTGCATACAACTCCATATCATAATACTGTAGATACCATTTATATTAACTTATGTTATGTTTGATGATATTCATCATACACCATATATTATTACATTATAATAGAATACCCAATATAATATAATACCATATGAAACGTAATAAGTAAGACTAATCACCTAACTACGTCCGTTCCTTACCCTTGCTTCACTGAGTAACAGCAAGCTTTCTTCCAGGGGAGGAGGGGATTTTGGCACTATTTTTTGGGCTGCTACCCACCATATTAGTTGTGTTGCTCATTCCACAGATGCACAATCCTTATAAGTTGTGCCTCATTGTAAAAGTGACTGATCAGGCATTTCAACAATATAAAATACTACACAGATTCATTTTATTAAAGAGAAATAATCTACAGAATAATGTTAAAAACTTTTTCTAATAATACTTTTTTATGTAAAAAAAAAAAAAAATTGAATGTGTGTACCCAATAAATTGTCCGGTTAGTGTATGTGAAGTAAAGTTGATAATCGATTGCCATTTTACATTTCACAAACTGTGTGCTGCATACTGGTGTGTTGTCTTGACTCCACTCCTCTGTGTTTTAGAGGTTTTTAGTCCATATCTGTTTCTTGGTGAATTTATGTTTCAGTGCTGTCTGTATTTGTCACCACTTTGTGGCTGGAAAGCCTTCCTTGTTTTCTCTCTAAAATTAAATGGTTAGCACAGCTGTAAATGGCACATACTTTGGCATTTTAATAGTGCTTTTAAATGCAGAAACTACCTCCTTCCTGCCATCTGGAGTTCTCTGGGTTGATGTGATGTTATATGAAAGCAGCCTATATGGAAAATACTAATGGACCAAGAACTGACCCCTTGGGGACACCACATGTGAAGTGGGATTGGGGATATGGGAAAATTCTCCCACAGAAATAAATAGATCTGACAAAAAAATAAGATTGAAACCACTTTACAGCTGTGTCCTTCATGCCACTGAACATTTCAGGGGCTATCATGATCAACCTTTCCTATGGCTTCAGCTAATCACAGTGACTTTCTCACATTTGTTTGTATGAACAGAACTTTCATATTATACTTGTCTAAGTGTTAAGATACCCTGACTTTTAGGCTTCCAACTCAGATGGAATTTAATATAATTTAGTTGTTGGCACTCCCAGTGCTGAAACTGAGGTTTAAAAATCAAACAACAGCCTGTCTTTCCAGGAACAATGTCACAGTGACCATGAATGTTCCACAGAGCTCGATGCAGACTTGAAAAGCTTGAAAATAGAGCCAAAATAAACTGTTGACAGTGAGGTTTGTGGGTAATCCACCGTATCCAGGAAATTGTTCCTGGAAAGAAAGGTTGCTGTTTGAGTTTATGAATGTTGAAGCTAAAGTTTTTATTAGAGACGTATCATGAAAAAACGCATCAGTATTTCTGCACATATGTTTGGGGTATCTGCAGTATCAACCAACTCATGAAAGGGGAAATAATCCAACCCAATCCTTTGTTTGCGGTCCACCTACCTCTAAAAACATGAAGTATTACAGTCTGTTTGGAATGTGCGCTCCACGTAACATCACAGTGATTCATGATGATAAAAGAGAGGTGGAGTAATCGGTCTTAAAACATAAATCTACTAGAAGAGCTCCAAAAGCACAAACCTCTGCCAAGAAATTTCCAACATCATTGGCTGGTTATTGACAAAAATGGGGAAAAATGCCCTATAAAGAAATTCTTGAAAAGATTTCTGGATCTGCATCTAAGTTCAGATCAACACCAAATCTAATTACCTCCTCCATGTGCCATGTCCAACATTCCCTGAAAATGTCATCAAAATATATCAAGAGGTTATTCAGACCGTGCAGTTATTGTGATACATAAATCACAAACTCTAATAATTACATTCAATTTTTCATTGCCTTAAAGGTCTGCTTTTCTAAGAAGGCTGAGTTAAAATAAAACCTCTGATATGAACATTTAAAGTGGGTCGAACAGGTTTGAAGAAATCCACATTTCAACTAGAAGTGCTCCGAGAGCACAAACCTCTACCAAAGTATTTCCAACATTGTCGGGCAAGTGATTAACAAAAATGTGAAACTGTCCTATCTCAAACTTTAAGAAATCCTTGAGAAAAATCACAGCAGGTTCTGATCACCACCAAAATCTTATTACTTCTTCCTTGTACCATCACCAGCATCCCCTAAAAATGTCAGCAAAATCTGTCCGTAGGTTATTGACAAAAATGCGCAAGACTGCCATATTTTGCAGTGTTAACCAATCATTTAAAAACTTCCTGGATCTGCATCCCAATTTAGATCACCACCAAAGTCTAATCACTTTCTCCTTGTGCCATCACCAACATTACCTGAAAATGTAATCAACACTGGTTGTGAACTTATTGAGCTTGAAGTGAAAATGTGAAAAACTGCCCTGCAATGTTCAGAAATCCTTTAAAGAAAATTTCTGGATCTACAAATAAGTTACTATCACCACCAAAATTGTATTACTTTTGCCTTGTGTCATGACAAACATTCTCTGAAAATGTCATCAAGATCTGTTGAGAACTTATTGAGCTATCCTGCTCAAATGACAGCAAAAATGTAACCTTGTTGGGGTTAGTTAGCAATATAGTACTTCCTGTTCCATCGTTTTGGAGTTCATGGGAACTTTGAATAGATTTGTGTTATGTGTTTAAATAAGCTCTGTGGTAAATACAACTCAAGATGTTTAACTTTTTATAGGAGATAAAGTACATCAAAAAGTGCCCCGATTACAGATTCTACTGCAAACAATGGCCAACAAGGATGACAGGGTTATTCTGGGAAATGAATCTTTGCTATTTTTTAATTGTTGCTTGGAATGATGGTGGACTTCAGTTCCGTTAAAGCCCTAAATCAGCTTTAAATGATCATATATATATATTTACAAACAATCAAACAGCAGGCTGAAGTTTGCCAGAAACCCTTTTTTACAGTGTGTTTATTCAAAAGTTCTTTCATCATTACACCTTTACCAGACATTTACATTAATTAGGCAATAAATGAATAATCAGAACCTTGTTAGAAGTGTTGGAATTTTTGATTAAAGCAATGCACAGACAATGGCTATAGACTACACTGATGGAAAAGGGGGATCATTTGTCACCTTTGAAAGTCTTTGCTGCTGTGAGCATAGACAACCACAATTCCACCACTATCTACAAAATCGTTTTGGTTGCCAGAACAAAATGGATGCTTCAAATCCTGTCAACTTTTAAACAAATATACACATCGATTAATCCATCAACACAGGTCTTTTCAACCTACAACTTAAATAACATCTGGCTAGTGATCAATATATCAAATACACTCATGTTTGTTTTTCGACTGAGTTGCTCTTGAAAGTCCAGTAAATCTTCAGAATGTGTTCTCAGTAGAGCCAGAGTCCCATAAAAATGCCTTCACTCTTATTGACTGTGTCATGTTTCTGTGATAGCTCCGACTGAGAGACATACTTCCACTTTGAAAGACAAAGTATTTTTCTCCAGAGGACTGGTCCCACTCTCAAATAAATCTCTACTATTGCCATAGGTGATGGAAAACCACTGCTGGACTTGGCTCATTCTGACTTCTGCCTTGACATCATGAATCTTTCAGAAGGTGAAACAAAGGGCACAACCTCTACTTGTTTTTGCCCCAGTATGTGCACCAAAGCTTTAAGATGAAAACAAATCCATTTGGAAGATTCACTGCTCTGGTTGGATGTTTTGCTGCCTGAAAGGCGTCCATGAGAAAGGAGATAATAGAAATCATTCAAGTGTGGTTTTCAGAGTTGTTATTGGAAATAAACCGTTGAGTGTTTAAAGTTCTGTATGCACATCCTTATGAGGCCAAACAGGGTAATAAAGTTTTAAAATATTATTTTCTGATTTTCAGTGTTATCATTGGTGATTTGTATAGTTTTTATCAAGTTATTGCTCTGTTGTCTTATTGAATTGTCACTGATTATTGCTTCTTGTCTTGGAAAAACAGACCATGTTTGTGTTAGAGTAATTCACACTAACACTGGTGGTCTGGACTTTGAAAGCTCCTCACCAATAGAAGCATTTTGTCGACAGACTTTCCAGCTCTGGCTCAAACATTTGATCACAGTGGCACCAGGCTGAATCCACTGTTTGGCTTAGTAAGTGGGTAGCAGCAATCCACATGTACTTGTTGATTACATTTCTGAGTTGCTCTCAGAGGAAATGAGTCCCACTGTGGCCTGTGGAGTCACTCTGTGCAGAGAGGCTATCTACCCTCCATGAGCTTTGATTGTGTGAGGCCTTTTTTGTTGTTTTGGCTCTTGGATGTATGTATGCAGTCTTGTGTGTAGTCTGGGTTTGTATCAGAGTAGTGAGATAAAAGGTTGGGTTACATAAGACCGTTAGGACTGTTTATATATGCACGCCTGGAGAGCCTCAGTGATGTTAGGATGTCCTAATGGAGCAAGATTTCACCATGGCCATGGAGGACCTGCTGTCAGCTCTGACACTTTAATCATCAGATCAATGAAGAGTATGATAAACAGCTCAGTGGCTATCACCCAGTTTAGTTCTTGCGTGATCACAGATTAAGATCGCTTGGGCATTCAGATACCAAGTTGTCATACAGCAATGCTAATAGAATATGTCAATATCTGACATCTTGGGTCACTTTCACGCTTTAAGTTTGGCAGACTTGGTTCGGTTCAGGGATGAAATTGCAACATTTTTTCTTTTTCATTTGGTTTGTTTTGCTTCCATGCTGCACCTAATCACACAGACCTAAGCCCGTCAGATGTTGTGTAATCTAGCGTCCCACAACTAGTTAGGGCTGTAGCTGCTTTCTTCTTTCCTGCCATCCTGCCAGGAATGAATGATTTGGGAAATAAGGTTAAGCTTGAAGCACTGTGGTAGTATTCTGTGACATAAACTAAAGATAACACTGCATTTAGGCTGTGAAAAATGTGTAACCATAATCAGCATGGATTTGTAGACATTAACCTGTTTGAGAACCGGAGGCTGGTGGTGCTAGCAGTGCTAAAGTTAGCCGCTCAGTATCATCAGTGAATGTTACACCGTCCTGTTAACTGCTGTTGTATTTGGCCATATTCATTACACAATTCACTGCTTTTTGATTCGCCTGCCCTATTTGGTCTTTATTTGGTTAAGATGACTAGAGTTCCACCTTGAAGTCAGCACCAGAGCTTGTGTGAGCTTTCACACTACCCCAAATGAACTAAACTTTCCCAAAAAGTGAGCCAGAGTTCGTTTGGTCTGTACCAAACGTGTTAGGAGGGAAAGCACCCTTGCACTGCATGTGGAGGGGGTCTGGGTTACCTTAATCTGAATCAGTTTGATTGTGTAAACTCAATGCAAGGCCATAAACATGGTTGCTTGTCAACAAGCAAAATTGTGACTTATTAAGTCCACCGTGGCGATGGGAGTTTTGGTTCTTTTCAATAACCTTTTTAGTGACTGGTACTAGACCCTGTTCGACATTGATTAGTGTGTGGGGAGGTTAGCTGGCAGCAAAACAACAAAACAGTTTTCCAGAAACATAAGCCAGTGCCAGCTAGCTATAGATGTTATTGTTTTTTTCTTTGGACTATGGTGGAAGATCATGCAGGTCTCTCTGAATATGTGGTCACTTACTCTCCAGGACTGGTTGGGAGCAGCCATTTCGGGCCACTACTCACAAATAAGTCCACATATCATGGACTTTGTTGTATTGAGCATAGAGTATTTAAGCTATGAGACATTACCATTCCCCCATCTATTCTGGTAACCAACAACATGGCAAAATGGCAACTTGATGACTCCTATGCTGCCTGCTAGCCTGTGGTACATTTCAGCTTTCCCTTTTGCCACCAGCTTATTTTGTGACGTCACTTGGGATGTACGCTGTAAAAGAGTCCATAAAGTCAATCTTATGGCTTCATCACAGCTCTTCATTTGGTGCCATTTTGGCTAGTTATGTTTCTGTTGAACAGAAAGAAAGGTAAAGAAAACTGCCTCCACATCAAAGGTTGCTTCTGTTGTTTATATAAAAGAGAAAGCATTTACAACTAGCTCAGTTGCACATGAAATATTGCTTTTCAATCCAAACAGTACCCCACAAAGTGTATTTGCCAAATAGTAAATCACCATTACTGTAAAAAGGTGGAAAAGCAGCATCTTATCTACACCTGCATTTTCCACTCTGAGTGATTGATGTAATGTATAAAGTTGGTTACTTACTGTGCAGAACATTATATTCTGCTAAGCAATACCTGCTGTTGAATTATATTTGACAGACTAATCAGATTTTTAATTATCAGCCAGTAGGGTATCTCTGTGCAATGAGTGATCAAAAATTACATATTAAATCAACAAATCCTTCCGTGGAAGTGAAAAAAGTCAGAATTTTGACTTTGTCCTCAGTTTTTTTTTTCTCTGGGAATCCTGGCTTTAATCTCAGAATTCTGACTTTATTTCTAAGAATACTGAATTTCTCAGATGCAAACAAAATATACATCACCATAAAACCTACCACAGAATTATATGGCAGGGCCACTAAAAAAAAACAAAAAAACAAAACAGAATTCTGATTTTATTGTGAATTCTGAGTTTTTATAAATCCTGACCTTAATATCAGAATCCTGAGTTTTTAAATCCTGACTTTAATCTCAGACTCAAACAAAATATACATCTCAACAAAACGTACCACAGGATTACATGGAAGAGGATTAGAGCCACTGAAAAAAAACAGAAATCTGACTTTTGTGAATTCTGACTTTGTTCTCAGGTTATTTCTGAGAATGCTGATTTTAATAAAAGAATCCAGACTTTTTTATAATCCTGTTTTTAGCCTCAGAATTCTGACTTTTTTTTTTAAATCCTGACTTTATGGCCACTGAAAAAGTCAGAATTCTGACACTTGAGAATTTTGTCTTCGTTCTCTCTTGTCTACGCTGTATTTTTACTTTTCATTTATGAAACTGACTGGCGGCCGGCATTGATAGAGTAATGGGCCACATGGGGCCCCAACAGTTGCCCGTGCCTGCTCTAGAAAATGCACGTCACACCATCAAAACAGGTCCCATAAAGTAGTTACCGTGTGTGCAAAACTGGCTTAAAATCATTTTACATTTTGATTGAATACTGAAGTTTCTGGGATTAAGTTATTGTATGAAATGGGTAAAAACAGCAATATTATCAAAATATCGCCTTGTTGGTATTTTTTTCCACACTTTGTGAAAGGTAAAAACAAGTTTATCTTTCATAAAATTTGTCAACCCTTTCCATTCTGGCTTACTCATAATCATAAAGGCAGAACTGCACCAAGAAAACGTTCCTCTAATAAGGCAACAAGAACATTAACTTGATTGTACATTAAGCAGCAGAGTGGGACAACAATGCTGCAGTCCAGACAAGCCCTCAGAAACCCTAGTTTTTTTCTGTGCTTTTACTCCCAGCATGACACAGCTCAGTGACCTACACACACACGCACGCTAAATTACACCTGAATTATCAGTTTGGCTCTGTCACCGAGCCCCCTGCCTCAGTGTGTGCTGCAGCAATTTGTCACGGTGACACCCTGGGTTTCTCATGGCCTGAAAGCCTGTACAGGGATGAGGAGGTGCTTTTATGTGGACTTGGCTCTCCTGAAACGTGTTCACTAAAAGAGCGGTGACAGAGCTGCGCTGATGCATTCAGTGACTCCTAAGAAAGTGGAAAACCGGTTTAAGAGGCCTGTGGGAGGACACAGTAGCTGGTAATTAGACAGCGTAAAAATCCTCAGCCTCCACCAGCCCCCTTAGGCCATGAATAAGAGCTAAAGTAAAGCAAACCTGACTGTGAAATAGCATTAGATGTCTATGCTTAATGGGAAGGGAAAAAAAAGACAAAACCTATTCTGGCATGTAAGAGCATTTTCATTCCCCCCACAGTTTTTAAACCTCTTGCATCATCGTCTTTGCTCTCTTCTTCTCTGGAGTGAATATTTTATTTTTGTTTTATTTAACCTTTATGTTACCAGGACGTCCCACTGTGAGTAAAAATTGCTTTGGCAGGAGAGACCTGGCCAAGGTAGCAAAACATACTAAAATAGCTCAGCAGCGTGACAGCTGAATGTTTCCACAAGGTAAACTGAAGTACAGTGGTCTGTCAAGATAGACACGGGGTGGGAGATGGGGGCCGGGGGGAGTAATTTGAAGCCTTATATGTATGTAATGAACTGGAGTATAAAGCTTGACCTTTGACATACATAATCTTATCAGTTCAGCCTTGTGTCATAGCAGAAATGTGTGTAAAGTTTGAAGAGAATTCTTTCATTTACGTTCATAAGCAATGGACGAACATGAGGCACAATGGACGAACATGAGGCCCAATGACCGACATTTGACCCCAAAAAATGTAATCATTTCAACCTAAAGAGTGAGTAGACGTCTGTTTAAGTTTGAAGAAGGTTTTCAGAAGAGCTCTTTAGACATTAAGTTCACAGGCAAGCAATTAACATGGAGGGAAATGACGATTGGCCTCTTGTTTATCCCAAGCTTGTGAACCCAACAAAGTGGTGCAGGAATGAGTCCAAAAACATGGAATTGAGTTAGCATTAAGCACTTCCTGGTTCCCAAGCTCGAAACTATATGAGATATAGAACACCAGTTTTGGATATAGACCTGAAATAAGGTTCATGATGAACACATGCTTAATGGGAAATAATTAAAAGTTTCTGATATTTGAATCTTAAACCATTGTGTTTTTAAAATGAAGGTTGCTAACGAACTGCTAACAAGGACTACAAAAAAAAGCTGCAAGCACATCTGATAATTTTTCAATAATCTATGCACTATTTCCACATAAAGACAAACGTGATCTGGTCATTCAATTTAGAAGAAATTGTCAAATAAGAGGTCACAACAAGACTATATATATTTGTATTGGAAGTGTTTTTGTTGCCTCTAAGTCATGCTGTAGTTCCAAAGGAGCTTAATTGCTTTTTACTCTACAGGTTAAATAAATCATAAAGAGTTGGTTCATTTGTTACGATTATCATAAAGAGCATAATGTGTAACTTACATTTTTTTGTCCGCTACAGAGCTTATTATCAGCAGTGATCCAAAATACAGTATAGAAATTGCATAGGCTTTTATTAGGCTTGCAGTCCAGCGAACCAGCACAATGCTAACTTTCACGTTGGCCCTCAAAAACACCTCATCCCTGCACCACTCTTTTGCTCAGGGAACAGTTTGGTGAAAATGACCTTGGACCTCTGAAACTAATAAGCTCACCCTTGAACCAGCTTGGACATTTGTAGAAAGCTTAGAAAAAGTGTTTTCTGAAATATCTTGGTAACAGGCAGGGGTTATGACCTTGCGCTTATTGACCTTGGTCTATGACATCCAATATTAAACCAATATTTTACAGAAAAACTTCCAGGTATTTTCTCTCAAGCTAGGGTTGAGATGAGAGTCCTTGACCTTTGACCTCTAAAATATAATCTTTTTTTTTCCTCAAGTCGGATGGACATTGGTGAGAAGTGCAACGGAAGACAACACAAAAGTGTTCTTGAAACATTAAGCAGGGAATGAATGTGTGGCCCCATGATCTTCACCTTTGACCTCCAAAATCTTATCAGTTCATCAACAGTTTGAAGAATATCCTCAAGAGCCATCTTTAAATATCTCTTCACACAAATGGCCCAAACAAACTGATGTATGGATAGGTCTAATGGAGGACCTACAGGCAGAATGTTTTCAGAATCTAGGTGGGGCCAATGGTGTCAGAAATCCTTCAGTGGAGGGTTGTGCTTTCAGAGCATCTCTTTATCGTAATATTGATAAGAGGATAACTTGAAACAGATTAAAGATTGTGATTAAACTTTCATGGAATGTTTGTCATGGGATGAGGAGGAAATGATTGATATTTGTGATGGTCTGGATTTTCAGCAGAGGTGTCAAAATTGTGAAAAACTGCCCTCTCTCTCACTGTTAAGAATTCCTTGAAAAGAAATCTTGGACCTGCAACTGAAATCAGATCACCACTAAAATACAATCACTTCTTTGCTGTGCCAATAACTAACATTCCTTGGAAATTATATTAAAAATCTGTTGAGAACTTACTGAGCTATTAGCAAAAATATGGAAATACTGCACTTTCTCGCAATGTTAGGTAATCATTCAAAAATTTCCTGGATCTGCTTCAGGGTTCAGATCACCACCAAAATAAGTTCTTCCTTGCACCATGACCAACGTGTCTTGAAAATTTTATCAAGATCTTTTTGGCACACCACTTACTCTGTTGCTTTGTATTCCAGTGTATACTGTGCCTTAGATTGTGTTAATGTTGTAAATATTATCCATATTTTCATTGAGATTTTATTTTTATTTTAGTGCTGTAAAGAATTATCCTGATAATTATTTAGATTTTATTAGCCTTAGATTATGGTAATGTTGTAAATGTCCTTATTTTGTATTTTTTTTTTTTAATTAGATTACATTTTTTATACTGTGCTGCCTACCGAGACCTCAGTAACTAGTTTTGTTCTTTTCTCATGTAAGTGCAGACTGGAATGACAAAGCTTGAATCTTTGAACCTTGAATCTTCATCACTTTTTGATTGATCCTGTTCACAAACAAATGAACGCTGGTAAAACGTTGCCTCCTTGGTGGAGGTAACTAGCAGTTTTTTCCCCAGCTTTACATACTGCAGTTATGCAGGAAAATAAGTCCTTAAAGGCTGATACTTAACACATTTTTTTTTTGTCAATATGAATTTTCAAGCAGTTAAACAGGAGTTAAAAGGTTAAACAAGCTGTGGTGAGTGACGATTTTGCATCAGAAATGAAGGAAAAAGATGCATGTACACTGAATGTCAAGTCCTCATATTTGTCCTTATGTTCCTGTATTGGTGAGAATCATGTTATAGAGCGCTAATAGAAACAGGATGTGCAGACCTGCGGTTTCTGAACATGTCTCTTTTTTTGTTTTTTCCCACAGATGCTCCCCCGCTCGGATTGGGACCACAAGAGAGGCTCCCGAGGATCACAGGTTAGCCCCGTCCACAGAAAAAAAAAAGAAGCTAATAACAATAATGATAAACAGCTGACAGGAAAAAACATGCACATGCACTCCCAGGAACACGCTCCCTGGTCTTTGTCACTCACCTACACACACCTTATAAATGACGCAAATGGCAGAAATGCTACCAGAGACAGGCCTGTGCGCTTGTTCATTTCAGCTGTGGTTAAACAGCATGTCCAGAGGTGTCACTTCCAACCACAGTCCTTGTTACATTCAGGACAACAGTCTGAGATTTGGCTCAAAGGTGCTGGACTCGCCATTAAAAGTGAGGGAATTGGAAAAGTAGAAGGACTCTGCACAGGGGGCACACACACATTTTTTTTTAAATTAGCCCTCCCATCTTTTAAAGGGGTGAGAGTGTGTGTGTGAGTGTGTTTGGGAGTGTGTTTGGGAATTGATGTATTGAGCTGCAGCAGGGCCACAGGGCAGGACACTGAAGTACACAGAGAACAAACAATGCCCTTGGCATGGCCTTATACAGTATGTTCTGCTGTCCTATCAGGAGGATATCCTTTGGAAATGAATAGAAAATACATCTACGCTGACAATGTGTGATAAGATAGAGAAATAGATTGTGTTGGAGTGGAACTAATTGAATTTTTAACACAACTTTGAAGAGATTTTGATTTGGAAACAAATTCACACATTTTCTAGAAATGTCAAAGGGATAGTTCAGTACCGTATTTTCCAGACTATAAGTCACACTTTTTTCCATAGTTTGGCTGGTTCTGCGACTTATATGTCAAATTTTACATTATTTTACATGTTTTAAAACGTTAATTCATACTGACAGACATGAACCAAGGACTAAACATTACCGTCTACAGCTGCGAGAGGACGCTCTAGGCTAGGCTAGACATAAACAAAATGCCCCAAAAAATAAAAATTCTATTCTAACAAACTGCAGGTAGTAAAATATGCAGCGAGCAGAAATAAAGTTTAGAGTGAGAAACTCATGAGGAACTGGCGAAAAGCAGCGGTTACTCTTACTGCAATGAAGAAAATGAAGAAAGCTAATCACAGTCGAAGATTTCAAGATGGCCAGCACTGGAGGAACGAGTCCACAGATGGGTGCTTGAACAACGTGCTGCCAGGAGAGACTTGTTACAGGTCCATTTATTGGCTAACAGCAATGCCAACGGAAAGGACGCAGTGGGCCTTCTTGGTGTTACCGCTTCATACTAGGCAACCACCTCTCTATCAGCGCACTAAATAAATACGACTTATAGTCCAGTGCGAGTTATATATAGAGACTTTTTTTTTCTCTCTTCATGACGCATTTTTTGACTGATGCAACTTATACTCAGAAGTCGCTTATAGTCCAGAAAATACAGTATTTTTGAAGTTGGCTTGTATCAGGTACTTGACAATAGTCAGTGAAGTGGCTGAAAGGGCTCCTAGAAGTCCCGTACCTTTAAGGAGAACTAGTTGAGATGACCGCTGTGGTACACTGCTGTTGTTATTTCATGCAGTTATGTGAGTTGTATGTAAAAATTTGAATTCTGAATTTGATTTTATTAAAGGATGGCCCTGTGAGATGTAGCATCTCATTTTCAAGGGGGTCCCAGAGTGAGCCATGAAACTATGTTGGGTCGATAAGATTGGGTGAGCATTTTAAGAGCACCTAATTTTCCACCAGCAAGTCTCTTTGTTTTTGCGCTATTTTATGATGTAACAAATAGCTGTGTTTGTCTGAACATTGATTCAGCCAATCTGCTGTTTCATTCCATTGATTTAGAAGGAACACAATAATGACAGAGGAGACTAATGAGGAACAAAATATGAGTGATTTTGACTCAAATAAACTATAATATTCTTCTTAGTTTTAATGAATGTTGTCACCTCTGTGAACCAGAGAAATTTCTTCAGAATGAGATCCAGTGAAAGGGGAGAAACTTCTGTGGAGTCAATGTACACAGCAGAAAGAACACTTAGCCATTTGCTGCATCATAAAATAATGCCAAACAGAGACTTCCTGCAGGAAAAATTAAGTGCTCTGAAAATTTCTGCCCAATCATACATTTGATCTAACATAGTGTTGTGGCTTGTTTTACGTCTGACTCACAATTATGCGATCTAACTGTACACGTCAAAAGCAAAGCACCTTACCGGTGGTCATCAACTAAATTTGTACAAGAGGCAGGGGTTTTTGGGAGGCCAGATTTTAGGTTAATAAAATATTTAGGTCTGAACTTCCAGAGACAGCAGCTTCAATATTGCCATTGGCTTTACCGAGCCAATTACCAGCCAGTACCCCCCACCTCTCTGGGAGCGTAGGCCAAATTCCACCTTAAATAAACCATAATTGGTTTGATATTTTTATTTCTGATGTCAAGTTTTCCATCACTGGTTTTGACTCTACCAGCCTCAGTAACAGTTTTATCAAATCTGGACAGCATTTCTTGATGGGAAAGACATTTTCACTCCTCTGCCAATGGGCTTTGGCGAGAGTTTGCTGCATGAATTGGCTCATGCTTTGTACCCAACTCTGTGGCAGTGGCGTCGACATTATCTGATTGGCCCATAATTAATGTAATTTACAGAATAATTATCCATTTACCTTCCAGATGTCTATTTGAGAGGTTCTGCCCTCTCCAAACACTTTCTGTGGGCCTTTACCCAGGTGGACTAGTGATATTGATTCTGAACAGTATTTATTTAACCATCTATCTGGCGTCTAGGGCAGTTAAAATACAACTTTGCACAGAATTTGACTTGGGACCAAATTCACACATTTTTTAGAAGCTCTTTTTAAGCTCTTGTGTGTAACTTTTTACTTGGGTTTACTTAAGAAGCCACCCAGCAAAGTGTGAAATCTAGGTCAGTTGTGTCCTAACAACCAAAAATCTCAGATTGTAATCCTTGTCAGTCAAATTTAGTTTTGATGGCAAATACTTTCTGCAGAAGATGGAATGAACAGGGCTTCTTTTCGGGTTAAGCTTGACTGAGCATGGTACAGGCTACAAGATAATGGTGTCTATTTTTGACTAAGTTTTATCCTTTTGTACAATTTCAGCCAAAGACTAAATACCATTTGTACTCTTACTTTAAATTTCTATTTAGCATTACTCTATTTAGTTGGTCTGAATGGCCACTCGTCTGTCTGTACTCCAGCTTTGCTTTGACTGACAGTGTATAGCCTAACCACTAGAAGTGCATATGTGGCTGACCGATTAGCCTGGAAAACAGGATAATGGAAACACGAAAGGAATGGCAGCTTCCCAAGGTGACTATTTTAATGTGTGTATTGGCTTGTATTAAAGTGCAACATAACAGCCTGACACAAGATTGTTGATCTAAACATTGAAATATCTATCAGACATGTAAGAGGTCAGTCATTTTAGATAAGTGCCTGGCCACCTGTATCCGTGTACTATTTATTATTGTCTCTGACATGCTCCTGTTGGTTGTATTTTGGCAAAGGTTTGAATGTTTAAGGTAGGCTGCAAACACTGAATTGATGTTCAGGATAAGTATGATGTCCGAACCTGAGTCTGTTCAAATGATCCTAACCTTTTTTACTAAAACAAGCCCTTAAAATGGCACAAGCAATGGTGTTAAAATCTGTAATGAAACTAAGATGGAGAACCCCCCATCATAATGTTTCTATACAACTTTAAAGAGAGCCCTTGTAGTGCTGTGTATTCAGTCCAAAAGACCGCCTCCCTGTATTTTCCCCTTCAAAGCAGAGATCTTTACAAATAACTCATCATCAATATAAAATTCTGTCCACAGCTGATATCAATTTTTTTGTAAGGAGCTAGAGGGCAAGAGCTTATTTCATGATTGATGCCTTCCCTGAGCTGCCATTCATGCTTAGTGGTCAGTCAGGTCCTTTTTTTTTTGTGGACTGGTGCTTGCGTTCGTCAGTGGAATCCTGTAATAGCCCAAAGACTGACAGGATGCTGAAGAAGTCAAGGCTTGTGTTGGCATCTCTCTCAATCTCAGGCTTGTTTTTTCCTTGGCTCTGCTCCCTCGGACAGGGTTGTTTGTCAGAGAAGCTGGTGGCATTTCCCTCCATATACGTAGGGTGTGTAAATCGCACACTTTGCTCTTTCGCCTTTGACCAGAGCAGCGTGATTGATCTCCACCGTGTTGTATTCGCCAACATGCACACATTAGCGAGCTCATTTTCCAAACCACGTCTTTTTTTCCTGGTCCAAAGCTTGTGGTGGATGCTTTCACTTTGAAATTGACAGCACAGTTACGTATGGAAAGAGCTATTTAAATATTTGTATTCGACTTGAAAACACATTGGTTTTGGAGCGGTACCCGGGAAGATTATCAGAGAGGAGACTGTTTGTGGGTGCCGGATCTTGTGACTGTTAGTCTTCATTACAGAAAGGCTTGAGGAGAGGTCTCTGAGGCAGACGAGCCGTGACACTGCAGTCATGTTGAAGATTTCTCAAGATGGGTGTAAGTGTATGAAACACTTCGAATTAGAGTTTCCTAAACTGCTGGTTGGGGAATTGATAAAGGTCACTGCCCTTTTTCTGGTTGGTGCTGTTATGTCTGTTGTTGCAGTATTTTCTATTTAACCCTTGTACTGTGTTAGCTTTCTCTATACATGCTCCACGCTAAGGTTGGTTTTGACCTGTGCCTTAAATCAGCTGTAAATTACACTAAAACAATTATCTATCATGCATTTTTTTTACTTATCTCTTGGTTACCTTGTCAGGCTTCATTATCCATGAAAATTTTGTCTGTATACCCCTTAATTTAAATAAAATGTAAAATGAACCGCAAGAGAATCATATATCAATAAATAAGAGGTTGTATTGTTACCTCACTATTAGTAGGGGGTGTCAGAACACATCGAGGTATATGTATATACTTTTTTCCATTCTAATATTGTTAACTATAGTAACATCTATGGTGTGACGGGTCAATTCCGACCCATATATGTTTACTAAAAGAAAATGGAAAAAGAGTATTTTTTAGCAAGAGAACTTTCTGAGCATGAATATTTGGGAACATTTATGAACATTTATCTGTTTATCTTCACAGATTCACCATGAATTCAGTTTTGGCCTTAATTATTGCTTTATAATTTTATTTTAATAACTGGGTTGAAACCAACCCTAACAACACAGATGACACTATTTCAACAGCGCACTTATAATTTCTTGTTTTTTTTTTTTATTTTATTTATTCATTTTTTAATTTTTTAATTTTTTGTTTGAATAGAGGGTCCTGACAAAGTCAAAAAGCCATGATGCAATTAACAAATATTAAGTGGTTCTTTTATGCATTAAAAACCTAAAATGAGTCGGTACTGACCCAAACACAGGAGAAAGGTTTAATCAGGTCATGGAGCAGGACTGTACTTAAGACTGAAGAGGACCTAAAACATGACTTTTGTCCAACCTCTACCTGGAGAAGATAACTGGATCTGTGTTATATCACGCAGAGGCATCAGCTATTTACAGGCTTGGCTTTTTATGCCTCTGATACAGCAGCAGCAAAGCCCTATGGCCTTTTGATTTTGGGTTGCCTGTATGACAGTCCACCCGGGCCATTCTTCTGAACATGATCTCAAACATGCGTTGGTGTATTTCTTTGAAGCCTGGCAACATTTTATTCACTGATTCAAGAATGAACTGATATGTTCAAAATGGCAAATAATTGTCCAGATTAAAACAGACAAGAGTTCTAGTAAAAGGCCAGTTGTCAGTGAAAATCTGAGGCACTGGGATGTAGCTAAAAAGCCTTTATTTAATAGGGGTGTGCCAATGTGTTTGAACTCAGCTGAGTCTGCTGAGTCTCTCTCAATCTCAGACCTGCTTTTTTCTTGGCTCCGCTCTCTTGGACCAGGTTGTTTGTTAGAGAAGCTGGTGGCTTTCTACTCCATGTGGTTGACCTTGTGCTTTGAAAAATGTCCCATGTCCAGTCCTGTTTGACCGTTTACATCATGTTTTGGGTGTCTGTTAAAGGGTTAGTTCAGGTTTTTTTTAAGTGGAGTTGCTTGAGGTCCATGGCACTTGCAAATATAGGTGCCAATAAAGGAACTTGTGAGCTTTTCTCCTGGGGGAAGATATCAGGGGTGATACATAGCAGTAAATGGTTTAACTGAAAGCCTTGTAAATAACCCACTTTTAGGTTAAAACTACTAAAAAAAAAACAGTTGACTCGACAATACGCTACAGTAAGATTATTTACAGTGTTTAACTTTTCCTGGACAAAGCCCTCGTATTTAGAACTTAAGTGCGCTGGGATGTAGGGGTTATGTATCCCTTTGCCATCAGCTGGTTAAGTAGTGAAAAGAAACAATAAACACATACCGAACTAAAAATGAGCAATTTTGACTCTTGTGATGATGACGTGCAGTTAGTTGTGGGTACAAGAGGATGTCTTTATGAACCAGTGTAGACAGAAGTAGAACTTTTGGAGATGGAGTTACAGGAAGAACAACAATGTGGCCCCCTGTCACTAAGAATAAAATTAACATGGCCCCCTTGCTTAGTTTCCCACCCTTGCTGTGTGAGAGCCCCACAGAGTAAATAGTCAGAATGTTTCTAATATCTAATGATGCCATGACAGTTTGTGGCCACGCGTACGTCCGTGCAGAGAGCAAAACTGATCCTTAAAGGGATAAGCCAACATTTATTTTCTTTTGGTGTCTTGCCTCACTTCCAAGTCCATGACAAGCAGATAGACACCATTCTTTCAACTATACGTGTTTTTTTTTCCTGTGTAATTTTTTGAAGAAATACATATGAAAGTGAACTGCAGGGAGCATGTGCAAACCACCGCGGACATGCTTTGTTTTGTTGACATACTTACTTGGCATATCCCGTAAAGATAGGCATAGAGAGAATTGCTGTTGTCAGGGTGGGAAAAGATAAATTCATGGATGAGCCTTTTAAGGCTATGTCAAAATGGCAGACAGAGCCGTCTACTCTGACCTGATGTTTTTTGTCTCAGCAAATGACACATACAGTAATTTGACATTTTACCTAGAAACCATGGTTTTAAACTCTGACCTTTCACACTACAGTGCTTATATTGGACGTATGCTTCATCAGTCGGTTCATAATCACTCTGATCACCCAGCATAAATAATCTGTTTTACCTCAGGCATCACTTTAATGTACTCTGTCCTTTTTGTCCCATCTTTAGCCTTCCACCAGTCTGCCCTTGTCTCTGTTTTAATCTCAGCTGGCTCCTCTGCCGAGTCAAACACCCTCAAACATGCTGAAAGGAAAACAAGCCTCTGGTCGAAGATGGGATGGCTTCATGTAAGGGGTCAGCTGGCTTGACCTTTCCCAGTCAATGTTTAATGAAGCAGTTATTCTTTTTGTTTTGGTTTGATCCCCCTTCTTGCACCCCGGCACTCCCCCTTTCAATAAAAGATGTAATAGCGTGTAATTGTATCCTGGCTGCTGCAGCGGTCGAAGACCTGGCTCAGTCTGAGGGGTTTGTGAGGAGGGGGGAGTTGAGGAAGTGCAGCACTGCTGGGCGTACCTTTGGCTGCAGGAGCGAGGAGAGTCTCAGCTGAGTTTAGTGTTACTCTTCTGCTGTGATTCACACCGTATCACTGCTCTGTTATTCTAAGTGGAGAGCATCGGCATCTACCATGCAGGCTCCTCTTCAGCTAATCCTTCTCGACAGATGTAATTAGGCCCATTATGCTAACTGCACTGCCACTGAAACACAGAGCTGCACCGTAATGATTTTTGAGAATTTGGTTAGAATTAAATCAACCGAAGAAAAAATAATGGGCTCACTTAGGAGTAACTTAACTCTGAAGCTTTAGCTGAGGTTCAGTTACCATGAAATTTAAAAAAGTTCCTTCAAAATGTCAAAGACAGAGCTAAGAGGGGAGGGATAAGACCCACCTACTCACTTTTCTGGGCTGTCCCCATCAGCCACAACATGCAGTCTATGCTCTCTTTGTGTATTTGATCAATGGTCATAATGTCATAACCACCTCATGGACTAACCCCAAGTGACCTGCTGGTGAAAGCTCTGGTAGGAAACCTAAAGAACAGAACAACACTACCCACAATGCTAGAGTGTCTCGATGACATCTCTAATTGTTGGAGGTGGCATATTGTTACACTGCAGAGATGCATGCAGAATTCAACTGTTTAATTTTTAACCACTAAAGGATTCAATACAGATTACAAAATTGTGGTACAAACCACAATTCCAATGAAGTTTGGACATTGCGTAAAATGTAGTTAAAAACAGAATACAATGCTTTGTAAATCCTTCTGACCTGTAATCAATTGAATCCACTACAAAAATAAGACATTTAATGTCCATACTTATGTTTTCTTTGTAAATATACAGGTTTTGGAGCAACATATGCTGCCATCCAAGTGATCTCTCTTTCAGGGGCATCCCTGCTTATTTCAGCAAGACAATGCTGCAGGTGTTACAACAGCGTGGCGTCATAGCAAAAGAGTGCAGGTGCTAGACTGTCCTGCCTGCAATCCAGACCTGTCTCCCATTGAGATTGTGTGGCGCATTATGAAACACACAGTACAACAGACCCTGGACTGTTGAGCAACTGAAGTCATACACCACACAAGAATGTAAAAGAATTCCACATACAAAGCTTCAACGATTGTGTCCTCACTTCCCAAACATTTATTGAGTGTGGTTAAAAGGAAAGGTGATGTAACACAGTGGTAAACATGCCCCTGTCCCAGCTTTTTTGGAATGTGTTGCTTGCATCAAATTCAAAATGAGGGAGTCTTTGCAAAAAGCAAAGTTCATCAGTTTAAACATTAAATGTTTTGTGTTGTAGTATAAATGTATAATATTTGTAGTTAAATATAAGTCCGAAAGCATTTGTAAATCATTGTGTTCTGTTTTTGTTTACATTCATACACAATGTCCCAACATCATTGGAATTGAGGTTTGTATATGGTCATGTAGAACATGTGTAAGAGTATTTATTATCAGCCCTGTTTTAAGTAATACATGGGCTGTATGTCAATCTGTGCACTTTAATACTACACATTCTAGGGCTGTTGCAACGTACTAAAAAATAAATAAATAAATAAACATCATATTGAGCTTATAATAGGCAACCAGACGTGGTGATGGGCAAATAACAGCAGCTGACCAGGTCACAATTTGGGAACTACCGTAATTTCTCAATTTTAACACACACTCGATTATAACACGCACCCCATATTTTCACAATTTTTGCCTGAAAAACACTGTACTCGAATATAACACGTACCCAAATTTTGCCCAAACCTTACTCTCTCAGACAACTCAAAAATTAGCTTTATTCAGAGTTTTAATCAATGAAATTTCAGTATTTTCACAACAAATACACAATTTTCTCTCTCACATGGATGCGGAAACACTTTTTGCTTCGCGCATGTGCAATTACTTGAGCATGCTCAGTCGTAGTGTACCGACCAATCAGAGAGCAGCTTATCAACATGCCGATATCTTCGACCAATCACAGCGCTGCTATTTTGCTAAATTGCTCACAAGATAGCAGCACTCTGTGTTTGCCGGTGAGTGGTAACACTTAAGAATTAGACCATGATTACACAAAGTTAAACTAATAACGACCCATAATATTTGATTAGAACAGTTTAACAGTCAGTTTAATAAGAATTACAGCAGTTTAGCGGGAATGTTTTGCAGAGAAAGAGAATATTACGGCTGTGCTTTTGACAAAGTTGAAAATAAAATTGTGTCATTAATGCCTAAAAAGGTGACAGGGTCGATTTCACCCTCTCAATTTGCCAAAATAATAGAAAACAAAACATGAATTGGACCCAAAATAAAAGATGGAGGGGGGTAGAGGAAAAAGACAGAATGATGCAAAAGAAGTTTGATTTTCAACACCAACACTAGACTTGAATTCTTTTTCTTTTTTTCAAACCCCACAAAGCCAGGAAGCACAAGCCCCCTTTATAACATCACAGCCCTGCTGATGATCATCTCCCTCAGCTCGAGGAGCCACCACAGGTGACACCAATAGCTCCCGATGGGCATGGAAAGTAATTTTATGGGGATACCTTTGTCTATAATAAATATCCATAACAGTACATATCTGTCTGATACAATGTGGACCATTTAATACTTAGTGCTTAAATGTTAGAATGGGACCCTCATAGATCAACCATACTATTAAATATACATTGTAGGTTTGTAGCTCAGAAAAGGAGGTGGAGTGAAGTTTCTCTAGCCTCTCTCTGAGCACTTTGCTGCATTTTGTGAGGATTTGTGTGAGGTGTCAATTGTTAAAAAAGCCCCACAGTGTGTCTTTGTGTGCTTGGTGGAGAGTGAAAGTTGCTTGCATTATGAAAATGTGTTTATTAAAAGAATCAAATGCTTTTCTTTCTTCAGGAGGCCCCTGAGACATTTGTCCGCTCTCTAGCTCTCCCGTGGGGTACATCACATTCTCACCATTGCACAATTTGAAGAAGCCCACACTGGCGGAGTCTCAGAGCGCTGCATGTTTAGATGAGGGATCCAAAGGGGTTAAAAGTGCACTAAGTGGAGCATCTCTGAAATTACAAAAATGTGAACTCTCTGTGTCTGTGTAACATTAATAATCATCATTAGACAGAGGGATTAGTGTTTTGTTTGTTGCACCAAATGCACTTCATCCGTCTCCTGCAGAGTTACTGGCACAAAAACTATGAGGACACAGCGGGAACACCAACAATCACAATTCTGTCCCTCAGTGTTGCTGCAGTGCTCTACTGTGCTGTTTAGAGAAAATCACGTTTGCATGAGAAATGAACATTTTGTGCAAATACATTTCTCAAGTCTGTTAGTACAGGAATAAATATTGGGTATGCATGTGTGCACTTAATATTCATTCACATCTGTACAAATCATATCAGGGATTGATGTGGTTTAAGTGTGCTGAATGTGTATTAAACAGTCACAGATGGAAAGATTGTAAACATACTGAGCTCTAGTAAAAATCCAGTCACCTTGACAAAATGTTATTCAAATACAACTAGAAGTAGCTCTTTGTAAATCCACTCAACTAATACAAAAAGTATTTCATATAATAAAGCACTTTATTATGTACACCATGTCAAATGCTTGTTACTGCACATAGTTAATTAGCCAATTACATGGCAGCAACTGAATGCATTTCAGCATGTAGATATGGTTGAGACAACCTGGTGTTCAAACTGAGAATGAGAATGGAGAAGAAAGGTAAAGCGACCTTGAACGTGGCATGGTGGTTAGTGCCAGACACGCAGGTCTGATTATTTCAGAAACTGAGATTTTTCTACACAACCATCTCTAGTTTTGAGAGAGAACAGTCTGAAAACATCCAGCGAGTGGCAGTCCTCTGGGCAAAAATGCCATAGTGGTTTAAGACGTCAAATCTTGGAGCAGATGGGCGAAAGCAGCAGAAGGACGCAACGGTTGCCACTCTTGTCAGCTAAGGACAGGAAACTGAGGCTATAGCCCAATTCATACAGCCGTTTCAAGGTGTCATATTTCTTCCTCTGCGACATTTTGCCTCCAGAAGTGGAGACGAAATGGCATTTGTTCCTTCTCGGGAGGTAGTAACAGATGTGTGATATTGGAGAGAAGGAGGCACACAGAGGCAGTAAGAGACAGGAGTGCTGCGAGTGAGCATCTCCACATTTATGTGGTATGCATTCAAGCCAATGCATTATATATATATATATATATATATATATATATATATATATATATATATATATATATATATATATATATATATATATATATATACACACACACATATATGTATGTATGTATGTATGTATTTATATATGTATGTATGTATATATTTATATATATGTATATATGTATATATGTATGTATATATATATATATACACATATATATACACACATATATATGTATATATATATATATATATATATATATACATATATATGTTATTTAAATATATTGCACCTTATTGATTCATGTCTCTTATCCCGGTCTACTACTGCACAATACTTCTCAGTAAAATAATTTGCACTGTTAAATGTATTGTCAACATAACTGCTGTTACCTGTCACACTGTCACTTTAACATCACTGTCACTTTTACCTTCACTGTACTGCACAGGGTGCCTCAGTTGTTCAGTATGAGACTCTGTTAATTTTTAATTTGATAATTGTAAATACCTCCATTTATTCTATTTTGTTTGTTTCTTATTGTACCGTTTATTGATCTATCTTTGCGTTATATGTTATTCTGTTGACCTTAAGGCATGCTACTTACGCTTGTACTTACACCTGTTCTGCTGCAACACCTGAAATTCCCCTTTGGAAATCAATGAAGGTTTATCTTATCTTATCTTATCTTATCTTATCTTATCTTATCTTATGTGGTGGAATAGCACAGACATCCTCTTTATATGGCTTTGTTGAGTGACACAGCAATATGTTTGTACAACATTCAGCAGCGGCAAGCTCCATTAGGCTTATGTTCCCTGAAATTGAGCATGCTACCCATGTGTTCATCTATGTTGGTGAATGTTTAATCCAACAGTTAGTCAGGGAGGCATCGGGAAATGTCATACACAACGTTTCTCTTCACTTTAGATACAGTATAGTATAAATATAGAATTGCAGCAAAATTGACCCCAGTAATGCACTTTCACAGAAATTTTGATGATTTCTCAGCACTGGTCAATGTCAGCCACTATTATGATGATGTGTGAATGCAGCCTATGAAGCAGTCTTTGGTGTAACATCTATTATTGCCATGGTAATAATAAACATGGCAGCTTTGTCATGGAGATTACACATACTCAGACCATTACAGCTGTAGACATTAGGATTTCTTGGCTTTGAATACTGTTAAAAATATTTGATTCAATGAAAGTTCTTGCCTAAAATGTTCATGTGACGTTGGTTAGCCCTTATTTGATTAATCTGCACATTTCATGGCAAAGATTTTCCATATTTTTGTGTCTTAAACCTCTGTAGTGGAACATTTATTGGCTCTACGCAATCAGCTTGGTTATTTTCTCTCTCTGATGCAACTACAGCTCCGCTTACATCAGAATGGGTCCTTGATTGCAGAGACTCTCTGTAGACAAACAGCTTTTCACTCTTCAGGAGTGACTGCTGGTTTGTTTTGACTGGCCCTCAGTTTGGTTTACATGAACTGCAGCGTGGGTGTTAATCTATGGCATGCCTATGGACATACTGCTCCAAACTGTGTTCAAAGAAGCAATTAAGACCATTACTCACTGTTGTTATTTACAGTCAGATGTCATAACAGAATGTTTATGCATACTTGGATGTTACTTGGCTCGATGCAGAGTCATAAAAACTGTTTATTGATTTTGGTTTTTATCAAGTGTAACATGTTGACCAAACTGAAGAGACTTGTTAGCATATATCAGACAGGTTTGTGGGCTTTGTGTGTAGGTGATAGTCAAGAGGGATCAGAGAGTCTGTGAAGGGCTGGGATCAGTCTGCAGCTTCTGCCAAATAGGGGGCTGGTAATAGAAACAATCAAAGCACATCTCACCATAATTCAGGATCTGTTGGAGCTGTGAGTTTCCTTGAGACATCACACAGTGTGTTGGTTCAAATATTGACTGAGCACACTGGTGACTTTGGAGTGTGGCCATATCTGTGACAGTATGAGTGTAGTTTTTCATTAAATATGATGATGTTTTCTCATTTTAATGAAACTAATGGGGACTCTCTCTGTTTGCAGCAGCTGCTATGACAACATCTGAAGTCACTTTCAGCTGAAAATCACAAAGAAACACTGAGACACTTTGTAATGTCACACCAAAATATTACACCTAAGCACAGAGCATGTGGCCCTGTGATTGGCTGGTGATGAGTCGAAGATTCACCCTGCTTCTCATCTAATGTCAGCTGGGATGGGCTTTAGCATCCCAACAACCCCAAAAGGGACAAGCAGCTTTGATCAAGATGGATGAATCATTGCATGTGAAGTTTCTGGCGCCAGTTTAAAGTGTGCACATGATTTTTCTTTTTCTGGAAAACACAGAAAGAGCAACATTCTCCTTCTGAGGAAGCTCTTCTTTGATATACCACACAGGACATATCCTTCATCTTTTTGTTCTATTTTGAAGCAGTTTCCTCCATATGTCCTTCAAACCACTCTCAGAGGTGCTAAAAAGCCAGACTAACTCTGAAGGGTGTTTTTCTCAGAAAATTCTCTTCAGAGAGGAGTGTGAGCCAGTGGCCGGTGGTTGTTGACAGTTCCCAGATGTGGATGTGTGTTAGCCCTCTATGAATGTGGTGTTGGGCAGCAGTAAAAACGAGCATGTATGCTTAGGGAGTCATTTAGAAATAAGTCATTAAACACATCGAGAGGCTCACTGGGAGTGTTAAATACATTGATTTTAATCACAGGCTCTAATGGAATTTACAAATACGGCAGATGTGTCCGAGGTAAGAACATTTACTCTGGTGCTTTTGAAACGCGCCATCATAACATCTGTCTAAAAGCTTTTTTTCCTTCATACTGAGTGCTCTTTCCCAGGCAGAGGTCCCTCTGTGGGGTTCATATGAGTTTTAAACCCTTTAAAAGTGAAGCCCTCTGCAGCAGAGGTGGCCATTACTGATGAATGAAACTGATCATCTAACCTGACAGGAAATGCTTATATAAGACTATGATCTTATATAACACATTCACAGCTTGATCTTTTACAGGAGGTGCACTGATGATTTCAAATTTAAGGTTTGCAGATTTTTGGTATATTAGAAAAGTCAGGAGATACAGTATGTCTGGGCCAAGACGCATCTTTTAAGGGGCTCATAAAAGTCTGAGCAAAAGGGATGAAGGGACGATACTTTCTTCTTCTGTTCCTGCTGTCGACTTTTTAACATCGATTAAAACATTAATGTAGAGGAGTTCAGCGGAGGGAAACTTTAAGGTGGCCATGCTTTGATGGACTTTGTTGTGTATTTGATATCTTTTTCTTTTTATTTGATGTTCAATGTGTAGAATATCTGCTCTGAAGTGTCCAATGTACTTACATTAATTACACATATTGTCCAACAGATGCCACTAATATATTTCAGATGTATTGAGACATTTTGTGTGGTGGTGACTGCCATGACAGAGCCATCATGACAAGACACTTAGGGTCTAATCCACTAAGATCCAAAATAACGAGTGCTAAATTGAGTATGCAACCTAAAAAATTGCACGTGCAATTAGTGGGCATGTTGGGGGTGATCTGCTATGACTGCGTGCACAATTGATAACAGGCCGAAAAAGTGTTGTGGACCGCCCCCTTTAAATAAGGATTTTGCATGCTCCTAAACTCCTTGTCCGTGCGTGGAGAGTGTGATGCAGCCAGCTCTGAGTGACAAACGGAGTGATTCTGGCTATGAAGGTTTTTTTTTTGCATAGGTTAAATGACCTCCTCCACGATGTAGAGCCGATAATAGAGAGGGTTTACTATACGCGTGTGTCTGCATGAGTATGATGGCACACTGGATCATCCCTCTTTTTCCAGTCCATCATAATAACAGACACCCTCTAAATGTTTCTGTCATTCATCAAAAAATTCAGTCAATGATGGAAAATATTCGGTTAATGTGACCCCTGTTTTTCGCCACAATGACCGCAGCCCTCTGTTAGCAATGCTGTGCCCGTTTAGAACCTGCCTTTCAAACATGCTAAATTTAGACACAAAAACACAAAGCGCAATCAGTTGCAGGTTTGATAAATCACATTGCGGGTGCTACATGATTACATTTGCATCTCTGCCGCCCCTTGTCCTCTAAGTTATCCCATATTTATAAATAATGCACCATGGCAGCACAGTTTTACACAGGGTTTTACATCTACAAGATGGAATGTGGAATTTGCTTGACATTAGTCTACACTGAAACTATTTCAGGTGGTGCAAAACCTCAGATGTTTGTGGAGTGTCAACTCTGTCATTAGTAAAAACAAGGCTGTATTAAATCTTACACAGAACAGATGCAACCCAGAGCTGACTTTTCACTGAGAACACTATGTTAAAAACTGTTTATTTATAGAATATTTTGGGGCTTTTAATTATACTGACAGTAAGTAGAGTCGGAAATGGGGTGAGAAGTAGGGGAGGCATTCTGACTGCAACTCATTATTCTGAGAAAAAGGTCATACTTGTCATCCATCCATTATCTTTACCGTTTATCCCTTTTGGGGTCACAGGGGGCTCGAGCCTATCCCAGCTGATACTGGGCGAGAGATTCAGGGCCACATAAAGAGATAGATGACCATTCACACTCACACTCACTCCCAAAGGCAAATTAGAGTCACTACATATTATAATGAGCATGTTTTTGGTATGTGGGAGGAAGCTGGAATGCCTGGGAGAGAACCCACACATGCACAGGAGAACCTTATGCTGTAAGGCACATGCACTACCTGCTACACCAACGTGTCTTTCTGCTTAAAATGAAGTAATCCTGAGATTCCTGAGATCCTGAGAAGTCAGAATTCTGACAATAATCTCAGGATTATGACATTCCTCCTTGAATTCTGACCTTTTTGAAAATAAAAAAATGTCTTGTTTTTTCCAGAATTGTGAGTTTGATGCCAAATTACTGACTTTTCTCTTAAATCAAAAAGAAAATATCTATAGAAACATAAAATCTACTGTAGCTGTAATATGTATTTTATAGTTTTTTTTAAAAATCACAACATGATCATTCTCACAAAAACTCAACTGCTCCATTTCATAAATGCATTTAAAACTGATTTCACATCTGATTTATCACTCATGGTAATTATAATAATAATTTCCTCTCATTAAGTAAAAAATATTTCCACAGGTTTTGTGATAAAGAGTAGTGCTCAATAATCCATTGTTGTCTGTCTTTGTTGAGTAGGGAAACGCAGATATTTGAGATCTCTGGTGATGAATCACAGACACAATCATCCAGATGATAAAGACAAGAAAAAAGCAAAGTAAGGAAGAAGAAGCGAAACATTAGGCTGAATGACTATGATCTGTTTCAGTTTGCAAACTTTGAACAGAACAGTAGGATTTCCTTTAAGGTCTCTGGGTAGACTGTTCCACAGACGGGTGCGTAATAATGAAAAGATGCTTCATTGTATGTTTAATTTTTGACTTTGGACACTATGAAAAGACCAGTACCTGGAGACCTGAGGGTTCTTCGGGGTTCATATGGTAAAAGCAAATCAGATAAATAAGAAGAAGTAAGACCATTAAGAGCTTCATAAATCAAATAAAGAATCTCAACATCTATGTAAAAGGAACAGACAGCCAATGCAGGGACTTTAAATCCGTGTGATGTGGCCTCTCTGTCTGGTCTTAGTCAGCATCCTTGCTGCTAAAGCTGGAAAATATTCGACCAGCTCACCGTTACTGCCGCCAACTCCACCTACCTCTAGCATGTGCACACTCATGGGTTAGACTGTTTACTGATGCACACATGCACTACAACCTTATCATGGGAAAAGACGTGCACCACTTTCAGGCTTTTATGTGCTCATGACAAGTTTGGAAATGAGACCCAGGGCTGGGGACAGATCTAATCCCTTCTGCAGGCGCTCTGTGGGACAGCTGATGGAACGTTTCTGGACAGACGACTATTGTGCTCCTCTCATCTCCTTCTCCTCCCTCTTCCCTTTCCTATACTGAGCTCTAATGCACGCTGTGAGGAGAAGATGTAAACACCTGTCTCTCAGCTCATTTGCAGGCTGATTTAGGAGTTTGTTAAAGAGGGGCTTTAGGAGGAAGAAAGCCGCAGGAGACCATCTGGCTGCTCCTCAGCATCTCCAAACATACACAAAAACTCATGAGCAACTCATACAAACTTCAGCTTTAGTGCTCAGACAATAAACTCCACAGATGAGAGAAAACTTGGGTGACATCCACAAAGGCTGACACAAAAACATTCACTGACGCTCTCATACTAACAAATACAATGCACTGTCCTGAAAATGCCCTTAAAACACACATGCACTCAGGCAAACAGATTCCTCAGGGAGGATGAGCTCATGCTATGAAGCTTGACTCACAGCAAGTGGACCTGAAAAGCCATGAAAGATGAGGGACTGATCAGTGTGTTGGGTTTGTTTTTAGACTGTGAACAGGCCCACATATGCCTGACATGAGAACTATAATGTAGTGAAAGGCTGCATTCATGTGTGATATTTCAAACACTGACTTCTGGACACACTTTACTACACTACTCTAGCTGTGTTCTAGCTTTAAGGGACCATTTTGAAGCATTTCTGCACACGTGCAGTGTTTTTTTTTTTTTAATAAACACACTTAAAAACTGTCAAAGTATCCTCTTTTTCACGTCACATCTGTTGTAGCCAAAGGAATTCTGGATAATTATGCTAGCAACTGACTACAGTGCACATGTTTTTGCTAAAATGTCAGAAAATGATGACAAAAGTGTGGCCAAAGTTGTCCCAAACCTTCTGACTCCTGATCAAAGGACAAATGTAAGAAACTTTGTGGGAACATTTTGGAACAATTTGAAGGAAACTAATTTTTTTAAGGAGCGATGACAAAGTGTTTTGGGACACACTTTTGTTATGTTCAGATTTTTGTGCAAAATTTGTTGAACTGTCTCTTCATCAATGGAGATCATTTTTGTTCTCATTCTGATACTGAGTCATCGATCAGTTTGAGCAATTTGTCCAGTTGGTTGAATCTTTTCAGATGTTTTTGATTTGCCTGGGCGTCCAGGAAGTTCATCATCTTGGCCTTCCTCTCTGCCTTTACAAACTTTCTTGTGTCATCAAACACATGTGCAAATGACATGCAGTGTTTCCAATACATCTTAGTTAATGTTTTGGCTGCTGTTTTCTTCAATTTCACCAAAAATTTGAAGTTAATGCATTTACCGATGCTTTAGCAGAAACACAGGCACTTAAGCAAGGTGTGAACTAAAGGTGTCACTTATTTGAAACTTACAGCAGCTGTGTGTGAATACACAACCATTAAAACATAACTAAGTGACTGTGAACCACATGGTTTTTATCCTCATAAGAGCAGCCTCGTTATTTGAAAGCTGTACCTCTTAATTTTATATATATACAGTATGTATTCCCATTGTGCCTTCACGCAACTTAATTTCATGCAGGTACTCTCATGTTCAAATAGATCACATATACTGAGGGGAATTTTCGCCCCTCAGACCAGAACGTGACGAGAGAAGAGGGCAGGTCTGTGTCCCACCTACAACAATGTGTGTTGCTGCTTTCACTGCTGGATTTCTACAGCCACTGTCTTTCTTCTGTTCTCAGAGATGAAAAACTAAATTTCCCAGAAAAGTCTTGAATAGAAACACATCCATTTGATGATCCATAACATCTCTCAGAGCCACACATGGAGGGTTTCACCATGATGTCCGGGGATGCTCCCCCATTGTTAAACCTACCCCGCTTTGTTTGTCTGTTTTCCTGGTACAATCACAGACCCTCTCCTCTTCTCCCCACGGTCTATTCTTTCTCTTGTGGGAGCTCCGGTAGTGTTCTTCCTTGAAGGTTGTCATATTGTCTCTAGTGAAAAACACATGAAATCACTGCTAGCTAGCCAGAAAAACTCACCAGCAGCCAGCTTGCCGTTGTGCTGGCGGACTTTGTTTACAAGACAGCCCATAAAAAGTTTTCAATAAATATGAGCTGAACTTACCAGATACTCAAGACTCTCCAGTGACTTTCTCCTGCGTTTTCCTCTGTGTGGTTCGGTCTCTGAACACTAAAACACAGTGTAAAGGAGCTCCAATTCTATTTACTCCTATTCACATTTGATGCTAATTAGCTGTCATGCCACAGCTTTAGGTGAATTTGGCGCAGAAGTTTGGTATTTTCAACAACGGTGAAAGATGCGAAATTCGCGTCCCTCAGTTTGAGCAACTATTGATGTTGGTTCACGCAAAACTTCACGTTAAATGCATTTCCGTTGTGCAACAAGCTGAAATTATTGTTTGGTGTGAACACACCTTGAGAAGGACAATCTTATGGTCTGTGTGATATTTTGCAGGCAACCAGTGGAGCTGTTGGAAGAAGGGGGTGATCAATGAGAGAGGTTCTTGTGATGATCCAGGCAGCTGAATTCTGGACCAGTTAAAGTTTATGGAGGCATTTGTGATGAAGACCAGAGAGTATGGAGTTACAATAGTCTGAACGGGCGATCATAAATGTTTGCTCTGTTTCCCTTGAACAAACTTTGTCACAGGTCACACTGTGCATGATGGTATCAGCTGGACTCACTCAGAGATGATCAGAACTGGCATCAACAGCAGAACATGTGACTGAGGCAAACATAAGACGATTCATTCCCCTCAGTCTCTAAGCTCCCAGTCTTTGTTGAAATGTTATTAGTATCTAACTGAATGACCAAACTCTGTGTTGTACTTTTATCTTCAGTGAATTAAGTTAAGCATTGTTGTGTCACATTACTATCACTGCAAATAATACACTAGACATGCTGAATCACCATGACGTAATTTGGATTGTTCTTTCATTACCTGCCCCAGGTGTTTAGTTGCTGTAATTCAGCTTCTTTCTTCGCATCAGCCAAAAGCAGGTTGTGAACTCTTTGCTTCAGCCCACTAAAAACAAGTCCGCTCACTCTCACTGGTGCCTTCAAAGCTGTGGGCCAGACGGTCACCAACAGAGCGAGTCTGTTAGCTGTTTGAGGGGTCAGGAGTGAAAAAGGTCAAAGGTTAGGTTCAAGCTGAGACACTTCTAATGACTCCATTCATTAGGTATCAATATCACACAGCTGTGCTAAACATGTTTCAGCTCATGTTGTTGTTCAGATTAATGAAGGACTCAGAGTATATCAGCTCCTGTGACTCCCTTCATGGTCTCATGTTTTTGTTTCTCTCGGCTAAAAGAGGCCATATATGGTTTAGAGGAAAGTTATTGATGGATGAAAGTGTGCTTGTGTAATGGAGTGTGTGCTCCTTCTCTGGTGTGATACCACAAATACAACCCAATCTGCAAAGCTTGGCTGTATCTCAGTCCAACACTGTGATTAAATATATCTTCTATAACAGTGGTCCAAAATCAATTGGCTATTGTTTGTCTCATTCTCCTGTTGTTCATTTTGGCTCTGATGTAAGGGTATAATTGGGGTAGTTTTTGTGCCTTGTTGTTTTTTCCTGCTGATAAGTGGATTTTGGAAAATAACTTTGCTATTGTGGTGTGTTATCACTGTTCTGAAATCATATATATATTCAGGAAATGTTTTACTTAGTGGTTTAATATTACCCATCTATATGTATACTGTATGCATTCTGTGGTAAAGGGCAGATAAGTCAGTAATATCAGCTGTCCTTTGAGCTGTGAAATTGTGTTTCATACATTCACAAAAATACTCTCACCAGCCACTTTATTGGGTACACTTTGCTTATACTGTTGGCCCCCCCTTTGCCTTCAATCAGCTTTAACTCTGGAGTACAGACGCTGGAGTACAGTGAACACACTGTCATGTTCAAGAAACCAGTTTGAGATGGTTTGAGCTTTGTGACATAATGGCATAACCCTGTTGGAAGTAGCCACCAGAGGAGGGGTACACTGTGGTCATAAAGGGATAGACATGGTCAGCAGCGATACTCAGATAGACTATGTTGTTTAAATGATGCCCAATTGCCACGAAGGGACCCAAAGTGTTCCAAGCAAATATCCCCTGCACCATAACACCACCACCACTTCCAGCCTAGACTATTGATATGAGACAGGATGAAAGCATGCTTTCAAATATGAGCCTACCATCAAAATATGTCAACTTAATAGACTGGGCAAGAATTTTTCTCACTTCTATCAGCTAAGTTTGATGGGCCTGTGCATATTGTAGCCTCAAGTCTCTGTTCTTAGTTGACAGGAGTGGCACCTGATGTGGTCATCTGTGACTCTAGCCCATCTGCCTCTAGGTCGGATGTGTTGTGCATTCAGAAATGGTCTCATTAGAGTTACCGTTGCTTTTTTATCAGCTCAAATCACTGTGGCCATGCTCCTCTGACCTTTGGCATCAACAAGGCATTTTCTACCTGGAACACTGCTGCTCACTTTTTTCTTTTTTTTTTTTTTTAACAAACCATTCTGTGAATCCTCAAACATAGTTGTGCATCAAAATCCCAGTAGATCACCAGTTTTTGAAATACAGCCCATCAGGCACCCACAACCATGCCATATTCAGAGACACTTAAATCACTTTTTTTCCTCAGTTTGACATTCAGCAAGCCATTTTAACAACGTCTATATGCCTAGGTATGTTGAGTGGCTTTCTTGTGATTGGCTGATAAGCTATTTGTGGTAACAAGCAGTTGAATGAGTGTACCTTACGAAGTGGCTGGTAAGTGTACATGGTAATACAAATGCTCCTTTATTAATTAGATAGATAAAATGATCATTCCTTATTTAGACTATAGCTCAGTGATAATATTTCTGTGGCTCTCTCTGTCTTTCTAATGCTTTCTTAGTGTTAAATGTGGCAACTATTTATTTATTTTAATCAGTTTATTTAGCTTTGAACTCAGCTATGGCTAGATAAAATCTGCCAAATAAAGGATAAAAATATATTTACTCAAAACCAGAAGTGTGAGAGTCTGAGAGCACAAACTTCCACCGAGGCATTTCAACATTGGCAGGTGAGTTATTCACAAAAACCTGGGGAACTACCCTATCTCACTGTGTGAGCCACATCTGGATTTAGATCCCCATCAAGATATATGACTTATTCCTTTTGCCATGACCAACATTCCCTGAAAATCTCATCAGAATCCATAGAGAAAATATTGAGTTATTTGCAAAAACTTGGGAAAAATTGCAATGTCAACAAATATTTTAAAGAATTCCTGGGTCCACACCAAAATGTAATTAATTATTTCTTGTACCATAAACAACATTCCCTGAAAATTTCATCCAAATCAGTCAATCAGTTTTGGAGTTATCCTGTCAACAAACAACAACTGCTGGCAAAAACAAAACCTCCTCGGTTAAGGTAATGCATCAAATTGTCATAAATTGTATTTTCTTACACCATATTGAATATATTAATATTTCTTTGAGATTCTTGACACATTATCTTGCCCTATGGCCCTATTTTCAATTGTTGCACAAATGGGGATCTTTGGTCCTCCAAATTTAAGACCCCAGACACTGATTTCTAACACTATAGTCCCATACAATTCAATTTAACTGTCCGCAAGACTGAACCAAAACGATGAAGCAAAACCATCCTCCTAAAAGTATCAGAACAAAGTGAACCTTCAGTGATGTGATAATTTCCATCAATTTCCACTCAGCTGTACTCATTTCCTGTTTCTCTTTCTCCCCACAGTCCTCAGGCACCACTGTCATGGTGGACATAGCAGTAATGGGAGAGGCCCACGGACTGATCACAGACCTGCTAGCTGACCCCGCTCTGCCCCCTAACACCTGCACCTCACTACGGGCCGTCAGCAAACTGCTCACCACACAGCTCACCTTCCAGCCGCTGCACCGGCCACGCCCTGCTCCCCTGCTCAACCCCAGTGATGCCTACACCTTCTCCGACTCAGAGGAGGGGCCTGAGAAGGGGGAGAAGACATCCATCCACAAGGTAAGAAAAATGCAAAAAAAAATGCCAAGATACCCGTATATACACTACAAAATCTTAAGACCAGTGAAAAATTGCAAGAATTTGTGTTTTGCACTGTTGGATCTCGAGAAGGTTCTAAGAAGAACTTCAAAATGCAAAAAGAAGGAATGGGAGCGAGAGATAAAACATTTCGATTTGCAATTTATTGAAAACAACAATTAGACTGAAATAGGCTGTTCATCAGCTGATCAAAAGTTTTAGACCATAGCTAAAAAGAAAAAAAAGAACACAAAACAGAAATAAAAGTGTCAACAGAGGACTCAGTAATGAGTAGCTCCACCACTCTTGTTAATCACTTCAAAAATTCATGCCATTGTTTCCAGGAGGCTAGTGGGAATGTTGCTCCAAGTGATGAAGATGGCTTCACAAAGGGCATCCACTGTCTGGAACTGATGACCATTTTTGTAAACTTCCCTTGCCTCCCATCCCCAAATGTTCTCAGTTGGATTTAGATCAGGGGAACAGTGTATTTTAATGGTGTAAATTTCAACAGATAAGGCCACGTCCACATGTAGGCAAGTATTCCTGGAAACAAACTTTTTCCTTCTCTGTCTTCAAAAACAATCCTGTCCACACATGTGAATTGTCAGAAACATCTTCACCCTCATGAGATTCTGTAAACTCATAAATGCCTATTAAATGTAATTATGTCCCTGTGGTGCAGCCATTTGTTCACAATTTCTATCTTAAAGCTGTTTCATTTTCAAAATTTATTTCAACCACAAGTCTCTTAAGTGTCACAATTTAACTTGTTACCATGTTAACTGGTGTTAGCAGAAGTTTTTGGTGAATATTTACCCATCTGGGTTTTAATCTAAGACTGATCTGGTGAGCTTAATCAGATCCTGTAATTAAAAAGAATTCAGGAATTCTCCCGTCAGTTTCTACATCTGCTATAACCACTGCAACCACAGTCACAAGCAGACATGGGTCACCAGTCATCAAGGTCACTTGTAAAACAATCACAACTTGTTTTATCCACAGCGTCTGCAGCAGAGTGAGGTTTGAAGAGGCATCATAGTAAGAGAGCAAAGTCTGTGTGAGCATGTGAATCGTCCAGTAAGCAACACTGAAAGCAGCAGAAGTTTAGAAAGATATGCTGCATCACAACTTTGGAGTAAACAAAAGTGCCAATGTTACACAGTGTGATGTCACACTGAGGAAAAACTGGTGCAGAATTTGACGTTATGGGCCCCAATTGTTTTTTTTTCCCTGATCACCTGGGCACACTCGAAACCAGAGGCCACAAACTCAACTTACCTGGGGGACCGCTGGAGGTATAGTCTGGGTGATTCTGGGTCACATCAAGTATTCCACAATAAAGGACAACTGACCCAGTCTACTCAGTCTTTATTATTAACAGTTCTTCAACATGAATGTTTCTTCTGAACACAAATGTGTCCCTGGTGCTGTTGTCTTAATTTTAAGATTCAATTGTGTTTTGTAGCTCTAGACAGATTTTTTGGGGGGGAGTGGCAGGCAAAAATGTCTCTTTTAATTGGAAATGTTGCAGACCCTTGCCATAAATGATAAAAAAAACAACTCTGCAAAAAGGTGCGTTTGAGAAAAGCGTGCAGGCCACACTGACACTAAACTTTGATGTCAAGTACGGGGCTACAAAATATCGCCCCACGGGCCTCAATGTCCCCACAGGCCATGAGTTTGAGCCCGATGCTTTCAATAATGTTTGTAATAATCTTTACTTTGGCATATTTTCCATAATGTACATTTTCAGTGACCTAGAACGCTGTTGCTTGTTGACAGAAGGTTGAAATGCACATTAAAATTGAAAATATACAACCATATATGGATATAGTCAAATTCAGGCTTTCACATGAGGAGAGGAATCTTTCTTCATCATTTCTTCAATCATGCACACACACTCATTGCATGTGGGCTCAACAAAACACCTCTCCAGGCAATGTTAGTAGTCATTATTATTGTGCAGTTAAAGAAATAATATTTGTCTAATCAAATCCTGTTTTTCTCCACAAACAAATTACTCTATTCACAGTTCAACATTTAGCACAAAAAAAAAGAAAAAAGGCCAAAAGGGGACCTCCCCTTGGAAATGCTTTATTTCTTAAACTTTCTGAAATTCATCAAATTTGAATAAAAACCATCTTTTACTTCTTATTGTAAAGTCAAATTTCATGCTTTGTACACTGATAATTTCACTATCAAAATGTAGCCTGATTATGCCTATTGAGGTCAGAGAAGCTACTTTAACCTTAAAGAACTCACATGTTGGGATTTATTCTTTTTACCAGTACAAAAACATTTATTTCTGCAAGTTGGTTGTATAAACTCTTACCTCTTTAAAACCATACCTGGAAAATACTTGTTAAAGAGTCCATATTTCGTACCCTTAGTACCAATTTATTTATGAATATGATGCCCTACGCTCAGTCGGGCATCATATTCTATCTAATGCCTCAGTGGATTCTGTCTTAGAATACGTAAAAATTTGCAATATACATATTTTGAACCGCTGCAAATGAACACTTTGCACACTATCAACAGCAGTTTCACATAAGAAACTCTGAGCTGCACAGTTGATGTGCAAGTAGGAGGATAGTCTTTGTTGGCCTCACAAAAACAAATAAACATCCACAGCAGAGCAAAGTTGATCCAAATGGAACATAAACTAATGGCTGCTTTGTTTGTTTCTTTTTCTCTCTCTTTTTTTTGTGGACTCACAGATGCTTACTGCCACCTATTGTATCAGATTGTGTACATGCATAAGTGTGCCCTGGCATGGACCAATATCACTTTGAGTGAGGAGGGGGTTGCAACGGCGGGAGAGCAAAACAATCAATCAATCAGTCATCGTCATGAACAGAGTAAGCTGTGATAACAAGCTGATATGAATGGGCAAGAGTGTTCATGCAGCTGGTTCAGATAAGTTTACAAGAGTGTTTAAGCAGTCTGACCATTCTAATGAAACAGATATGGTGTGGCATAGGGTCCACTTAGGCTGTGGCATTGGAGCTCGATTTGATATCTCTTTATGGTGTCCACGTTTCCTGGTCCTGCCCTTCGGTGGTGGTCATCAACAAATCATGAATGACAGAAAAAAAAACCTGAAAACGTTGAACCAGGAGAGCTCATTAGCATTAGAGATATATAGACCTTTTGAAGTGACCTGTTAAAAAATCCTGAAATAGAGATGCTGTCAAGCTTGTAATAGCCAAATGATTTATCCAGCCCACAGCCCTCCACACGTGTTCATCTATGGCCCTGTGTTTCTGCTAATGAGTGCTTCCTGCTGCCTGAGCTTTTAGCATCACATGAAGGAGTATATTTTCATAAAGCTGAGTTAAGAAAAATCAAGAGCGTGGACTGCTCAGAGCACTGTTCTCCCTTTCACTGCCACAGCTGTGTCAACATGACAGATGTGCAGAGCCAGACAGTGTGTATGTATGTCGGGGAGGCAATATGAAAGTGAATGCAGCTCTCAAAAGGTAACAAAGACGGACGAGTGTGTGTCAAACAAGCCGGACCCCCACTGTGATTATGGATGGAGTTATTTCTCTGCGGAGGATAACGATCCCAGGAAGCTCCTCCGCTGACATGCCATCAAGCCCGTCGTCTGGCTGACAGGTGTATTTATTCAGCGTCTGAACTTTGTAAAAGTAGCTAAGACAAACTGTGCCTGTGGAGTGGACGCTGAGACTGCACTCATTACGACCCAGCTCCCAAGGGACAGAACAACGGCTCTGACTGCCCAAGAGGAGGGCAGAAGCAGGAGTGGAAAGGCCTGTGCTTGCTTTTCCTCCTGGCTGAGAATCAGTGTTCATCAGGGTGCATACTGATGCCTTTCAGGAACTTTCACAGGAACTTTTGAGGAAATTCACACTTTTATTGGCATGATATTCACATTTTTAGATGATATCTTAAAAGATTAATTATCTGTAACTGCAGATATAATTAAAACACTCACCTATTTCCCTGATACATCAGTCATAGTCATGCATATTGAATGGTTGTACAAGGGGAAGCATTACATTTGTGGAGTTTTAAGGAGAGCAAGCATCTGTCAAGGAACCAAAGAGTAGTGTGGGCTGGACTTGGCCACCTATTTTAGAGTGAACAGTGCAGATTGTGGCGAACAGTAGCATTGCTTGTATCAGTAGCCTTCAGTCAAGCTCCAGGTTAATGTTGACACCTGCGCTGAATGTGTTTACATGTTTACAGTTTCAAAAAATAAAATATAAAAAAGGAAATAACCAAACTGAACCATCCTCTTCATACTGGGGTGTGTTTCTGGGCCATACAGCATGATGAGATGGCAGTCGCTGCTAGGGCTGCAAAGGGGTGGAAAATTTCTGGTACATTTTTAGAGTATTTCCATTTGAAGATAAGCTGGGGATTTTTGGAAGTATTTCAAATTGGAAACTTTTAATGGGAATTATGGAAATCCACTGGAAACTGGGGGTAATTTAAACAATTTGTAACATATCCAAACATAAAAATAAACATTTTGTTTTGTCATCAGCACACACCATGCAAAATAAAACAAACAAAAAAATATTTCTACAGATTTATTTGTAAGAAGTTCAGCTTATAATTTTCTTGAACAAACAATTTCAACTTCACTTTGTGTCCATGGGCTCAAATGCGTGGCCTCAATAGACCAGGTCTGAAAAATCATCTGTGCATGTGAATACACGGTGCATGTTGGGGGTATGCCCTCAACTCCCCTGCAGTAAGCAGTGTGCTGTGTGCATGTGGAGTGGCACTGATATTCTCAAGTATACTGGCATGAAATCTGGTTGTTTTTGTTAAGATTATGATCAAATATATTTTCCCCAACTATGTGTAAAATTCATGTTATGGGCCAACCTTCAGTTTTGTAAATTTCAGGTTTATTCCCATATATTCCTGTAAGTTGCCAACTTTGAAAATTCTCTTAGTTTTGCAACCCAGGTAGCTACATCCCTAACTTGTGGCAGGTAGCCACTTAACATAGCATTTGATCTGCTTTGGCGCACTTAATAAAGTGAAGTGTTAAAGCAAACCAGACCAAATAGTGACATTACTGCCCATCACTGGTAATTATCAGGTGGCACGGCAGGAAGTGCATGTGACTAACAGCAAGAAAGTTGCTGCTTCAGTCCCTGTGTCTGTCAGGGCCTTTCTGTGTGGAGTTTGCATATTCTCCCCATGCATTTGTGGGTTCTCTTTGGGGACTCCGGCTTCCTCCCACAGACCAAAAACATGCACATTAAGTTAACTGGTGACTCCAAATTACCCTTAGGTATGACTGTGAATGTGAATGGTTGTCCTTCTCTCTGTGGCCCTGCGATGGGCTGGCAACTGGTTCAGGGTGTACCCGCCTCTTGCCCAGTGTCACCTGGGATAGGCTTCAGCCCCCTGCGACCCTGAAAGGGATAGGGGGTAAAGATAATAGGATGAATGGATGTATGCATCCTTATATGAAGTGTGCACTAACCATTCCAGGCTGTCATAATTGTTTAAGGTTTTTTTTATTTTGCATACAGTTGCATTCACAAATTGGTTAAACTGTGTCTTCAGTATAAGTTCAAGATAAAATTCTATGCTGTCCCTATTATTAAGGTTATAAAGCAGCCTGCAAAAAGAAAATACAAGTCATTGAAAAGTCCATTTGGGAACCAAAACAAACAGTGTTTATGAGTTTGTTTACTTGTGCTCAGTATATGACACATTGCTGTGAATAGGCTCATTCAGGATTCTGAGGCGACTTTACTAGGTCACCCTGCAGAAGAGGCTGAGAGAGAGAGAGTCTGCCATGTTGAGCACGGCTGTGCCAAGCTGCTGCATGGCACTGAACAGATGGAGGCATCGCAAGGGCACAGAGCACTGGGGATCCCGCTGAAAGAGCAAAGCAAAGACAGATAAAGAAAGAGACTAAGAGAACCAGACAAAAGAGAATAACAGAGAGAATGAGGGGCAGAGAGGCACAGTCTCTATGATGAAATGCTTCTGTGCTGTGCAATACTTACACTCTGTCCAATAAAGCCGCCTGCGGGGCATCCATGGCACAGCTGCCTGCCTCTGTTCTGCAGTCACTGATGTCCTGAGTGGGTCTGAGGATGGGAGGAAAATCAAGTGCCTGTAACTGTGACAGATATACCAGGTTATTTCTCCTGCCTCATTTGAGTCATCTTTGGCTGATTCATGAAAACATCTGTCTCATTTAGATGATCCATCTGACTGCAGAGGAAGTGAAGAGGCATCAATTTCATTTTGCAGCAGGGGAGGGGATTTGAGCATTTTTCTCCAAATGAAAACACAGGTTAAGAACAACTAAACTCATTCATTTAAGCAACTATATTTATCTTTTCTGCAGTAAATCAGCAGTGTCACCATTTATCTAACACCTAAATGACATTGAACAGGTAAAATGGTATCCGTCCCATTCTTTTGTCTGGCTTCTGGCTTGATCACTCTCCTTTTCTCCTCCAAAGTTTATCCATCACCATCATCTTCTGGCACTTAGCCTCAGTCTCAAACAGTTCAGGCTAACTGGCTTTTTTATTTAGCTCAAGGATGGCTGTGTGAACAGGTGCTCTAACCCTTGCTAGTCCTGGTCAGATTTTGCTGTTTTCAGTCTGCCTGGATTTTTACTGAAGTAGTGTGTGTAGAACTTCAATCCTTTCAAGCAGAATCAAGTTAAATATGTCAATTTTTGAGGACAGATGGACAGTTCACTATATTTCACTCATCCATCTGGGAAACAGCCCATAGAAAGCATGTAGAAATGGGCAGAACCTTTCAAAGTATTTCAAGCAAGTGATTGGATGATTGCTCTGTCAATCACATTCATTATGGGCCCATCAGATAATGTAGCAGGTGGGTGCTACTGTGGGGGTGTAAAGGACAGAATGTGAGCTTCCTCGTAGAACAGACAACTTAGTTTGAAGTTTGGGTTCGAAATAAATCTTTATTGACACCAGTCCTGGAACTTTTCTGACACACATCGAATATATTCAGATAAATCATGCTGAACAGGGACCACCACTTGTATGCGAATAATTCTCCCAAATGATCTAGGTGTGAAAACAACATTAGACAATCCAGCGCTGATCAACCTGGCAACTGGGCTGGTTCAGGTTCTTAGAGACTTTTCGCCTCTTCTTCAGTTCTAAGAGTCGACTTAGAAAAAAACAGAATTATAAAGCTTAGGGGCGTTCACACCGAATGTGACTGACGCGACCTCGGTGACCAGTCTCCAACGTTAATGTACAGCCGTGATCAGGTGCGACCAGACGCAACCAGATCTCACACGATGTGACGGATGCGACCTAGGCAACTTGGTCGCGCTACCTAGTCACTTTTGACAGAAGGGGTGGTTCTCTGCAGTCCTGTCCTTTCTCATCTGCATCAGCTGCAGTGTTTTAAGGTTGGTAGAAGAATGAAAAGGATGCAGTTGGAATAACGTCAGCTAATACATACATACATACATCATATATGATATATATGATATGATATGATCGTGGTGAAACTCAATGGGGCGTGATCTCACTTAGCCACACAACAGTGACAAAATGAGCTATTTTATGGACAGGTGACGCAACTTGGGTGGTTCAGTGTCAACGCACCTTTAGTCAACCATTAATATGCAGATGATCTGTGTGGTCACCTGAGAGTTGTTAAAACATTTCAAAATATTTTAGTGAACACAACATATGATCCATCTTTTATAATCAAAAAAATTTTACTCCAAAAATGAACCGATTTCACCTTTGACCTTTAAATGCGACTCCACCTTTTGTTAACACTTAGTTTTCTCGTGTTTTCCTCTGTGTTTATGCAGCGTATAAGGCGGAGTCTCCATCCCGGTCTTTTAAGGAGAATCTCTTCCACCTGGACCACCACCACCTCTGCCACAGGCTTGCCAACTATAGAGCCTGGACCAGTCCGAAGGGACCGCAGTGCCAGCATCAAACCATACCACGAAACACTCACCTGCAGGTACCAGACTAAATGCCTGAAGTCTCTTTCCTATTGCATTCTCCAGAAACTCATAGGGTCCAATGAAATCTCTTCTGAAGATTTTTGTCTCTTGTTGGTTAAAGGGATAGTTCATCATTTTTTAATTTGGGCTGTATAAAGGTTATGTCAACAGTAAATACATTTACAGCAGTGGCTATTTGGTACATAAGGAAAGCTTGGCTGAACATTGCTCCAGTTGGAGCTAAAAACTTCAAATAATTTTGTGAATTTTGTAGGAAAATAAGCTAAAAAACATCTTTGGTGTGATTGTACACACTAAAAATGTACAGTGCTTTTCTTTTCTTTTCTACCAGAAAGCTCTTTTGATTATTGGTGTCTGTGCTGATAGTTGTGAAGTGCAGACCCACAGCCTGCGAATGATTCTGATTATATCTGTTGGCCACTTGTCTTGACTCTGAGGAGTTGTTTCAATGAAACCATACTGCACAAGATTGATTTTCAAAGACAACACCACCGTTTCTTTAAGTAGAGGGAAAGGGGGAGAAAAGCTGTTCAATGATGGCAATGCCATCATGACACCAGTTGCAATTTACTACTGTATGTAGCATGGTTGTTGTCTCAGAGACTTCATCTGCTGGTTTCTGAAGCAGCCACCCTATTCTATTCACTGTTTTAGACCTACTCTCAGTCTTCCTATAGTAAAAAGTAAAGAAGTGGAGATGAGGCTGTCCTTTATCCATCTGGCTAAAATAATCTGCATGTTCAAGTCATGCAGTCTGCCGCTAATTATGCAAATCATACTCATTACTCTTTGCCTAGTTAAAATCAAAACAGGCCATTCAACAAAATGAATCTTGCCTTATACAGTGTGTGACAACATAGAAGTGACTTATTTGTACCAAATTTGTTTTAAAACCAGGCAGTAAACATAATGATACTGCATATAAATGTGAATTTTATCATGAGTGTCAACGGGTCTTTTGCTGCATCTGTAGTTAGTCTGTAGTCAACACGAGAGAACCTACAGTATAGTTTTTGCACTTTTGCATAGGCTAGACCATTATGAGTCTTGGTTATTTATTATTGTGTTTTCAGTTTATTCTGTTCCTGCTTGGTAGTCACTGTGCATCACTTTGGTATACTTGATTTTTTTTTTTTTTTTTCAAATGTGCTGTATTAATAAAGTGGATTGGATTGGTGGCTATATAGCTTAAAGTGCCTTGTGTGAAGCTGCTACTTGCAATCAGTGGAGTTTCTATCCAATTAGATTAAAGTGTTACAAGATATATATTTATCTAAAATTGATGAGATAAAATATTAAGTTCTTTTGTGTTTACTATCCTCTTCTGATTTACTGATGTGCCAGTTTTGAGAGTCAACAGGATGAGCAGAAGGTGGCATTATATATTACATACATGCTGTTTTAAGTAAAGGTGGGAGCGGCATGTGGTGGTAACAGTAACACTAGAGATACACAAACTGTGGTACAAGTACTTTTAGGTCTACAGAGGCTGACACATCATTTTAAAGAGGTTTATTCCCAGCAGTTAGGCCAATGTTTTACCGAAGATTTCAGCATGAGTGAGCAAAGGCAGTGGAGCATTTTTGGGAGAGGGACGTGTGTGCGGGGTGGGGGGGCAGAATGGAAAGAAACCCCCACAGGCAAACGCATTAACCTGAATAACTAAGACTCGCATCAACTCTCAGCACATTAGTGCAGAGGAGACTCACGCTACACAGAGGCTGCATGGTTCACATGTGTTTGCATGTGATCTGATAGGAGATACTGGATGGGATGTTTGGTGGGGGGAATTTTTGGGGTGTTGCAGGACAGAGATGTTGGAGGTTTTGTGCGAAGGCTGATGTGTTTTTGTGTGCGCATCCGTGGGTTTGTGCGTGCATGACAGAGTGTTTAGTGGCAGCTGCTGAGAAAACATGCCTCATAGCCTCATTGTGGTCAGATAGGATGAAAACAGAGGCACTGAAGCAGGAGATGTGTTGTGTACTGTTGGAAAGCATAAAAAAATGATGGAGTTGTCAGCTGTTTTTATGCCCCTGCACTGGCAGCAATTGCAGCTGGATATTTTTGTTTTTGGGTTGTCCATACATACATCAACCTGTCCATCTCTCTGGGCCATTATTATCTGGATTTTGTTCATCCATCTGTCTGTTCATCCATCTGTGAGTGAGATAATCCAAAAAGTTTTCAACAGGTTCTGATGAAATTTTCTGGGGATTTTTTGTTCGTGGCACAAGAAAGAAGTTACTAGATTTTTTTTAATGTATTTATTTTAGAGGGGACGGTGCAAGTTAATGTATGTCACCATACAACCAAATAAATCAGTCAGATCATAGTCACTGGCTAATTTCCATCAGTTGTCACTGAATAGATGTTCTCTGAGGAGGAAGAGCTAAAAGACAAGAAGCCACGAGTCTGTTCCTAAGTATATTGCACATTGTCTTAATTGTTTTGCACATTCTCTCAAGTTTGTTGCACTTTGTCTTAAGTATGTTGCACATTTTCTAGGTATATTACACATTCTCTAGGTATATTGCACCTTGTCTCAAGTGTATTGCACATTATCTTCACTCAGACCATCAAATTGCCACCTCAATAATGCATGCTAAACCTAATATATTCACCATTAAAGTGCCATTCTAACTTATATATATATACTATAAATTTCTGTGTGATCTGAATACAGATGCAGATCCATGTTTTTTAAAGAATTTGTTAACATAGGGCAGTTTTCCACACGCGATACCTCGAAAACACTTAGGCCCACTGACGCAAGGATGAACTATTTTGATATTAGTGCGATAAGGTCAGAGGTCATGAAGAAACATGCTCATCCATTGCTCATGAATGTGATTTCTCAGGCTATGTCCACTCATCAATGGGTATTTTTAAAGACTGAGGTTTTCCTCCATTTTCAAAAATATCCCTGTCCGCACGGATGCATTTAAAAAAAATTGTTGTTCACACCGAAACACATGAATACACCATTAGACACTGTTTATTACCTTGTAACTATGTCCATGATATGCACCTTTTTGGGAATTTCTATGCAGAATCTGTTTTATTTTCATATCTTTTCCAACCACAATGTCTGGCTAGTGTTATAGTTTAACTTGCGTCTATGTTAATTGGTGTTAGCAGATGTGCTCAGTAAAAAAATCTTTGTTTATATTTCAATCCAAGACATATTTGCCAATCATGATCAAAACCTGCTATTAAACACTTTGTTATTTAACCAACTCTTGCTGGTTTCAACAACTGTTATTATTATTATTATGACATGCACAGAGCAAGCAGCCATGTCAACATTAGTCACTCGTGAAACAATAACATCCAAAATAGCGGCGCTATTGTATTGTCAGTCTTTTTATCCAGCATCATAGTGAGGGAGCAAGATAAAGTATGTGTTGACATGTAAATAGTCAAGTTATTGTAATAGTAATCAATAACAGTCATCAATGTTTGAAAACAGCAACAGTTAAGCAACGTCCTCTGTAACACATGTGAGAATAAAGCATAGAGCCCAAACGCTGCTTACCCTGTCCACAGGGAGACACCCAAAACAGCGTTTTCAAAAATCTTCACCTCCGCCAGAGTTTTCCACAATATGTGTTTCCAGTGACCTAATCGTTCAGTTTTGAAAGTTTAAGGCTAAAGATTTTTGGATCTGATGATTAAACCGTGCTCAAGAACATATACCTGAAATAGGGGCTTCAAGATTGGAAGATTTACAAGGTCATGGATAAAAATTCATTTTTCCTCATGATCATCATTTGCTTGGGAATGTGATATCGCAAGAACACTTCGATGAACTTTCCTTAAACTGAATGCAGTTGTCTGCTATGGTTTTGGAGTAACAAAGTCAAAGGTCATTTCTCCTGTCATTATCTTTGGTCCCTGTATGTGATATCTCAGTGATATATTAAGAAATTTACACCGAACAGTGCACAAATTCCACTTAAATTGAGAGATCGGCTGCAAAAGACAAAAGAAAAAAGTGCTACTTGGACTTGGGTGCTCTTTGGAAAGATATTCACAAAGTTATTAAGCAAAAAGAAAAGACCCCAAGACTCTCTCTTTATACTTTTAATATGCCTTTATTTTAACTGCATGGTCATGTAGACCTTATTTTACATGTCTACATGACCGTGCCGTTAAAAATGACAGAAATAGGCTGATTTGATTTTTGCTTAGGAGGGTCTTTTGGCCTCATGTTCATCATTTGCATGTACGAGTTTTCTGAATCCCATTACCAAAAAAAATCCCCCTGTCCCTCTCCCTGACCCCTCTCTGTTCTGTGTATGTCTGTCTCTTGGGTACCTCACAGAGGCATAAAACCACCAGGTGGTCCTTCTAGTTAGTTTTACTACTAAATCAAACTGAAGTTTAAACTTAGAGTAAAAACACTGAGGCTTAATTTATTACAGCAGTCATTATCTCTAAGTAAAATATTTCTGCATAATTTACTGTCATCAGCTCAGACATTGCATTCCATATAATTGCTCTGTGATTACTGTGACGTTATGTTTGGATTATCTTGGGACAGCTCTGGAGGGAGAGAAAGTATTTTTGAATTTCAAAGCGGCAGAAAATGGAGATTCAGCCTGAAAAGTCTCAGCTGTGCATGTTTGCGTGAACTCAAAAATGAGTTTTTCTTGCATACAGTGTTTTTTTTATGATGTGGGTGCACACGCAGAAGCAGGCAGCTCCTTGTCTTTAAAATATTAAATATGTCTCCAACAAGAAAGAGGCTCTTCATGTTTCATCTACCTTCCTCACTTTCTCCCTTGTCGAGTGTGTGTTGGAGGCACAAAAATGTCTTCAGATGGAGGCCGGAGTTTGACTAAAAACAGACACTTCAGAGCGTCTCTATACGGCAGAACAGACACTTTTTATTCATCAAACTTAAGTGACAGTTACCTTAGAGGTCTGTCCACCTGTATGAATATATGTTGTTATTCTGAGTTTCTTTGATTTCCAAATGTGGCACGTGAGGATTTATTTCATCTCTAAACTGAAACAGGAGCTTGAATATTAATGTGTAGAGGAATCAAAGGCATGAGTCTGGCTCACAGACAAAAACCAGCCTTCATGGACTCAAACAACGCAGTATAAGCTTACAATGAATAGTTCATTTTTCCATATGAATTTAGTGAAAGTATTTGTGCAAATGTGTGTAGATGTCATTTAGGGATTGTCATGAATTTTTTCTCCAGTCTTGGTGTAAAACTGAACAGTGATTTTAAATTAGATCAACAAATTAACTCTGTTGTTAAACCCTCTTTCTATCACCTGAAGCTTTTATCTAAGATTAAAACATTTTTATCTTCTAATTATTTGGAGCAAGTGATTCATGCTTTTAGTTCTTCATGTTTGAACAACTGCAGTGCGCTTTGTGTTAGTGCAATCACTCATCCATCGTCATCAACAGTTAGCCCAAAATTCTTCTAAGCAGGAAAATATCAACCCGTCTTTGCCTCACTCCGTTGCCTATCTGCTCATTTTAGGATCCTATTGTTTGTTTGTTTTTTAATCTTTAAATGGATTTGCACCTCGATACATGGTCGATCTTTTAAAAGTCCATATTCTGTCGAGATCTTTGGGGTCTGCAACTTCTTGATGTCGTCCCTAAAGCGATACTAAAAACTCCAGGTGAGTTTTTGGTAGTGGCCTCTCAATTATACAAAAACTTACCTCTTGAAATCAGAACGTCCCCCTTTTTAGCTACTTTTAAATCTCACCTTAAATGTTTCTTTGGCTCATTGGCTTTTAATTCAGCATGAGATTTGTGTGGTCTCTGTTTTTATGTGGTTTTATCTTCTTAAGTTGGCTTTTATTTTAAAACAAGAAAGATCAAGGAAAGCACTGATTTCCCTGAATTGTCCAAACATTGCCAACTTCCATCCATTCATCCATTCAGCATCCATACAGCTCTTGTCCTTTCAGTGTTGCAGGGGCTGGAGCAAACCCAGCAAACATTGGACAATAGTCATGATACACCCGGGCTTAGACCTGTAGACAGACAACCACTCACGCACTTACACCTCAGGGCAATTGAGAGTCAGTATTAACCAAACAATCCTGTGTTTGTTCTGAAGGAGGAAACCAGAGTGCCCAGAGGAAACCTATACATGCATGGGGAGAACATGCAAACTCCTTACAGAAAAGGTCCCAAACAAGCAGGGAGTCCATACAGCAACCCTCTTGCTGTGAGGCAATAGCACCACCTGCAGCTCTACATCACCAGCCTGTTTGTCTAATTAAGACAGTGTCAAGAAAAATGCAATTTTTTCAGGATTTTTAGTCATTGAATATTCTTAAATCATAATTCTTTCCATTTTTTTCTTTGCAAAAATGTTTTTCTTTGGTTTAGTGTTGCCAGCCTGACCTAACACACAAGATAGGCTATCTCAAATATTCATGGGTTATATTTCAATCTGGTCGATGTAGTCCATAGACAGTGTTGGTGAAACCTTTAAAAAATTTGGGTGTTTGAGCAAATGCTGTCTGTCACATTCATCAGAGGATTGGAGTCACTTTTTGCTCTCAGCACAACTACACAGCCCCTGTATGTCACTGCATCTTTCTCCTCAAAGGATGCCATCAACACACATGTATGAGCTTGGGCCTTTTCAGGATAGATCTGCCTGATGACAGACATGGAATCTGGTGGACTTTCTTTTAATTTTATCACCAAATGCCGATTTCTGACCTGAAAAGCCTCAAAATGTCCTTCACATTAATAGGGCTCTCAAGTCTCACGCATTCAGCATGTGACACATGCATTTGAACCTTTTCACACTCTCACACGCCATACCTGGTATTTCCTATGCATTAACATTTATTATGTAACACCCACCATGTTACACCACTATATATGCATTGGAACATGTCGTAAGACACTCTGGGTATCATAGACCTCAACGACAGCTTGACACGATCCAGTCAATAAGATCAACTACCCATCAGCCAATCAAATCATAACACACAGCTACATATCGGCCAATAAGAAAATATTGGCTGATATGTATCTGGGCAAGATACAATTGATCTGACCACTGAGGATGCATCCTACACTCTCACAACAGGAGTGCCTCGTCACATGAGTGCAGTAAGTTATCTCATCATTTAATTTTGTAGCCTACTGAATCATGAAATTACGTATTGTGCAAAAGGAAAACAACGAGAGCTTATGCTTATTCTTCCTCCACACCTACCATTAAACAGTAAAGCAAAGTCTAATCACATTGACATACAAACTGCAGTTACCAGGCATCACATTAAAACAAAATCATCATTGTTAAGTTAGTTAATAGTTCTACTGAGAACATGAGAAATTTTTGACCATAATTAAAATCAAAATTGTATTTTTAGTTTGAAAGGGCATGGTCAAATGTTGGAGGTAAATAATAATAAATAGAACAATAATAACTTGTATTATCATGTTGTATCATTACTTACTTGATATAATATACTAACATCACAAAGTAACGATAAGATCCATTTGGTAATTGTGGGGGCAAAAAGGACCTGTTGATTAATTCGATTTTAACTTTAAAATACGATCAGTGCATGTAGATGGTTGATGACTTATTTGAAATTTGAATCTTTTATAATCCTTAAACTATTATACGGAAAGGCCTGCACATCGCTCTCAAAGCTTGGGAGCCCTGTATCAAACTTTAGATGTGATTGGTTGAAGACAATGCTAATCAACAATATCATCCTTACTCTTTACTCTAGATCAGGGGTGTCCAAACTATAGCCCGGGGGCCAAATGCGGCCCTCTGCCCATTTTGTCTTGGCCCCTGAAACAGTTGAATGAATAGAGACATTTTGATTACAGCAGCAAATATATCAATCATGCCCATTTTTTGCCATATTTACTTTGTCACAAGGTCTCATTTACAAAGTACATTGCAATATTCATCTTCAAGCACCAACATTCTTGCAGTTTACTCTTGTTTTGTGTGTGACAGTGAGGATAAGCCGTCAGTCTCTGCTGTTCAGAAGGTCATTCTTGCACTGACTAGGTGTGAAACCAGTGATAGCCCAGGCTTACAAGGGCCCCTTGACAGGTGATAACCCACCCCTAAACCCTAAAACTTTAACTTAAAAGTGAGGTGGAGCAAGTGGCTCAGTCATTCATGTATTATTCCTCTTTATACAGCCTTGATGTAAAAAGTTTGGACACCCCTGCTCTAGATCCAGAAGCCCCTGGAGCAGATTCATGGATCTGAGAGGCAAAATCTTGCATGAACACTGTTATTAAGACAAGCTGTGCTGGAAGCAATGCAACTGAGGAAGAGTGTGGCTAAGAAATCAAGATGATAGACCTGAGGTAACAATGTTTTATAATGAAGTTATATTGTTTTGATGCAGATGTTCATTAAGTTATTAAATGTAAACTGATGGATATGACAGCTCTGAGCCTGCTGGCCCTGAAAATCCACCTCTGGTTTTCATGGCATTGCTTCGTCCCATTAAAATTCCAGTCTCTTAAATCCTTGTAACTGATGCTCACAGTGATATTTTCGATCTTTCCCTGTAGTTTGAGTCCAACTTTGTGGCAGCATTTTAGGCACTGTCATTTCCTTTAGCAGCATGACAGTGACCCTGTTCACAAACCCTGTCTGTAAATAAATCATTTGAGAAGAGCAGTTCTGGATTTCCTAACACAGTCCCCAGCCTCACATCTGCTCTTGTGGCTGATCGAAGCTCGGTTCCAAACTTTTGTGGAAAGCTTTCCCAGAAGATGGGTGGCTAATATAGCAGCTGATTAATGCTCCTGGTTATAGAATGAGATGTCTTGAAGTCACATGTGTCATGTTCAAGAGTTTGATTTATTAGATAGCTTGAGTTTCCATGTACTTTTGGTCCTGTGTTTTGTCTAAGTAAACCAATTACCAAATATTTAACATACACTTTGGTGCTTCTGTATGTTTGTTTATTCCGATGGTTAAGTGGGAATTTAGTGTGCTTGTTCTTGTCACTTGTACAATGATGTATTAAAGCCACTCTCAAAAATAGGAAAAATCAAAATGACCTATACATTTTTGAGTCAAAAACGGATCTTTAAGATATTGTGATGTTATGAATGTAAAACTCAGTTTTTTGAGTCTGTGAAGCATTGATTTAAGACAAACAAAACTTCAACTTAATGAGATTATTCTGAAAAAAGAGCCTATTGCTCATGGGAAAAACATATCAAATGTTTTATTATCCCATGTCATGCCTGGAGTTGATAGCCTCAGTAGATTACAGGCTACTTTTTGTTTAAAGACTTCTAAATAGGACACAGAAGTGGTTTTAATAATCTTGTTTTAATTTGCATCATGACAAAAAACATGGCATCATCAAGCTTGCTTTTTCCTCGTGTTAAAGGACAATTCTTGCCTGAATAGTCTCAAAATACCCTTTGAAGGCTGCATCCTTCATTGGATGTGTCCTTTGTTAGTTCGGTCCATCACAGGTTGCATCCTCCCTTGCCGAGCTATTTTGTCTAATGTATCCTTTTTTAGGCTGCATGCTTTGTAGGATGGGACTTTGAAGGCTGGGTACTTTACAAGTGGACTTTGAAACGTTCTGCCCGAGGAGATTAGGCTGCTGAATCAGTGACATCTTTTAAATCACATTCTGAATCTCCTTTTTAGGCTTGCGTTTGCATGATGCGTTCGTTATTGCTTACATACTTGTTTATCAATTTTGTTCGTTATTTAGTGTATTCTTTTTTTATCTATTTATTTTACAGCTACTTATTGAAATATTTTAGTCTCTGCTGTTCTTATTCCCTATTGCTTTCTCGTCACTTTTGTGCTGTTTTTACCATCTTTTCATGTTTTTCATGTTTTTATCTGTCTTCTATTTACCCTCATCTCCATCTGCCTCATGAGATGCCCTCATCTATCTATCATCTATATATTGTCTTATTGTCTCCTTATTATGATATATATTTATAAAATGAAAATACATGCTGACATTTCAACATGTGCTTATGATGTGCATTTATATAGTACTTTAGTTGTTTCCAGTTTACCATTTTCATTCAGTTTTTTTGTTTTAATTATACATGAACCTCTTCAGTTTGCATTTTGTCGCTGCCCTGTTGTTTGACTCTTTTGGTCCCTGTTTGACCTGATTGTTGATTTCCCAGAGCTATACTTTTATCTGCTTTTGTTTGTCTGTTAAAGCACTTAGTAAACATTTGTTTTTCAAGGTGCTATATAAATAAAGTTTTTATTACCTCTGCCAAGGAGGTTATGTTTTTGCCGGCGTTTATCTGTCTGTCTGTCTGTCTGTCTGTCTATTTGTTTGTTTGTTTGTGTTCTAAATAACTTGAAAAGTTCTGAACGGATTTGGATGAAATTTTCAGGAATTGTTGGAAATGGGATATGGGAGAACTGATTAAATTTTGGGACTGATCCGGATCACCTTGGCGGAGGTCTGCGCTCTCTGAGTGCTTTTCTTCTTCTTCATTATTATTCTCTGAAAATGCCATCCAGATTTTTTAACAAGTAGTTGAGTTATTAGTGAAAATGTGGAAAAGGGCCATATCTTGCTAATATCAAATCCTTTAAAAATCTAACTGATTTTGTCCTTGGCCAATATCTGACCTTTCCTGAAAATTTCATCAAATTCTGTCCAAAAGTCGAGTTATCCTGTAACTAACAAACAAATTAACAGACGAATAAACTAACAAATACCGGCAAAAACACAACTTCTTTGGCAGAGGTAATAAACTGTGAAATTATTTTTTTCACCTATCATCCAGTGTTTTTAATTGCCTATTATTAATACTGCCTTCCTCTCCATGATTTGTTGTAACCTTTATCCGTGCTTAAATCACAGTTATATAAACTTAACTGTAACTTTGTTGATGTAATAAACTAAAAAACAAATACAAACATCCACGGCTGATGACGCCAGTATAACCAGCCCTCAGCACTTAATAATACTGTTTACTTCACTTCTCGGCACACTGTTTTGTTTTGTGTCTTGACCCCTCTGCAGAAGTGTGTGGGCTGAGCCTGTCAGTGGTGTGTTTGGCTCTGTTTGTGCGTTGACGGTGTGATACTTGAACAAGCTCTGTAAATGTAAGCACACTGAGCAGATTCTGTACACAAAGCCCCGTCGCCTGCTCTCTTAAAGCTCAGACCGGCCCCAGCAGCGGGCCCCAGCCTTCGCCACTTATGGTGGTGTGAGTATAAACAAACACCTGGGTCTCTCCCCAGTCACCAGAGCCCCACAATCAAACTCACGCACACACACAGACACACACGCCTGGACATGGAGTCACAGCTGCTTCTTCTGGCAGGGCTTCTGCCGGCACAACAGGAGAGAACAGATAGTCTCAGGGTTTAGTTCACTGCAGCTGAGTGGGCTCTCCACTGAGCAACACTTTATTTGAAATGTGTTCATCCGGATAAGAGCCAGATGCCTAAAATGAAGAAGAGAGCTGTTAAGACTTCTGTTAGCTCGCTAAAAGACGCGTAAACAGAGCCCATGCCTACTGACAGATACCTGCTGTTGAAGGGCTCAGACCTGTGATGGTCTCTTAGCAGTCAACGGCCTGCCAACAGATCTCCTTAATGTGAGCTTCAAGACTAAAAACAAGAGCTTAGAGGAGGATGGGGGAGTTTCGGAGCTGTGATTGCGGGTAGCGTAACTACAGTTTGGCCTGAGATGATAAACAAATAGATTTATTTTTGGATAAAGTCACTGAAACAGGGCAAGATGAGGATGAGCATCCAGGATGTGCTTGCTCTTTGGGCCCTATTTTGATGGCATTAAGTGAACCTTCTCAAAAGCATGTGGCTCAAAGTTACTTCAGGGGATTGCATTTAATTATTAACACTGCCCACAATATGAGTGCAAAGAAGTCGAAAGTTGGACTGAGTCATCTGGTTTTGCATGGATGTTTTTGGTGTGACGTCAGTCAAACAAGAGTGTTGGCTCTCTTTCCCTTGAAGATCCAGGTGCACCTGTGGACTCGTGTGTAATTATTTTTCTGTGAATTTCATTAATATATTCTCTAAAGACCAAACTCTTGACAACCTCTTTAGTTCCTTTTTCACAAGACATGTGAACTATGTCCTTTCTCAGATTAAAGTTAAATCTCTCTGAAGCAGTTCCACAACATTGGAATGATCAAAAAGGTGTATTTAGTCCTTCTGCATGACAAATGACAGATAATCTCATTATTTGTTACAATACTTCTGATACACCAACACTATCAGAGAGATCTGTGTTAACTTATTTTCAGTGTGCTGAACATCAAATGAAGGTCAACTGTCAACACTGATGTTCTTATATGCTGTGCTGGAATCATCTGCTATGTTCTCTACAGCATGAATAAAAAGACCAGTGGATACTGTTATCAACTATTAATGCAGTATCAATATCTGTTTGTGATCCTAGTTCAGTACAAAAACAATATTTTTGATCTCTGTTGCATGAGAGTGTGTGGGTGTGTGAGTTTCTTTGTGTTGTATTAGACAAATACAGTACACACCAGAGGGTGCACAAAGGAGAGAATGTGAAGAAACAGATATGCTGCCTCTCAGCTCTCTGATCCATTAAAGGTTAGTTCAATTTTTTCAGCCAAGGCACCGAGATTAATCCATGGAGTATGTGTTGATGGGCATCATTGTGAAACAAGATTTATATTTCACGTGTGTTGTGAAGCCATCAATGAATGTCAATCTTAAGATACGTTGGTTCATAACCATTTTTCCTTAAAGTTCCCCTTTGTTGAAGAACAGCCCCCCAGGGACCCACATATATAAAAGTGACTCATTGCTGTCCAAAATAAGTATAATTTTTTTTTTCACCCATTAACTATAAACATAATGGGTCTGCACATGTTCCCATCAGAGGACATTTTAAAAGAGAAAGGAGTAAAAGTTGTATTATTGTTTTAGCGACCTCTGCCAAAGAGCTTGTGTTTTAGTGGACATTCGTCTGTATTTGTCTGTCTGTCTGACTGTCTGTGAGCAAGATAATTCAAAAAGTTCTTAACAGATTTTGATGGGTTTTTTAGGAGAATGTTGTTCATGGCACAAGGAAGCAGTGATGGGATTTTGGTGGTGATTGGTATCCAAATCCAGGAACTTTTTTAAAGGAATGAAGAAAAAATGTCAGACAGGGCAGTTTTCCATATTTTTGTTAGTAATTCATCTAAGAATGTCAGAAATTCCTTGGCCATGGTTTGTGCTCTTGAGCACTTCTATTTAATATATGTGGCTTTACCTAAATATTCTCTGTGTAATTATTTACACCAGTAAAGCATATATAATAGCAATACATTTAAAAAAAAAATTATATATGCTGTTCTAGATCTGCTAACTCAGTAAACTTCAGATGATTTAAATTGATAAAAAAAAGGGCTAAAAAGTCATGTCACAGGCAAATAAAACAAACTAACAATTAAGAAACATTACAAATGACATTGTTATACAGTGTAATAGGTATATGACCCAACACAGACCCTTGAGGAACCCCACAAGTGGTCTTAATTAAAGCACACTTTACATTACCTAGCTCTACATACTTATAGTTGTCATCATGGTAATTATGTGCTAACCCTGCATCCTCTTTTTCTCTATTTTTTTACTATTATAACACAAATAGGAACATTAAACCCTTTTTAAAGTCAATGAGTACATCAATAATGCAACCCTTATTATCAATCGCAGTGGATGTGACCATTATAAGGTCTATCACTGCCATTAAAGTGGACCCAATTTTCTTAAATCATACTTTTGATCTATCAGTAAGTTATGTTTGTATATGAATTAATCCAGCCTTCTAACAAATCATTTTCCGATGTCTTTTGTAAACAACAAAGTATTTGTCTGTAAAGTGAAAGCAATCATTCATTAGTAATAATAAGTAAAGATTGTGGATCATCATTGGTTACTCTGAGGTCAAATAAAGACAAAACCAAAGTTAAATCACAACTATTTATCATGACTCTATGGTGGTAATTAAAAGTGCAATCAAAGACTGTACAAGTCGGATATGACCTGAGTCCTAATAGAAGAGTCAAAGGTAAAAATGTTTGAGGGGAAAAAAGCAGAAAGAGAGAACACATGGGAGAAAATGAACAGATGGTTTCAATTGCCTTCTCTCTGCTCCATTATCAAATCTGTACAATCTTAATTAGGACATTAGGCTCCTATTTTTTCTCCCTCCTTTTTCCATCATGTCAGCTTTCAGTGACGCTCGGCGTTAAGGAGAAACAACTCCACTTCAAAGTAACAATATCTGCTTTTTTTATCAGGCAAACCCAGTAAAACGAAGGCGATTGAATACCGTCCATTTTCCTCGGCCCCGGCCACTGTACCGTTATCTTCTTCACGTCATCTGGCTGCCGAGTAGGTAGATTACTGGAAGCAGAAATAATGGCTGCTGTGTTTATTGTGGCTTTGGACACTGTCCGTTTAGGCTCGGGACCAAAGGTAATCTGTCAACCTGCTGAGAGCAGCTGAGGCTAAAATCTGGGAGTGAACTGCAGACGAGAGGCCGGTCAGCGCTTATTGCATGACTCAAAACATTAAGATAAGCAGCATGGGCGGAGGAGAGGCGGCGGGACTGTTTTCAGAAAAAGCAGACAATGCTGCAATTTATACAGTTTTTCCTTTCTTGGATAATTAAGTTGATGGAGGTTTATTCTGGAGAATGCAGAGGTGCTTGTGTACGAGATCACGAGTCATTTTCTGCTTCAGAGATTGTTTGAAATAGACTTTGTGTGTATTTTTATTAGAGCTTGGAATATCTGACTTTTAACATTTTGATACTTCTACAAAAGCAAAACCACACTTTATCCTGCACTGACTAGATGGTGAATGAACCACTTGTGGTTGGTTATTTCAGTCATTAAACAGTCTGCTCCTGCGTGTTCAGCACAGCACAGAAGCTACTGTCTGAGTAAGGTTTGTCTCAGATTCTTTCTTTCTTCTTAAGCTCACATCTGTGTTATTAGATGCCTCAAATGTGACATTGCAGTTCTGGCCATGAATCTAGCTGTGATAGATGAATCCGTGAAGTTTTTAGATGGAAATAAAAGTGTTTTCATTAAAAAAAACTACACTTTATTTCCTTTGTGTTGATATCAGTTAGATACTTTTTATGAAAAAGCTACTTTTTTAACTTTTCAAAACAAGGTTATTACACTCTGGGGTGAACCAAGCATTCACAGGAGCATTCTCTTATTTTTAGAAATTAACATAAAAGGTAGAAAATTTAAATCTTATGTCTTGAATGTAGGAAAGTTTTGGTGTGCCCAATATATATAAAACTGCTGGAAATGTTGCTCCATTTGTGCTGTGAGAAAGTTTAAATGTGTTCAATGGTGGCTCTGTTTATAGATATGTACAGGGCCACATTATATTTTGGAGTTATTGACAGCATTTAAGTTGTTGTTTTGGTCATATTGCCATGAAGAGTATTTTTTGTTATTTATACAAACAGTCTCTTCTACATTGAAGACATTTATATTCCCAAGTTGATAAAAAACATCATATGCTGTGCCTAGGATTCTTGCAGTGTATCAGCTTATTGCAATATCACTGTATATGGATATTATTGATAATGCTTACCATGCATTGCATAATTGTATTGTACTTATGGCATTGTATCATGTAACCTGTCATTTTCCATCCTAAAACACATACAGAGCTGCCGTCATGAGACATGTAACTGAGGATGTTATGTCAAAAACTGATCCATAAGAATGGAGGGACTGCTACATGGCTTGTTCTGTTTCTGTATCCCATCTACATCTGCTGCTGCTTGTACTTGTGATTGGTCACAATTAGTCTCTGTCATAAGCTGTGTTTTTGCCTCACAAGCTTTACTTATAATGTGTATCTGCATCCTTAACCCATAGACAGCGTGGTCCAACCACACAGTTGAGAAACTATTAACCTTGCAGTGCAGTTGGATACACCTAATTAAATGTCTGTGATCAGACAGATCAATCTTGCTAAGCTCCAGTCTACAACAAATGTAAGCAGCCCAAAGCAGCACGGACCAATCAGCATCATTTGGAGCAGGAAGAGGAGCCGCAATCAAGATGACAGCAGGAAGTGACTGCTGGCAGGAGATTAGCATAGATGCTAACAGCCTTAGTAGCACTTTTGACAGATCTGGAAAACATTTCTTTAACAAATGAAGTACAAACAACAACAGTGAAAGTATTTCTCAATATAAAGGGTACATTACCTCCACTTCTGACATGTTTTGACGAGTTTGTTCTACGAAGTGGCTTATGTTTTGTAATTTACACCACAACAGTAGAGCCCACTTACTAAATTATCTGATTGGCTTGTATGATTCAGATTGACAGAACAATTGTCCAATCACCTGCTGGATATGTTTTTAAAAGGTCCTCACTATGTTTCCCACTTTCTATTGGCTGTTGCACAAATGGACTAGAGATTTTTATTAAACTGTTGTGTCCGATTAAGAGTCTCTGCTCACTCCTCCACACCTCCACTTGATTTATTCACTTCTTTGGAAATCATTTCCACAGAATCTCTGCTCCATAAAGTGTATCAACCAAACAGTAATCCTCTATTTTGGTGTCATGGATTGTAGACCTGTGCATGTCTATGTGTCATCTTTTGTTATTGTTTCATTGAGAGCCCCCGGTGGCTCCATTTACATTCTTTGTGTTTAAGTGTGTTTTTGTGCTCAGAGCAGAGTCACTGGATATGTGACTGACAGATTCCTGTGCTGTAAATGTCCTTCTTATTTACATTCTGTCCTGCAGCCTTCATGTCAGTAGCTGAGACCTTTCTGCTGCATTAGCAGAGTAAGACGAGTGTGTGTCAGTTCTTCAACTTTCATTAAAAGTAAACCTTTTAAGCCAAGCTGCTGCTGCTGCTGCCTGCCCGGACCCCCCTGACAATAATGTACTAACTGTTCACCCGCCAAACTATCAAACTATTTTATATTCCACACCTGCTAGACATTACACTGAGAGCTCCATCCTGGGCCATGCAAACACAACAGAACGACCTTTGTTGGGGCCTCGGGACCATTAGGGAGGGTGGGCTCAGCTCAAAAGTGTTCAAGAAACAATTTATCAGAGGGAGATAGACACACTACAGGCCTTTGTGCTCCCTGTGACACCGGGCGCTAACGGCAGGCATTTCCTGCCCTGAGAAGGCAGGTTTTACAACATTTAAGGAGAGGTATTTTAATTGGAACCACCTCCAGCCTGACGGAGGCCTCGCTGGAGAAACATGGAAAAGCTGTCGAGAGCAGCTCAGGAGGCTCCCCACGGTGTCACTAACCAGTCCAGACCGGCTCAGGACTGTTTACATGAAAGATAATATTTATACTCCAGTCGATTAAGAATATTCTAATCCGTCCCACGCTGATTTGTCATAAATCTCAAAGACAGGTGGGCTCCATCAGTCTCTAATGACTCATTTATAACAGCGCCAGTCAGGCAACTGTTTCACATTTGTTTTCTTGTTTATCCTTATTGCATTGTGTTAATGTGTGCATCCATTAAATTCATTAATGAGTATTTTTCTTTGAGCATCTGTGCAGCGTCTGTTTGTGCGGGGACAGCACAGTAGGAGTCCCATTAAGTTCTTCTTCTCGACAACTTCTGACGGCTGGTTCCACATCAAACACAGATGTAGTGACTGGCATTATTCCCCATTCTTTGGCGCAGCTACACACGCTCTGTACCCTACAAACAAATACATGTTCTACTCCACATCAATCTCTTTTTTTAATTTTGGTGTTTGTACCAGTTTTTGACATTTTGTTCTGCCAACTAAACCAGCATTAATCTCATTATTAAAACCTCTAGGGTAAATCAAATATCACCATATTCTTCAGAACTACAAAATTATTTATTTGCTTTTTGGCAGACTGTCTAACGTGCCCCTTTAAGTAAACGTTTGAGAAATGGTGAAGATCAGCCCTGATTAAAAGTCATTTTTGATCATTGAAATCTTTAAGGTCTCCAAGGCTTAGGCGTAGTCAAGGCTGCCAGTAAGGATTGGGGGTAAAGAAGGGGCCCACATAGGTTAGCAAAGACATGGTCTGTCCTGTATTTAAGCAATCCATCTATCCATCCATCCATCCATCCATTACCTACCACTTATCCGGGGCCAGGTCGCAGAGGCAGCAACCCAAGAAGGTCAGCCCTGGACGCCCTCTTCTTGCAACAATTTTTAGTTCCTCCTGAAGGATTACCTCCGTCAAGTTTTTCAGAATCAATCACACAGAAATGAGGATCCTCCTGAAAACAAGATGTTGCATTTCAAGGGGCTAACCTCTAATAAATTTAGATTCAGCAGAGAAAAATATGACGAAGACAGGTCTATGATTGGCCCATGGATCTGTCACTAGCTTTAGTTCTTACTTTAGTCCAGTTGTCTCTGCCCACCTCCCTTCCTTCGCCCACACACACAACACAGCATCATGTGGATGGCTGTTCATCATGAGACTGGGATCCACATTCAAGATTTCCTGCTGCTTAATGGAGGATTTTCTTGCCGCCATGATGAGGGATTCATGATTGGATATATGGATTCATGTTGGATGTATGTATTTGTGTATTTTTTTAATGTGTATATGCATATATGTGTATCTATAAAATGAAGAGTTTGTCTTCAGCCTGCTCTATTGTAAAGTGTCTTGAGATAACATTTGTTATGAAATGGCGCTATACAAGTAAAGATTGATGGATTGATTGATTGATTCTTGGTCTGCTTCATTCTTTCATTCAGTAATTTCTGAAAATTAATTTGCATGTGCTAACCCCTACAACGATGGCAGAGTACATTGTCCCATTTGTGCTGCAGAAGTTACTGAGCTTGTTGTGGCTTCTTCTGCTCTGCTACGACCACAGGACGGTGTTTGTTTACATCATGTTTTATGCACAAGTCTTCTTCTCTGGTTTTGTTGTATGCCTGCAGCAGTGTTGCAGCGTCACTTAAAGACCTGGCATATGTACTACAGCATTTTCAATGTTTTCATTTGGACAGACACATTTCTGGGACAAGTGTGGTCAAGGCCTGAGCCTTTTCATTTTTAATTCAGTGTAGTTTTGGTAAAAAGAAGAATTCTGTCATATAGATCAAAGTGAGTATGAGTGGAAAGGTATGAAAAAAGACAAACTGCTCAGAGTGCATTAACAACGATGGCAGCCAACAAAACATTTTTGTTTGAATAGTCTAAAAAACAATCTTCATGTAAAAATGTAAAAAAACAAATCTTCATCTAATAATGACAGTGTGTCTTAATATGAAAGTTCATCTTAAAAACATGTTATTATGACAAGCAAGTAATATCAATCATTTCTCTTTTTAAGGTTATATTTTTACTTTATCTCTAACATGTTAATCCTTTTTTTTCTACAGTTGTGGGAGACCATACATCAGACTGAGCCATGGGGAGGGCTCTTTAGACAAAGGAGACAGAATACCACGGCCAGGTATGAGCTCAAGCTTGTCTTTATCTATTATTACTGTCTCTGCCTCATAATAGCAAATGAAGAGCTTTAAGGGCATCTTCAGTCTCACAGTGTTGTTACTTTCCTTTATGGCAACCTGTTGTTGTAATAGCCTGATCTAACAAGTGGACAGATGTCAGCCTTTAACAAAGAACATTCTCCATTATTGGTTCCTTTTTACACTCTGGTTCCCCCCTTTTGAGGAAAACACCCTTTTGTGTCTCTCTAGCTCACCTTCCTAAAGTCACCAGAATATCCCAGTTCAAGATTTATTAAAAAAATGGATTTTCAGCATTAGTTTCCAAATAAATTTAAGTCCTTAGACACATAAATTAGTATTAATTTACCCTTTTAAATTAACTTATGATTTTCACTTCAAGTACTTCTGCTACAAACTTTTTTTCTAACCTTAACTCTATCTCTAAAGTGTAAACAAACTGAGTAAACTTGTTTCTGTGAAGACTTAAGGTGAAAATGTATCTTCAAAGTCACAGATTCAAGTTCCCAACAACAGGAAATGTGGCACCTTCAGACATTAACTGAGCTCTTAGCAGCCTGTTGAACCACAGCTCCCCCTAGAGGATGGGCTCCATCATAAGACCACTCCTGCTCTGCTAAAAAGGCGGTTAAAAACTGTAAACATATTGAAATTTCCATCATGACCTACAAGAGGTTTTGGTGGTTGTTTCGGTGTGAGTTTCTGCCTCATTTTTGGATATGTTCTTATTCTTATCGTAGACCTTTCCTAGTACTTTGTAATCCACAAAATTTAAGCATTGATAAAGCATGATGTTGCTGTCAGGGCACAAACTTATCTACGTTTTGTATGATTGTCATGTTTTTTTTCATAAGTCAGTGCAGTTGGTCAGCTTCCATGTTGGTGAGCTGGTTTTATAGATTCTTGATCAGTTTAAAGTAAAAAAAGATCATTTGTGACAAGGACAATACAGTATTCATACACTCAGAGTGTTTTTCATTCCCTGAAAAGTAGAAATTTTGGAGATAAGAGGTTTGTGCTGAACAGCGATGATTTGTAAATACCAAATTCATTACCTATGTCGCACAACTTATCATTACTTCTTCATTATTAATACTTGGAAAAATACTTTTATAAACACAGCTATGAAGCATTAGAAAATACATAGCACTTACTAGCAAATGATTTGAGTATCTATCAATATTTTACAAATGCAGGTGTTTGCTGTCATCATCATGCTTACTGAAATTAGCAAATAGCTTTGTTTTCTCCTCGTAGCTCATTGGTAACATGCTCTGCACTAAAAAATGTCTTTCTCATCAACGTCCAGCTCAGAGGATGGGAACATGCTTTTTAGAGATGTAAAAATAAAGATTTGTTTTTGAATAACCGTCATAGTAAGCTCTGTAGTGAACAAAATTTCCTGAACATTAGATATTTTAACCTGTACAATTTTTCAAGCGTACACTGTGTCAGCATGAGTAAAAACCAAGCTGTCATCGAACTACATTATGGTGGTTTGACTTATCCTAATAAAATGACCTGATCAAGTCAGTGCCCATGGCTGTGGCTATCATGTATTTATAGTATTATTTTTTCTTATAAAACTACCAGCCATTTTTGTAGTCCTTGATAGCACTTTGTCAGGAACCTCTATTTAAACCAAAAAAAAAGAAAGGAAAAAATGAAAACAATAAATTATAAGTACTCTGTTGAAATAGTGTCACCTGTGTTGTTAGGGTCAGTTTTGACCCAGTCATAAAAATAAGATTATAAAGGAATAATTAGAGCCAAAACTGAAATCATGGTGCATCTGTGAAGATAAACAGTTTAATGTTCATAAATGTTCACAAATATTCGTGCTTAAAGTTCTCTTTCTAAAAAATACTGCTTTGCCTTTTTCTGTAAGTAAATATACATGGGTCGAAATTGACCTTGTCACACCATAGATGTTACTATAGTTAATAATATCTGAATGGAAAAATGTACATACATATAACTCTCAAATATGTGCTCTAACACCCCCTGGTAAAAGTAAGGTGACAATACAACCTCTTATTTATTTATATGATTCTCTTGAGGTTCATTTTACATTTTTTTTGTTGAAATCAAGGGGTATACAGACAAAGAAAGGCCCAAAGGTCCACACCAAAATATATTAAAAACAATGTTTTCATGGATAATGAAGCCTGACAAGGTAACCAAAAGATAAGGGAAAAAATTGCATGAGAGATAATTGTTTTTAGTGTAATTTACAGCTGATTTAAGGCACGGGTCAAAACCGACCCTACCGTGAAGCATGTATAGAGAAAGCTAACACAGTACAAGAGTTAAATGCAAACTCCTTCTGCCTTTTGGGACTCATTCCTACACCACTCTATAGGGCCATTTTAGCAGATAGAGTTAAACAAAGGAAAAATAAAATGCACCTTTCTGTTATATTGTTGGTGGAAAAGTCACTTTAAGAATAGAAACATCCCTTAAAAGAACCAATGGGACCTGAGGGTTAATGTGATGCCTTGTGTTAACACACATCAACTCTCTATGTCACTTCCATGTTGGGAATGTCAGAAAATATGCAGCAATGACAGAGAGGGATTAGGGAAAGTGGATATAACTGAGACATAAATTAAACACCCCAGAAAAAAAACATGACACTACACGTCATCTTAAAGAGACGATTAGAGGGGATTTTTGCTCTAAATCCACAGGGTGACATCTCTTTGTTTTTCCTCCCCTGGCAGAGGACCAAGTGGTTGTGTCATCAGACTATGACAGCACCCACGAAGCCAACCACAGTGACAGCAGTGATGTAGCACAAACAGAGGAGGACACAGAGGAGGGAAAAAACCCCGCCCAGAGCGTCATCCTGCACCCACTAATACCTCCGGAGGTAAAACAAGGACAGAGTGACAGCTCGTGTCACATAAAGCTGTTGATAAGAGGCAGTAAATGTACAATCACACTGATAAATTGGAGCATGCATTATGTTCATTGCATCTGTTTGTCTCACCATTTGTCGTGATGTGTCCCCTGCACAGGACAAACCCATTCTGGCTCCAGAGCCCTTATTAATGGAGGACTTGGAGCCCTTGATGGGTCAGCTCAACAATTGGAACTTTCCAATCTTCACTATGATGGAGATGACCAACGGGAAGTGCGGTCGCATCCTTAGTCAGGTGAGCACATCGGAAAAAACTGTGGGTTTTTTAAACATTTTGATAACTGACACCTAGAAAACTCAAGCTGCACTGATTTCACATCTGACATGTATCATCATTCAATCACCTGACCAACAGTTTAGCAATTATAAAGCTGTTTAGACTGTGAGAGTCCTGGTATATTCTATCAGCTTTGTCTCTGCCAGACCTGCCCTGCATCAGACACCTTTTACTAAATTCTCAGTTCACAGAAAAATATTATACGTTTTTTTTTTAGGTACTAAAAAGACTCAAATGCAGAGAACTGGACTCAGAACAAGGTTCCAAAATTGAACATTCTTTACAGCAGCCCAAAAACAAACAAACCCACAGATGAAGGCAGAATCTTACTCAGATGCCGATAATCAAGGAGCTGAGAGTCACCACTGAAAGGAAACTAAAATGACAGGAGATGCTATTTTAGAATAAAACAGGAAACTGAAAACTTCAACAACATGTTACAGCTCTATGCTTCTTTAAAATAATGTAGCTCAAGACGCTCAGTTTTTTTTAGTTCTGGGTTTATTATGTCATACCTCCACCTACATAGATGTGTGTTTTCTGCTGGCCACAGGCAGGCAACAAGAAAAAAATCTTCTTTGTGGTTTGTAACCCCTCCTGCCCCCTGACAATCAGTGCAGAGCTCATTATCATCACCTTCCTGCTCCTCAGATCTGAGCATTTCCGAGGGGGAGAAAAAAGAGCTGCATCTGATCCTCTACAGAGAGAACCTGTTTGTTTTTTTATTCAACTTGAATCAAATTATTGTTTAATAGACACCCATGATGTGATGTAAACAGCCAAACACACCAGGACACGGGACCTTTAAGTGACTTTGTCCGTGACATTGTTGTTGATGCCAGATGGGCTGGTCAGAGTATTTTACAAACTGCTGATCAACTGGGATTTTCACAAACAACCACCTTTACAAAGTATAGTCAGAAAAAGGGTGAATATCAAGTAAGCAGAAATTACCTGGGCCAAAAATGCCTGAGGTCCGAGAAGAAAGGCCAGAGTGGTTCAAGGTGACAAAAAGGCAACAGTAATCGCCACTCATTACATCCAAGATATGTCAGATCGCCGAGCAGTCATAGGTCAACAGAATTAAATAATCGATGTGATTATTTTGATGTGGCCCTTTTTTAACATTTGAGACAGAAAAAGCTTTCGAGTGTGACAGCAGTGACTGTATGAAGCCAAAAAAAATGAAGAAAAATGTGTTAAAAGATTGGCCGCAACCAATGTGAATTCGTTTTAAAGCATACTTTTTTTTTTTCTCCTAATAGCCAAAGCTTGAGGGAACCATATTCAGATGAGAAAAGGATTGATCATTATTCATCTCTGTGTGTGTTTTTTTATCAAGTTCTGTTAAATCAAAATTCTGATCCTGATTTTTTATTTTTTATTTTTTTTTATTTTATTTTTTGGCTCTTTTGTCAAACAGCTTTTAATACATCAGTCTGCCAATATCACAACATAAATATTCTGACATGCTGAGTTGTCCAGAAAAGTTTTTTTTTTTTTTTTTTTTTTTAACTTAGATGTGCTTGCAAAGGTTAAAGTTTGAGGGGCATAATTTAAGAAAAAATGTCTAGGTGGTCTAAAAGATCGAGAGGAAAAAAAAATCACTTGGAGTTGCAAGGGTTAAGGGACTATATTAATGCAAATAAGAATAAAATGAGTGAAAAAACAGGGGCTCTACACATGATAACTCTTGGTAAACTATGACCAATCATATTGGACAAAAAGAAAATCTTAGCTTATTGTACTTTTTGTGTGTCGGCTCCTTACAGTCAAATTTGTCTGTCTCCAGGTCTCCTACAGGCTCTTTGAAGACACTGGCCTGTTTGAAACCTTCAAAATCCCCGTCAAAGAATTCATGAACTACTTCCACGCCCTCGAAGGTGGTTACAGAGACATACCGTGTAAGCTTGACATCCCTCCATCTTTATTTTCTCCAGCTCACCTCATTTTATCTGCAGGTGTAATGATAAATCCAGCCACTAGAGGGAAGTGTCTTACTGCTTTATCAGTCATATGTGCTTGTATGGAGGCTATACATTGTTGCTGGAATCATAAATAGACCAACACTGCCCCCTAGTGGAATAGTTACCGCATTCTCAGCAGATTGTTTTGTCTCCTGACCCAGATCACAACAGGGTCCATGCCACAGACGTTCTCCATGCAGTCTGGTACCTCACCACGCAGCCTGTGCCCGGGCTGCCCAGCCTCATCACGGACCACGGCTCTGCCAGTGACTCAGGTGTGTCTGATGTTGCAGGTACATACAAGCAGATGTGTTCTTCAAACTATGTGTTCTCTTAAAGACTGTCGATAAGTAGGTCAAACATTGTGATTCCTCAGTTGTGCCTGCAGCTTTACAGTGAAGGATTTCATTAATGTCAGGGCGTCAAACCTGCAGACGCTGCTCTGATCCCACTCTCACTTTATGTGATCATTCTCAGGCTTTTTGGCACCGGTGTTGACGTTTTGAGCACTATTTGAAGTCTAGAACAGCATGAAATTGCAGGCAGATTAGAGTTTCCTCTCACTCATATTTTTATAACCTCATTGGTATGCTTTACCGGGGTTGTCCCTTTGATCCTTAAGAAAGTGGATTTCAGTGTCTCTGGGTGTGATTTGTGTGTTAATATGATATCAGGCTGAAAAATATGGACCATAATATAAAAATAACAAATAGTTTTCACAATACCAGAACTATAAACTTGCTTATAGATGAGTCTAAACTCAACCTATCAGTTATTTATTGAAAGGCAAATCAGTTTTTCATGACCTTTCTCATCCTTTAGATGTTGAGTTTCATGTCCTTTTCCCTGGCTGTCAATTTGTTGCCCCTAAGGGTCAAACAAACATTATAGAAACTCCTGTACCAGCATTTACAACTGAACTTAATAAAGACAGAACAAAATAATGCACTTAAACGATGTGCACTTTTACTAAACTCCCAGTTCATGGAGAAATGCTCTGTGCCTCTTTAAAGAACATGCCCTTAAAACACTTAGTTTATACTTCCTGAGGTTTGTGATGTAATAGCTATACAGCCTCCACCTACATGTAAGTATGTTTTAAGCAGATGCCATGATAGTTCTAAAAGTCCTCTTCATGGCCTGTAACCCCTCCTCCCTCCGATCCGACATCTTTACTTCATATACAGATTAATGCACCGATTAAGGAGTTTCAGGCATCATGGTTTATTAATCATAAAGTTGCTCATGATATGTTTGATGTTTGCAGTATTAAAGATAGGTCATTGCTCTGCCTTATTTAAAGGTCTGTAAACATAATGATGTCATGAGGACATAATGCCAGAGGAACTTTGAACTTTGAACTTTGTTAAATAGGTAACACATAGGGATGATGTACAATATCACTGGAACAATGTTAGTATCTGCTAATATTTGCCTGATAAGTAGATTATCGGTATCAAAATACATAGACATTTTTGTAGATCATATCAGCTGATATTTTGGCACATTTTGGTCATATACTGCACATTGGTTGTAATACTGGCACAAAGGTACCACAATGGTTTACCTCAACATCACTGAATGTCCACTTCAATAAATAAAAAGAAATAATTTATGAAAGGATAAAATGTTTTCCTTGCTTCACATCTGTTTTTAACACAAATAGACTGTCACCAAGAAAGGAGGAGCGGGTACAACTTAGATGACCAAAAAATAGTGGCGATAATGAGTTTTGAAATATTGGCATAAATCCAGTATACTGCATCCCTACTTACATATATTTACATATTATACATACAGAAATATTTTTTATAATGCATATTCCACTGAACAAAAGAGGAAAAGTTCAAATCCCTCCTGTTTATCACAGAAGCAAACCATCTTGACGAGTCAACAGTGATATTTGTCTTCTAAACTTACGACTGATCTCAAAGCATCTTCAATAAAAACACTTGGACTCATCGTCAGTGTTTTGTTCCCTGAGTCATCTGATGTTTTAAGTCTTCACAACAGACACTCCAGGCTGATCACTCCAGGGTCTGTGTCCAAGTGGCTTTCTGCTGCCCCTAATGCTCCCCCCTCCCTAGTGACATGGAAGTCCTCTCTGCTGCCTCCAAGTTCTTAATGATGGCTCCTCTCGAAGTGGTACCATTTATGCCCAGAGTTCTGTAGGCTTTGTGTAGGGAGTTGCTGGCGAATCTCCAACAGACTACCTCCACTGGCATGCATCCGGTCTTCCAGTCCTTCCTCTGAACTCCTCCACAAGCTCTTGGCATTTATTCCTTTTCTTCCTTGAGCCTCCTCCATCCTTTCTTCCCAGGCTTCCATCAGCTCCAGCAACACCCACTGTTTAGTAGCCTCTCTCCTTTCTTGACAAAGCACATGTTGGCTGTGACATGGATGTTCTAGCTGTCTTTGATCCCCTTGCAAAATCTTGAGGCCCTGGTCATGCCTCCCGTGATACCAGCCATCGCCCAGTGCTTTGGAGCAGCTGCTCGGGATGTGCTCCAGAGTCCTAGCCTTGGGGCACATGGATCATGCAGGTGTTTCCACTTTGCCCCATGAGAACAGGTTTGATGGGCTTGGAAGGACGTTGTAAACTCTTTGGACTAAAAGCTTAATCCTCTGTGGGTTCCACTTCCAGATGTCCATTCAGATGACACCTTGCTCTACTGCCTCCAGGCACCCTGTTGCCTCATGGTCAATACCTCTCTTTCCCTCTGTCAGTCGTATCTGGTCGTTGTTTGGCTCTCTAGTCTGGCTTTGCCCTGAGCTAAACTCCCTGGAATAGCCTTGTGCTTCAGTCCAGGTTCTGCCTGTGAGACTGCCTTGTCTGCCCTCCACTTCCTGCTAAACCTCATGACAATCCCTGCCCTGTGCAGTTCAAGCTACATATGGATTCTCTTGAAATATCACTAATTGATTAGTGCTGAACAAAGCTGAAGACTTGTGGCCCCCAGGTTTTTTTGTCTTTCTCTTTCTCTCCTTTGGGGTATATTGATCAACATCCTTTGATATATACTGGTAATGGTCTGGTAATATAAAAGCACCTTAAATTACACAAAATAAATCAAATGGTAATTTCCCAATAAGACCTAACCATTCACATTTATTGTCCGGTGATTTAGAATGAAGAATATTGAATGAATGATTTAGATGAAGAATATTACTGTTTGTGTTTTTTCTGTACACTCTCTTTTATCAAACATTGAATCATCTATCACAGGGGTGTCCAAACTATGGCCAGGGGGCCAAATGCATCCATTTTTAATTGGCCCCAACACAATTGAAGGAATAAAGGCGTTTAGCTTACAGCAGCAAATACTATCAATCGTACACATTTTCTGCTGTATTTGCTTTATCACAAGGTCCTATTTACAAAGTATGTTGCAATATTCATCTTCAAGCACCAACAGTCCCCCCTAATTTTGGCACATTCTTGCAGTTTACTGTTGTTTTGTGTCTGATGGTGAAATAAAGCCGTCAGTACCTACCATCTCTCAGGATGTCATTCTCGCCCTGACCTGAGGTGAACCCAGTGACAACCAAGCCCTCCCATAGCCCCTTGACAGGTGTCAACACCCCCCAAACTGTAAAACGCGAACTTAAATGTACTTAAAGTGAGGTGTGGCAGGTGGCCCAGTCGTCCAAGTTTTTTGTTATTTTGTGGTCCTCGCTGTAAAAAGTTTGGACACCCCTGATCTATCACATTTCTTTTTAATCAGGTTATTTAACTGTGTAAATGCACATGAGAGCCTTATGTATATATTTATGTGATTTTTGACCCTGGTCTTCATTTCGTCTGTTCCATTATCAGACTCAGACAGTGGAATCACGCACAGTCACATGGGCTTCCTGGTTTCAAAGACCTTCACTGTGTCAGAGGATGGTTACGGCTGCCTGTCAGGACTCATACCTGCTCTGGAGCTCATGGCCCTGTATGTGGCCGCCGCCATGCACGACTACGACCACCCTGGGCGGACGAACGCTTTCCTCGTGGCCACCAGCGCCCCACAGGTATCCATCCAAACAGAGGCCCTACAGCGTCTTTATATTAACTGTTAGAGGGGTATAGTGAGTATAATTCTCTGCTGTGTTTCAGTAATTCCTCCTCAGGGCAACTATTGTAAGGCTGTTTAACTTTATGGACTGTATTCCTTGTCTGATGATGAACTCCAATTTCTATAGAGCACAACTTAGTGCTTAACAGTCCGCAATCAAAGACTGAACAAATAAGCCATAGAAGTGAATGTAAATGACAGCCTCGACATGTCATCTCTTGTAAAAGTAAATATATTTCACTAGTGGATCTGAGCAACAGCTCAGAGGAAGTCTGTGGGAATGGGCGGAACCTTTCAGAGGCATATCCAGCAGGTGACTGGATGACTGTTCTGTCAATCACATCCACTGCGGGCCAATCAGATAATGTAGAAGGCGGGCACTACTGCCATGGTGGAAAGCACAGAACAAGAGCCACTTCATAGAAAGAAAGACTCACCAAAACATGTCTGAAGAGGAGGAAAACATCCTTTCCATCGAGACATGCTTTCAGTGTTGTTTGTTTCTCATTTAATAAAGATATGCAATCCAGGTCTGATAGAACTGCTACTAAAGCTGTTTGCATATTCGCTAATCTCTTTGCCAGCAGTCTGATTGGGCCATATACAATCATTGTAGATTGGAGCTTGGCAAGATGGATCTACCTGTTTACGGACATTGAACCAGGCGGATCCAGCTGCAGTGCAAGTTGACATAGGTCCAACTGTCTTTACAAAATTTCAAGAGACTGCAGCAGCTTTTCTAAATCTTCAAGTGTTTTTCTTCAAGTGTGTCACTCTTCAAGTGATAATAGCTCTGCTTTGTACAATTAATTTTTAAAATGATTGTATATATGTATGATTTTGTACTTGTGTACTCTGTTCTGTAAAGCGTCTGTGTGTTTGCAGGCAGTGCTCTACAACGATCGATCTGTCCTGGAAAACCACCACGCTGCCTCAGCCTGGAACCTCTTCATGTCACAGCCGGAGTACAACTTCCTCGTCAACTTGGACCATGTGGAGTTTAAGAGATTCCGTTTCCTCGTTATCGAGGCCATACTAGCAACCGATCTGAAGAAGCACTTTGACTTCCTGGCTGAGTTCAATGCAAAGGTGGGGCCACAATATTTACTGATTGGCATAAGTCAGGACTGTAGTTCTCAAAACTTTTCAGATTGCTTGTTTTTACATTTCTGAGGGTTTGCTAGGTGATATATTAGAATCAGCTCATCCTACATTCAGACTAGAAATGTATTCAAAGCTTTAAGACGATCTCTCAAAGCATTGTCTGGAGCAGATCAGTATGGTTTGGAGCCTCACCTGGGGGGCTGGGGTGTAGTACCAAGTATGTCAAACTCCCTCTGCACTTCTTTCTCTCCAACAATAGCGAGAAATGGGTGCACCTCTGAAGAGCTCCATTGTTCTGTGTGGATGTTCTTCATGGCAGAAGTGGCAGAAAAGTTGCTCACTCGGATTTAAACATGGCGCATATGTTGTTTTAGTTTTAGCTGCTGAAACATGAGAAATGATGATTCTTGCAACCAGTGAACAAACTGCAGTGTTTTATCACCCTGCTGGGTGCCTAAAAAGTGGGACAGAATGTCAGTGGCCAGTGAATTGCTATTTCACCTGTCATCAATAATTGTCAGCCAATCGTTGTACTGTAGTGTTAGTTAAATCAGCCAAATCATACATTCCAAATTGCTGTAATATTTTTTAATATGTTTAATATATGTAGAATTTGGAAAGCTTATCTTGGACCTTTTTTAACAACAGGCTGTTTCTTTAAAATTCAGTTGTTACTTCTATTCATCAAATAGGAATATTTTAATGTTTGCAATTAACTGTGATTTTAAAAGTTTACATGTTTTGTTACTTAAGAGAGGAGCTGAAATTCAATTCTTTGATTTGATTTTATTGTTTCCACCTTGAGGTTATGGTTGTGCCAGTGTTTGTTGGTTTGTTTTTTCATTAACAAGATAGCTCAAAAGTTATGAGCAGACTTTGGTTCAATTTTCAGGATTGGTCAGAAATGGACAAAGCCCCATTTTTGAGGTGATCTGAATGTGTACCGTATTTTCTCGATTTTATCATATACTTTATTGTAACACGCACCCCATATTTCCATCTTTTGCCTGAAAAACACTGTACTCGAATATAACACGCACCCAAATTTTGCCAAACCTTACTCTCTCAAACAACTCAAAAATGACCTTTATTCAAAGTTTTTATCAATGAAATTTCAGTATTTTCACAACAAATACACGATTTTCTCTCTCAAATTGATGCGGAAACACCTTTTGCTTCACGTATGTGAAATTACTCAATTTTTGCCCAAGCATGCTCAGTCAAAGTGTACTAACCAATCAGAGAGCAGCTATCAGCTATTTTGTGTCCCCTTGCTCACAAGATGGCAGCACTCTGTGTTTGCCTTTGTTTTCACAGAGAAAGATAATATTTCGGCTCTCTGTATCAGATGTGTTGCAATCGCAATGTTGGCGAGACAAAATATTTTAAGTATTTTGCTTGTACTCGTGTATAACAGGGATGGAAATCTCCATCCCCAGGACAATACGATATGCATATCTATATGACGGCTAAGGTACGATACACTAAAGATTCACATGAAGCATCTACCAATTCAGGACGATACAATTTATCTTCCTACCATGATGCAATCAGGATGCAATCAGGATACAATCATGATGCAATAACAATGCAAATCTGTGCAAATTTAACTCAACTTTATTGTTCCTTCAAGAACATAAGCAGTATCATACTTAAAATCATTAAGAAGCTTGTAACAAATGAACATAGATCACCTACAAAAGGCTACTTAAGCAGTGAGGACTCGTGAGAATTTAACAGCTGAGAGATAATTATGGAAGTGAATTGACTGAAAGTAATAATTTCAAAAATATATATATAATAACATGGCATCGGATTTTACCGATGCTAAGCTTTAGCAAGGCGATGCATCGTGGTTACAGCCCAATTTCTAATCTGATGCACACCACACCAACCGATGCAATTTACCATAGACCCTTGCCACGATGCACTGATTGCGCATCGGATAAAATGCCCATCCTTAATGTATAATAGGCACCCCAGAAATTAGAGCTTATTTAAAAGCAAAAAACAGTGTGTGTTAAAATCGAGTGGATGTGGATCCAGGATTTTTTTAAAGGATTTGTAAACATCCAGAGATAGGCCCAGAGATAGACAGTTTTCCACATTTTTACTTTTAACTCAATATGTTCACAATATGTATTGATGAGATTTTCAGAGAATGTTGTTCATGGCACAAGGGAGAAGTGGTAGGACTTTGGTGATGGTCTGAATACAGATGTGGCACCAGGAACTTTGCAAGGATTTGTTGATATTTTAATATAGGGCTTTTTTCCCACATTTTTGACAATGGCTCACCCGGCAGTGTTGGAAATGCCTTGTCGGAGGTTTGTGCTCTTGGGGCACTTCTAGTTTTGTATTTAAATTTGGCAACCCCTCCTGAATTGATGCCCCAGCGTGGCCCCTCATTTGGAAAATTCCCAGACTGCCCATGGCACACAACATTTTGGCCGAATCAATACATGATATAGAGGATGGTTTCACATGAAGTCTCTGTCTTTTTGTGTTTTATTGTGTCTGCTGCAGCTTCTCCTTTGTTTTATGTTTATCAGTTGCAGTTATTAGGGATTGTCTTTTTCTGCTCTTCACTTTGGCTCCATGTAGTAACATTACATGCACGGGACCATGATTATGAACACTTTTATGTTTTAATAATAATAATGATAATGATTATGAACACTTTTATGTTTTCAAGAAACTCCAAAACATGAAGTCATTTGAGTCATTGTTAATCTAGATACACTGTCAGAAGATAACAGTCAGTGCAGGACCTGTGTAATGAATTTATACGTTTATCCATTTTAATTGGATGAGAACAGAAGATAATTTAGGAAGGAGGGTTTGGGGCAGTGCCAGCATATCAGCTTTATGAGTCACATGTTTCCTGTAGGATTAACCAAAAAGGAAATGTCTGGTGGTTCTCTAAGTAGATTTCTGTATGTTGAGGACACTGAGGCACTTACAGTGAGTTCCTGTTGAGTCAAACAACACAAAGAGCCCTGCAGCTCCACACAAACTCGTTTAAGTGCAGGCAGGATGTTGGCCTCAGATTGGAAGCTCTTGTATTTTTTTTTTCATTGTGATTATTAGTACAGTGTTAAGGCGCCACAGTCAGAGCCTGTCAGCCAGCATGCTCTCATTACTTTGGCAGCAAAAGTAGCAGCAATGTGTCTGCCTGCTGTTCACCCCGCTCTGCTCTTCCTGGAAGGAAATTAAGTTTCTGTGAAGTACCAATCCACTGTTGCACTTGATCTTTTCAGCTTCCTGAGTTATTAAGTGAAAAAGATAAGACCCAGTCGGTGGTCCTTCTCCACAACATCTAGGGCTAATTAATAAGTGTTTGTAGAAATAAGACATTTATTCAATGGGTAGATTGTTAATGTAAGGTTTAACCTTTAGCGTTTGATGCAAGGAATTAGCTGTTAACCACATCAGTGGAAAAGGGTGTCCCGTACCATGAAGAAACTATAAGTCATGATTCAAATTTAAGCCTTTACTTTATGGAAAAAAATCAAGAATTGATTGTTTCAGAACAATCAAAATACAAATAGAAGCTCCTGTTAGGATTTTAACTAGTTATGAAACAAACGCCTCCACTCACAGGCCACTTTTTATTAACAAGACCTTTCTAGCACTAGGCTGGACCCTCTATTGCCTTCGGAACTGCCCTCTTTCATCTTGGCATAGAGTCAGCAAGGTGTTGATTCCTCGAGAGATGTTGGTCCATGTTGATGTGATAGCGCCACCCAGTTTCTGCAGGTTTGTCTGATTCACATCCAAAACCACATCCTAAAGCTGCTCTTAAGGATGGGAATGTAAAAACAATTCCAGTTGAGAGTTGATAACCAATAGCTTAAGGAATCCATGTCATTAGTCTTGTTGCCCAACAATTCTCTTATCAATCCTTTTCACTAGGATTTCACTACCTTACAAATGGAGGACTCCACGCTCTCATCAGATGCAGTCAATTCAAAGGCAGCAAAGACGTAATCATGGTAGACAGTAGTCAAAACTTGGGCTGAGTTTATACAATATGATGCTAACTGCAAAAGATCCAATGTGATTTCAATCTAAGACGGAAACGTCCACAATATCCTGAATGATGTGAGCCATGTGTTTGGTGTTGTTGACCCTGAAAACCTGTAGGGCAATTTTTTTATGCAAAAAAAGCTACAAGAATGGATAAGAGAATTGGTAAAGAATCGCATTGGTAGGCAGAATCAATAACAGCATTGGTATCAACAAAATCCTAACAGTTCCCATAAATTGTGCTTTGTGAGATGGTGTGTTATCCTGCTGAAAGTAGCAATCAGAAGATAAATACACTTTGGTCATCATTTAATCAATCAATAAGTCAATCTTTATTTGAATTGCACCAAATCATAACAAATGTTATCTCAAGACACTTTTCAATAGATCAGGCTGAAGTCATACTCTCTATGTTATAGATATAGTCATATATACATGTATATATGGTCATAAAGGGATAGACATGGTCAGCAATGATACTCAGGTATGCATTGTCCCCTTCAGAACTGCCACTCCCTGAACATTTTCTCTATTTTAGACCATTTTATATAAACTCTATAGATGGTTATGCATGAAAATCCCAGCAGATCAGCAGTTCTGTACTCTGACCAGCCTCTACGGCACCAACAACAAAGCCACTGTCAAAGTCACTTAAATCACCTTTCTTTCCCATTCTGATGCTTGGTTTGAGCTTGAGCAAGTTGTCTTGATTATGTCTACATGCTTAAATGCATTGATTTGCTGCCATGTAATGAGCAGATGTACTTAATAAAGTGGCCCCTGTGTAAGTGAGGCGAACAAGACCATCAACAGTAAGACTGATAACCTTTATTAAGTTATTTTAAATGCCTTAAATCACCGCCACAGGGGAGGTGTTAGATCCTCTTCATAAATGATCAGCACTTATCGTATGATGGACCGTATTTGCCCACGGGGACAGGAGGAAGATTCACTGTAAATCCAATGAAGTCAGAGGATATCAATAAAGGACTTCCAGCAAGACTTCCTTTTCCATTTAAATCTGAAAAGTCTGCACCATATTCTGTTCTGTGACATCCTGGAGTGCTGCTTTCACATGAAGATGCATATTTGAAGAGATGTAAAACTTCAAGGTTTATCAGGTCCTCAAGAGGAGAGGATAGAGACTGTTAGGATGCTTGTTTTTAATGAATGAATGTTAGGTTGAGCATTTCTTTTGTGTTTAAAGAGGTCTGAGAACTTAAAGACTGGAATGTAATGCATTCATTATCCATACCTCCTCTCTCATTCAGGGTCTTGTGTGGCTGGAGCCTACCCCTGCAGCAGGGTTAAGCAAATAATTCAAAAATGTACTGCATTACTTATTACTCAATACCCCTTAAAGAAGAAATAAACAAAGACCAGGCATAACATTATGACCACTGACAGGTGAGGTGAAAAACACTGATCATCTCTTCATCATGGTGAGTGGGCCCTAGTGAATTACAGCTTACCTCGTACAGCGACTGGATCTGCCCGACTAAAAGTCTGTAACCAGGCAGAGCTGCTAAGCTCCAATCTACAATGACAGCTGCCCAAAGCGGGGTGGCCCAGTCAGAGTCCTTTACAGCAGGAAGAGGTGGGAGCTAAGAGAGGGGTGACATCAGGAAATGACTGTTCCTAAAGAGATTAGCATGGATGCTAATGGCTTTTTTTTTTTAGCAATTTTATTAGACCTTGACCATATTTCTTCATCAAATGAAATGCAACTAACACTGAATGTCATGAAATGATTCAGGCACAAAAGGACTCAATGAGCCAACCAGCTGATCAGTGAGACAAAAGGCGAGGTTCATTGGACAGTCCAGATTTCACTACACAAAAAGGGCAATCACTCCAGGCAAAGGTTTCCAAAGACAGCAGGCAAAAGACAGAGTCAGGACAAAATGGGTCAGGCACACAGACCAGAGCAATGAAGGAAACGCTGGAAAGTGACGTAAGAGTACAACAATCTGGCAACGAGACTGAGAGAGACACAAGGTTAAATACATGAGGTAAAGAGGGGTAATAAGACACAGCTGGGGAAGAAACAATCAAGGATCAGGTGTGGCAGGACCAGACAGGAAGCAAAACATGAGAACAGAAACAAGGGTTAGACATTTCAAAATAAAACAGGAAGCTCAAGACAAATATGAAACATGGGAACAGAAAAGGGAACTTAACTAACAGATTCAGAATCATGACACTGAAAGCATTTGTCTATAGAAAGGATTTTTTCCCTCCACTCCCTAAATGTATTTGCAATAGTTTGTTGAACAGAGTGGCTTACATGTTGAATTTTACTCTGCGACAGTAATGCCTGACGGTGCAATCAGTCAGTCACCTGCCGGATATGCTTTTGAAAGGTTCAGATCATTCCCAAACACTTTCAGTGGGCTGTTTCCCAGATGGACTAGTGAAATATATTAGACGGTCCATCTGGTGTGTCAGGTTAAATTATAGCACCCAGAGGACACATCTTTATGTTACAAAGATTACAGAGAATGAAGCATTTGACTGCTCAAAAACAGCAGGAGAGGATTTTCTTTAGAAGAACATGTTAAAGAATCTCAGGAAAATGTCAGCAAAGATATGATATTTTTAATCTCTGTGAGGCTTTTTCCTGATTAAATAAAAGTCAATAATGATAATAAAAATAAGAGGAAACATTTGTATCCAGAGAACATGATCAATTAAAAGAAAAGTTTTGAACAGAGGCTTCAACTCTCAAAAGGATCAAGTGCATATTATAGACATGATATTGGTTGTGAGTCAATTTTTGATACCATAATTTGATGTTCCTGCAGATGTACTGTTTCCAAGGCAACTGTCCATCTACCAGAGCTGGAGTAACATTTTCTCTTTATGTGCAATTCGATTAAAAGAAATATTCCAGAGTGGAATATTTCTGAAACATTTTTTCAGTGAAAACAAATCTCAAACCCTGGTTGGCTTGCTAAAGCCTTGGTGTTATTTAAGATATTTTCATCAGCTACAAAGGCAGCATAAATTCAGTTTAATGAACTTAATTAAAATGGAATTTGACATGCATGGGAGGAAGCTGAGGGTCCTACAACTTCCTCTCAAATCAGGCATAATTATTACCACCAGCTTCAAAGCTATAAACCCACTTACACCTATGCTTATCCTGTTTTGTGGGATATTTGCAGTGCAACTTAATCTTGCTTTTAGTCAGTTTGTAGAGGCGGATGTCTCATTTACAAGACCTAAGTCAGAAGGATCAAACCTGCAGTAGGTTGGAGCTTATCATCTTTACACATGCACAGAGGTTTTTAACATAATCACAGTAATTAGAGAGATATCCTCCTGCCAGGTGGAGCAGTCTAACAAATGACTAAAGCCTTTTTTTACATTACATTAATTACAGAGACCTGCTTATTTTCTAATCAACTGAGATATGGTGTTGAAGTTTAACAACCTAACCTGACATGACATATGTCTATGCCCATGTTTGAATATAACTGATATCATTTGTGTTTATTCCTCCTCAGGTTGGTGATGATCCGTCCACGGGTATCGATTGGTCAAATGAGAACGACAGGTTGCTGGTGTGCCAGATGTGCATCAAACTGGCCGACATCAATGGGCCTCTGAAGTGTAAGGACCTGCACCTGCAGTGGACGGAGGGCATTGTCAACGAGTTCTATGAGCAGGTGTGTAAAACGCCTCTGACAGCAACTTAGGCCTCATTTGTATCTGTTAATGTGAAGATCAATGTGCTGCCATGTTTGCATGCAGGGAGGGAACACCTGCGAGGAAGAAAACCACACAGACTGCAGATCTGCATTAGTACATCATACTGCAGAGTCAGGGTTGTAAATGTTTAAGCTGCTATTTTTACCTATAAATTATCCATCCATCGATTATCTGAACTGCTTTTCCCTTTCGGGGTCATTGGGACTGGAGCCTTTCCCAGCCAACATTGGGCGAGAGGTGGGGTCCAGCCCAAACTGGTCACCAAGGCCACACAGATTGACAACCATTCACACCCACACTCATACCTAAGGGTAATTTATAGTAACCTATCATCTTAATGAGCATGATTTTGGTCTGTGGGAGGAAGCTGGAGTGCCCGGAGAGAACCCACACATGCACTGGGAGAACATGCACACTCCACACAGAAAGGCCCTGACCTGATCAAACCAGCGACCTGCTCCCTGTGCACTAGCTGCCGCGCAACCATGCATTAGTTAACACAGCCCTTTAATGACTAATTAGGCTTCACCTTTGTCCCTAATGCTGAAGTATATAGAGTTTCTTTTGGACAAACGGTGCTGTCATATATATATTCATATTCTTATTGTAAATATGTGTTAATTGTTAATATTGTGAATTCCTTGGCCTCATTTGGAGTCTCACTACTACTTAAGTTTTACTTATTTGTTGAAGTTGATATTGCTTAAAGACTCTGCATGTTGCAACCTGCTCCCTTAATTTTCATTCTCATTTCATTTATTTTCATTTTAATTGTATCTATTTTATTTAAATTAATGCTCCTATCTATTTTAATGTCTTTATTTGATATTTTCCGACTACTGTACTGTGTATAAGAGCAACTGAAACAACCGAATTTCCCCTTGGGGATTAATAAAGTATTTCTGATTATTTTTGATCCTTTCTGATGTTGAGGGAACATTTTAGTGAAATAAAACCCATCATCCTGGTTTATTGAGTGTCCTATGTGCATTCTATGTCTTCAGAGGCTCGTTTAAATGGGATGGGTTGAATGAGCTGCCCTGACTTAGTCTAACAATAAAGACTGAAATTGCCAGGCAAGCAATATCGAGCTAGACCCTGGCTCTTAAATTTAATGAGATCTGACGTTCTGATTTGGTTCAACTCAGAATAAACCTACGTACAATCAACAACTTACCCAGCCAATTTGAGCACTGCACCTTCTCTGATTGTGGACTGCGTGCTGTGTAAATAGCAGAATGTAGTCCCATTTGCTCAAAATCACTATGCAGCCCTCCACCTCTGTGTTAAAGATAGAGTATTATGGTTGTAATAAAAGCAGACCTTATGGTGGAACACTTAAACTCTAATTATACTGTATGCAGAGGCCTCTGAGGGTACTGAGCTGCAATAACAAACAGGATCCAGTCAAGCATTCAGCCTCTAATGCCACCCTCAGTGACCTTAGTTGCAGTATGTCCCGTTGGCATTGACTGGCTGCCAATCTCTGCTGATTGCGTCAGGGTCAAGCTTCCACTCTTTATGCACCCCTCCTTCAGCTAAAGGACACAGCCACCTTGTTACAGGCCACTCAGCGGTACAGCGTGCTGGAGAAATGCTCTTCAGTGTCTGTGGTCCTCGTGCGCCTGTTGGATGTGGTGACGCATGCACGCTGCCCAGGCAACTGTCATTCAGGAGCAGCAGCCCCCTGAGTGCAGCTGCGAGAGACTGGCAGCCTTAGAGAAGGAGCAAAGCAATACGAGTCAGCCTCTGTAGAGGACATGTTTAGACATGAACATAAAGCATACAGCCCATTATACTCGCTTGAGCACCCTGTAGTGGAGCAGGGAACGTGTCCGCTGAGCTCAGAGGATGAGCTTTTTGTTTACCACACTGAGAGGCTTTTTTTAAATAAAGACGTGTGAAGCTGAACGTGGGAGTCTTACATGTGTATCATAACACAGGATAAATCTCTAGGATTGGAATTTGATGATCTGTGTCTTAGTTAAAGTAGGGATGGGAATGAGTATGGATGTGGCAATATGTTGTCCTGATTGCTGTAAGAATTTTGTACTGCTGCTGCGTTTACAGATGCGGATCCAGGATTATTAAAAGGATTTGTCACCAGTGTAAGATTGGGCAGTTTTTCCACATGTTTGAAAAAAAAAAGTTTTTAAAGGATTTTCATAACATTGTCATGAAAATCCTTTAAGAACTGAGTGCTGAGGCGGGCAGAGGGCACAGTGAGGTGGTGGGGGAGGAGGATCTGAGCGAGTGGGCTGGAGTGGCCATGTGGAGGAGGTCGGACAGATATGGAGGGGCAAGGTTGTGGATGGCCATACAGGAGTACAGGAGAAGTTTTCTTTGGGATCATTATGTTAAGGTTGATAGATTCCTGCTCTAAAGAAGAAAACAATCAATCTTTATTTGTACAGAACCAAGTCACAAGTGTTATCTCAAGGTACTCTCCAATAGAGCAGCCATACTCTTCATACAAAACAGCTGCACATACTTTAATTCTTTATCTTATATTAACTTGTATAGATCAAGTAAAGGAGACGTGACCATAGGACGTTAATTATACACCTTACCCATACTGCCTAAATCTCACAATGCCAGTCTGTCTAGGATGTCAGATCTCTGCCCCTCCTCTGTATTTTCCTTCCCATTCGTGTTAGCTCACCTGTCAGGAAATTCCATCAAGTTGCCGATCCCTCTGATATCTAATCTTTTGATACGCCTCTTTGTGCTTTTACTTTAGCAGCTTTCCACTCTGCAGGGACAAAGACTTTGTACCATACAGTGTATGGGATTACACTTTGGGGTTGGTTACCAAGGCAACCAGTAAAGCTCGCTGTAGACGTTGTTCATGCCCCTCCATGCAGACATATGAAGCATACTGTACATGCTGCTAAATGTGAAAGATTATGACTCAGACTTGATTTTAAAACCAAGGAATAAGTAGAATAGTGGTCTGAATCTGGGAGGGACGACCTTGATAACTAAGAGGGTCATTAGCTTCTCTCTACCTTGAAATTAGCCCAGTCTCTCTCCAACATATTTAACTTATTGATCAAACATCAGTCAGTAAAAACAGCAGCAGAGCAGATTCATGTGTTAATTTGTGTTGTGGAGAGTCTAATGAGTCCTCTGTGAGTCCTTGTCACAATTCCTCTCTGATAATTCAGTGTGCACGTCGCTGCAGTTGCTGAAAGTGGTCAACAGAGCTGTCAGTCATCATACTACATTCACTCTTTCAGATGAATGTTTCATAAACTCACCCATAAAAATTAACACCTGATCATAATTCAGCAGCACAATACTGACCCATATGGCAGAGACATGGTTGGAGATTAATCAGGGTTCCCACGAGTCCTGGAAAACATGGAAAACCTGGAATACCTGGAAAATGATTGACCAATTTTCCAGTCATAGAAAACATATGGAAAATGAGGACAAAAGTGAAAATGTCCTGGAAAAGCTTGAATTATCCTGGAAAATTATTCAACTTCCTTCTACCTTGTTAGTGAACAAAAATCAAACATAGGAAATGAAGTAAAAATGTACTTGGTAACTTCTGCACACTTAGCCATAAAATATGAGTAGATAAAATCATGTAAGTCAAGGAATAAGATATAAAAACTCAAAACAATGGTAACAAAAAGAAATAATACAAAATTACAAAATAAAATATAGGCTACTTAAACAGTAAATCAACAACATATATTTATAAAAAAGCAGAGTAAATATAGACAAAAATATAAATATAAACCATAAATTTATAATAGTAAGACACTACATAAAAGCCAGACTTAAAAGATAGCTAGCAGACAATGTTCATGCCCGAGAGTTAGAAATAAATACATTTTAGTTCAGTATGATACAGTGGAGCTAGCTAGAGATATTGATCATCAACCTTCCTATCTTGTTTTTTCGAAGGCTAGATTAACTTAAAAATTGCCCACACCAATGAAGTAATTTCAGCTGGTTATGTGACACTGGAAAACGTCTTGGAAAAGTCCTGGAAAATGATTTCTAGAAAAGAGTGGGAACCCTGTTAATCTGTTCAGCTTAGCAACAAAATGTCCCTCATGTCTCATCTGTTAAAGGGACAGTTCAGTATTTTGGAAGTTTGGTTGTATCAGGCGCTTGATAATCGTCAGTGAAGTGACCCCCAGCAGCGTTACCTTCAAGGAGAGCGATCTGAGACTACGAGTAAGTTGTGCTGCTGTTAGCATTAATTGTGTGAGTTTACGTAAAAAAGAAGCCACAAAACTGTGTGCATTGATTCCACTGATCTGCTGTTTCACTCTATGGACTCAGGAAGACACAACAACAGCAGAAGAAACTAGGAGAGAACCACGTATGAGTGATTTTGTCTCTGTTGATGCACAGGGTTACCTGTACGACCTGAAGAATACAGGAGAAGAAATCCTTCAGAACGAAAGTCAGCGAGGCCAAAAGAGAGAGTGGACCAACGTGCACATGCAAAAAGAACACAAAGCTATTTGCTGCATTGTAAAATAGTGCCAAACACAGAGAATTCCTGAAGGAAAAATAAAGTGCTCATGGCTAACTTTTATGTAAAACTCACACAATTACCCATAATAACTGTACCCGTCAACAGCAGTGTACCTTACTGGTAGTCTCGGCTAGTTCTCCATAAAGATGCAGCGCTGCTGGGAGCTCTTTCAGCCACTACACTGACTATTGTCAAGTGCCTGATACAGCCCAAATTCAAAAATATTGAACTGTCCCTTTAACAGAGTGCTTGGACGGTATTCAGAAGATTGCAGGTTCGAGTCCAGCTCCAGCTGTTACATGGCACTGTGTCCCCAAGTTGTATGAAAGGGTGTGATTGTTAGTTGATAGTGATGGATTACTGATCAAGACCAGTGGCTTTCTAATAAGGATTAAATACTTCCTTACCAGCTTCCTAAATACTTTGTTTTCATTTTATTTAACCTTATTTAACCAGATAAGTCCCATTGAGATCAGGATTTCATTCACAAGGGTGAGCAGCACACGACATAATAAATACAAATTCAAGAAAAGATTAAAGTAATATATTACAAACAATAACTACGGAAAACAATCAACAATTTGACAGTGGATGTGCGACAGTTCTGAGGACAGTAACAATTAAAAACACAGGCACTGTTCATAAGATTCTTGCTGCCTATGAGTAAAATGAAACGAAACCAGTTCAGATATTTTCAGTTCTGTCTGTACACTGTTCCAAGAAATGGGGGTATCATAGCAAAAAGCTTGTTTCCCCAATTCAACTTTTACAGTTGTTCTGTTCATTTCAAGTCTTTGTCGCTTGTTGATCAGATCTTGTCTTTGTCTTCTCTATTTACAGCTTGATATTAAGATATGTTCCACTGTCTTGGAGATGTGTTGCACTGATTGCACTCCTCCGTTCAATAGTTTCCATTAATATGTAATGTACTGTTTAGATTGATGTGTCCTATCCTGAGTCTTGTAACCATGAACTGTTCTTTGCTTGTTCCCATGTTTTGTGATTCTCCTACAGAGCTTTGTATTGAGTACAAATGTCTGCCTTGGGTTTCATTATCCCACTGCTGTTGCCATTTCTTGATTGCTCCTTTCCAATGATATTTTTTCCCTCCAACTTGACTAACTTGGAACTGGCATATACAGACCCCTTTTTAATGGCATTTCTCGCCACTTTGTCATCTCTTTCAGATAAATGTGACTTTCTTTCCTTGTTTTATTGCTTTTGCGAAACTAAACCAAATTTCATAGACCAGCCCTGCACCCGTCTCTCTGCTCCTCTACCCCTCCTCCAAGGTGTGCACCAAGCTGCAGGAAGAGAGAGGGGGAAAGACAGAGGCTGCAGTCGAATAGTCCTTTTTGCTTAGGAAGGTTCCTAACTGGGTGAAATGATCCGGAGGTAGTTCGCGATAAGAGCTGTTCAAATAATCTAAATGCTTAGGAAAAGTGGCTTAATGCTTCCTTTAGCATCTCCTTTAGCATAGGATACACCGGACCATCCTTTACAAAAGGAAAGGAGATTATTCTGTCCCACAATTCTCCGCGGCAACAGCATTATATGTTGTTATAAACATCCGACTGCTACCGAATTCAACCGAATAATGATGAATAGAGCATCCAGACCATGTAAGTTACCACTGCTGTTCGATCCTGTCAAAAGTATACCAAAACGTGCCTTAACTTTCCAGTAGTCTGATTCTTTGAAGAGAGCAGGATATGAGACATTTGATGTTGATTATGTTTTAAACATGGTTCAATATTAATAATTAGTACACTATTAGATTGTGGGCGTAACAATTTTTCTTTCATTCAGATACCATTTATTTTCATGCACTGATTGGTATTCATGCTGATAATAAGTGGACAAATTTATTTAACTCCTCACTTCCAACATCGGTTATGCGGACGTAATTTTTACCGGATTGTTAGTGTTCAAATCGTCTGCAAGGAACAACATTGTCATGATACACAAGCACTTCTAAGATGCGCCTTTTGTAGTCCATCTTCGGAAAATTGTAGTTTCACCGCAGCATATTAACGTCTGTAACATCCGCCGTCACATGATGACGTAGCGTAGTGAAAGTGTAGTCGGATTCTCTCTGCATGGCAGTTTTCCTTTCATAAGTCCTTCTAAATTCTCCTTTCTCCTTTCCTTAACCTCATGACGTTTTCCATCGGGGTTAAGGAAGAGTGGTTAGGAAAGGGCTTAGGAGGTGACTATTCGACCGCAGCCAGAGAGTCAGGGGGAAGAGAGCAGGCCACAAAGCAAGCTGGAAGTTTTCCAAGTGGGAATGTATTTCAGCATCCCTGTAAAATAAGGGGTTATCAACTAGACCTAAGAGTTCCTCTGATTTTCATTGAAAGCTGCTTTTTTTCAAAGTACTTTTAAAATCTGGAAAACCATTTGTTACTTTTATACTTTTTCTTGCATTTTACCTCATAAAATTTTATATTTTTATATTTTATATTCCTGTCTTAATCTGATACATTGTTGTATAATACTGGTGCAGTATATGGATAATCACAGTATCAGGGCATTGTGATATCATGGATGATGGATCATGTCTTCAGCTCAAACCAAATGGTAGTCTCTGTCTTTGGGCTTCACTTTATTTATTTCCTTGTCTAAGTTTTTAATCAATCTGACACAATGTCTTAGCTGAACACAATGCAAGAAGGCGTCAGCGACAAACACAAGCTAATTACATTGAATCATATGTGAGTGTCCTAACTGCCATGAGCAAGTGGCGCATTTTTGCCTCAATACCCTGTTTCTATTTTCCACACTGTTGCTCACGACAATTTGGACATGAGCAAAGAAAGAGGGATCTTGACAAAGTGCAGGAGAGATTTTTTGATCTTCTCTGGCTTTTCTAACTCAGCTGAGCTTGTTAATCTGTTTAGCATAGCAGAAGTTATCAGAATCAGAAATACTTTATTAATCCTCAAGGGGAAATTAAGTTGTTTCAGTTGCTCTTATACACAGTATTACAGTAGGAATATCAAATAAAGACATTAAAAAAGACTAGAGCATTAAAAAATTAAGTAAAAAACATAATTAAAAAAATAAGTATTTCTTTTTAATTAAGTAAAAATTAAATAAAAAAAATATGGAGCATTCATTTATTTCAATGAGTCAAATGTTTTATTTTCACTTTCAGCACCAAGGGAGAAACTTTGTTTTGCTGAGAGTACTCTGTAGTGATAAGACTTTGACACCACCACTTGTCAATACAAAGCACTTCACACTGTTTTTCCACCCGCATGGTAAAAGCACTTGATGTACTGTTTACAAAACAAAACACAGGAGATGGTGTTGTAAAGGATGCAATGTGGACAACAAGTTAGCAACGCTGTGCAATTCAACGTGACGCCCATGGCTCCAATCTTATCCAGATGCATCCTCCTGGCAGCCCAGGTGTAAAGCAGTTATTGGGTGATTTCAGTCCTGGATCATTTTGGGAAGCTGATTCGAAACAACTGGTTGAAACTAGTTTTTGTGGAAGGATGTGCCAGCAGTGCAGAAACACAGCAACTAAACCCTGTTTGGATCAGAAAAAAAGAGATGAAATTGCTTGGAAAGATGGTCTTAGCTTGCTTTCTTTAAACCCTGGAGTAATTCATTTTCAGTGAGAATGCAATTAACCCAACATCCAGCTCAAACTAGTAGAAAACAGATTAACTCACAGTAGTTGTGTAAGCAGCAGCAGTGGTAATTGCAATACTGCAAGGCAACTAATAGGGGAATTTAAGGGTTATAAAAAAAATAATTTGCAATCCTATGAGGTCATTTTTGGTCCTTGGGCTCTAATTAGCAAAGAATTAGCAACAGGCTAATATTACTCACCATCATCAGCAGAACATCTCAGGACTCAACAACAGCGACTGATACAGCAGCATGTTCTTTTCTCAGAATTGAGTCCAGCTCATTGATACAAGGGAATTCGTTTTTTATCCCCTAAACCTACACTTTTAGATAGCTGGTCCCTGTTTTTCAGATTTTGTGTTAGAGTTTTTCTACTGATGCTGCAGCAGGTGTTATGGTGTAACCTGTTTACCATGTTATCTGGTGTCCTCTATGATTATTGCGATCAAGAACAACAATTGTTAAAGCCTCTTTAACCGTTTAAGGTGTTTCCGAAATTGATAAATAGCCTGTGCTTAACAGTCAGATTGTTTAGGAAGCTTTGGCCTTGAGGTAAACCATTCTGTTGGCAGGTAAGCCTAAACTTAGCACTCCATAAAACAGTCCATGACCAGAAAAATATGGCTTTTGTTGACCGAGGCAGTGGGAAAAAACACCCCTCAACACAATGTCATAAAGAAGGTTCTTTTCTTTCTAACACTGCATTGTGAACATGAAAAGATCCAAAGGGGAAATGAAACATTGTGAAGTTTTTTTCTTGGCACAAAGCAAGTGAGCTGTAAGTATGAGAACACCCGTGTGTAGAGCTACTTGTCTCCTGCCAGCTTTAATCCATTCTTCTTCTCTTCCACCTGCTCAACATATGATGACAAGTGATTTTCTTTGCTGCAGTTGGCACCAAACTCCAGAGTCTTGCACTAAAATTCCTCACCTGGTAGATTTTAGTCAAACACCATAAAGTTTAATGAATTTAGTCCAGATGACTCAGCTTTTTTTATTTGCATGTGTGCGTTCATTCAGTCGATGATAATTTTGAACAAATCTTTGACATTCTGTTCGCAGGGTGATGAGGAGTCAAGTCTCGGTCTTCCTATCAGCCCTTTTATGGACCGGGCAGCACCCCAGTTAGCCAAACTCCAGGAGTCATTCATCACACACATCGTGGGTCCACTGTGCAACTCCTATGACTCAGCATGCCTCATGCCCGGGCGGTGGGTAGAGCCCAGCCCTGAGGCCGAGGAGCCGGAAATCACGGAGAATGAAGAGGAAGAAGAGGAGGACACTGCAGAGGAAGATGGGTCAACTAGCTCAGAAGCATCACGTAAGTAGTGTGATCTGTAAATATGAAAGAGACTGCTTGATGATTTCTATTTGTTGCCCACACGATTAAATGGCAGCTGGTCCAGGTTGTGCCCTGCCTCCTGCCCAGTGACACCACAGGTAGGCGCTAGATTACTTTGACTTGCCTACTGAGCCCACTTTGAGAAAATGAGACGTTCAATTGAGAGAGAAGGGAGATACTTCAGTTCAAAGCATCCAGCTTTTGGGGGAGGGGGGCCCATTCTGCATCAGCTGTGTGCTTGGCCACTTAGCAGCCTCCACCAAAGCCTTTCCAACATTGTCAAGTTATAGTCAAATATGTGGAAAACTGCTCTATCTCACACTGTCAACAAACCGTTGAAAAAATTCCTCATCCAGATTTGGATCACCACCAATATCAAATCAGTTCTCCCTTGTCCCATGACCAATATTCCCTGAAAATGCCATTCTGAGCTGTCGAGAACTCATTGAGTTATTGGCGAGAATGCGGAAACTACCCAATCTGGCAATATAACAAATCCTTTAAAAAATTCCTGGATCCAGATTCATACCCCCACCAAAATCAAACCCATTGGTCCTTGGCCCATTCCTGACCTAGCCTGAAAATTTAATCAAATTCTGTTTGATAAAGTCTGTCTATAAAGGTTTGAGTTATCCTGTTGAGTTATCCTGTTGACAAACTACAAACAAACTAACTAGAGGTGTAGTTAGAACACAAACGTCCACCAAGGCATTTCCAACATCGCTAGGCTAGTTAATGTCAAAAATGTGGAAACTGCCCTATCTTGCAGTAAAAAATCGTTTTCAAAACTCTTGAAACCGCATCAAGATTTAGATCACCATCCAAGTCGTATTACGTCTTTCTTGTGCCATGACCAGCATTCCTGGAAATCACTGTCTTGGTGAAGAATGAAACCAGTTCTCCACAGTCATGGTCTCTGTCTGTGGACTTTTTTGCAGTTTTTCTAGAACTTGTTTGTAATACTGATGTTCACTGTTGAACGTTCAGGAACCCACTCCACTAAAATGATCCCCTCAATGTCAAAGAAAACAATCAGCATGGCCAAGAATTTGGACTTGCTTTGTCGTACTTTCTTTATCCTTGGTGATGATGGTGTTCTCGTATGCATTGACTAAAGTTTTGTCTCAGGGTTATATTGGAAGATCCAAGTCTGATCACATCACTCCCACAGAACATGTGTTTCCTTCAATTGGATCAAAAAATGTCCAAAATTTGCTTGCGTTATTCCTTTTCACAGGCGTAAGAATTTGTTGGACAACTTTGACCACACTTTTGTCATACATGCAAAGTTCGCTGAGCCGTCTCTTTATCAACGAAGACCATTTCTTATACTGAGTCAATGATCATTTTGAACTATTTGTTCATTTTGTTGAACATATTCAGAAGGTTTTGATTTGCAGGGATGTCCAGGACGTCCATCTTAGACCTCCTCTTTGGCTTTACAAAATCTTTTGTACCATTCCTTGGACATGCAGCATGCTCCATACTCCACAAGAATCAGCTGCTGTTTTTTTCAATTTCACAAAAAATTCGAGTGAATGCATTGTTCAACCTTTAAGCTAATAATTTTTCTAATGCCTCAGCAAAAACACGTGGACTTCAATGAGTAGCTAGCAGTGAACTTAAGACATCGCTAACTGTAAATTTACAGTAGTTGTGCGTGATGACGCAACCTTTATTATATAAAACACTCAGTGTGACTGTGAACCACTTGCTTTTATTCTTATAGCCATACCTTGTACATGAGGGTTATTTGTATTTTTGTTACGGACAGTATTGAATGGTTGGCTCAGGCTGTGGTGGAGATGCTAAATAGTTTTTCAAGGGAACCAGAAATTCAGTCTGGGTTTACCAGAGCCAAGTACAGACACAAAAATGAAGGCCAGCAGTTTCTTTTGGAGGAAAATAGGGTTTATGTTTGCTCAATATGTGGCCTTGTTTGCAAATGTATAACTGCACTAAAAAAATCAAAATTTCAGCAAAAGCTCAGCAAATTATTTCAAAGTTTTCACTCAATTTCTATGCTGTGTTTCCAGAAAAAGCAGCTCCCAAGAAGAGGAGGAAAGTCTTCTGTCAGATCACGCAGCACCTGCTGGAGAACCACGAGATGTGGAAGAAGGTAATCGCGGAGGAGGCTCAGAAGCAAGGCCAGGGAGCCGAATCGGTCCATTTAAACAATGTAGCTGAGCCGATCCTGGCTATTCACGAGGAGGAGGAGGAACCCGGCAGCAGAGAGGAGCTGGTGGAAGGAGAGGACCCCGAGGAGGGAGTGGAGGAACCGGAGTGGCCTGTGTCCTCGCAGGAAGACTCAAACCCCCCAGAGGAACAAGAAGAAGAGGACCCACAGTGAAACGGCTCATGGGGAATATGGAGTTGGTCAGGGCGAGGACATGAAGGCGTATTTTTCTTCTTTTCCTATTACAAGACTCCTGTTTTGTTGCCAGCACGTCACTTAGACACAACACTGTAGATGTTTGGGAAATGTGTGCCTATACAGAGAAAAAACAGGGTGGGAAATTTGTGCTTTACACCTTTTATCTGGTTGCACCAAACATTTAACGGAGCTTTCCATAATGTAATAAAGGATTATTATTATTATTATTATTATTTGTGTACTTTGGGATACAAACTCTTTTGCTACTGTCAAGAGAAGAGACAGACTGGTTGCACAGACCTCAACCCAACGTGGTAAAACAGGACTGCAGATATTTGCTGCCAATTTATACATAATTATTTTCCGAATGCAATTCTATATAAACACCACAGTAACTTGTACTTGTGTTTCAATTTTAGCAAGAGTTTTTTGAAATCTCACATGGACCATATTATGTTTTTTATATACAAATATAAATATGGGATATAAAAGGAGCCAATCACGCGAGGGAGCATTAGCGGATCTTTTTCCTTTCAACGTCTGCCAAAATGAATCACTCTCTCACAGGATTTAGCACACAAAATCAAATATTTATGCATTTCATGTTTTATATTTGTTGCCAAATGAAGTTCTTTTTACCGTATGTGTTGTCATATTTCCAGTAGTTAAAGGATGGAGAGTTGAAGCTGTTAGTGTGGATGTGTGTATGGGTGATTGTGAGTCTGTGTACAGAATAAATGAAGCAGATTACCTTTTTTGGTGCCATCTGGGGTTTCCAGTGAGAGATATTTATAGGGTTAACCTTTCCAAATGTTGTCTTCCAGAGGTCTGCACTGAGAGATAAGTTTGTGATGTGACAGAACCAAAGTGAGATCGAGCAAGTCTACAAAATATGCGCTAAAGCTGCCTAAGTGTTTATAATAGAACTGTTGGACTGTGAAAGTAAATTTGTTGGTCTAGATGAGAGGCTGGGGTGAGTCCTGTAGTTGCTTTTTTCATTGAAATCCCATAAGCAACATATGAAAATGGGGCCAATGGACCTTGATGTTTAAAGTCAAAAGTCTAATCTACTCATCCTTGGGTCAGAGTGGATATTTTTGATCAGAATTTGAAGAAAACCTCTGAAAGCATTATTGAAATATTGCATTTAAATATAGGGATTAACATGAGGTTTAAACTGTAAACTTTGCTCTGTTATTTCTACAATAATAATACTTCATCATTAAGTCAGAGTGAGCATTTGTGCATAGTTTAAAGAAAATCCTTAATGTGCCCTCAATTTATCATGTTCAAAAACAAGGGACAATCATGAGGCTCTTTCGCCTTGACCTATGACCATCAAAATCTAAAAGATTATCCACAAGTAAGAGTGTGCATATATCTCAGAGCATGGAGAATATACCTTAAAAGTTCTTGAGATATAAAATACAAGAAAGGGATTTACGTGAGGTATAGTTACCTTGACTCCGACCTTTGGCTTTCAAAAATTAATACATTCAACCTTGTGTCAGAAAGCACTGTGCTAATAGTTACAGTGATAAAATGGCATGTACTCATAGTGGATACGTGTATAGTGCAGCTTTTACAGCACCAATATGGCCCTGAAGCTGTGACAGCAGTTGAAATATGCACCTGGGTAACATCACCTATGATGCAGTTCAAAATGTGATAGAAGAAACCGAACTCCATGTTGTAGCACCTCTTCCAAATTTCAAATCCGCAATGAATCATATCATGGTACACATCATATCCTGGTCTCTGTGTATTGTGACATTGCTAAAAATACGTAACCAAGGTGTCAAAATAGGTGTTTGCACAAAGTTTAAAAGTCCCCTAAAGTGTTACTGAGATATCAACTTAAGGGGCAGAAGATGACAAGATGCTCAGATCTTGATGTTTCATCCACGACTTTCAGAGCAGATGTACTTCATCAGTGAGTCAGTCATAACCTTTAGGAGCAGGTGGATCTACCCGATTGAATGTCTGTAATCAGGCAGATCCATCTTGCCAAGCTCCAATCTACAACGATTGTGAGCAGCCGTACATGGGACAACCAAATCAGTGTCTCTTTGGAGTAGGAAGAGGTAAGAGCTGTGAGCAATCTCAAACAGAGATTAGCATTGATGCTAACAGCTTCAGTAGCAGTTTTATAGATCTGGGCTACATTTATTTAATAAAAACAACACTACAGCCTTCTCGATAGAAAAATATTTTCGTTCCACTTCCAACATGTTTTGCAGAGTTTCTTTCACCAAGTGGCTCACATTCTGTCCTTTACACTGTGGCATTAGCGCCCACCTACTACATCATCTGACTGGCCTGAATGTGATTGATGGAACAAACATCCAATCACCTGCCGGATATCATATTAAAAGGTTCTGCTTGTTCTCAAACACTTTCTGTGGGCGCCTTCCCAGATGGACAAGTGAAATTTCTTGAATAGTCCATCTGGTGTGTCAGGTTAAGTCGGTCACTAATAACAAAAAAGTTGAACATTCACACACAGTTACAGGAAGTCCTCTACAGCATTCTTTAGATCTCATTTTTTCAAGCAGGGGATGATCATGAGTCCTGATTTTTGAGTCTTTGACCTTTGACCTCTAAAGTAAGTTAATATTATCCCAATCAGAGTAGACATTTGTGCCATGTTTGATAAATTCCTCACAAAATTTTTTGATGGTACATTCACAAGCACGGGGCGACCATGGGACTCAATGACCTGGACTTTCCACCTTAAAAGTCAAACACAGAATTAGTTTGAAGACATTTGTACAAAGTTTAAAAATAAAAATATCCCTCAAAGGGTTTTTTAGATGCTGCATTCACAAGCCTGTTGACCATGACCTTTGACCACCATAATGTTATTATTTAATACTTGAGTCAGAGAGAATATTAACGCAGAAACTGAATAAGACTCGTCATAGCATTCTTCAGTTATCAGGTTGACAAGCAAGGGATGAACATGAGGCCCAACTACCTTGCCCTTTAACCTTTGATACTTAAAGTTCATAACATACTGATCTATCTTTGAGTCAGAGTGGATATTTGTGCAAAGATCAAGAGTACCCCTTCAAGAACTATTAAGATTTGCTGATCTTGAGTATAGTTTATTTTTGAGTCAGAGTGGATACCAGTGCAAATTTTACAGAAAATGTCTTTGCTCGTGTTTTGGTCAATATGTCTAAGTACGCTACATTTCTGTAAAGGTTATGTCAAGGCTAAACTCCACTACAAGGCCCTCCTTTTTGTAAATACATTAAACAAAAGTAGATTTATAATCCAGCCAAAGCTGCTGAAAGATTGAGCTTGCTACATTTTTCTTACAGCAGTGTTGCTTAGAGGCAGTAAGAGTCGATGCAACCTGCCAACATTATTATGTCTGTCAGAAGAATAGTGAAGTTTCATCCTTGAATTATGCTGAAGTGCAGTTGGCAGTCTTGTAAAAGCCACCTTCAGTAACAGCTAATACGACCGCACTGCTTGGCAGCATTATGTGTTATTTATTTATTTTTTGCCTCCCTGAGTTATCCAGATTTCATGTTTTGAATTTCCCATCAGCCAAAAACAGTCATTTATGAGTTGCACCTTTGTGAAGACTGCCTCACATCAGCCACAAAACTCAATGTCCCGTCACTTCCTTATACAGGGGAAATGTTGCTTATGGGCGATTGCTGTTACATTCTCCCTTCTTTTAATGCTTTTCTCATGGGTCATTGCTTTCTTATTGCTTTACAATCAAAGCACAATTAAAACGAAAGGCAGTAAACATAATTAATTATATCTTTGTGATTGGATTTCACTATTTCCCATTTAAATTATGTATGATGGAGAATCATGGGGCACTGATGGCAGACTAGAGCTATAGTCCTCCTTGTGGGAGGGTTCAAAACCAAAATCTGGACCCGTTTGCAACCGTGTCCACTGTTCTATCTAAATTAAAGAAAACGCATATGATAGAGGCTCTACTAGGGAGCTCTGTGTAGTAATATTTTGGTTGACAGTGTCCCACAGAAACATTAAAACACATTCAAAACAGGAGTCTTACAGTGAGATTGTCAGTGCAATAATAACCAAGCACCAATAGTATAGAAATGAACAATGTTTAAGTGATAAATTAATACAAAATCAAAGATGTAATTGATCTTATACACAGTCAATTGCTCAAAATACCTGCGTCAGAAGGTGGTTTTGTTAATGCTCCTAAATTTAATCATTTTAAGATCCTGTGGGGACTTTACTTTATACAGATGCAGCCGCTTCAGTTTTACCCTTCCAGCCAAATGCCAGCCAAGTACCATCCAGAAAGATACAAGCCAACCTCCAGTCAATGGTGGTCTAAATAGGGTTTATTTTTTGGTTTGTTTTTGTTCTAAAATTATGTACATAGTGGCATCTGCCATGCTAAGCAAAATTTTCATTCATATGTAATATAAAATATAAATGGTAAGGGTTACGTGTTTATAAAGAAATTACGTGGCATCTAAGTAAAGCAACTAGTTTTGGCAGGTCAAACCACTTTCCTGTCATGGACCAGCCAAGACTCTGCCTAGGAAATTGGGGAAAAAATTAAAGTGGCTCCATCTGTATGTCCCTGATGTTGCCTCTTGTGTACAAAACAGTACTTCTTTTATTTCGGATTTTGTCCTGTTTACGTTTGAGTGACGTGTGGGTAGCGCCAACCCAAAATATGTGCTAAAGTATCCTGCAACTGGAAGCTGGTGTTCTGGTACGCAGATTGGCCACATTATTTGGTGTCAGCCATTTTTTAACCAGGCTGTAAAGATGTATACTAAGAAAAACGTCTTCACCCAACATACAGTCATTCAGGGTTATTTATTCTGCTGTCAGCCTCAAATGGACATAATATAATGACATTGTTATAATAATAATGTTCCCAGACTTTTTAAAGGAGTATTTATACTGTGTACCAAAAACCACTGTTTTTTTAATGGTCCAATTAAGCTCTGTGTCAAAAAATAAAGTTTTTGACATACATTTTGACATTTAAAAAAAATAAAAAAAGATTTTTGTGTGCAAATTCAGTCAGCAACAATTGCTAATGCTAGGCTACCAAGGAGCTACACCATGGTCAACTGACTTTAATATCAACATCACTAAGTTACAACTTACATGTCACACACTTACTTCTTCTACAGCTGACATTTTTCTCAGCATGACCTGATCAAGTTAGTGGTTATAGGTGTATCAAATGAAATTTTAAAGTCATTGTACAGAGATGAACAAAAATGGAGATGTGCAAGCTCTTCAGTCCTTGTTAGCAATTTGTTTGCAACCTTCCTTTGCAAGATGTGAAAGACTTTAACAGAAGTATTTTAATTATTCTTTTCTGATTTAAATCAATAAGGGCAGCATGGTGGCACAGCAGGTAGTGCGCGTGCCTCACAGCAGGAGGGTTGTCGGATCAATCCCCAGGTCAGGCAAGGGCCTTTCTGTGTGGAGTTTGCATGTTCTTCCTGTGCATGTGTGGGTTCTCTCTTGGCACCCTGGCTTCCTCCCACATACCAATAACATGCTTGTTAGGTGTGTTGGTGACTCCAAATTGTCCTTAGGTATGAGTGTGAGAGTGAATGTTTGTCTGTCTCTCTATGTGGCCCTGCGACCGGATCAGGTTGTACCCTGCCTCTTGCCCAATGACAGCTGGGATAGGCCCCAGTCACCCTGCGACCCCGAACGGGATAAGCCGTGTAGAAACTGAATGAATGAATTAAATCTATTGAGTTTGGGTTTACCGTAAACTATATTCTGGTAGTCTAACAGAAAACAAAGTCAAAAATCCCATCGACTTTAAGACAGCAGAACCAGGAGAGCTAACATGCTAATTCATATCCATGTTTTTAGACTCATATTCTTCTATGTCCATGTCAAGCACAACATCTCATGAACATTCTGTACATTTGTTAGAGCTTATGCCCCTCTGGAAAACAATAGCTGATGCCTATCTCACAGCATCTGTTTCAGATATTCAAAATTTATATAATATATATATTATATTCAAAATGACTGAAAGATCAACCTGCCAGTTTGCTTTTGAAGGTCATACAAATGCATCTGTTTTATTGTCAGTCTGTTGAATAACCAGCATAAAAACTGTTCCAGGAGCTATCATTGTTATAATCAGCTGAACCAATTGCCCTCTGAAAGGCTTCCTGTGATGCAAAACCATTGTTCCTATAGCATGTTCTCTTACTTCAAGTACACAGAGTGACCATTGTGTACATGACATATAACTGATAACAATGTAAAGGTCAGAATGCAGGATAATGAGCACGATGTAAAAGACAGCTCAGTGTTAGAGAGTCACATGCCAGCCTGCGCTCATCTAAAATAACCGCAGGGTCACTGAGGTTGCCCATCCAATTCATGTTTAGGATGCAGGAGATCTCTCATGAAAGTTCCAGTTTGCTTGAATAATTCACATTTACATAGAGAATGTGTTTGAGGGACCATGAGTAGATTGTGAGGGAGTACAGTCCTCTATGTGGAGTTAGCGTGTCAACTCCCAAACACACAGAGTGCAGTGAGGCAATATGTAATGAATTATCCCCCGCTAATCTTGTCGGGGTTCTCATGACCTACATGCACATCTGAAATCTCTTAAGCGCTGGTGGTATCTCATCTGTACTGCTGCACGCCTACATAATCTCATTTCTTCAAAGTCATCTGTGTTAAAAAAATAAAATAAAAAAAATCGGAAGAGTACACATGTAAGGAGTCAAAGGAGGGCAATGAGATGTGGAGATACACGTGTAGAACATCATGTTCCAGTCCACATTAACATACAGGATCACAACACGATGTCCAAGGCTGTGGTGAGTTGTGTACATCCGTAATGGCCTGCTTACTGTTGCCCTGACTCCGCTATAGCAGAGAGGAGGGAGGAGCAGGGAATCAAACGGCAGCTCAGGCCACATGAGCTGAGGATAACTGGTCAACCCACTGCTGAGAAAAGCATTAGACTGACAGCCATTAACCCCAAAACCGCCTTTGTATGACCAATTTGTTTGAAGCCAATGAATCAGAAAAACTTCCTCTGCTTTGGGGCTGGCATGTATCCGATGCACAGAAACATGCCAGCAGTTTGTATGTTGCCTTCAGTTTGTCCATAATGAGCTGTAATCAAGACACAATGGGTACTTTCTGTTCAAATTTTTGAAGGACTTGATGAGATTGAACTGGGGTTATAGAGGCAAGCCATTCAAATCAAATTGATCTATTTTGGGTATAGGACTTGGTTTGGGTGTCCAAGGCTTTTTGGTTCTATCAGAAAATATGCAGGAAAAATGGTGGAAAACTAGGACATACCTGGAGGTGTGAATCTGACTACAATGGCCTGTCCAGAAGGAGACAAAGACTTTCTCGTATTGAAAATGATCTTTATAAAGACATGTGTCCATCCACATGTAAACACTGAAAATGATGTAGTATATATGCCAGAACTATAAGCGGCGCTGTAACACTGCTACAGACATTCAACAAAACCAGAGAAGAAGACATTGATACACCAAGAGAAATGTCAACAAACACTGGTGTCTTGTTGCTCTTGATAGTCATGGAGGAGCAGAAAATTTTGATGTAAAAGCCAGAACAAACTCAGAAGCTTCTGCAGCACAAACCCAACACTGTATTCTGCCATGTTTCTTTTGTTGTCAGGGTTCGTCATACGGTTTAAGCAGGAAATGGGGCTATGATGTCATCATTTCTTAACATCTCCAGGTGTTTTGTCCACATGGATACGTGGACAAAACACCTGCATGATTAAAAACTTCTGCGGATATGCCTGAATTTGTCTCTGTGTGGACGGTTCCTGAATTGTTGAAGCAGAATCCATTGTCCCTACTGCTTATCCCTCCTGAGGGCTGGAGCCTATCCCTGCTGACTTGGGCAGGGATAGGCAACAGTAAGCAGGCCATTACGGATGTACACAACTCACCACAGCCTGGACCAGTTGCCAGCAAATCACAGGGCCACATAGAGAGACAGACAACCATTCACACACTCAACCACACTTAAGGTCAATTTTGAGTCACCAATTAACCTATCAAGCACGTTTTTTTTTTTTTCTTTTTTTGTCTGAGGGAGAAAGTTGGAGTGCCCAGAAAGACTCCAGACATGTAAGGAGTATCATGCAAACTCCACACAGAAAGGCCCTGACCAACAAGAGGTTTAAATCCAACAACCTTCCTTCTGTGAGGCCCACACACTACCTGATATGTACCTTGCTGCCCTCCTTTAAAACATTAGTCTTATAATTAAAGAGTGCAGTAGATCTTAACAGGGAAAATGGCCCCAGTTGCCTGATAGCAAGCAACTGTGGCAGCAGGTCGGAGTTCCCCAAAATGTCTGCTGTTGGTCCCTGTGTCATCTCACATAATATTCAGTGGGTTCTTGGATTAAAACAACAAAAAACGTTTTGCTTTGGTGGCCCAATATTCAAAGTAAGAAACTTTTATTTGTTGAGTATTACTCATTGCTGTGCTCGTGGGGACTGATGTCTGATCATCACAGAGTGCACTCCAGACCATTTTTGTGCCGATTAAAATGGTTAATTGATTGATTGACTTGAGCTTAGATTTTTGGGCCAAGAAATTTAGAATTTAGAATTATCATCAAGTAAAAGTCTCTGAAGGCTCTGCTTTATGAGTGTGTGAATGAGGTGTGAGTGTGTTTGAGCGTGTAAGAGAGAAAGCTACAAGAGTGAAAGTGTGTGTGTTTCTATTTAAATGCTTCCTGGCCTCTCCGACATCATTCCATCTTGGTTTTTGGCTTATGTTTTTGTTAAGAAGAGTTCATATTGTCTTTATTTTTCCTTTTTTGGATAAGTGTTAGTAATAAAATAATGTGGAAATAAGCAATGCAATAATTAAAATTGTCACAGTTGTGTCCCAGTTCAGGGGTAGCCCAGCCTTTGTAGCCTTGTGGACTGCTCTGGCTGATGTGAAGGAGATGAAGAGAATTTCCTGTTTGCTTTATTAGCCGCCCCTCTCCTTAAGTTTTTGTTTAAAAGTGCTGCCCCTTATAGCTAGCAACTTCAACTGCTGCACCAGATCAAGCTTATTTAAAGTTTTATAGCATCAGTGTTGATAGTTAATAAGTTGAGTTACTTATGAATAAAAGTGCAATACTGACCAGCATTACAGTCATTTACTCCTATGAATTAGTGCATCAAGCCAACCAAATTTAGCTCAAGGATTCTTGGTTTATTTTGGTCCAAAGGCAGTAAATGAAGCACCAGATGGATCCTTCTTCCTTGCAGAAAAAGGAAAGTATTTGGTAAAGCCCTTAAAAACTGGGAGACCATCGTGATAAAATCGGCCCTTAAATGCGCCCTCCAAAGAAGGAAGCCCCTGAATTGAGATGCAGCTTTCTCTTATTAACAGAAGCTCTTGTAGCAGTTTTGTCCTTGTGATTCCTCTTTGATCCAAACTCCTTACCCTGCAGGTCAGAGATCCTCACTGGCAGCAGCAGTAGAGAATTTATGACATCTTCCAGTTCTAGTCAAACGGGGGTCAGTCAGTATGTCGATGATAAGACTTTACATGTGTCAGGTTTCTGATTTCTTCCTGTTGTCACATCAGGCTTAAGTCAATATTTGCATTTGAGCTGAAACACTTGATCAGTATTTGTTGTGTACCTTTCACGTTTTGATTAGGGTTTTTTTGTCGTACATATTCACACTTGTATTATAATTGTAACCTTGGGAACTACAGAAGCTTTACAATAATGTAAAAAAAAGAAATGAGTATTTTTATATAGCTGACACGTGATTAAAATATTACTTTGTTCTCACTAGTTACTTGCACTTATACCACATGTACTAATACTTACACGGGGGAGACTTTGTCCAAACTCACAGTATGTGTCAACGTCCAATAATAATTTTCTTGCAGGTTGATGCTCCATTTTGTACAATAAACATATATATGCTGTACAGTGAAGAAATTTTAAAACTACAAAAACTCTTTTAGATAAACATTATTTATTTTTACCATTTTGTAATTTAGACACTATACTGTAGCTTCAATATTGCCAGACTTACTGGAAGTGCCTATATTGGTATTATGTATCATACAGTGAACATATTTGAAGACCATTAGAAGTTGTCACAAACTGAACCATGTGGATGTTGTAATGTGAATACATTGAATTACAAGACTTTAATTTCTGTGGTATCCATTCATCTGTCTGTGTGTTCATTTTGGATGGTCTGATCTTTGATTTAAGTTTGAGTCATGGTCAAACTAACACTACTGAACAAGGAAAAATGCTCAAGACCATCTATGTTTGTAACACAAACTCAAATTTTAATGAAGTTGGGACGGTGTGTAAAACATAATTAAAAACAATATGATGATTTGCAAATCTTTTCAACCAATATTCAACTGAATACACTACAAAGACAAGATATTTAATGTTCAAACTCATAAACTTTATTGTTTTTCTGCAAATATTTACTCATTTTGAATTAAATGCCAGCAACACATTCCAAAGGAGCTGGGACAAGGTCAACAACAGACTAGGAAAGTTGAGGAATGCTAAAAAAAAGAAACAACTGCTTGGAACATTTCACAGGTGAGCAGGTTTATTGAAAACAGATGAGTGTTATGATTGGGTATAAAAGGAGTATCTCCAAAAGGTTCAGTCAAAAACAAACAAAGGTCGAGTTCACTCCTTTGTTAACAACTACATGAGCAAATAGTCTGTTAGTCTAATAGTTTCTGAGCCTTCAATTGTAAAGAATGTAGGGATTTCATGATCCACAATCTATAATATCATCAAAATATTCAGAGTATCCAGAAAAACCTCTGCACGTAAGCAGCAAGGCTAAAAACCAGGCGGCACTGCACTGAAAACAGACATCATTCTGTAAAGGATATTACAACACTTCAGATAGTCATTGCCAGTTAACACAGTTTGTCGCTGCACAGTTCATTTGTCCAGACCTGTCTCCCGTTGAAAGTGTGTGTGTGGTTTTTTTTTTATTTAACCTTTATTTAACCAGATAAAAGACCCATTGAGATCAAGATCTCTTTCACAAGGTTGACCTGGCCAAGAGGTCAGCAGCACACGTCATGAAAAAAACATATTAAATGGTGATAATATACAATAAATTAGAATACACATATTTTATGAGTGCAAGATTTTGCGATAAAGTGCGGTAAATTTTAACATAAATAACAATTCAGAAACACAGGCACTGTTCAAAGGTCTCACGCTGTCTATCCATCAACAAGGACGGAAAAGCTCCAAAGGTGCACTATGTTGCACAAAATACAGCAACGGAGAGCCTGGACTGTTGAGCAACTGAAGTCGTACATCAAGCAAGAATGGGAAAGAATTCCCTCTACAAAGCTTCAACATGTAGTGTTCCCTAAGGCTTATTGAGTGTTGTCAAAAGAAAATGTGATGTAACACAGTGGCATACATGCCCCTGTCTCAGCTTTTTTGGAACGAGTTGCAGGCATTAAATTTAAAATGAGTGAATATTTGCAACGAAACAATAAAGTTTATCAGTTTGAGCAGGTTGAATATGCTCTGCAAATCATTGTATTTGGTTTGATTTACATTTTGTGTCCCAACTTCATTACTATTGAGGTTTGTATTTTTGTTGTGTAGGTTTGTCATCATAACCCCTTAAACCTACAGGATCGTGTGCAGTGTTCATTCTGTGAAATGGTTTTGCTCCGTCTGACTGCACACACCATCATTCACTTGGTAAGCTTCTGCAGAGTGAAGTCGAGCAGAGTGCAGGACAGGGCAGTTTGACCGCTAAACCACAAGTTTACGTGGGAACAAAGACAAAAGTATACAAAGAACTTGTAACTCTTCTGCTCCATGATTAATAAGCTGTTCAAATGCTTCCTGGTTTGACATTCATGGTAAACAATCTGATAAATGGAGCTGAGCCGTTATATACCATCCACAGGACATATGCAGCTGGGGGTGGAAAGTAACTGACCACTTAAAGGGATACGAAAATTTTCTTTGTTTTCATGTCTTGCCTCACTCCTGAGTCCACGAGCAGATAGACACCATTCTTTCAACTGTGCATGCATAACAAGGAAGAGACAGGCAGAGCTCGCCCACCACTACTTGGCTTTGCTCAAACACTGGGAGTCAATGGGTAGCGTCAAAACAAAAAAATCCATACAAAACTAAACCACAGAGCATACGCAAACCACCGCAGAAGTGCTTCTTGACCTACTAACAAGCACGTCCACGGGTGGTTTCTGCATGCGCCCTGTGGTTTAGTTTCATTTCTTTTTTTTTTAAAGTTATATAAAGTGCTAATTTTACTCTAAAAATCAGTAACATAACATAACGCTGTAAAAAGAGTCACAACAAGCACACATTACTGTTTAGAGTTACTGAAGAGTTTATCTGATGACTGTAGGCAGAGGCAGGCTAACACGACCCACTGACTCCCAGTGTTTGAGCTAAGCTAATTAGCAGTGGGGGAGCTCTGCCTATTACTTACTTGTTACTGCACACACAGTAATAAGGATTGGTGTCTATCTGCTTGTCATGGACTCGGGAGTGAGGCAAGACACAAGAAGAAAAAACTGTGGGCGTATCCCTTTAAGTCAAGTACTATAACCGAGTGACTTTTTGTGTACTAGTTTTTTCACAGCAGTTTTTAGATCAGTATTTTTACTGTACTTCCCGTGGAGTATGGTGCTGTGATACATTTCACAGAGCATCCAAGTACTGAGAAAAAATTGAATGCCAAAGCTAAACTGATCAATGCTTTCTCTCTCACAATAAATAAAGTTTAACCTTTAACTGATATCAAACATAGAACTTAATATTAAAACAAAAATTTAAACCAGAATAACTCTGGTTTGAGGCCTTGTACCTTCTGGGCCCATCACAGACATGTGTTGCTCCGAAAGCATTGACAGTAAAATTATTGTTTTCCTGTGGGCCAGTGCGCCTACCAGGCATTTTTCTTTGCTGCTGCACTACATGGTTTTCCATCAGTTTTAGGGTGAGCAGGAGCAGGCAATGAGACAGCTATCGGTGGTGGTTGATGTCCCAGGTAAGCCATTTGCAGTTTCATTAAGGTAAAAACTGCTCTGACTGAGGATGAAGAGCGCAGTTCTTTAAACAAGTGAGTAGAAACTCACAGTAGCTCACTTTCTATGACATTTTACTCTCTGTAGTAAAGGAGCAATGCAAGGCTCAGAACTTCCAATTTGCTCAAATCCATTTTTCTTCTGATGTCCACCTGCAGACACAAAATCTTCTTTCTTCATTTTTGTCCTACAATAGGCATTTTTGTGAGTCCCTAATAGACAAGAACTGGACCTTTTTGGAATTTATTTTCAAAGTGTTTTGTGAACATAATGTGTACAAAAACATATACTATGAGTTTTGGTAATCATATGTTGTTGGAAAACTGTTACTCTATGTTTATATATTTAATTTGGTTTGATGATACACAAACATACTGAAGCAAAATACGGACCAAGTCTATTTTCACCAAACTCTTTGTCATCTAAATGTTTATATATCAGTGCACATAAACAAGCTGGGATTTAAGTATGCTTATGCATATCATGTTATAATAATTCCATCTGTGCAAATCACTACCCTGATATTTTATTATATTATCATATATCATATTATATTATAATATTCCATATTATTGACCGCACATTGGCATATCGGTCGTGTGCTTGCCTAAAGGGCAAGAAGTTGTGGAGTTTAAATGTCCTCCATGTTCATGCATGGATTCTCTTTGGGCACTCCAGCTTCCTCACACAGACTAATAACATCCTTGTTAGGTTTTTTGATTGATTGAAGTCTTTATTTCGAGCATGGTCATGGACATGTGCATGAGACAGCAATGAAAAATAAATCGATAAATAAAGAAGTAAAGAAAACAAAACAAAAGAACAAAAAACAAAATAATGAGTCCAACATGCTCGAAAAGGAGTAGGAAGAAGTAAAAAAACTTATTTAATCCTACCCCTATCCCTCATATCATTTATGTGATTGGTTAAATGGTTAACCAATCACATAAATGAATGAATGAATGCTTTTATTTCGAACATGCAGGAAAAAAAACACTACAAAATACAAAAAATAAACGCATAAATAGGTAGTCACCATAAAGAAACATGCACACACCAAAACCAAAGGAACAAACAAACAAACAAAGACCGCTGATGACATCCTGCATGTGCAGCAGGTCTACATACTTGAAAAAGAGTAGGAAGAAGTCTAAACTTATTAAATCTTACCCCTTTTATTACCACTTCCTACAGTGATGTATTTACATATTTATTATTTATTATTATACATATACACATACATACATGCACATACACACACACACACACACACACACACACACACACACATATATATATATATATATATATATATATATATATATATATATATATATATATATATATATATATATATATATTCAGGCACAATTATGGCCTGACCTGACAGTCGTAGTTTTTGACCTGTTGGTCATGGATACCAGTTGTTTTGTCTTGCGTAGTGTAGCATGATGATGGACAACAAAAGGCCAGTTTTGGATGCCTCATGACTCCGGGACAGTAACTCTTCCATGTTTGATTTTATTCCTCTACAGCCTTCTACAATTTGTTCTTTCATATCAGAGACAGTGAAAAATGAGAGCACTGGGAGCTCTGCATGTGTGGCAGTCACAGACGCAAACAGACTGAGGTGCAGTTTGTCAAGCTCTGAAAACAACATCTCTGCCTTTGTGATGTGTTGAAGAGGAGCTACCACCACCAGACTGTAAAAAGATGAATATTCTAGAAAAACAGTAGAGACACAAAGCACCTCTGTGAGTGACTGCATGCATTTATCATCCAGCTAACATTTTATTCACCAGAACATTTAGAAATACAGTCACACACTCTAAATACAGTGTGTCTGTTTGCTGTCTTGTGTCAGCCCTCAGCCTTTGCTATATGCTGTTGATATAGAGGGTAAGTATGATAACAAAATTTGTGTGACGGACTGGCAGTTCCACTCACTGAGCAAAGTAATTGATATCAGTGGTACAAAACAAACAAACAAAAAATAACACTTTAATTCACCTGAAAAGTCATTTTCAGTCATCCATACAGTGTGATTTTTAACAGGTAAACTTGTTATTACTAGTTGAAGTGAGGAGTAAAACTTAGACACTAGTCACACTTTTAAGGCAGCAATTGAACAGAAGTTTTTAAGTTAATCCACCTTCAAATTTATTTCTGTGTAATTATTTTGATTATGTTCATTATAGAACGCGTATATTCTGGTCTGATTTATGTTTAAAGATGAAGAAATTTAACTTTTGGAGCCACTGAGTTTCATTTAAAAATCAGCATTTATAAGCCTTAGTTATAGAATGAAGCTCTGTACAGACAGCTTTAACTCTGTATCTGCTTTATGTTGTGTTTATCCTGAGTTAGATCGATGTGCCCAGACTATTCTGATCATGATGACAGTACCGTTGTACTTCCACCCTTGCCTGTGTTTGCCTGTTTGTTTGCTTGTTTGTTTGCAAGATTACGCAAAAACTACTGGCCGGATTTTGCTGAAACTTCAGGAAATGCCATTAATGACCCAACTTAATCTTTTTATTTTGGTGGTGATGCGGATAACCATCACTAGTGTTTGATCATTTTTGCTCAGTTGTCAAACTAATAATGATATCAACACAATTCAAAGTGCTTCAGGTTCGATCTCAGTCAGGACCTTTCTGTGCGAGGTTTGCATGTTCCTCCCATGCATGCATGGGTTCTATCCACGCACTCCAGCTTCCTCCCATAGACCAAAAACATGCTCAGTAGGTTAACTGATGACTCCAAATTGCCTTTAGGTATGAGTGTTAGTGAATGGTTCTGTCTCTCTATGTGGCTCTGCGATCACATGTCAACCAGATCAGGGTTTACCCAGCCTCTCGCCCAATGTCAGCTGGGAAAGCACCCCCCCAGGCCTTGAAAGTGATAAGCGGTATAGATAATGGACGGATGGATGGATGTTTGATTTTATGAAAAAAAAAAAGAACTAAAAACTAGAGGACAGAGAGAGAACTGAGTTTCATATTCATCATAACCTGGATGCTTGTAAGCTCAATGATATACCAGCATCAAGGCTTCATCTTCATTATGAACCTCAGGAATGGACAGAACCTTTTAAAGGATATCCGGCAGGTGATTGGATGATTGTTCCATCAATCACATTCAATACTGGCCAACCAGATAATGTATCGGGCAAGCACTACTGCGGAGGTGAAAAGGACAGAACATGTGAGCAAGTTCATAAATCAAACTCTTGGAAAAATGTGCTTGAAGTGGATCAAAAAATATCCTTACTATAGAGAAGTTTGTGTCGTTATTTGTTTTCATTTAATAAAGAAATGTGGTCAAGATCTGATAATCCTGCTACTGAAGCTGTTAGCATCTATGCTAATCTGCCCAAATAGTCACTTCCTGTTGTCGTCTCACTCATGGCCCCCACCTCTTCCTGCTCCAAAGGACTCTGATTGGTCCGTGCCGCTGTGGGCCACTCGCAATCATTGTGGACTGGAGCTTGGCAAGATGGATCAGCCTGATTACAGACATTAAATCAGGCTGATCCATCTGCAGAGCAAGGTTACTGAGGATCTTTACTGATTACTATTATCAAATAATAACACAATACTTGAAACTTTTCAGTTGAATCAAAGCTTTTCACAGCTTACACCTCTCTGATTACTGTTGTCAACTACTGATCTGATGTCGTGCACATCCTCTATAAATGACAAAGAGACCATTGTTACCAATGAAAAACATACATCTGACCTCAGCATTACTTGTACTTCAGGGAAATGTTATCAAGGCAACTGTGCTTTTACTTGATTGTGATAGTACAGTACTCTTCCCCCCTGCACTATCCCATTTTGTCTGATGGTGGAGGTTGCCCTGTTAGGTGTCCAGCAGTGTAAGCCAATCACATTCGCTCACAGATGCACAGCACCAACTGGAAAGGGAACAAATTGGGATTAAGTGTCTTTACACAGTGACATTTGGCTAAAGGAGCAGGGATCGAACCCTTGACATTCAGACTGGAAGATAAAGGGAAAGGATCGTCTGTCTGAAGAAGGTGTTTTTGTTTGTTTGTTTGTTTTAATTATGTCTTCAGGGCCAATCTGCCCCGTGTTGACTGACACATTCTGGCAGTGGGCTGACAACAGTCTCAGCATGTCCTCCCCAGTACAGCATCGCAGACTGGCGCTTCTGGCTCACACTGGAGATCATATGCTCTGCTCGTAATGAGCAAAACAGGATTTTTACCCCTTATTTCCACCAAGACCCGTACTTCCCCGATCCCCGCTTCTGCTGAAACATGACAGAAAAATTCCCACATTTCATCCAAACTATAAACCAGAAAATTAGGGGGTTGCAGCTGTCAGCTCAAAGAAATAAATTCTGTTCATGCACTGTCCACCTCTGCATATCAGCCTGTGTGTGAGGTGTGTACCATGTTCATAACAAGCAGGTCTGCTGTGTATAGACCACTTATCCCCATGGCAACAGTGAAACTTGAGAAATGAGGTCTGCCTACCTCGTGTGTCTGTAGGATCAACAGGGGAATTATTACCTTGTTCAACAATGCATATTTATTAAGGGGCAACATGCTGAGGGAGCATGTGGACTCTTTTGTTCAGCTGGATTTTTAAATCACTTTTTTCCTCTGAATTTTACAAAAAATAAAATAAAATAAAAGACTAGGCCTCTGTAATGTGACCTATGCCATTGTACATAAAGAGATTTATATTAATGTAAGGGGCCTCTTTACGATCATGAAAGGATACAAGGGTGTGCAGAGGAGCATTTTTTCTCCACACAAGATCTTCATATCTGTCGTTGGATAAATGAGGCTACAGTTAGCAGAGCAGATGTACATTTGTTTCATGTTTTTAAAATGAACATTCACACTCTAATGTATGATTGACAGGCAGGATGTCAGTTTTCTGAATAACACTTAAATATGTATGACGATATGACTGGACAGTAAGGTCTTTGTCCATGGATGAGGGATGAGTATAAAGGTGGAGTGGCTGATGAAGTGATGGGAGGAGGTAAGAAGGCAGGGGCAGGGGTCGGTCTGGAAAATCTTTGCTTGGGGAGGTAAAGCTGGGTCACTGACTCAAAAGTGGGCGACACATTTAAATACAAACTAAAGAACAAACAATTGATATGTCAGCCCCTATCATTAGTTATTAAAAGAGTAAACGTTTGAAGCCATAACTGTTGGCAAAATCAGAATTGCTTTATTAATCCCCAAGGGGAAATTTGGTAATTTTGCAGTTTCCCATTTGATAAATAAGACCAAAATAGCTTCTCAAACACAGAATACATTAAACTAGAAGGTCTCAGAGAGTTCAAAACTCAGCATTTCTGACATTGTTAGCCAAGTTATTAGGATAAATGGACTGCCACATTCCCCAACGTTAACATTGTGCTCGACCCAAAGCAGCACAACCCAAAAAGAGTCCATTGGAGTAATAAGAGGTGGGGGCTAGGGGCAACAGCAGGAAGTGACTACTCGGACAGTTATTAGCATAGATGCTAAAAGCCTCAGTAGCAGTTTTATCAGATCTGGACTGATTTCTTTATGGAAAGAAAAACACTGAAAGTATTTCTCAACAGAAAAGATAATTTCGCTCTACTTCCGAAATGTTTTGGTGATAGTTTGTTCTACAAAGTGGCTCATGATCTGTCCTCTACACCGCCACAGTAGAGTCTGCCTACTACATTATCTGATTAGTCTGTAATGAATGTGAATGATGGAGCAATTGTCCAAACAGCCTGCCAGATATGCTTTTCAAAGGTTCTGCCCATTCCCAAACACTTTCTATGGGCTCTTTCCCAGATGGACTGGTGAAATATATTGAACTGGTATGTCAGGTTTGTGGAAAACTGTCCTATCTTGCAGTGTTATCAAATTCTTCAATGAATTCCTGAATCTGCATCCCTCTTCTGATCACCACAAAAATCCAATCACTTCTTCCTTGAACCATGACCAACACTCCATGAAAATGTCATCATTGTCTGTTTCGATCTTTTTGAGTCATCGTGCTCACAGACAGACAGACAAATGGACAAACATCACTTCCTTTGCAGAGGTCATAAATCTAAATAGTTCTCATGGCTCGTAGAAATGTTTGTTTTGCATGATTAAATTAAGACTTCAACAGTTTGTGGACAATTATTGGTGACAGATCAAATGACCTTCACTACAGTGGCCAGTCCAAGTTTATGAGTGGCAAATGTCCCCCCTGGTCCAACATCTGGTTCCATCAATGGATGAAGGGAAAAAATAGTGAAGAAATGGATGAATGAGAGGTCAAGGGTCAAGAGTCAAGGAATGTGTGAATAATGGGTGAACAGTTTAAGGATTGATGAGGACAAGGGTTGACATTGGGAGAGTTAGGGGGGTAAGGATAATGAAAGTATGGATGGTCGGGGGTCCAGGGATGGATGGATGAGGGGATTAGGTGATGGGTCTTGGGATGAATAGATTAAGGTCTGGCAATAGGGGTGGGCGGGATGAATGGATAAGGGTAGCAAAATGTGTTGATGAAAATAAGGATGGGTAGATAGGGTAGGTTGAGTGATGCAGATGAGGTTCAAAGGATGGATGGATGGAGCTGTTACAATAAGGGTGGAGGAAAGGATGAGGATGAAGGTCTAGGAAAATAGTGGTGAGGGGTTAAATCTGAGGGGTGTATGGTTGAAGTGATGGATCGACAAAGTAAAGTAAGGGTCAAAGGACTGAGGGGTCAAGAGAGTGACCCCAACTGAGGGGTTAAAAGTCAGGAGAATGAAATGATGGAGGGATGAAGCCGTACAGGGATGGGAGGCAGGGTAACAGGACAAATGGTTGGATGGAAGAGGGAAAGGTTGAGTGTAGTTGTTCGTCTTCTCTTGGTTCACCTCCTGCCTTTGTGTCTCTTTATCCTTTGTTGAGTGCACATTGTGCTCCACCCTGATTGCCTCCACCTTTATAATTAGTTTCTCTGTCTTGATTACTCCAGCGTCTATTAATAATTGTCTGTGTATTCTTCTTTCAGAGTAAGGCTGCCATCAGGCCTTCATGTGGATTCTTTTGTCTGTTTGTGCTTGAGCGAGATTGAATTTTGTTTTTGGACTTTGTATTGAAACTTTTCATTAAGTGGAAAAACTAATGACATGAATCATGCTATCATGACTGAGCAACTTTTTTGTACTTGTACTTTTCTGAAGAGTTTTTTAATTAAAAGCTTAAATCTTTTATCTATGATTCAGCTAGTTTAGAAATTATTATCATAGATTTTATTAATCATTCGTTCTTCATTACAGTAAAATATGTGACAACCAAGCACACTCCCCCCTATTTAAGTTATTTTGTCCACCACTGCTTTGTGGCATTAAAGGGGTAGTTTGTGTTTTTTGAAGTGCCTGTAGCACTAGAAAACATGCTTGCCATTAAAGCCCCCGAACAGCCTTTTTTCCTGATCATCGGCAACATGACACGTTGACAGCAGGCAGGATAGATCCATGCCTTTATGTTGATTACACTAAATTCTGACCCTACCATCTGAATGATGCAGCAGAAGCAGAGACTCACCAGACCAGGCAACTTCTTTTCAAGCTTTTGTTGTCCAATTTTGGTGAGCTAATGTAAATTTGTAGCATTGGTTTTTTGGTGTGGTGTTAAGCTGATGACTGAATCAATAGGTTGGATGATGCTAATGATAATAATAATAATAATAATAATAATAATAATAATAATAATAATAATAATAATTCAATCATTAAATTATCTTTTAAGGCCCCTGACACTTAAGTGCCTTCAGAATTTCCCCAACTTTCCCACCATGGAGCCACCTGATGTGTTATTTTTTGTAGAGACAGAAGTAACCACTGACATAAAAGTTATGAGTGACTTTGACACCAAGCAATACAAACCCAAATTCCACTGAAGTTGGGACATTGTGTAAAACTGATAAACTTCCTTTTTTATGCAAATATTCACTCATTTTGAATTTGATGCCTGCAACATGTTCCAAAAAAGCTGGGACAGGGGCATGTTTACTGTTGTGTTAGATCAACTTTTCTTTTAACAACATTCAATAAGTGTTTGGAAAATGAGGAAACTAATTGTTGAAGCTTTGTAGGTGAAATTCTATCCCATTCTTGCTTGATGTACAACTCGAGTTGCTGAACAGTCCAAGGCCTCTGTTGTTGTATTTGGTCATAATGTGCTTTTAATACGAAGCCACGCTGTTGTAACAAGTGGCTTGTTGAAATAAGCAGGGGCATCCTAAAAAAAAACTTTTCTGTTAGTACCTTTCAGCGAGGTTCCTTCACAAATGTGCAAGTTACCTATGCCATGGGCTCAAACACACCCCAGACCATCACAGATACTGGCTTCTGACCTTTGCTTTGATAACAGTCTTGATGGTCCTTTTTCTCTCCAGCCCACAGGACATTAAGTCCATGATTTCCAAAACCAATTTGACATGTGGACTCGTCAGACCACAGCAGACTTTTCCACTTTGCATCAGTCCATCCCAAATGAGCTCAGGCCCAGAGAAGACAGCGTTTAGGGGTGTTGTTGGTATGTGACTTTGGTTTTACATGGTAGTGCTTTAACTTGCATTTGTAGACGTAGCTACAAACTGTGCTAACTGACAATGGTTTTCTGAAGTGCTCCTGAGTGAACACAGTAATATCCTTTACAGAATGATGTTGGTTTTAAATGCAGTGATGTCTGAGGGATTGAAGGTCATGGGCATTCAGTGCTGATTTTCAACCTTGCTGCATACATGCAAAGATTTCTCTTTTGATAGTATTATGGACTGTAGATTATGAAATTCCTTGCAATTGTATGTTGAAAAATGTTCTTAAACTCTTGGACTATTCCCACATGCAGTTGTTGACACAGCGATGAACCTCGCCTCATCCTCGCATGCAGACAACTGAACCTTTCAGGGATGCTCACCTGTGTCTAACTAACCTGTTCATCTGTGGGATGTTCCAAACAGGTGTTTTATGAACATTCCTCAACTTTCCCAGGATTTTGTTGCCCTGTCTCATTTTTTGTTCAATGTGTTGCAGACAAAATTCAAACTTTATGTTTGAACATCAAATATCTTGTCTTTGTAGTGTATTTACCAATGTAGGCTGAAAGGACTTGCAAATCACTTTATTCTGTTTTTATTTACATTTCACACAACGTCCCAACTTCATTGAAATTGGCTTTTGTACTTTATTGATCTTATTTCAAGTCCTGCTTATATCCATATTCTAATCACAACATTCATGTCAATAAAGTTACAAGTAGAAACTGAAAAAGAGGCTATATTCGTGCCAGAAACATGAACAAGCCACATGTCTGCATGGAAATTGGCCAAATCATGACAGTATTCGCTCCGTTATGATTGATTTCTCATGATTCCTAAGGCCAGACGGTTACATAAGGATATCTATTCAATATTTCAGTGAGAGTTCGTTTAATACTCCCATGTGCTCAATGAGCTCACATCTAAACAAACTGTTCCCCTACATCCTCTTACAGGATTGTGCTCTCATGTTCCCTCATTGCTGTGCGCATGATATCGGTGCAGATGCATATTTCCTATAATTTGGGTCAAACTTGAGGCAACGAACACACGCGCACAGACTGTAGGAGGCAGACAGAAGCATTTCTCCGTGCATGTTCGAGCATGATGCAGGTCCACAGCACCTCCACAGCCTCTGCACGCTGCAGGAGCGACACGTTTGTCATTCACCGCTGAAATCTAAAACGCGTGCGTGCGCGTTTGTGGACTCCCAGACACTCAGCAGACGTTTCTCTCTGACCTGTCCCTCCGAGGGAAAGGTGGGACGTGGTATGGCACGCCGCTTAAGACGCATCGCGTGAGCAGCGCCGCGAATATCCACCCTGTCGCTCCCGGTGAGACACACTGTTCTCATGCTCACCATGAGGAGGTGACTCGGTCAGGAGACGCGCTACACTTGCGGCCGGAGCCTTGTTTTGGAACAGCTGGATCCTTCTCTGCGTTCGCTTTTTTGTTTTGGGAAAAGGAAGTTGGAGCCGACGCGTGTGGAGAGGGTTAAAGCCGCGAGTTGGGTAAGTAGCATGGTGTTCTTTTTTGGAGAAAATACTCGGTGAGTGGAAATGCACGCTGGTGTGATAACAGAGGGGTGATATGTAGTGAAGTTGGAGCTATAAGACGTGTCATGCTTGCAGATTTAAAGTGATAGACGGGAATATGTTTAGTGCGTCAAGAGACACTTAATCGGTGCAATGCGCGCCCACAGCTGTGCGCACAAACAGATGGAGATTTGCGGAATCCTTAGAAGGCTTATCAGGTTGATCATTATGCTTAATCATCAATTAACCTCAGGGCCTTTTTTGCTTTGAGCACAAATCATTTGAAAGAGGTTTAAAGTGTGAAACATGCTTTTATTTCAGACTTGGATGAAGTTTTTTGGTGAATTTGACGTCAAAGTTTCTCTGGCTGCATGCTCTTAAGAGTTTGAGCTCCATGATGAATGTTTACCATGCTAAGTGAAGTGATCATGCAGCAGCACTCAGAGAGCAGGTCATCGCATATCAAAGACAGCTTATCAATAAGTAGAGTTTGATGTTCATCTCGTATACAAAATATGTCATGAAGTACAACCTGTAGGTGCTCTCCCATGATAAGACGCTGACTTTTGGGTTACACCCCCGCTGTTATTTGTTGTTTGCGGTCCCATTTCATTGAGATTGAACACAATGTTCATACGGGAGGGCAAAAAAACTTCCCTCACCTTCATATAACTTCCCCCTCCCCTCCCCTCCTCTCCTCTCCCTCTGTATTGAACGGGATGTCTAGTCCTAAACCCACGGTGGAGACAATGCAGTGTGTCTGTACGAGGGGGGCGTTTCCCTTCTTGCAGCCTCTCTCAGTCTCACACAAGTGATAGCCTAATATTAGGCTTTGTGTAGCCTAATATTAGGCTTTGAGTAACGCTGGATTTCAGTGTGGTGTTGCAGTAATATTAAAGATGCTGGGATTTTATCACTGCATGTTTTATTTTTTGGCAAATAAAGCATGAGTCAGAAATCTTCTTGTAACTCCCCAGCACACCTCAAAAGATCAGTCATACAAAAGGGCAGAATTGTGTTGAGCTGGAGTTAATGATATTTATCCAGCTTATAGAGATTGAGTGGCTTTTTTGTGCACCTGCTCAATTTTGAGTAGTTTTTCAAAAAAGCTCTCTTACTCTCATTTGAGAACACGTTCGGGGGTGTGTTGTACCCACTGCATCTGGGGACAAAGTAATGAACAAGAATATAGAGCGCAGATCTGATCTAAGTTTTCTTTCAACTTTCACTGTCACATTAACAACATTTTAACCCAAATAAGTCTACTATTACCATTTTCAGTATTATGATGCTTAAAACTGAAATGATACTGGTTTAGTAGTCGATACCTAACAGAGCAGACACACAATGTCCTGAAGGGTTGGACTCATTTTCGAACTCGAAGTACTCCAAGAGTACAAACCTTCACCAAGGCACATCCAACATTGCCAGGTGAGTTATTGTCCAAAATGTGAAAAACTGCACTATTTCACATTGTCAAAAAATCCATTGTAATATCCTTTATCTACATTATTTGGATCAACACCAAAATCTAATCACTTCTTCCTTGTGCCATGACTAACCATGACCTGAATATGTAATAAAACTCTGTTTAAAATGTATTGAGTGATGCATCCACATGTAGAAAACTGCCCTGTCTCACATTGACAAAAAATCTTTATCAAATACCATGTTTAGCATTATGATGTGTAAAACTGAAAAGGTACTGGTTTTATACTCGATACCTAACAACAGACACACAATGTCCTCAAGGGTTGGACTCATTTTTGAACTCGAAGTACTCCAAGAGCACAAACCTCCACCAAGGCATTTCCAACATTGTTGGGCAATTTATTGGCAAAAACTGCCTTATGTGGCACTGTTTACAAATATTTGGAAAAAAATCCCAGGAGCCACATCCAGATTCAAACCATCATAAAAGTTTAATACTTGATACCTCATAGAGCAGAGACACAATGTCCCCAAAGGCTGGACTCATTTTGGAATTGACAGTTAAGGACGACCTGCAGTGTAAAAACTACATAATCAGTTTAATGAATGTTGATGTTTATCCAGGCGAATTGTTAACCAGTTTTTTATTTGGTTAAACACAATATGCCTCTGCAAATTGAATTAACAAATTAACAGTTAAAGTTCATTTGTAAGTCTCAAGAGTTTTTTTTTTTAATTTTAAGTTGTACTCAAAGAGACAAAGGTGAAAGTTACAGCTTTACCCCGTAGGCAGTGTTTATTGTGACATCTTAAGGGTTGGTTTTAATACTTGTAGAAAAAGAGAGAGCTCCACACAACTGACATTTCAAGCTGAACCACATTTCCTCCGACTTGCCAACTTGGTTTTAGCACTGGCCAGAAAGTCATAAATTTGAAAAACATACTGTTTGTGGATGTGTGATAGATACAGTTACCATATCCACTCCTCATGACGGCTGGAAAGACTGATATGCAGATGGATAAACAGCATGCATAGCTTGATATCACATTTCTGTTTATGTAGGTGCTTAGTTGGGTAGTACACGCTACCTTCAATTGGAGGGTCAAGGGTTTGAGCACAGCTCTGGCTGTCACAGGTTGCTCTCACTGCTGCAATAGTGGAGTGTAAATGGATATGCAAGGGTACTGATGTGTTAGCAAATGCATAATATACATAACTTAAGCATAATCTGTTGATAAAATGTGTGTTATTATGTAAACTGTCATGTGTATTGTTGTAAATATGTTCAACAGTGTTGTTTACAATATGCAATACTGATACACAAATGTGTTTATATTTATCATGTAATATTAATCATGATAATATGTATGAATATTATATTAGTGTTAAAATATCTTTAAGATGTTTCTACGTTCTCATCATTGTGCAGTGTTAAAAGGATAATTGTCACACCAAGCTGCAACAAATCCCACCTTAAGACATTTTTCTGAGAGCTAGCAAGCAGTGTCTGAGTTGGTTACATTTTTCCAAACAGCACCATGTATTTGGCATAAAGACAGCCATAACTATTTTATCAGGTCAACAAAGGTGACTTACAAACACAGCTGAGTAACTGAAAAATAACTGTGATCAGAAAATTACTTTCATACAACTTTCATTTAAAACACTTAATGGAGCTTGCACACAAGTTAGTCCACCGTAATGTGGGTGAGATAATATTACCTCTACCTGATTGAGCTTAATGGAATTTTTCTCAAATAGTGGGGCTCCACCAAACATCAACAAGGACGTGGCTTGTCTAGGCAGGAGCGTGGCCAAATTGGGGCCTCGGCCCCATTGAATTTTGATCGACCACCCCATATGCCAATCAAACATTCAGCACTGTGATTGGCTTTTTGCCATGTCAAAGGTGGGCTTTATGTTAAAATTGGGGGGGGGGGGCATGTAACAACCATAGACTGTAAAGCCGTGTGACATCAGCTTTATTCTAGCCGTAAAAAATGTATTTCCCCCACACACAATCAGTCTTAAGTGGACATTCAGGGTACTAAAGGTTTTGCACTTCCGCAAAGTGACGTGCACCTCAGTTAGCTTAACATAATAAAACCACAGAAAAGCTTAATGTAACATATGTAAGTAATCCTTATGTAATGTTCTTATAAAACTAACTTAATAGACAATGAACATTACATAGCTATTATGAAGTAGGGCTGGCCAATATAGCCAAAATGTATATCTCGATGTTTTTAGCTAAATGGCAGATTCCATACAAATCTCAATTTTCCTGATGAATACTTTAAAAAACAGAGGGTAATGAAGGTTAAATTAGGATTGTTTTGATGCAGAAAAATCATGAGGTTTGTGCTGCAGCTTACCATTTCATATAGTTATCATAATGCCCTCTGTGGCACTAATGTAAAATGCAGAAAGTAGTCGTCATACTCAAACATTTCTTACCTTTTATAACACTCTAAGAAAAACATCATTCTGATTCTCATATGAAATCTTGAACACGAATCATGGAGCCACTACTTTTTATTTCACCATCCAGCCTCCTCCTCTCAGCAGTGATACTTTCATCTCTTTCCCTCCATGTTGGCACTGACGGACTGACAGACTGACAGAACTGTTGACGTAAGTGAGCAGAGGATGGGGTGGGCTGTTGTGTTCTTAACATTTTGCTCTTTGTGTTGAGGAGGAAAGGCAGCGAGGACCAAACAGAGAGAATGAGCTAAAATGGTTGCTCCCTTAGTGTTAATTTAGCAAATCAACAGCTATATCTGTATAGCATCAAAACTTGCATCTTAATTTAAATACATTGATACATTTCAGAATCCTGATTTATCTCCCAGCCCTTCTACAGTATGAAGTGCAGATTGTTTTAATGGGCAGGGTAGCATTTCACCCCTTGTTTTAATGCAAGTGTCAGATCTTGGGTTACATGCAGTGCAGCACCTTTGGTATCCACACTGTATTTGTTATTTCTACACTCTGTGTTTTTCCCCCCTGAGCGGTACATCATGTGGTATTGTTGTACAAGTGAAAAAACAGACCTTTAGTGCGTTGTGTTTACAAGTGGTCAACTCAAAGGCGGACATATACACAGCTCACTGTGTGCCAAACAATCTCAGATACTGCATGTATAAATGTCAATATTCCTCTATGTAAACAAATTAACAAGATGAGTGATGATCAGTTCAGTCATTATGGAACATTTGTACATGCTACCAATATTACAGCCAGTATATGGGGTACATATGGCCAATATGTACGGCCAAAATATTGGTTGTAAATATCAGAGAAAACTAAAACATCTGCAAAAACAATCACATTTTCATGCAATTATCTGCCAAAACCAATATTGTTTTGAAAATTTTGTTGCAGCTTTAGTATTTAAGTACCCAAAAGAAGACGCAACCACAGCCACAATTCCAAGAGATTTACTGTAGAAGAAAATCGAGGGGGCTGTAAGCTGGCTAGTTTGAGTTGGATGAAGTTCTGGCACTATTGGCCCACCATAGACGTCATGTGGATTCCCATTATAAAGCAGGGTTTACACTACACGACTATCAGATCCCCACTTCCAAAGTTAGCAAAGACTTGATTATTTGTTGGTCCCTAAAGATAAACCTAACTGGTTATCATGTGATGTGAGGTATGTTAAAGGGATATGCCAGCTTTTTTTTTGGTTTTGTGTCTTTGCTCACTCCCAAGTCCATGACAAGTAGATTGACACCATTCTTTCAACCTTACGCGCAGTAACAAGAAAGAGACAGGCAGAGCTCCCCCACTGCTAATTAGCTTAGCTCAAACAGTGGGAGTCAATGGCTAGCATTAGCCTACCTCTACCTGGTCCTGTGTGCTTGCTGTGACTCATTTTTTATACCACATTATGGTATGTTATCTATTTTTTGAAATACAAACAAAAGTAAACCACAGGGCTCATGCACAAACCACCGCGGAAGTGCTTTGTTACAAGAATCAGGGACTCGGAGTAATGCAAGACACAGAAACAAAAAAAAATGTTAGCATATTCCTTTAAGAGTCATTTATCCTCATAGAATAGCATCTGAGTCATCCCGAAGTGTTTCTGATCAGGAATCCCCATGTTTATGGAGTGCAAAAAGGACTGCCAAACACATCCTTTGTGTTTTGTCTCAAAGCCTATCAGGGAGCTAACTAGCTTAGGAAACCGTCACCATGGCAACGAGAGTAAAAATGAAGCATAAAGTTAGACTGACATAAGATAAGATGACTCCACTTGTTGATTTGTGGCAAAAACAAGTGTCTATACAGCATAACCTGTAAATATTATACCACAAACTGATTAAGGGAGGAGCTGGACGGAAATCTCGGTGGCCAGGGATGTTATTGGAAGCTAACTTTCAGCCACATTTAGCTTAGCAATTCCTCTTAACATCATCCGCCATGTTTGTTTACATTAAAGTCTTGTTTGATGGCTGATTACGCACTAGAGGAGTAATCTGGCCTCAAGCAGAGCTGCAGCTGGGTTCTGATACACAGGTTGACAAGATGAGTTGCAGGTGTGTTATTCACCCAGGTGTTTGAGTGCAGAAGCAAAACCTCATGGGAAACACAAAACACACAAAAAAAACACAAAGACAGATAAAGGGGGAGGGGACACAGGAAAACAGGAAAATAACAAAGGTCGCATGCAGTGCTGTGACAGATATTGTGCATCCCTGCTTTTTACGCCAGGAATTACTATCATAACATAACAATAGTGAGTAAAAGGCACCAATTAAACAAAGGAAGGAGGGGCTGCAAACATCATGAGAACCCCCACTACCCTCAGGCAGACCGAGCAGACAACTGCCAGACAATTTAGTGTTAATAAAGGAAGCAGAGCTGAAAGATTTGAGTGTATATTTGACCCTGTTACATTTGCTAACAGGAGCAGAGTTGTCACCATATCAGTGCATGATGATGAATGGCTCCTCTTTCTTTGTGCATCTCTAATTGGCAAATAAAAACAAAGAAGTTCTCCATGCATGTTAGGGAAACATGGAGGACACTGTTGTTTACAGCCTTTTTTGTTGCCAAAATTCTGTTTGTTAGGGTCAGATGAGCATGAAAGCCCTTGTGTCATCATGTGCTGCAGCAGGAATCAAAGGCTATGTGTGGTTTGTCTCAGAGTGTGTTCGTGTATGTCTGCACCAGTGTGAGTGTGTGTACTTTTTGCCTGAAGGAGGAATCCATAGGGACTCGACATGTCACTGAACAAGCCGTCTGGCTTTAAAAACTGTGTCAGTGCTCTGCTCAGTTATTCTCTCTTATTCTATACGTCTCTCTCGGTGTGGCATCCCAAAATTCATTTTGATTCTGCAGGTCACACCCACACTCTGGCTCCTTCTCTCTGTTTGCTACAGTATGTCTTGGTGCAGTGGTATTTAAAGGTCTCATATGTGGAATTTTTGTACTGAAACTCTAAATTAAAAATGAAAATATGACTAACATTTCATGGACACTTACCGGCCCTTTAAAGGTTCACCTTGCTGCAGTATTACCAGTTGGATCCCTTTATGCCTTCTGAGCAGTGTTTGTTTTTTGTGGAAAAGATTGAACAAGGTGCAGGGAACATTTCAGAGGTTGAGTCCACACTGACATAATAGCATCACACAGCTGCTGCAGATGTGTTGGCTGCACATCCATGGTACAAATCTCCTATTCCAGCAGATACCAAAGATGCTCAATTGGATTGGAATCCGGTGGCTGTGGAGGCTACTGGGGTTCAGTGATCACACGTTCATGAAACTAGTTTGAGATTATTTGAGCTTTTTGACATGGTGTGTTATCCAACTGGAAGGAGCCGTCATTGTCATTATGAAGAATGTACGAAACTGGAGAGCTTCTTCTTTTTCAGTGCAAGCAGATAGTTATGTAAGAAACAGAAGTAAAGTAGTTATAAGAAAATGTAAGTACAAAATATATACAAGAGAAGATCCTCCAGGACTGTGCAATTGAAAATCTCTGTGTACAGATACAATGGAATAAAGAAAGGATAAATATTAAGAATATAAAAATATAGTAATGTATTGCACAGGATATAGAAAAGTATAGCAAAGAGTTGAGGAAGAAATGCTACATCAAGCCCCCTCAGATTGGTTCTGACAAACTCTGTTGCGTATGTTATCGTCATTGCATTTATTTTAGTCTTGTAACTGCTCTTTTTTTTATCAAGTTTCCTCTACATGATCATAACTACAGTGTAAGAAATTAATTTGAGACAGAAAAAAGACCCAGCCAAGGCCAAAGCAGAGCCTGTCTGACCCAGATTCCTCATCAAACCAATGACTCAACACCGCTGGTTTGATCAGTGGATTCTCGCTTTACTCCGACTTCTCTTGTATAACCTTTACCATTTCTATTCATGTCTTGGCCTTTTCCCTGTCACTGAAGAGATGATTAGATGGTAGGAAAAGGGTTTCCGACACACTAGACTTTTGAACTTTGATATGAAAAAGTGAAAATTAGATCAGGTTTTTACCTGTTTGGAAACCATGGCAACAAAAAAACGAAGACTGGACACAGGGCACTCACACTTGTTTAATCAACAGGACATGCATGTTTGGACACAGTGAGGGGCATCATCTTCTTGTTCATAAAAAAATAAGAAGATAGTCATTAAAAAAAAAAAAAGCCTTATCTTTTTACCCTTTAATTTTGGTATGTAGATGTAGGGCTGGGAAATGTAGCAAAAAATTTTTAAAAAAGACTTTTTTGCAACATATTTTTGTATTTACTTATTTAACCATTATAACCTAATTTTTTTTAAAACAACATATCAAAAATAAATGAAACAGTTTATAACCACATCTTGCCATATAGCCAGTTGGTTTGGGAAAATGATGTTCTGTTTGGGAGTTTGTACCTGAAGTCAAGCACTTTTATCAGTTTCTTTAGGCCATCCTTCTCCATAGTAGTCAGAGGCATAATGTCTTTAACTATGTAATGAAACACAGCGCTAGTTATGGTATTGCTCCTTTTTGAATATTTTTCAAAAGATAACAGCTGAGCCATTACTTTGGCCCAAAATTGCAGAGTGTTTACATGAGGTCAAGGCAGCATTATGAGACCTCATCTTCATACTCTCACTGTAGGCGCTGGAATTATGCTCATCATTTATCTTTTTATTCTTCATTTAAAGTAGAGCAACACGAAGGTGAAAGTAACAAAAAATTATGATTAAAACTGATGTGATAAGAATTATCAAGCCTTAAAAATGCAAGTGAATTAAAATCTAAAGCATTAAAAGCTCAGTGATCCAAAAAGAAGACTTTAGGGATGTATTTTGGTGGACTACCATTTTCATATAAAATCTACAGTTAGAGTGAGGCAGGCTGTTCTGTTATAAGCTTCCTCTGCCACATGCACCTCTGAAAGGAAAAATTGACTGTTGAGCGGTTTCATGAGGACCTCAAATGGGAGTAACAAAAAATTATGGGGTGGAAGTAACAAAAATATTATACATTAAAGGGATACGCCAACATACTTTCGTTTTTGTGTCTTTACTCCCAAGTCCATGACAAGCAGGTTGACACCATTCTTTTGACTGTGCGTGCAGTAACAAGGAAGTGATAGGCAGAGCTCACCCACTGCTAATTAGCTTAGCTCAAACACTGGGAGTCAATGGATAGCATTAGCATGCCTCTGCCTCCAGGCATCAGATAAACTCTTCAGAAACTCTAACCTTTGTGTAATGTTGTAAGAAATACGTACAAAACTAAACCGAAGTGCACATGCACAAATCACCATGGACATGCTTGTAAGTAGGTCAGCAAAACAAAGCCCCTGTTTACGCGTAGAAGATTGTTACTAAGGATTATGGCTTCATAAAAGAGGATAAGGATGAGTTTTTGGGGGTTAGTTTTGTGTATTCCTTTCTAAAAGTACATGAAGTGCTAATCTTAGTCTCTCTAAACTCCATTTAGAGTTGCTGAAGAGTTTATCTGATGACTGTAGGCAGAGGCAGGCTAACACTACCCATTTACTCCCAGTGTTTGAGCTAAGCTAAGTAGCGGTGGGCAAGCTCTGCCTGTCTCTTTCTTGTTACTGCACACACAGTCAAAAGAATGGTGTCTATATGCTTTTCGTGGACTCTGGAGTGAGGCAAGACATGAAAACAAAAAAAAATGTTGGCGTATCCCTTTAAAACATTATGAAAAGTAGGTCCATCTGTTAGATTATAATAGAGAGCAGAACATAGTTATATAATTTTTTGTTCACTACTGACATCATTATGAGGAATGATCCAAAACACAGTGAATATTACCATAGGCTTTTTGTGGGCTTGCAGTCAGAGGAACCAGTGCTATGCTTACTTCTGTGTTGGCCTAAAAAATATGTCATCCCTGCACCACTCTACTACTATCATTTTTTACAGACCTAGCCAGTCAATGAATGCTCTTTCACAACGGGGACGTAATGTTCCTGAGCTGGTGTTTGCATTTTCAGACCATCACGAACTGTCTTCAAAGACCTAAACAGGTTCAGCTGCCACTTGCACCCTAATTCGGATAGAAATGTCCCTGTAGCTATTCAACTGTAGTGGATGTTAAATAGTGTGCAGGTGCAAGGGTTGGGCTATGTAAACCTGTATTTCTTGTTCAGACGAGAATATTTGATGACTTAGTCTAGAGCTGATCTCAGAGACTTTCCTCAACTGTTAAACTTTTTCTCCTGGTTGTATAAATTTCACCTAAAATGCTCTAATTCTCCCTAATCTGCTGGTTGACTTCTTTTTAAAGCTTGTCTGTATTTCCCTAAAGGTTCTTGAGTGTACTGTTGATGCAGGCACTCTTGACCTATATGCCAAGTTAGATGTAGTTACATTTGGGAGTTATAAATTATATACTGGAAGTGTACTTAAAATGTTTCTCACATGATATAAACGTCCCCTGCAATCATGTCAGCCATGTAAAAGAGCGTGAAGAATTTTCTCCCTGTCTGTGACCCTTGCTTTGCATTGCAGGGGTTGCTAACAAATGCCTCAATGTGGACTTTCAATTATCAAGCACAGAAAACCAGAACAATAAACACATGCATTTAAACACAATCATATTATCAGGAGGTTATTAGTTTGGAAGCAGAGCACTGGTGGCTCCTATGTAATATGTCTATAGAATTCATTAGGCCTAAAATAGAGATCTCACACATAGAAATGCTGCCTCTAACACAATTGTAGCAGTATTGATCAGGTTGTCTTTCCTTAGATTGAATCATTAGCACCAGTCAGTGATACATTAAAGGAAGACTCATTCATTATAAAGAACAGAGGCTTGATGTCAAGGTCATTTTAACATCAATCAAGGGAGTGTAGCAAACAAATACTGACATCAGTTAAAATGTAATGGCTAGCTTTAACTTTAAGCAAAGAAAGAAAAAATGTGCCTTTCAGTAATATGCTTATAAATTATACTTAATTATATGCTGGTACTCAGTGCCATACACAAGCTCATTCAAGAGTAAAGCAGATCTTATTCAGGTAATTCCTGAAAATGTAAGTCTGATGTGGACGTCACACACATATGGCCAAAGATCCAATAGGCCAAATACAAATTTTCAGAAGTGCCCCCCCTTGAGGCTGCTTTGACCTACATGCATGAAATTTGGCAGGCATGTTTCACTTGATGAGATCTATCAAAGAGCCTCCTTGACCCATATCCCTACTCCATATCAGGCATTTTGATGTTAGGGTCGAAATCAGAGTAATGTCAGCCTTTCCAAGGGAATATGATTGGATCAACCTCACCTACCACGTTTATCCAATCCATCCTAAACTTAATGCACAGCTAGAGAAGACCTGAAAAATGAAAACTGATCAGATTTGTGTATATAGCTGAAAGGCTGTGGCTCTGATAAGGCCTCAAATATGTATCTTCACCATAAAACAGGCGGGAGTTTAAATCCGCTTTACATGGTTTAGTCAGACTCAGAATTCTCATGTGTGATTAGAGACTTTGCCCAAATGTATCTATATTCAGGGCTGTACTGTGGCGCAGCAGGTAGTGCAGGTGCCTCACAGCAAGAGAAACGCTGGTTCAATACCCGTGTCGGTCAGGGCCTTTCTGTGTGGAGTTTTCATGTTCTCCCCCTTGCATGCATGGGTTCTCTAGCTTCCTCCCACAGACCAAAAACATGCTCTCAGCTGGAATAGGCTCCAGCCCCTGCGACCCCAAAAGGGATAAGCATTATAGAGACTGGATGGATATGCTTATAAAAATATTCAGTAAAATTCTTTGTGGCCCTATTGTACTCAAAATGTTTTAGTGTGAAGCACAGGTGTCTTCCCTAATGTCTACCTGATGCATGTGCCATTTATATGCCATTGCTCTAAAAATAGCAAATGATCATGTGCTCCTGTTTGTGCCCAGAGGTGTGTTTGTATGAAAATGAGGGGTGTCCAGACAGACAGCTGGTATGTTCCGAACTCGACAACGCAGAAATTGACTGCACTTTTTAAACCTTTAACCTGGTCAGATGTCTGAAGTCTGTGGCGCAGAGTGTTTCTGCTATTTTAAGGATGCATTAGAGAGACTGGCACACATCTGTGAGATCAAGACACACACTTAACTAACCTTGTTTCTTTCACACCGGATGCATGGCAGCACACCTTAAAGCTGAGAGACAGTGTCTGATTCTGATAGGTTTGTCTGGAGATTACTGATGCCAGCTGTTGGGCACGCACTTATTTAAAAGGAATAAGAGCTAACAGTCCAATTGGTTTTCTCTATGTTATGCCCAAAACATGTCCAAGTGTAATCAAGGCACATAGTCCATCCCCTTTACACTGAGAACATATGTCCATGAAGTGGCAAAATATAGACAAGCATGTCCCAAACTGATGTGCTCCATGCACTTTTGACGGTGGTGCAGCCAAAAAAACAGAATCAAATAGTCTTTTAGCTGCTGCATTGTCTCAAAGTCAATGGGATTGCTGAATCAGTTTGGATGACGGTAAAAAATATGTTCTGTGTTTGATTCAATCAGGTGGTCAGGGCCTTTCTGTTTGAAGTTTGCATGTTCTCTCTGTGCATGCATGGGGCCTCTACACACTCCACCTTTCTCCCACGGACCAAAAATATACCCGTCACATTACAAACATTGCCCTCAGGTATGAGTGTGAGCGCCTGGCAACCGGTTCAGTGTGTACCCTACCTCTCACTCAGTGTTAGCTGGAATAGGCTCCAGCCTCCTTGCGACCCTGAAAGGGAAAAGCAGTATAGATACTGGATGGATGGATAAAACAGACTTAGAAATGGCCCACATCTTGCATATAGCAGTTGCTATTTGTTGCCTTTAAAGCCCAACATTAGGTTTTTACTTTCACTGATTGCTTAAGGTTACAAGACTCTGAAAGTGGTGTTCATTTGTTGAGATTATCTTGATCTACAAACCTGTGACAGTAACTTCTATCAACACAGAGCTTACTTTCAGTGATAACTATAAAGCCTATGGCAAAATCCAGTAGGTTTTCTTCCCCACTGAACCTGCAGCATGCTTTTTTCTGGGTTGGCCTACAAAATACATCATTCCCATCCCACTATGACTTTGCCTATTCAGCGAGTTCATCAGAAAAATGAAACTTGTTAGAGTGGTACGTAGCTTTTGCTGTTGCAGGAAGTAGGTCTCCTGCAGAAGACAGCTCTGTGTTTTAAATATGCAGGTACATTATAGTGTGTGTGTATATATAGAATCATTGGAGAGAAACTGGAGGGCACTCTGATGCAGCCCCAGAATCTTTTTCTGGTTCTTCAAGTTTGGATAAAACATCTTGGAACATGTTAGTTTGGAATTACATTAAACTATGGATATCAACCTTCTGTAAATGGATTTTGGTTTTTCTGTTTTGGGGCTTTAATGTCTTTTGGGGTTGATTGGGCATTAAATAGAGTCTCACAGTGACCTTCAGGAAAGGAGTATTGGCCAGATCAAAAACTGTTCAGCTTTTGCATATGGAGGATGCAGATTTAGCCACTGGGCTACTTCACCTATCAAATTTATTGTAGATTGTCCTTGTATTTCACACTGTCTTGGATTAAGCAAAGAGTTTTTGTTGTGCCAAATGGTTTTGAAAAAAGGTCAAATCTTATTTTTTCTTCTTAAATCCAACAGATGTTGATGAGGACGCATGTGGTATATCGTCTGAAGTAAAAGCACATCTGAGGCACACTATGAAAATGGACAACACGGCCTCAGGCAGCTGGACACTGGAAAACAATCCCACGTCCTCAGCTGTAAAAAACTCCTGCCATCCTAATCTGAAGGTAAGTCTCTAATTTTTAGATGAAGTGGATGTTCCTACATTAGCTTATTTTTTTGGTCTAAACAAGTATCATCACTGGACCAAATTACATGTTTTTAATCGATGTTTTAGAAAAACAACTTTCCTAATGACGTAATGCAGTTAAAACTGTCTGTCTCAGTTAGTTAACCAGTGAAAGTACTGCTGTACTGACCCCTTAATGTGACATACAGTGAATGTAAGATGATAGTCCAAGTAGAAAGACTGGGGTGATCTCTGTGGAAGTGTAATTCATAGAAATCATAAAGGTAAGAAATAAACATGATGCCCAAAGACCTCGACCTTTGCAGTTTTTTTATCAGTGTCAATTTAGCATTTTTGTCAAATTTAGAAAAATTCTGTCAAACTGTTATTTTGATAAATAGTAAATGGACTTGAGCTTACATAGTGCTTTTCTGGTCTTTCTGTCCACTCAAAGCACTTTTACACTGCAGGTCACATCTACACATTCACACCCATCTACTCACTGATGGTTCAGAGTTTTTATGTAAGTTATCCAGTAATAGCTACATCATCACCTTTAATACCTATTTACATGCCACTCACACTGCAAACAGGAGCAATTTGGGATTAAGTGCCCTGCTCAAGGATGCACAGACATGTGACATTCAACAGTTTTTGCTTGAATCAAGTGGATATTTGCAAAAAAGGATGAAAGAAAATCCCTCAAAGCTTTCTTGATACAGTATAACATGTTAACAAGCACACTGCATATGCCACATGAAGCTCCATTAACTCGACCTCTGACCTTCAAAATGTAACCATTTCATCCCAAAGTGAAAGTGGGCTCGCCTTCAAAATAATAAGAAAATCCCTGATCATATTAGGAAAGTATTACATTTACAAATAAGTGCTGAGTGTCAAAGATCAGTGGCATTGACCTATGACCTCTAAAGCTTTATCAGTTCTGCCTTGATTGAACATTTATACACAAAGATATTCTATTGTTTTATATTGACCTTTGACCTATGACCACAAAATTCAGCTTTAATTATCCTTGAAGGAGAGTTAACATTTGTGCAAAGTTAAAAGAGAATCATTAAAAGCTTTTTTTTCGATATTGCATAAAAAAGACACTGACAGATGGACAGTCAACCCAACTGCCCACGTCCTCTGTCGTTGACTCTGAGGCATGAAATGGTGTCAAAGTCTTTTGTTTTTAAACAAATCAGACTATAAAATCCAGCGTTACACATTTCATGTTTATTTTACGTATATGGAGCAAATCAAAGCGGCTATAGCTCCAGGTCTTTGCTTTATGATTGCTGTACGTTTTGATTGTTGAACAACTTCATCTTCTGGAGAATTGTTTAACTTTGTAGTATGTGAAGTTTATTTGTATTCTTATAATCCTAACACAGTTAAAATACCTGTTAACAGTTTAAGTTGAGGGTGCTGCAAAGATCAAGCTGGCCTTTCTAAAAACCTCTGAGCTGAGTCAACAGCATATACTTTTCAAGGTGCAGACTTCAGTAGCTCTCTGGGACCTTTGGACTGAGTATTAGGTTGTGAAAAATTCCTTAAACAAAGTTTATGCTTCAGTGAAGGAGGTCAGCAGGGAGGGCTTGTACCTCTGTTGGATTAAGGCTCTCACTGATGAAATGTTGGAAGAAAGCAGCTTAGTGAAATACTTGAGTACTTGCGACAAACAATAATAAGGATTTGTGAGCTTTTCTGCCTTTTTGTCCATGTGGGTTTTCCTGAATGCTAATCTTCCATGAACCTTTCAGGGTTATGCTCATGATATAACATTCACTCAACAAATGAGAAAAAGCTTTTTGATTTTTTTTTTTTTTTTTTCACTTTCACAGTCAGAGGGCCCAAAACAAAAGGTTAAGTTTAGAGACATGCCGTCAGCTCTGCCCACCTCTGCTGCTTACAGTGCTGTTTGTTTTGAGCTGAGGACTCTACTTCAGACAGGAGAGGCATAAATATGAGCAAACTGTTATTTATTTGGGGCGTCAGTGGCTTAGTCTGGTAGTATGCTCTACCATCAATGGGGAGGTCAAGGGTTAGAGCTCAGCTCTGGCTGCCAGGTGGTGATGTGTCCCTGGGCGAGATGCTTCACCCCAAGTTGCTTCTACTGCGTGCGGCATGTGAGTGGGTATGAAAGGGTATGACTGTGTTAGCTAATACTGGCAAAAATTAACATAGAAACTCAGAACTATCAGTGAGATAATGTTTTGGTGATTTTCTTGTCTTTATAACTACTCAGAGCACTTTTACACTGTAGGTCATATCTGCCCAGTTTGGATGAAAGATAAATATTTCATGTCTATTGTGATTAGAAACTAAATATCTTTATATACTTGGGTAGTGAGGCCAATAGCAGGATAGGATAACCCTTTTGTAGAGTCTATACACTGATGGGGGTCATGGAGAGATGCAGATAAGATGAGGAATAGACTTCTGAGGAGCTGGACCAGAACACTGAAACGACAGGCTGACTGCAGGAAAGAAAAGATGTAAAAAAAAAATATGACAGCAGCAGGATGTTTGGTCAAATAAGGCTGTGGTAGAATCTGGTTGGTTCAGTGCTTCAGTCGGGTTTCTCCCAAACAAATTCATCCTTGAAACAGTGTTTTACCAGATTTACCTTATGGAACCCTGTTGTGTTTGGGGATCATATTGGCAAACCAATTCCAGCTGAGAATCAATAAGAAATAAGCAAAGGAATCAATACTGATGTGTCTTTATAACAGTTCCTGAATCAATTCCCACCATTACATTTGGTTGTCATGAAAATCAAAGAGGTCACACTCTTCTCACAGCCAGTAAGCAGAAATGACAACAAAGAAGTAAAAGAGATCATCTTAGCATTCGGAAACAGATGCAGTCAAAAGTATGGCTTTATTTTACACAGTGTGATGATAACTGCACATTGCCAGTGCCTGTGTGATTTCAAACACGAGAAACTTTCTGATGCATTAGCTTAAAGAAATCAACTATAAACTATAAACTATAAATCAACTAATAAATAAATCTTATCAGTTTCCATGTCTCATTGTGTTACTTTTGAAAGACAGGGTTAGTGTTAAGCTGTGTTCCCACTAAATATACATTTCAGTTTGTCTTGCAATAAATATACAATAAAGTGATTGGGATGACACCAAATTTATCACGCGACAATTGCAAATTTCGCCACTTTCACCCCTTCATTCCAGTGGGAAGTATCCAACTTCAGCAACAAATTTGCCAGGGGTCGTGGTGCAACAGCCAATCAGCATTCACTATACACAGTTATTTTAGTGTTTTGAGATCGAACCATGGAGGAGAGAAATGGGGAGAAAGTCTCTGGAGGGTTTTGAGTATCCAGAAAGTTCAGCTCATATTTAACACTTTTCATGGGATGTACTGTGAACTAAGTCAGCCAGCACAATAGCAGTTAGCACAACTGCAAGCTTGCTACTGGTGTGTTTTTCTGGTGTACTAGCAGTGAATTATTGTGTTTTTCACCCCAGAATAATATGTTGAAACTCACAAAAGAACTACAGGGACTCCCATGAGAGATAGAAACAGACTGTGGAAAGAGAAGGAGAGGGTCTCTGGCTGTACTGGGAAAAAAAAGTGTAAAGCAGGGTAGATCACCTGGACAACATGGTGAAACTCTCCATGTGCACCTACGAAGGATGTTAGATGGATGCATTCAATTTCGGATTTTTAGGGACATTTAACTTTCTTGTTTTTGGAGAACAGGAAGAAGAGGGTGATGGTAGAAACATCCACCGTGGTTGATCATGGATTGTGAAAGCTCGGAGACATGCCTGCCCCTTTCTCTCGTTGCTTTTGGGTCTGAGGGGTGAAAATTTGAGTCTATGAATATGGACCATTTGTACACATGAATACATCCAGGAAATTTTGTCATGCAAAGACACAACACAAATATTATTTTCCCATTTAGTGTTAACAGCTTTAGAGTACATACAGGTATCAGTTTCATGATGTAATTAGATGTAGATAAAGTAATGGGTGAATAAGTACTATTGGTTGATGTAGTTACACCCTAATACATACTTGGTAAATTCATCTTTACAATATTGATTTCATTTTAATAAATCTTATATTTACAGTTTTAGTGACTTTTTGTAAATCTTTTAAAGTTCCTTTCATAAAAAAATACAAAACATTGGATGATTTTCATTACAAGTTTATACCTTTCTTTATACCTTTATACCTTAAAGTGATGGTATTTGTCTTACTGGATGCAGGTTTGAGGTTTGAGGCCCCTGCAGGCCCGTGTCAACAATAAAACTGCAGTCATATGAGCAGCAACGTGCCTCAGCATTCCTGCAGGAGCATTACATTCACTCAGTGTATATACTGTGGTCTGAAGGGTTATTACACACTTGACATTAGAGCAAAGCCTGCTCTTGTATTGAGAGAATTATTAATCGGCTGCAGACCACCCAGGTGGTTGCCATAGCTCCGCTGGTCCCTTGCAGCACTTCACAGATTAGAGGATCTTTCTTCTAGTTTCTCACTCCATGTAACCTATGTTAATGAGGTCTGCTGCTGCAAAAGTGTGAGACTCAGACTGTTTATTGAGTCATAATGATGCTAAAGAAAGCCCCTTTAAAAATGTATTTCTATTAATATTAAACTAGCATCTCACTGTGATTGATTTAATCTCAAAAGCTGTTTAAGCCTCTTAAGCAGCTGCACTGATTTGACAAGCTCTGGGTCAAGGACAAATTTGCTGCTGTTAATATTCAGGCAAAGTTTGAGGATTTGACAAGTGGGAATCTTTCAAATTAGATTTTATCCAAGGGCTGCTTGTTTTTTGGCAAACTTTTCCCAAAAGCCCTTTCTGACTAAATGATGAAGTGATAACATTTAGGAGGTCAAAGGTCAGGTTCTTGCTACCCTGCTTACTTCTGAACTCGACACTTCAAGAAAGCTCTCAGAGGATTTCTTTGAACTGTTTGCTGAAGCCGACCCAGGCTGAAGGATGCACTGATTGGATTTTGGTAATCACTGGTCAAAAATTAAGGTCATGGGGTCCCATGATCATCTGTTGCATGTGATTGTGACTTCTTAAAAAATGTCAAAGGATCTCTATCAAACATTTCACAAATTTTACCTCCAAAACAAATCAATAATGAACTGAGTGGATTTTTCACATCATAGCTACAAGGTCATGGTCATGATCTATTCTTACTTGTAAATAATTTATCCCAAGAGAGCTTGAGGTCTTTTCTTCTAAAATTGAATATGTGTCCACTCCAAGTGGGACTGAAAAATAAGGCCCACATGAAAGTGACAAAAACTGAAGTTCCACAAGTTCCTCTTGAGGCTGGCTGCAAAAACTTGGAGGTTACAAGATTGTGACCAGGGAGCAGACAGTTTTATGGCCTGGATCGACATACTGTATCTACCGCCTGGTTCAAAGAATGGCTCCTGTCTAAGTGAGCAATACAGCTAAATGCTTACTACGTGCTAAGGGGGTGTATTTTTACCTCTGCCAAGAAGGATGTGTTTTTGCCGGTGTATGTCTGTTTGTTTCTTTGTCTGTTTGTTTTTTTGTTTGTTTGTTAGCAAGATAACGCAAAAAACTACTGGGAGGATTTTTCTCAAATTTTCAGGAGCTGTTGGTAATGGTCTAACTTAAAAATGATTAGATTTTGGTGGTGATCCAGGTAACTGCCATTAGCGAACAATTGTTTTTGCTAAATAACAGTCTAACTAATAACGTTCTATGTGTGGGTTTTCAGAATCAAGGAATCATATTGTGATGGTAGCTTTATCATGGAACTATTGCTTATAGAAGTAACAGCACTTTGTGAGCTACCTTGGTGGAGGTTTGAACTCTCCGAGTGCTTTCTAGTTAAAAAAATATTGTGCATGTTTTTATTTTAATGTGGCTTTCTGGTTTTGGAAACTTGGGACGTGATTGACAAGTCTTTGCAGATTTGCTATTGGTCAGATGGCCTTAAGTCCTGCCTCAACATAGTCTCTCCGTCTGTGAGTAGGTTGATCTGAAAATAGGGTGAAGTGGCATGTACATCATGGCTGCATCCACAGATATCCATCAACAATGTTCAAAAGGCTCCTTTGATAATCAAACTGACATCACATGGCTTCATCCAATTCTTTCTTCAGTCGGTGGTCCACGCTGACTCAAGGATGAATTGACTATATATTTATAGAAATATTGAAGGTTTTGTTTCATGTCCCCCTTTGCTTATAGAATTTCTACCCATCACACCTCCTACAGAGTCCACACAGAAATCTCTTGTGACCCCCAAGCGAACTTTTACCATCTGGCACTTGCAGAAACCGACACATGATATTCTAGTTAATCAGTCTTATTGATATCATATATAACATGGTCTTTGCGACATCTAACATAACACTATTTTTGGTGCAATCTGATCCAAGCCAAGAGTCCAACGCCCTCCCAGTGACTTGTGTGAACAACTTGGGCAAAGTGTATCAGTGATGTGTTGTCAGGAAGGTATGATGCATCAGGGCTAATGTTTTTATCATATTACCAAGGCTGTCATTCACAGCATGAAGAGTGAGCAGGTCTTTGCTTATAAAATAAGGTACAACACAAACCCTGGTCACAAACTTAAATATTAATACTGTAGTAATGAAATATTGATCCTGTCTTGCTGTTTCTCTAACCCTGGTTAGGGAGGTTAGGGGAAACAACCTGAACTTTAAGACAGTGATCCCACATGCAGTCTTTTTATATGCAACCCATTCAACAATATTGTCACCTCAGCTTCCCAAAATGAGCGCATAGCTATCCTGTCTCTGGGGTTTGTGTGTGAAAACGTCTTTTGGTCTCATAGCCTTAATCAAGCCACAACCAGCTCACCCTTCAGATCCCCAGTGGCAGCTTTTCTTGACCAACTTGCACCTCGTTGTTGGTTGTTCAAGTGAAGAAGGTGCAGCATATAACCAAAGCAGTCTTTCTCAAATTAATTTGTGCTTCAGCTCATTATGAAACCTGAAACCATAAAATTAGACTAAATTATTTACCTCCCATGTTTCTCCTTTGGACGGTGTTGGATGTGAGGGTTTGGTTTTGTGTCTATAATTCTTGTAAAATTTTTCCTTGTTGAACAGACTGTCTGACTGTCTATAAAAATACTGATAAGTAAATCAGGGGACAATCAGTGTGAAAACATACTGAATTAAATGTTACTAGTTCAGTTAAGACCAGTTAAACTGGGACAATGGTTCTGTTCATTCTGTAAATCAATCAATAAAAGTGATAGAAAGTGATGAAGTGAATGCGATCTTTGCTCTGAACTTAAAAAATGAGATCAAGCATTTAATTATCCTTGGAAATGTGGTTTCAGTTTGGCTTGTGGTTTTTATTTATTAAAAAACTTCGGGACGCACTGACCTAAAGCAAAGGGATGCAAAGAAAACCCAACAACTTTAACTCGATCTCATATTGTCTCCAGTGTCTTGTATCTTTAAGGGCACTCCTAAGGTGTGACATCTGTCCTCTCACCACAGGTTTGACTAATAAGCCGTTTCAGGCAGCTTTCATTGTTTACAGGGGAAGAGGGAAAAGTTCTGATCCTGTTGACCTTGTTGACCTTGTTGTTTGTGTTCAGATGTGCTACACAGGAAACTTGTAAAACACACTGAAAAGCTATACCAAACTTGAGAAAGCATGATATGACCTTTAAAAGAATTTATACTACATCACCATAAATTATCACAACAGCCTGAGATATCAGCATTTTCTTACTCTGTTGGCATGCTTCTGTTTCTCCTTCACTTGGCTTGACTGTTAGTTCTTGGATATGAAATGAAAATGATTTAGTAGCCGAAATTATTCAATTTTAGGACCATTTTACTTCCATTCCAATGTTCCTCAGAGAAGAAATATGGACCCTTTTCCTTTCTTCCTACCTCCTGGTAGAGTAAAAAAAAATTCTCTGGAGAATTAAATGTAATGTTATATTAATATGGCCATCTTATCAGACAAATGCTTTGAATTCTTGAATCTAACTCAGAGGTGGGCAACTGGTGTCCAAGGGGCCACACGCGTCCCTCCTACTTTATGAATGTGACCTAGCAGCCAGGTTAAAATATCAGAAAATGTATGTTCATGATGAAAACTGGACAAAATCTCATATTAAAACAAAATATATCAATATTTCAAAAGAAATTATGCTATATTTAGCAGTAATTTGTTTTTGTGAAATACATTTTATGCATTTTTCAAAGTAAAATGAGCTTTGATAACCTGTAAATGTCCAATTACTTGCATCAAAAAAGTAGCCAAAAGTGGATTGAATTATGTTTTAAGATCATTAGATTGAGTATTTCTAATAAGATTTGAGTTTTGTAGCTTCTTATGACAGAAATATAAATTTGTAACTTTAATTATCCTTTTAATTGCAACAATTTTGACCTCTGATAATGAGGCCCTCTAGCCAAAGTTGCCCATCTCTGGTCTTACTTAATAGAACTTTTAGATGGATATGTCTCCTGACATTTTGAGAAGAAGACTCAGATTACTCTTGAAGATCTGAAAACAGAAATGCAAGGACAAGATAAAGTTTTCTTTGAGACTGAGACTGAGACTGCCTTTCATGTTATATCCAAAATCACACATTCAGATCTTCCAGTCTGTCTTTTAAAAGTTTCCAGGCAGTCCTTGAGGAGATCTGGTGAGGCTTATTTCAGTTTTTATGGCCCTTGACCATGGTTCACCCTTCACTTGGATCTGAAGGGAGGAAACGCCCTTGTAATGTTAAAGCAGCACTATAAGACCTATATCTTTCCAATATGATTTTAAATCTTTATTTCTGTCAGAAGATTCAATATTAAGTGGAACTTCAGATGCCTTTTTGAAGCTTATAACAGCACTCTGACATCCTGCTGACAGACAGTTTACAATCAAATGTTCCTAATTTCTTGAGGAGCTCATATTTTTTAATTAGAAAAAATGTCCAGCTTGACAACAGGTTTGCATAATAGCCTCTGACATTCCTCACAAAGTGCTAAAATAATGAAAAAAAAAAAGTTTAAGGCCAACCATACACCAGAAGACTTTACTAAGACTTGGTAAAGGCTGTCATCTGACACCCTCTTGAAGTTGCAGAATGCAATTTATTTCTTGTCACTGGACCAAGAAAACATGATTACCTGCCAACATCTCATTACTGAAGCCACACAAGAGACCATTAGACATCTGCACCCCCTCCTTGCTCCGTTTTAAGCCTGTAGAAAATCTAGCAAGGAACACGCAGTTTCGGCCAATCAGGGCTCATTTCAGGGACAGCGCTCTCTCTGGATCCTCTACTAAGGTATACGTGCTTGTTATATCTAAATGAGCTTTAATGGTGTTTAAATTGAACAGATTATGTTGATTTTATGGAGGGAGAAGTGGTTTGTGGCTCTTTTGTGGCTGCAAATACATTACACTGGCATACTGCTAACGGCAGCTAAAGGCATACAAACAGTGGATTGGTCATGGATAAGGGAAGGGGCGTGGCTAGGAGCGCAACCAGTGGCAGTGCTCCAAGCAGTGATGTCCGAGTCGAGTCCTGATTTGTGGGACTCGTGACTCGACTCGGACTCATTTGCCGATGACTCTGACTTGGACTCCGACTCGAGCTCTGGCTGCATTAGGACTCGGACTCGGACTCGGAGGACTTGAGCTTGTTTATCAATGAATCCTTTGTATTTTTATCATTTTTTTATTTATTATTCCTTCAGCAGGGGTGGATTTAGGATTGAAGAAGATCCAGGGCTTAGCCCAGACATTGCTTTTGAATTTTGGTTGAAAAGAACAATTAAAAAAACAAAAACAAATAACACTGTCCTGGACAAATTAATGTACTTTGCGGGTGAGCAATGGGCCAAATAACCTGTCAACAGGTGCAGAAGCCTGACTGAGAGTTACAGAAAACACTTGATTGCAGTGATTGCCTCAAAGGGTTATTCAACAAAATATTAGTTTACAGGTCCCATCATGCCTGTTTTCCCAATATATTATATATTTCTGTTTATTATTTCTTTTTTCAATTTCAACCTATTTCAGTGATAGCTGTTTTTTCCTTCTTTAATGGGACCGTATGAATAAATTTGAGGTCTATATATATATCTATATATATGGAAATGTTATTTTAAGTTTATTTAACATTTTTCAAACATTGGAACTTAATACATTCTTGAAAAAAACAACAAACTCACAACACTTGTGGCTTAAATTTGCAGTCCTCTGACAGCTAATAAAGTTCTGGCTTTGCAAAAGTGGAGAGCTGAAGAGCATCTAGCCTCTTGGCTCAGACTCAATATTGAGGACTCAGACTTAGGCTCGTGGAATTTTTCTAGTACTTGGGCTAAGGTACTGAGGTCTCGACCTGGACTTGACTCAGGTAAGAGGACTCGACTCTGACTTTTTTTGGTGACTTGGACTCGACTGGGACCCAAACACTGCGGACTCAGACTCGACTTGGACTCAAGCCTCGGTGACTCGACTACAACACTGGCTCCAAGTTACATGCCCCAGCTTTCAGGATTAAATGGTGATTCTAAGTTGTCTGTAGGTGTAAATGTGTTTTCTTTGACCATACTATGTCATCTCTGTGATTGTCTGACATCTAGTCCAGAGTGTTACCAGCCTCTTGCTCAATAACAGCTGGAAAAGGCTCAAACTCTGCACAACCCTCAATGGGACAAGAGGTGTTGATGTCATGACTGCAGTTTGTAAGTTTGCAAAACAGAAAAAAATGTGGTCTTTGTGTATTTGTTACACTGCAAAGCACTGAAATTAATTAGACCACCAAAAATGAATGAGGCCATTGTAGACCTCTTTATCAAACTTGACACCAGCACTTGGAGATTTTAAAGATTTAAAAAAATCAAGACCATGTGTGTTGGTCGATGGCACGTGCGTCCTGACTGTGCTTGGTCTATTTTCAACCCTGAGTGTTTGAGCTGTGGTTACCTCTCATCTGTTTATAATTATGTGGCGTGTTGGTGGGTCTGTCAGCTCCTCATGCAGTGAGATGTGTCTGCGTCCTGGTGGGATCCGCCTTTCTATCAACCCTGCCTTGGCTCTAATCCTCTCTTTGTTAGCCACTGCCAGTGTCCACAGGTGGTTAAGAAAGAAGGAGAAGGAGCTCTGTAAACTCTGGCCCCAGATTCTGCTTGCTTTTCTCTGCAAAGCTTTAAAAATGCTGAAAATTTACATTATGCGTAGTGTTTTTCACAACTACAGCATGGTTGCTTTTTTCTGGTTCCTTTAAAATAAAGCTGCAGATTTGCATATTTCCTTTGGATTCATTCATGTTTGTTACGTCACAGGCAGTGTTCCTTTGAGTGTGCATTATGGGAAGAAAGCCGCCAAGTTACACTACCAACAAAACTGTAATATAATAATGATAATAGCTAATATTAAATGTCCTATGTAAGATTATACTGGTGAGTGTATTTGTCAAGGTGTCAAGACTCCAGGCACAAAAACACTCTTTAGACGACAGAGTCCGTGAGGCAATAAACAGGGTTTTATCATCAGTCCAGATTCGTACACAAAAAGGCAGGCAGAAACAGGCAGTGGTATACAAATCACTAGGCTGAAGCCAAGATCCAAAACCTAACAAGATCGTGTTCCAAACTATGACTATGAATTAACGCTAGAAAGTGATTCAAGGGTACAAACAATCTGGCAACAAAACAAGGGAAGACATGAGGGTTAAATACATGATGTGATTGGGGGTGATGTGACGTAGCTGGAGAAGCGAAATCAGGGATCAGGTGTGACAATGCCAGACAGGAAGTAAAACGTAAGAAGACAAGGAGAGACAGTTGAGTTTTCAAAATAAAACAGGAAGCGCGAAGACAATACAAGAAACATGAACCAAAACGGGGAACTTAACTAAACTTTAAACAGGATCATGACACACCTAGCAGTATAAGTGTGAACAAACTCTGTGTACGTCTGTGGCTCAGTCTGGTAGTGCACTCTCTCGGTAACGGGGAAGTTGCAGGTTCAAGCCCAGCTCCAGGTGACGCATGGCGATGCGTCCTTGGGAAAGACTCTTAACCCCAAGTGCTCCCACTGCCGCATCAGTGACTAAAATGTTATAAAAGGGCGTGAATGTGTTTGGTAATACTGATGGGCAACTTACATGGAAGACTCTGAACCATCAGTGGGTGAATGGGAAGATGTGACCTGCGATGTCAAAGCTGTTTTAAGTTGTCAGAAAGACTAGAAAAGTGATATATGAAGAGCGCTGAAGTCCATTTACCATTTATCAGGGTTCCCACGAATCCTAGAAAACCTGGAAAATGATTGACCAATTTTCCAGTCATGGAAAACATATTGGAATGAGGTCAAAAGTAAAATATCCTTGAAAAGCTTGAATTTTCCTGTGAATGATTTATCTTCCTTCTACCTTGTAAGTGAACAGAAATCAAACATAGGAAATACGGTAAAAATGTGCTGTGTAACTAATGCACACTTAGCCATAAAATATGAGTAGATAAAATAATGCAAGTTAAGGAATAAAATGTAAAAACTTGAAACAATGGTGACAAAAAGAGATAATAAAAAAATGGCAAAATAAAATTTAGGAAAAGAAAAGGATAATGCAATGTGTATGTGTGTGTGTGTGTGTGTGTGTGTGTGGGGGGGGGGGGGGGGGGGGGGGTTAAAATGTCCTGGAAAATGATTTCCAGGAAAAAGTGGGATCCCTGTTTATGAAGAAGAGGGGCTTTATTCACTTGTGATGCTCTACTAGAGTACTGTGGGTGATGTCAACCTGTTGATATTTTCATGGTATTTTGTGCCTGTGCACAGGAAGTGACTCTGTGGCATCCATAACATTGTTATTAAGTAGCATTTTGTCACCAGCCTGGTTGCCTGGTGGCTGTAATGCATTTGATTTTACTACTACTGCTGCTTATTCTACTACAGTAGTGTGATGAGTTAAGTTGATGTCACTTCCTGGGTTGATTGTGTCCTCACTGCAAACGAAATGCTCCAGGGGTCAATTTGAAACAAGCCAAGACCATCTATTTCAGGCGAGTTTGGCATGTTTGTTTGTGCTAAAAAAGTAATCATTATACATGCAAATGAATAGAACGCCAGCTTATATCAGAAAAACTCTCCCAAACGATCGAGTTGTGAAAACAGCCTCAAACACACATGAGAAGATGCTCATGATATCACAGGCTGCTGTTCAGTTTTATGCACTTTTCCTTAGTTACATCAACTGAATTTCTTTTTAAGTTCTTTTCAGCAAGCCTTAAAAGTCTGTCTTTTTTCTTCGGCTTCAGATGCCATGGTATCTCATGCGATATTCACTTTGAGATGGAAAAATGAAAGCCAAGTGTGAGAACTGAGATGTAATAAAACTATTGCTCATTCTATACTACTGTCATAAACTATAAGGCACTGACTAATTCACATCTCCATATCGAACTTTGAAATAGCAATCAAAGCAGACAACAAACTCAAATGACATCAATAAGCAAACTAACACGACCACTTGTAGTTTTACACCTGTGGCCTTCAAGGTCCAAAGACAAGGGCTGGAATGGTCTCTGTGGTTTTTTGGTTTGTAGATTCAGGGAATGACCATGAAGCTCAAAGAGTTTGATCTTTTATGCCCAAAAAATAACCAGCTTATCCTTGACTCAGAGTGGATGTGTGTGCAAAGTTTGACTAAAATCCCCCAAAATGTATATAGTATATAAATTATCACATCCAATCAAAAATTATGAACATGAGACTAAAATACATGAGGTCCAAGTACTCACACATCCTTTGACTTCCCATTGACTCCCAGTGTTTGAGCTAAGCTAATTAGTGGCGGGCAAGCTTTACCCATCTCTTCCTTGTTACTGCACGCACAGTCGAAAGAATGGTGTCTATCTGCTTTTAGTGGACTCAAGAGCGAGGCAAGATATGAATCCTTTTAAAGAAAGTCCTTTATACTGTTCACAAGATATTATGTTCACAAGTACAGTATGAATGGATTGACAGATGGACATGCATATGGATTACCTGAAAACTTATCTCTCTAGCCTCAGCCATTGCCATCATGAAGGCCTAAAATGAATCCTGAACATTATCAACTTTCAACAAGGTCAATAAACACGCATCCAAAAAAGAGGGTGACGTTATCCCTTGTTTAGTAAATACCTTTTTATAGTTTAGTCATAGGTCAAACAAAGAGAGTAAAACTGTAGGAAATACATTTTTGACGGTTAATGCCCGCTGTATCTGTCTGTCCACAGATGTTTCTTGCTGCCTTGTCTTTTGCCTACTTTGCCAAAGCTTTATCTGGCAGCTACATGAAGAGCACAATAACCCAACTGGAGAGGCGGTTCGAGATCCCCAGTTACTTGATCGGCATCATAGATGGGAGCTTTGAGATGGGTGAGTTTTCTTTCTTGTATATCTCCTTCTCTGTTTACCCGCTATTCATGCAAATTTCTTGAAGCATTTAGATGCTAATGCAAGAAAACTGAAAATATGTCCTCAGTATGTCAGCCAGCTTGACACTATAGAGCATGTATGCATCCCCTTCAAGCCTGGAATAGTCACAATGGTCCCATACCTAATTGACTTTTAATAAGCAAGAAAGCCTTTGAAGCCACATCATGTAAGCTCAGATAAAAGGTTTTTTTTGTGATAGTCGATGCATTAGCACAGCAGACTGGATACTGAACCAAGAACATGCAATATTGTGTGCATGTGCCCCAGATTAATATTAATATTCTCGCTCACTGGGATCAAAACCTTCCGGCTTGTCTGACAGGACTGTTGATGTTGTAAATGACAAACAGGCGGCTGAGTCTTGAGCAACATCTGTCCCCAATATTTTGTCCTTACCCAGTTCAAAGTGATCCCATTTTGATGTGATAACATGGAAACAGATATAACCCATAGAAATGCCATGTTTTAGTGCAAGACTTCTGTCAAAGCATTAGCAGGAGGCAAAACAAAGCAACAGTGGAGGCAAACACAAATGGCCTCCCAGGCTGGCAGGCAGCACAGGGATCTTAGAAACGTCCTCTTCTTGTGTTGTTGCAAGAATAGAAAGAGTGATGGTAATTTGTCAATGCTGAAATACTACTAGTTTGCTCCTGCTTTTTAGCAAGGGTGGAGAAACAGTAAAAAATAAATGGCAAAGTGCTGAACAATCAAAACAAGGAGAGATAGTAAGCATGTACAAATGTAACATCAAGAAAAAAACAGCAATTACTTTTTGGTAAGACTGTTAAAATCTGTTTTTCTGTTTATTAGGAATCAGAATTTAGGCCTTAATACATGATTATATGAAGACTGAAGACTAGCACATGTTGTAGAAGCTTCATTTTTTGTGTGCCTTGAGATTTTTGCTTGATCATCGGTGTGCCTAGGGTAAAAAACATTTGACAACCACTGGTTTAGGCATCTGTATTACTAGTTGTTGCATCATAACACCAAATTTGAGGCACCGGAAGCCCAGAGCTATGTCTTGCCAAGGCTCAAAGATGGCCTTTTGCCTCTTTCCTGCAAGTCATTCCCTGCTCTCTCCGAAGTTTTCAACTCTATCTTTGGTCCCATTTAAAACTGAATGAGACTTGGTATCTCTATCTGTATGTGTACTGCCCAGTCTCACTCTTTGATGATTAGAAATGCCGTTTGCTGCAGGAAAATTTTTATCTTTCCCAAGATATGTCCTATAAATAATGGAACATGAAATTAAAGTCATGCTGTGTTGAATTTTGGGTAACTGACAGCACAATTTAGATTCCACCCCCATGTTGGAGAATCCATCTGCCCCTCATGTGATGACCGAGATTAGTAACAGCAGGAACCAGTCACTCAAATCTAAAGGAGCTCCAGTGATGAAAACTGTAGGACTAGCCCGTAAAATCACTTTACTTCAATCACATCTCCATAACAAGATTCAAAATAAACTTACGGTCACCAGTGCAACCAGTCAAACCTGCTACTTATGAATCCATATTAATCAGTTCAGGTAATGTATTTTTTTTCCCCCAACAAGAATGACTTAACCACGCTGTCGAGATTGACTTTTCACCTACTGCTGTTAATTTCCCACGATTAAATCATAAAGCTGTTAAAGATATTTTCATTATAGATGGTTTCATAATTTATTATTCTGATCCCCATTTAGGAAATTTACTGGTGATTGCCTTTGTGAGCTACTTTGGTGCTAAACTCCACCGACCAAAGATCATAGCCATCGGATGTGTCCTGATGTCATTTGGGACCTTTTTGATCGCCATGCCTCACTTCATCATCGGACGGTAGGCTGACTGTCAGTCCTCTGTGCATGTATTAATGCTCGTCCTTATGCCTCGTTTTCACTTATTTATGGTGACAGAGATGAGTCAACTAATTTATGAAGAGTCCAGAATGTGCCCAAGTTATGTAAAAAATCTAACTTTTGTGGTGGATTTTATAGACTGTATGCTAGCTTAGCAAAAAGGCTGCTAACTAGCTTACAGGCTATTTTCTTAGTTTCATTTGCAAGATTTGATTGACAGCTGAGATTGTATGTTCTGCTTAATGTATTTAGATAATATTCATAAGTTTATCTTGAAACAGGATCAAAATTATCATTGATGTGAGGTAAACCCAATGCTAGAGCTCAGGAGTACAACTTATTCCGCCATTTATACATATTTTTGATGAAATGTTTCAGTAAAAAAAATGCTGCATGGGATGCTGTATCGGCACAGTGGGTTACAACCGTACACTTACCAGAAATTAAGGCGCTCGCCTTGTGCAGACGGACTGGGTTTGAGTCTTTTGACCACTTTGCCACATGTCTTTCCCCTGCTCTCTTTCCCCCTTTCAGAGTCTATCCACTGTCTTTCCAAATTAAATAAAGGTGAAAAGGCCTAAAATATCTGAAATACATACCTCTTTAAAAGATGCTACATTCCTGGCAAGGCCAAATTCCCCCATATTTGTTGGTATGAAATATTGGTTTTGTCTTTACCTTGATAGTTTTCCAAATGGATAGTCCAAATGAAAATAAAGGCAAAGTTTGATAAAATTGGCCTTCCCTCAATTGTGTTTTAAGCATAAACTCTCGGGGAGCTGCGGAAGAGGACACAATCACACAGGGCTAAGCACTCCTCTGCTGCTGCAGTTGGCTGGAGGGCCAACAAATGGGCCCACAAATTTGTTAAGGATGAAGAGTGGGCTAGCTGCTTTGTATACTATCAGCACATAGTCTTGCCTTTGTTTTTTCTTTTGCCATCAGTGGTGTGAAACCCAAAGTGCCTCCATGGAGTGGCTTTGCCTGTCCTCCATTTTCTCAAGCTGTACTTTGGAAGTACTACCTCCTTGTTGGATTGCTTCACTGCTCCAGCAGCCTTAATGTGTTGCTACATTATATATTTTAAAATTAAATGTGTTTTTACAATTCGAGTCTGGATTTTTAACCCTTTGCTCAGATAAATATTAAAATACGGAGCATAAGGTGACTACCCTAAGGGCTACAGGTTTAATGTTTTCAGAGAAATACGACTTATTTCATTGAATGCTAGGACACATTTATTATACTTTTGTATGAATGGACACTAGTCACGTAGGTAAGTCAAACTGAGGCATTAAGGTTCCCATTATTTGAACTGAGCAAAGAATAGAATATTTTAAGACATTGGGTCTATATTTTTTTCACTCTCATATGTATTTGGACTTTATATAGCAGGTAATCTTACATTACCTGATGCTTTCTCCTTCCCTTGTTTAACAGTCACATTGGTATTTTGTACGCAGCTATAAGATCGAAACATCTGTTAGATCTTCAGTGAATTCAACCAATAACCTCTCTCCATGTCCAGCAAGCTCACCTGTGCCTCCCAGGGCAGGTGACAGGCCCTCTATACTGCCCTCTAGAGGTAAGAACAGAGTTGTTGTCAAATAAAGTAAAACAAAAACACACATTCCAAAAAAAACATTTTTACAGTCTGATTCTTTATGTAGATTTTTTAACCCATCTGGACACTAAAATGAGTTGTATATGTCAAGGGACATGACCATGAGTACACTGAATTTAGAGAATGATCATAAATTAGTCCTGCTTGACATCAGCAATTCACTTGACTCTGCCAGTCTTTCCTGGTTAAGTGGATAACATAGACCAGTTGTTTAATTATTGTGCAGAAAAATAATAGGAAATCACATTTTTCTGTGAGATTTTATTTTCAAGGTTTTAATCACTTCCTTATGTTTTTCCTGTCTTATTTGTAACTGTAGGCTGTGAGAGAGAGTCCAGTGTTTCCATGTGGATCTATGTTTTTTTGGGAAATGTCCTGCGTGGGATTGGAGAGACTCCAGTGCAGCCTTTAGGAATCTCCTACATCGATGATTATGCACAATCTGAGAATGCTGCCCTCTATATTGGTAATGTGCCTAGCTCTTCTTCTGTGTTGTTGAACTATGTGCACTGTAGTTAAAGTCCATCACTCGTAGGCTCTTAATCAAAAAAAGAAAAGATAAAAAAAATTCCGAGTAGAATTGGTGTCACTGTTGTACTTTATCTCAGTTTATTCTTTGAGAAATGCCATGGTGTCCCTTATTCCTAACTGTCCTTATCCTTAGATAAAAAAGCAAGTATCCAGCAGAGGTAGGCAGAGCTTAACAGCGTGTCTTTGAATTGTAGATTTCTTAAGTCACATTATGACCATGTTTAGGGGGGGGTGGGTGGAGAGGTGGGGGGTAAAGCACATATGTTTCTATGGGAGTTTGGTCAACAGAAGGCACAGCCAACAGCTGAAAATAATCATGGTTAACCACAAGTAAGCAGCACAAACATGAATGAGATTCAGAAACAGAACAGCAGCGTGTAGTCACAGTTCAGTCTTCCTCATGTTTCAGTCTTTGATGGAACATCCGGTTTCCACCACAACAATAAACATGTCATGTTGTGTTTTTGTGGCTGCAGTGATTACATGACCCTTTAAGAATGGAGGATTTTCCCATCTTAAATTGTGTTTGAAATATCTGAAATATATCATTTGTGAAACAAAAATATGTTTCCCAAACTAGTAAAAATCTCTATAAACAAGAAAATACAAAAAGTCCATCACACACTGCTGAAAATTATATTTAAATTTGGCACCGTGTTTTTGGATTAATATTGTTGATTAATTGAATGATTGATTTGTTAATTTCAGCATTTAAGGAAAGCAAAAATAGAAGTTTAATGAAGTTAGTTTAAGTTAATTTAATCCCACACCCTTACCATTAATCATTAACAAAGTATTTAGCTTCCCAATGTCTTTAAACATAACATTTTATTATTTTTTATCTACTTTTATTTGACAAAATAAGATTATAATTAAAGGAAAAAAAATCAAACATGCACGTATTATTTAAAAATTAATAGAATTGACTAGTTTATACATAAACATATAAATACATATATTGTATATACACAAATGCTAAATGGACATAAGCTTTTACAACATTTTTCTAGTCTTTCTGACCCAAAGCGCTTTTACACCACAGGTCACATCTACCTATTCACACCAGAGCATGTGAGCAGAGTGGAGCGGTGAGATTTCCCGCTCCTCGCTCACAGACCCGTCCCTGGCACCCGCTCCGCCACTCAGAGCGGAGCGGCTCCGCTCAGAGCGTATGTGCTCCGCTCCGCTCATTACCTCTCCGCCGCTCACTCAAATTTCTACCCACTCCCCTCAAACTACTCACCGCCCACTCTAAGAAAATTAGGAAGCGCATTGCATTCACTGGATACAAAAAATTAGACGATTGCAGGTGACCTGCACTGAGGTCTGAGAGTTTTTGCGCTGTCCGCGGTGCTGATCCGAGTTGTCAACATCCAGTTTTTGACAGAAAACAATGTGGGTGGCTGAACAATTAATTACACGCAGATAGACATGTTTCAGACGCTTGGTGTGAGTGGTACCGGAGCGAAATTGGAGCGGGATGGAGAGAAAGATAAGGTGCCGCTCCAGCTTTTTTGAAAAAAACGCTCTGCGCTCCGGCCCAATTCCTTCTGCTCCGCTCACATGCTCTGATTCACATCCATTCAGTCTCACATTCAATCACTGATATATACACACATTTACATACAGATATAAATGCATACAGTATTTATACATACATACAGGGCTTAACAAATTCATTAGACCACCACAGTAAGGTTTATACAATAGCTGCCATTAATGAACAGCCCTGGTTATTACCAAAATCATTTTTCTATGTTTCTGTAATGGTTAATACACCAGTATGTAAAAACTGTTTAATTAAAATATTTTAATGCTAAATATAAATATAAAAGTACAGTAAGCACATTATTGTGTCTGGATATAGATATTGGATTATAGTTCTTTACATACATTCCAGAACAGAAAATTCTGTTTTAGAGGTTGAATGTTTTCTGACTTCTCAGAGAAGCCCCGTGAGCAGCTCAGATTTGGGTGTAAAAGGTGAATTCAGTTTGAAAAAACTATATTTTTAGTTTTTAACACGTTTTTAAAAGATTGCTCAAATATTTATGTTTTATTGTTTTTATGAAAGGTGGACTGATAAATCTGTAAAGCACTGTGCACACATGGTATATACATACATCAATACATGCACATGCATATGCATATTTATACACTTGGACACAGAATCTGCCTTAATTTTAGATGCAGACATTTTACTGAAGGCAGTTTCATCTTGTTGACTCTACATTCACTTTCTGGAGAGTTGGTTCTTACTCACACAGTTTAAAATCAGGATAACTTGATTTAAGCTACTGAATGTCATGATGGTGGCAGAAGAAAAACATGAGACTGTGCTTTATTTCCAGGATGTGTCCAAACCATATCCATCATCGGTCCTGTCTTTGGGTACCTGCTGGGTTCACTGTGTGCAAAGATCTACGTGGATATTGGCTATGTGGATATGGGTGGGTAAGCTGTCACCTGGGTCTTTTAGTGCTTTTCCACCAAAAGTGTTTGAACATTCACCACAGCTCCATGAGAGTCTAGATTAACCATGTTGAAACTGAATTTGTATTTAACATTTCATAAATAAATTTGCCTTGTAGCAGACCAGATGATTTACAATCAGATAAGGTAAAAAACAAATCATCATGCTATGCTGATTAGCCTTTTTGTTTTCAGAGACAGTGACTATAACCCCTGGTGACGCCCGCTGGGTGGGGGCATGGTGGCTGGGCTACCTGATAGCTGGTACCATCACCCTCATGTCTGCCATTCCTTTCTGGTTCCTGCCTAAATCTCTGCCCATTCCAGTGGAGAAACACGACACCAACTGCACGCCAGAGCAAACCAGGTTCATCAAAGATTCCCCGAGCATGGAGCACAAATTTAGACCCGAGGAGCCGGTTAATTTACATCAGATGGCCAAAGGTATGATCACAGTCACACACAAAGCCCTTCATATGCAGACAGTTGTAACTAAAATACAATTTTAATTTCTTAGTTAGGGGGCTGTAGTTGTAAATATCTTGGTGTTTGGTTGGATCAAAAGTTCAGATTAAATCTCACTGGTACATTTGCCAGCAGGTTAAGGGTGCTTTAACACCCATCACTTGTTGGGTTTGTTTGCGGCTGTAAAAGCTCACATGAACTCTAGTGTGGAACCAAACTCTGGTCTGCAAAAAAACGGGGATCTGGGTTTGCATCCAAGAGGACCAGAGTTGGGTTCGTGGTGGGTGTGAAAGCAGTCTGAAACAAACAAGGCAAGTGAAACAAAAGGGTGTGAGTTGTGGCTTGGATTTGGTCAAATATCACAACAGGAAAGCTAATGTAGACTTCACTGACAATGTAAAGAGGATTGCAGCTGACATTAGCATTGCTAGCACAGCCATCCTTTAGTCCTCTTTACATATAAACGTCTACAAATCCGCGCAAAGTATGTTTAAAATCACTCCGGGTAGGTATGAAAGTGTCAACACCAGGGCTTTGACACCTAATACTTTTGTGTCAGGTTTGCTTTTTGGAAAGTTTGATTTGTTTGGGCAGGTGTCAAAGCTCACATGAAACTTTAGAACCAAAACTCTGGTCTGCCATAATCTGGGTCTGGGTTTGCTTCCAAGAGGACCAGAGTTCTGTTTGCATCTGGTGTGAAAACAATCTGAAACAAACAAACAAAGCAAGTGAAACACAAAGGGGTGAGTTGTGGCATGGATTTGGCTGAATATCGCAACAGGAGAGCTAATGTAGACTTCACTGACAATAAAAAGCAGAGTGCTGCTAACATTAGCATTGCTAGCACTGCCAGCCTTCAGTTATCTTCACATATTAACGTCTACAAATCCATGCAAAATATGTTTCTACATCACTCCGGATGCTGTATGTGTGTCACCGAGGCAGTCTAAATACAGCTTTATATGTATGTTATTTTACAGATACACCCCAACTAGTGGCGGGAGGCTAGATTACACAACATTTTTTTTGTTTTTTTTTGCTTGACTAGGTGCAGTGTGAATTCAAACCAAACTAAGTAAATAAATGAAACATGTTGCAACTTCACTCCTAAACTGAACCAAGTCTGCTGGATTTTAGGTGTGAAAACATCCCAAAACAGTTAAATGTCTCCCAAAAATCAAAAATGTCTTTCCTAACTTGCAAAAAGTGATGAAAATCCTTGTATATAATATACTGTCTATGTTGTAATGATATTTTTAAACTTCTTTCCCACAGAATTTGTGCCCACTTTGAAAAGTCTTCTTGGTAACCCTGTGTTCATCATCTACTTATGTGTGACCATAATCCAGTTCAACTCTCTCATCGGGATGGTCACCTACAAGCCCAAGTACATCGAGCAGCACTACGGCCAGTCTGCATCCAGGGCCAACTTACTCATGGGTGAGCAGAGTTTGGATAATTCATAACATTCAGCTTGTTTGTTGGTCTTTTTCTTGTTATTTAAATATGTAAATGAGTCACAGGCATGTTTGAAACCTGTGCTGCTTCACCGAGAGGACCGTACTTAAGGATGCAAAGTGTTGTGAGCTGGATGGTCATCATAAGTGTTTCATGAGTGAGCTTTTGATGAATTTTTTATGCTCTGAGTCATAATTGCTTCCAAGTAAACGCTACAGCTTCAAAATGACAGCCATTTCTTTCTGGAACTGTTGGACACCACTAAATGACAAACACTAATTAAAAGAAATGGACTTCTTTTAAGAATGATCTGATAAAACCTGAGACAATGAGGATGAGATTCCAATTAAATTTACTGTAACTGTGACTCACATCTGGTCATGTCCTGTCTTATTTCAAACATGCTGTTATTTAATCACGACTTGAAAAAGTGAATCAGATCACGCTGTGCCCTAAAGCCAAAGGCCTGACCCCTTATTGCATAAGTCTTAATATCCAGATGCACTCTACAGAGTCAGCTCTTCTGAGAGTTTTAATCACTTCTTACTGCATATGAATGTATGGTATTGGTTTTGCTGGATCAGCATGTGACACCGTGGACCATGGAGGATTGATTAAGGTGTCCACACATGCAGGTAGTTTTAAAAGTGAAGGCTTTCCTCCTCCATTTTTAAAAAAGATCCCTGTTCACATTAAAACACAAAAAAGCTTAAATGCACCGTTAGACGTTGTTTATTACCTCGTAACTATGTCCATGATGTGCACTTTTTCTTGCAATGTCTATGCAAAAGCTGTTTAATTTTCATGTCTGTCCTGTCCTCTGACCACCATGTTAGACTGGTGTTACGATTTAACTTGTGTCTATGTTAACTGATGATAGCAGGCGTGTTGAGTAAATAGTTCTTTGTCCAGATTTCAGTCAAAGACATATCTAATAATCTTGATAAAATCCTGTACTTAAACACTTACATGGGAATTCTTGTTGGTTATAATCACAGCAACTGCAGAGCAAGTGGCCGTGGGCCACCAGTCAACACAGTCACCTTCCAAACTTTTTTATGCGAAATGGTGGCAGCATTTGTATCTTTTCATCCGGCATCATAGTGAGGAAGAAATTGAAAGTATGTGTTGTGTCATGTAAAAAGTCCAGTTGTCAACTCCTTAAAACAGCAACAGCTTAAGAACATCTACTGAACACATGTTACCAACAGTGAGAATGCTGCATAGAGTGACGTCCCCCCACAGAGAGATCGATGCAGAGTGTGATGTTTCAGGCCCAAAAGGCTTCTTTGTCTGTCCACATGGAGACAGCACTTTCAAAAACCTTCACCTTAGCCAGTGTTGGCACTGAAAACGCAATATGAATTTTTAATGACCTAAAACGCTGTTCATGTGTGGACAGAAGGACAAAACAAACAGAAAAAGCTCAGTATTTGAAAATACCCCTCCTATGTGTGGACATGGCCTAAGCCAGTGTTTTGGGGTTTTTTCTGAAGATATTTTTGGTCTTTTTGCTTTTATTGATAGAGGAGAAGTTAACTTGTAGTGCAGCGGGATCCACCTGATTTATTGTCTGTAATCAGTCAGATTCACGTTGCCAAGCTCCAAGTCAAAATGTTTGAGTTCAATCTGCAGAATCACGGCCCAATCAGAGTCCTTTGAGGTGGGAGATAGAAGCGAGACGACAGCAGGAAGTGACTACTTGTATAGAGATTAGCATAGATGCTAACGGCATCAATAGCAGTTTTATCAGATCCAGACATAATTTCTTTATCACATGAAAAAACTAACAATACTGAAATCACTTCTTGATAGAAATTATATTTTCACTCCATTTCTAACATGTTTTGGTGAGAATTTGTTCTGCGAAATGGCTCATGCTTGTACTAAAAGTTGAACTTAGCTATGAATATAAGCTTGAAAGGTTGTCTGTCTCTCTATTTGGCCCTGCGATTGGCTGGTGATCAGTTCAGGGTGTACCCCGCCCCCCGCCCAATGTCAGCTGGGATAGGCTCAAGGCCTCCGCCACCCCGAAATGGCTAAGCGGTATAATTAATGGATAGATGGACATTATATTTGGGCCAGCTCAAAACAGACTTGTCTGTATATCCTCATGAGCTGTGTCCAACCATGTCACTCTTGAAAAGTGGGCTTTCCAGCACTGTGCTCTAATGTTTACTGTGGCCACACATCCATGTCAAGACACATTTCTTCCACTGGGGCCAGCTTTCGACCAAACAAACACTTGGTTCATGGAGTGCCTTTCTTCTCTGGGAAGTGGCATATCCCGTAATGACATCATCAGGGGGACACTTTTTAATTGGCCTGATTAAGTCCAGCTTTTCTGAGAAGACAGAACAAGCTACAGTGAAAGAGGAGGGGTTTTCCTCATGTTGGGGTAATGGTAGAAAAATGTCATAGAAAAGTAAATTTGGCATAAAATACAATTAAAAGTCTATTTTGTATGATATACGACCATTAAACAAACAGGAGACAGTGCTTTTGAGATTGTAGCTTCAAAACCCTTAAAATATCTTAGTTTGAGTTTAAGCTTTGTAAACACTAATAACTCTATTAAGATCTATTTGTTGGACTAGTTTTTTGTTAATCCGTTTGTGTGTTGTTGTATAGAGGTGTCTTATCAATGACTTTTTTTTACCCTCTTTGTAAAGCACTTTACAACTTTATTATTTTTATTATAGGTATTATATGTTAGAAATGTAAATCCTGCCTTTCACTTTCAGGGGGAATGCTGATGCCATACATTTGATGTCCACATTGTTCCTGGATCATTTTTCTCTCTTGTAATTTTTTGTATTCTACATTCATTTTTGGCAAGGCATGATCAACATCCCCGCTGTGGCTCTTGGGATGTTCTCTGGAGGAGTTATTATGAAGAAGTACAAGCTGGGAATAATGGGAGCAGCCAAATTTGCCTTTGGGACCTCCTTACTGGGCTACTTCTTGTCCCTTTTCTTCTTGGCCATGGGCTGTGAGAACGCCAAGGTGGCCGGCATCACCGTTTCATACTCCGGGTTCGTAAAGTCTCAACACATTATCCATCAGTTTAGGTAGAATATGTAGTAGGTTCTTATGAATTCTTCCTTCATATTCCTTGCACAGTAATGATGGTTGCTTCCTATTTGATGCATTTTTCATTCAACCTGTCAATAAAATATGGGTTTTCTTCATGTTTTGGCACGCAGAGCAGGGGGCCTGTCTTATCAGGAGCAGTCTCTCCTCTCAGACTGTAACTCGGGATGCTACTGTTCAAAGAGGGAGTGGGATCCGGTTTGTGGGGAGAATGGGATCACATATGTGTCACCTTGCTGGGCTGGATGCACCTCGTCGACTGGATTGGGCAGAAATACGGTGTGACACACAAACAGCTTCATGATTCAGCCTTACATCCCTAATTGAAAGCTTAGTATGAGCACATTTACACATGAATGCAGTGTTTCAAACACTTTTTCTCTAATTAGTCTGGCTCTATGCAGATCTTGTGTGGTCTGAGTAATATGCATGTGCTGTGTGTAGTTTTTTTGTTTGTTTTTTTTATTATTGGTTTGTTTATTGGTAGGTTTTCACTTGCTTTTCTTGCCTTTTTATGCAGCGCTTTGATTATAGGTTGTCTGTTCCTACTACTTTCCATCTGTCTTGTACGTCCATTTGTCTGACTCTTTCCAATGCAATAACCAATTAAGATTTTTTTCTTCACACTTTGCATGGATTTACACACTGAGTCAAGAATATACTTGTAAGATTTTGAATGTCTTGAGTCAAAGAGCAGGCTCGTGGAGTCTAATTTCTTCCCTGAATTTGAAAAGGTGATTCAGGACTGTTTCAAAGGAATTTTCTGCATACTTTGAAAAAATACCTGCTAGGGCTGCTCAATTATGGCAAAAAAGTAATAATTTACTTCTTATTTCAATAGATATTAAGATCATGATTATGAGACATGATTACTCATTGATTATAAAACACGCACCATGTATTTTCATTAAATAGATACTTCTGAAACACATTTAATTAATGATATTATATTGAAAAATATTTGTAAAAAGACAAATATCTCAAAATAATGTTAATAATAACAGTGGAAAAAGAAAACAAAATCAACTTGTCATGTGACCCAAAATAATTTTTAAACTAATATCCTTTTAAATCATACATGCATAGTCCTTTCTGTCCTCTACATGCATGTCTACACTTAAAAGGTCAACAAGTCAACAAACATATATGATGTCATATCCAGACAGATCTTATTTTAGGGCCGAGGCCAACTGATGCTGACAGCATGTATCATGTTTTCGTACCTCGAGAGTGGTATCCTAAATACAGAGAATGCCTTGGATAGCAAGAACATGCACCAAGGTTCAGTGATGTCTGGATTAGCAGTTGTTTATAAGCTGTTGTCCATGAGTTGAGGTTCTTGTGTTTTATATGTATCACATCTTATTGTTTCCTTGTCCTATTTTATCATTTGAGTGTTTCACAGGACTGTTTACTCCTGTGAATCTGCATCACATCCGTCACTGATGAACTTCTTGTTCTTCTCTGCAGGTGTTTGGTAACTGCACTTGTGTATCACTGGCTGTAAACCAACAGAGCAACCTGACAGCCACTCTGGGCCAGTGTCCACACAGAGACAGCTGTGACAAAATCTTTCCATACTTCCTGGCCCTGTCCGTGGTCAGCTCCTTCATCATCTCTCTCGGGGGAACACCTGGCTTTGTGCTGCTTGTCAGGTTTGTGGAAAAAATGTTTGCAAGGGCCCTGGGGAGAAAAATTGGAGTCAGTTAACTCATTCATTTTGTCAAGGCTATACATCATCTGGTCCTTTTTGGAGGGACAGAATTTCCTATTATTACACTATTTTGCTCTTTCATATAAAAAACTAAAGTACAGGGAGAGCACAACCCTCTGCCAAGGCATTATTTGCCCCATCTCACTACGCCAACAAGTCCTCTAAAAAATGTCAGGACCCACATCTGGGTTTGGATCATCACTAAAATCTGATCTTCTTTCTTGTACCTTTACCAAAATTCCCTGAAAATGATGGACAACACATCCTCCTGGACAGTGTGGTGTATCTTTATTCTTATTGCTTCAAATAGCTTGAAGGGATATTTCAGTATTTTTGTAGATGGGTTGTATCAGGTTTTTTGACAGTTGTAAGTGAGGCTGCACCTTTTAAGGAGAGCAAGCTCAGACTGTCAGTAAGGTACACGCTGTTGGCAAGCAGTTATTTTGCTGAATTGTGGGAGTTTTATGTTAAAATGCGCCATGAAACTATGTTGGGTTGTACAAAGAAAAGGAAATCTGAGTGCTTTATTTTTTCCTCCAGGAAGTGTCTGTTTTTGGCACTATTTTACCATGCAGAAAACTGCTGTTCTTATTCCACAGAAGTTTGTCCCCTCTCTCTTTCAGTCTGCTGAATCTCATTCTGAAGAAGTTCTTTTTCAGTATAGTCCAGTTCATCCACAGTAAAAGGACCACCTTCACTTTAGTCAAAACAATGCATATTTGGTTCAGTGTTAGTTTCCTTTGCTGTTGTTGTGTCTTCTTGAGTCCACAGAGTGAAACAGCAGATCAGAATCAATGAACGCAGGTAGAAGAACACAAAGCCATTTGCATCCTAAAATAGTCCCAAACAGAGGTGTCCTGGAGGAAAAATAAGGTGTTCTGAAATTTTCCCCCAATCAATCCTTCAACCCAAAATAGTTTCATGGCTTGTTTTTAAATAAATTCACACAATTACATGAGACAACTGTGCTTGCCCACAGTGTGTACCTTACTAATAGTCTCAACTTGCTCTCCTTAGAAGTGCAGTGCTGCAGGGAGCCCCTTCAGCCACTTCACTGACTATTGTCAAGCACCTGATTCAACCCAACTTAAAAAAAACTGAAATATCACACAATAAAAATCGCACATTTAAGAATTGTTTCAATTTCTTATGCATATGCTCAGCACAAACCTTATTTCAGGTGTTATTGTTAGATTAGATCATATAGAACTTTATTTATCCCTTAAAAAGGCTCCTTCATGGGACTTAAGGATTTTATGTTGATATTTATGTAATTATGGCAAACCTATTCTAAAATTCCATAGACTTTAAAGGCCCGTTTACACAACAGGTTGTCACCACAAATGAAAAGATTTTTCCTCTGTGTTTTCAATAGCGCTCCACAATCACACGGAGACGGTGTGATAACAATGTGCGTTCACACAGATCCCCAAGAACGACTGAAAACGCTGTAGCGTGCATGCCAGGCCAGTAGTTAGCGATGTAAGTTTGTAGTGTCCTTGGCAAATATAACAAATGCATCTTCGCTGGTCAGAGTATTGACTCAGCAAATCCACATTTTGTTGGAGGGGCGACAACAAACCTAGCACAGTTAGCAGCACACATGTTGTCCGATAGTCGGCCATAGCTGTTGTTGTTGTTGTTGTGCCTAGGTGCGCGCGCTACCTTTATCTGAAAGATTACTCCTCATTCTCGTCCACATTTTCCCTGACATCGGCGATTCCTGTTTACACGGAGATGACAATGAAAACATTTTCAAAACTTTTCACTCTGGACCCCAGTTTCCAAAGTTTGGGGATTCAGTTCTCGTGTAAACGGAAGGCGCACATGCAATGAAAAGTTTTCGGCCGATCCATTGTCGTGTCCCTTAGATGACGGAAACAGAGGTGCTAAATTGCTAACTTACATCTGCATTTCAGGACTCATTCCAACACCTCTCTACAGCAACATGCCAGCCAGCAGGTTCACCTGGTTCTTCAAGGGAATGAGAAATGACACTAACATGATGGTTTGAAACATGTGACAGTCAAAAGACTCTTATGTGTAATAAGACTTAACCCTTCTTCTAAGTCCTCTGCACCTACAGTGGATTTGTTACCTATAAATGAAACATTGAAATTCAAATGTTGTCAGAAACAGCCGGAATTACCCTACACTTCATGCTGTCAAGAAAGGGCCTAAAAAGAGAAAAAATGTAGTTTGTTGTAATGCTTTCTGTCTTCAATTGTACCGTCAAGTATTTCATCACTGGAGCATTAATTCAAAGATCTGTCTGTGACTTCCTGCAGCACAGAAAATTGGAAATACACATCCATGTTAAAGTTTCCCATGGAGTTAAAGTTGAGCCTCCTAAAACCTCAGCCTTTTGTTTGCAGGTGTATAAAGCCGGAGCTGAAATCCCTCGCTCTTGGAATCCACACCTTGGCTACTCGCACCCTCGGTGAGAAATGTCTTTAATATTCTGTACGTTTGGTCTTCTAAAAGTAAATGTCAAGAAGTCAGAAATCTCCGCAGAGCTGACATTCAGCATTCTATATGGAGTGAGACAAAGTACTGGAATATTGTGTGTGTGCAGAAAATAAATAATTACTTGGGTATATCTAAAAAATGTGAGGGATTTAAACTTTTACCAAGTAGTCTGACTAAAATTAAGAATTATAAGTGAAGATGGATCTCATTTTAGATAATTTGCAATTTTATACAGTGTGTTTCTTGTCAAATTATTTGTTTGAATGAACAATTTCTATTAATCACAACAGCTGGAATTCCTGCCCCGATCTACTTTGGAGCAATAATCGACACAACGTGCCTCAAGTGGGGATACAAGATGTGTGCAGGAAGAGGAGCGTGCAGAATATATAACACTTCATCCTACAGGTAATATGATCCATAAGGCTTTGGTTGTGTAACAGTATGCATTATTTACAAGGTTGTCTGGTAACCACTACAGTCCATTTTGAAGAAGAAAAATGTGCCCTCTAACATGCCTGCTGCTCAGTCAGGCTGTTGCATCTTTTTTGAAGATTTATGAAAAATACAGACAGATAATCCTCTTCAAGCCTTTTCTTAAGAGGACAGAGTAAAATCAATATGAAGTATAAGTTTGGTACATGCATGTTCCTTGTGTCAGGGCCATGTTTGCTGTGTCCAAATTTAGAAAATGCTGCTTTTGAAGGGCGCAGTTTACGAGGATTAGCTTACCTCTGCCCAGTTTGGTGTTAGTTTACAGTATTTATTACTTTTGAAGGGCGCTGACCTTACAAGCTATTCTAGTTACGCAGCAGCAAGTGGTAATTTGTGGGTTACATCCAAGAAAGTTACACACAGCAAAAAGTTTGTAGATTTCATTTTGTCTGAAGAAAAAGTAAAAACAATATAAAATTCATGCCATGATCACAAAAACTGCAGCATGTCAATAACAGAACACTCAGAGTTGTGCCACTTGGCTGTCCCTGTGCCATAATGTGTTGTGTATGTTAAAGAAAGAGCCCAAAATGTCTCCAGTTATTTATATCTGTATGATCAAGGGCATCTTCAGTTATGAGTAAACCTGACAGGTCACACTCACTTGAACAGATCTAGATTTGGTTTGTGTCAAATTTTAGTTGCAGGAATTGTAGGAATCTTTCTTTCTTTTTAAAGTTAACTCTGCAGTTATTTTTTCTATCGGCTTCCTAACTCATTCTGATTTTTTTTTTCAATGATAAACAAGCATTTGGAGACTTACTTGGTTGCTTTCTCAGTCTTTGTTTCAGTGAGTGAATTATGCTATAATCATAAGGAGTTACCACAAACCAGGTGGCTCAGCTTCACCGTCTAAAAATGAGAAATTGAAGATGCTAAAAATGTATGAAGTGGGTCAGAGAGAGTTATTAAAAATACTTCAAATTCACCTTTATTTTTTTAATTAACTCGGTAAAAAAATGTACACAGCACCTGAAGTCATGGATACAAAATTTCATCTTGAGCACAAAAGAAATTTAATTATTTATCTAAAACAATCATTATTATTATTTTAAGACATTTGATGTACTCGTCTTTAATATTATACCTCGTCATTCTGTGAAGCAGTTTGGTTGACCTTGATTGCCTAGCTTGTGCGAGATGTTTAATGGACTTGACTATTTTTACTATTTATTGTATTCACTATTTATTTTTATGCAGCAACCTCTGATGATGAAAAGTGGAGCTAATACAGAAATGCAGAAAAATGTGAGACACTTTCACATCCCAGGTGAAAATGTAGACGTTTAGAGCACAGTTGAATAAAATTTTTTTAAAAAATTAAAAAAAGTTTTAGGTCTGAATTGTTTGTTTCTTAAAGAGCCATTATTTTGTCTTAACTCAAAGTCATGACTATCACAGTTCAGTTACATGTGTGACATTTACAGGAACCACCATGTTTTCAATTTACTGATCATCCTGAAGTTAAAAGGGAACAGTAATGATAATAGAAATGAATAAATAAAAGGCTTAATATTCACATTTGGTGAAGTCAAAGCTATGCAGGTTCACAGGCTGTCCACACTATCAGTCTAGAGAAGCCTTCACCAGAGATAAGTTTTAATAAATCTGTTCTGCAAGTTTTATAGTAATCTTACTATGTACAAGCTTATTCGCAGCGCCATTTAAAGGCATAATGTTTACATAATTTGACCTTAGGGCCTCACTGATATTTGCACACACAGTGCTGTACTTCGCTGATCCTTCTGTTGCCATCTCCCCTCTGAAGTCAGCACAGAGAGATGAACTCTTTGGTGGCCCCATACACCTCTGCAGCACCTCAGTGAAGGTAAAATGCCAGTGGGAATAAATATTACACCTTTAAATGGCTCTGTAAACAAGCGTTACTGTTACCATAAAACTCTCAGGACAGTTTTATTTTGCATGCAGTATCAAACATGAGACAGTGAGGTAAAATATTTTGTTCTTTTGGACCTCAGGAGTTCCATATTAACATCTTAAAGAAAAGGCTCATTATAATACCAATATTCAGAGAAGTCAAATACATGCATCATAACCTGCTGTGTGATAAGATGTTAGGGTTTGGGGGCGCTGGTTAAGCAACCAGGCACAACCTTTACGCTTCTTCTGGCCCAAGTTCGAATCCAGCCTGTGGGCAGCTTGCAGAGTGTCCTCCCCTACTCTCTCAAGCCCCCATATCAAGCCTATCCACTGTCTGTCTCTCTCTGACCTATAAATAAAGGCACAAAATTCCCCCAAAAATAATCTTAAAAAAAAGATGTTAGGCTTTGAATCATGAGTCCTTCTTTTTTTTGCAGGATAGTGTATTTGGGCCTGACGCTCGGTTTGAGAACAGTCTCCTTCATCCTCTGTATCCCCGGCTTTGCACTCCTCAAAAGACACATCAAGAGAGAGACGAAAAACGCTCTGACCAATGGGAGCTCAGAGCTAGAGACTCTGCAGAAGGTGGACAACAGTTACACACATTGTGAACAGTTCATACCAGCTTCAGACAGCAATCGCGATAGAGAGACGCGCTTATGAGCCTCTGCACAACCCTGTCTTTTAGTGCGAGCTCCCCAGAGCACAGCGCACGGACAGAGAAACACTGCAGACACTTTTCGTAGCACACCAAGAAAATATTTGTACAGGATTTGTGTAGGCATACAATTTTTTTTATTTCTGGAATGTACACTTTCATGTTGTGTTTTTCATGAACTGCAACCTTTTATATGAAAAGAAAAATGTAACTGTGCTGTATTTTATAATGTTGTTGTCATTTTTATGAATAAATTTGATAAGTCATAAGACATGGTTAAAAAGTGCGTAGTCTCTCTTTTTTTCATGAGTTTGCTTCAATGCTGCTGCAGCTCGATGCACAGCAAGAGGTGCTGTGAGAGTGGCAGCATTAAGGTAGTTATGAGTGCCTCTCCCTACATGGACTGCACTTTTAAAAGGCTTTTTTTTTTCATTTTCTTCCACTGAAACCCACAAAATCTATCAAACTGATTAAAAAAATAAGACCCAAAATAAAAAAAAATGGAGCAAGAGTCATAAAAAGATTAAATGAAACACAAGAAGTTTAATTTCCCCCTCTAACACTCAACTTAAACATTTGTTTGTTTCGTTTTGTTTTGATTTAAAACCCACAAAAGTGGCTCAAGCCACCACAGGACCTTCTGATCAGCATGGAAACTAACATCTGGTAATATATGGATATCTTTGTCCATACATTTAAATATCTGTAAAATAGTCAAAGTTTAGCTTTTATTATTTCAATTTTATTTATGATACTTGTTTATTAGTATAAATTGATATCTTTTATTATATTTCTAATGTTATCATATTTTTATATTTTGTTTATTTATATTTTTATAATTTATTTTTTAATTTCAATTTATTCACTGTTCTATATTTTATAATGATATTTTTTTTATTTTATTTTTTGACTATATAAAAGTATCCTGAATTGATACTTTTAAGAGACAAAAAGACTGTTTGCAATGTTAACTTTCATTGCAGCCCATGAAATGATGCTTCTATTGTCTTTAATGTGGGATTTTTGGTCTCCATTTAGCTGGAAAAACACTTGCTGTTCACAATGCAGACGTGTGTGTATGATGGCAGCCACACATCCCTCATGTTGATTCAGCATGTCGGCTGTGCACATCATCCAGAATAAGCATGGCGCAGACACAAGCTGCGACTATACATCACCAATAGGATCCATTTAGAGGCAAAGAAGACATGACAGAGTCAATACATCAGCAGGAGCGACTTGAATATAAAGTCCTTAAGACAAACTGATAAATCAGGTCCACAATCATCAGCATCAATATAACGTGTGGGACTGTACAGACAAACATGTCTGTGTTCATGTTCATGTGGCCGATGAAGTCAGGGAATAGGGAGATAAGTTTGGTGTATAACATCAATGAGTGACTGTGTAAATTGGTGACTTTGAAACTTGAGTTTTAACCACGGATGACTTTTGTCCGTGGGTGTGTTTGTGTTAGCTTAGTTTCTTTGACTGTGTTTTCTCAAACACCTGACAAGTTCTGATGCAGTGCTCAAAAAATACTTCACAATGAAGCGCTGAAGAGGACGCCCTCTGTTTTCTGATTTACAACATCCGTCAGCTCAGTCAGCTGAAAGTTATCAGTTTACATGGTCACTCATTAGACCATAACACCAAGACAGTTATGATGGTGCATGGAGTAAAATGTTGTTGAAACTGAGCATAGACGATGCTGGTGATAATGTTTGACCACTGGTCATCAGTTGCTGATAAATATTTGATGATGACGTTGATTATCGGTGTTTATTTTGATACTTTTAGGGTCAGAACTACCGCCATGTTTGCAGATTACTTCTCACGCAACAGCTACATACAGCCTGAGGTCCTTGTGCACCCTCTAGTGGTGTCCTCCAATAACACAAGTGACATACAGGCAAGTATATGAACAAAAACGCTCATGACACCAACAGATGCAAAGCAGGGACAAACTTTAAGTCTACTTCCATCTTAAACTGCACTGGACAGCTCACATGACACTGAGGGCTGGACTGGTTCACCATCTGTGACTCTGACATTTAATGAATTATGCCTAAACGAATCCCTAAACTCTGTTCCACCATTTGCTTTAATAGGTGTTGGAAATGATGGTGGATTTACGTTCTAATCTATGGAACAACTGTGGTTGATCACAAGATAGCTGTAGATAAGAATGAGGAACCAACAGAGAAGAACAGCTTCCAGTTATAGTTCCTGCCTCCATACGTAGCCACATATGATGTTACGTGGTTTCTTCACAGTAATGATGTCCATGTCTCTGTGGCCTTGCCTTTGTATGGTGACTGTCATAGATTTTGTCATGAAAAAGCACCCCAGCACAAGGGACAGATAAGATTCGTCTTGCATTGAAAACTATTGGAAATATTTGAATTGACAGAGACTATTTACTCAAATAAACACATAGATTGTTTTTTTTTAGATTATTTTGACATTTCAGTTAGAAGAAATCACCACATTGTACCATTTATATTAGTTGGTCCAAAAAATTGTATATATACATATATGAATTCCTTGCTCTGGCAATAATACCCCTCATCCATGTCAATAAAGCTTTTAGAAATGTGGACTGTGGAGGCTAACAGCTTGTGGCATTTAGTTTAAATTCCCCCTGACGTGAGTGAGTTTGTTGGTGTATGGTGAGCTTTGTCTCTCTTTTTGTGGCACATCACACTCTACAAGAACAAAACTGTTCAAATTAATTTTTGTCGGGATTCGACTGATTCTGTTATTTTTGTATTATGTTCCCCTCTTAGACCTCCTGGTGTTCCCTGTTTTACTGTCTTGCCCCTGTTTTTGATCCTAGTTAAGTTACCTGTTTTGGTGTCCTGTTTTCCTTGTCTCTCTTGTTTCCTGTTTTATTTTGGAAACCCTGTGTTCCTCGTGGTGTTTTCCTGCCCTCCCTTCTGTGTGTCTCTCTAATGATGATTCCCTCCACCTGTGTGATTGTTTCACCTGTGCTTGGTGTTCCCCTGGTGTATTTAGTCTCTGCTTTCTTGGTTGTCTTTGTTGGGTCATTCGTCTTCCTCCTCACCATGTCTCCTGTGCTCCCTCGTGTTTCTCCAGAGTTTTAAGGTAGTTTCTTTTTTCAGCCTGGTTTTTTGTTGTAACTTTGTTTTGGATTTTTCCGAGCTTCTGTTATGGACTGAGTTTTGATTTTTTTGGACTTTGATCCTTACTTAGATGCTTTAAATAAAGTTTTTTTCTTTTCAAATCTGCAATTGGGTCCAGCTCTTTGTTTTTGTTAGTTTCCTTTGGGTTTAATTTTCTGACAAATTTTCATCTACCTTCATGTGTGAGGCCAAACACTGTTCCAAAAGCAGCTAACATTTTAAAAACCTTTACATGTCTGTACCATGCCAGAGCTTTCTTCAATAGAAATCATTGTCTTACAAAAAGTTTCCTCTCATAATTTTGTGCTCAATGTGACAATAATCCAAACGCTGTCTTTTTGCTGTTTATTTCCCATGAATACAACTTTCACACTAAACATTTATTCAAAATTTGTGCCAAGACAAAAAGTGCCTCAAAGTCTGTTGATGTTTTTTTTTTTTTTTTAAAACCATTCTATACAACATGAAAGTTAAAAAGTCATACACTAACATAGAAATCCTGTCAAAAAAGCCAGCACAATCAGATAAAATTCAATATACAGTCATAAAGTCCTCAAAAAAGCAAACTGTTATGGCAGTCTTGTCAGAGATAATACAGTTAAATAGCACACAGCTCTTACCAATGATCGTTATCATTATTCTACATCAAGCATAAATCCCTGAGAAAAACATTTTAAGAGTAATTTGATTATTCCAGAGTGCTGTATCATGTATCTGACATTATCTCTCTCTATGATATACCATAGATTTTAAGATGTATCTTAAAAAAAAAATATGGCGTACGCAGAGTAATGAGGGATAAAAAAAGAAGACCAACCATTAGCACACGTCTCAAGCCTGACTGTCCCTCGGAGGTTACTGATCCTTTTTGTCTGCAGCGCTCTGTTGATTCTGTGGACAAGAGGGGATAAGAAAAATAATTAAGTGTTGGTAGATTTAACCCTTAAGGACTGTTTTACGCACTTTTGATTCTTCATTTTTTTAGCATTTTGGATGTGGTCGTACATATAAACTTTGCCAGGATTGTGTATTTTAATTTGTTCTTGTTATTTCCAGCTCAGCTCCTCTAGTATGTCTTAAACACACTCTCAACAAACAAGTGTTACACTCAGACTATACAGTGCAAAAAATGAGTCATTGAAGCCCAGTCAAAATACAATTTTTGATCTCACTTCCATGAAGAATAATATATAAATTTGATTATGTTTGGGTGTTGGTCTGGGCTTTTTTCTTGGAATTGATCAATTTTATCACTCTCCATCAGATGACATTAACTTAACCATATAAGTATAGCTATGAGTATTTCATTGTGTATAATAAATAACAATGCTTAAAAATCAATGTTACAGCTAATCACAGGCTATAATAATTCAACACTAAAATGTAAGTTGTTTCTAGCATTTTGAAATTAATTTATTTTCTCTGGGGTGACAAAAATCTAGCAATCAAAGGTTTAAAATCTATAAAAATTAACTACTATTTGACATCAATAACTAGGTCAGATGTACATAGGTCAAAATAAACTCTATTAAAGCAGAATATGTTACTAATCTTATTACTAATCTCTTATTTTTAACAGTTGGCTTTAAAGAAGCACTTATTTGTGCTTAGTGTAAGTGTTAGACCTGGTTTAAGGTTTGTTTTTTTATGTTCTTGTATATTCAGGTGATTACCTGTAGCTGATGGTGTTCCCTCAGCAGTCTGTCATACTCTTGTGCCAGACCTTTGGCCTGTCTCTTCATGGCCTCCACTTCAGCTTGAGACTTTCGCACAGCTACACAGATAGAGAGAAATAAATCCATACAACAGTCTATATCCAATATCATCAGTGTCTCTCAAAGTAAGCCCTTTATATTTCTCTGTATATGCAGGCAGTAATTCAGTCGAACATCATATTCAAAGGTCACTTGTCAAAACACTACGTAAGGCTAGAGCTCTGAGGTGGATTTCAAGCTTTAAATGCAGTTTATGTAAAATCTGCTGCTCTCCACTGCAGTCTTTGTTGTAACAAAGACTGCTGTGGAGAGGTTTAATGTTAGTTACACACTTTACTTTAGGCACTGCTTGTTTGAATTGATGAGTATTACATAAAAATAACACTCCCTGAGGTGGTCCTCAAGGATGAATTTCATGTGATTAGGGGAAAGGCTTTTAAAAGTATCACTACAAGCTGCTCAAAAATCAGAGTTTGCTCACAGCACAACAGGAAGACCACTTTAATAGCGTTTCTTTCTCTTTATGAGAAATTGTTCTATGAAAATAAGATTTGACAAATGGGGTGAAAATAAATGTCAGATTTTTCCACACAAAATTAGATTTTAAATTTGAATGGATTTCTTTAACGCTCAGAGAAAAAATAACTGCCAGTGACAGAAATCGCACAGAACAAGTTTTGCTTCAATTTGAACAAAATACTGTTTGTCACAAAGGTAAAGTAAATTTCCCTTAAGGAACTAAAGTGCATGCATTTCTGCTATGCTGAGTTGTGCAGGTACACTATACATAGTTGAGAGGGTGGGAGGCATGTGTACATCAATATGAAAGCAGCACTATTTCAACATAACATTAACAAAAAACTCATCTGAAAAATTGCAAGCCAAAAGTACAAGCCTGTGCAAAAATGTCAGGCCCTAAAAACTGCGAGTCCTTTTCAGCATGCTATCTTCAAACAGTGCAGCAATTTTCACAATTTTTTCAGTCTTATGTCTCTGCTGCATGGAAAGGATGTTTACCACTGGAGCTCAGGTGCAGCAAAGGAGTTAGTTGCAGAAAAAATCTAGATTCTTTTTTTTTTTTAATCCCACAACAGAAAGAAAAAATGAAATTGATCAGCTTAACCAATATTTCACTCAGCCTCATATGAAACAAAAGCAGGGGTTTACTAGTTAATGAACACACATTAAAATGTGGTCTTGCTGAGAAACTCTGTCATTTTAAACAAGTATGCTGCAGAGGTGGGCAGAGCTAAGCTGAGCAGGCCCTCTGTTGGAGACTTGAGGTGGAGGGATGCAGTAAAATACCCTGAAGGGAGTTTGGGCAGACAGTGAGACAGAAAATGTTCGTGGTCCATCACAAGTAAGCATCAAATAAACATGACTGAGACACAGGATCAGGACCTTCTTATAGTGGTCTATACATGACATCCAGTGTTTCTATGGCAACAGTACACATCACAAATCTTGTCTTTGCTATCTCCACAACAAAACATACCATGGAGTAACACCAAGATCTGCAGCCTGGTGACTGTTTGCACATACATATACTTTAATCAGGGGGCTTGGAGACGATATATTTAAAAATGATACAGAACTCTCAGCCTCCAAATGTCATCACTTCATTTAACAGTCGGATTAGGCTGTTGTGAAAAGTCTAAAACATTTGTAAGTGCCTTTTAGACATTTTGACCTTGACATTCGACCTAGGACTAACAACTGTTGAGTGAAAGGACATTTTTGCAAAGTTTGAAGAAAACTGCTCAGAATAGTCTGAGATATTGTGTTTACAAGAATGACCAAAACAAATAGACAACCTAAAACATCAGGCTTCCAGTGTCATGTGTTGCTGATATACATATATATACATATATATATATATATATATATATATATATATATATATATATATATATATATATATATATATATATATATATATATATATATATATATATATATATATATATATATACACATATATATATATATATATATATGTGTGTGTGTGTGTGTGTGTGTATATATATATATATATACATATATATATATATAAATTATGATCATCTCTGACTGTAACAACAAACGTTTTTAAATATAGAGGAAATGTCAGTTTGTAACCAAAAATAAATGCATCATGGAATCAATTTTGTTATTTGTTTACACATTCCAGAGCAAACTTTACATGCTGTACTTCTAAAGTTCCCAAACTGCTGATTAATTACTTAAGTGTTGGGATGATTACTCACCTTCCTCTGCAACCTTCACCTGATCCGTCAGCCTCTCAGCCTCCAGCTTTAGTTGTTGGTTTTTTGCTGACATAGATCGTTCTTCATCGAGGAGAGCCTAAAGGATAAAGGGGGGGTCTCTTTGATTAACCAGCAGCAGACATGAGAGCGCATACAAAACACAAAGTACAATAGGTCTACCCTCTGTGAGAAGGAAGTTGAACATGCATTCTGTCTGTATAAAAGTCACAAACTTGAGTACAGGTCTTTGTGTTTGACACAATACATAGTGAAGGACAAGAAGTGGTCCACCATATTTCGAAAGCATTTTAGGCTGATATCATACGCTGGATGGGGGAGATCAGTGGGCCTTTTGATAAATATGGTGCTACAGTAGGTGTTAAGTCAACCGAAGGGAAATCTGACTATCACTATAATAATGTACTACAATCTTTAAGTAGTAATGAACAACTGAACACAGAAAATTTGGGCTATGCTTCAAGCTAAAACAATAAAGGCATAACTAATCTATCAATCTGCTAACCAAGCTGTTACCAGAAAATGGCTAATGTCAGCGTTTAACCTCTCCAGAGCTAACACTGTTGTGCCTGAATGCTAACATGAACTTTGTGATTGTCTTGATACATTATAAAAGGGAAAAATTCCAGCTAGTTGCTAACTGTGATGCAAGCTACGGTTTGATTTGTTTAAGCTGCAGTGAAATGTTAGTTAAGGTTTTTTTTTTTAATATATTTCAACTAAGTACTTTAATAGGAAATGTGGGTATATCACTATGTCTTATGTAAGTTATATTAGAGAAGAGTTATTTTCCAGAAGCTAACTTCAGCTGACCTCAGAGGCTAAACTCGTATTAAAAACAGTACATCATGTGATTAGAACTGGCCTAATGCCTTTAGCCCCTCACGGTTTTACTTTATTATGGTATAATCAGTGACTAAAAATTCTAAAAGCCTTTAAATGTGCATCTTTCTTCAATTTAAACATTGTGCAAACATGGAGTAACTACAGAAAGGTATTAGGGCCATTTTAGATGGAAAAATCATTTTCGGCAGGTTGAGATAAAAGTCGAATTGACGAGATTAAAGTTGAAATGTCGACAATAAAGTTGAAATACAATTTCTTGATAAAAGTCAAAATGTTGTCATTAAAGCTAAAATTTCAAGAAAAAAAGTCGAAATTCAAGAATAAAATCGACAGAAAAGGTATTTCGACAAATTATTCTCCACATTTGGCCTTTTTTCTCGACATTTCGCCTTTTATCACAGAATTGTATTTCGACTTTATTCTTGTCATTTCAACTTTATTCTCATCATTTCAACTTTAACCTCAAAATTTCGACTTTAATGTCGACTTCCCCAAAATTATTTTCTCCATCTAACATGGCCCTTATACTCTTCCGTAAGTAACAGTGTCTTAGGCTGTCCGCACAGTGTTTTCATCCCTTCATCCCTTGTGGGGCATTTGACAATTGTTTCAAATGGGAAGGAGGCCGACGACAGGACATTTTGTTGTCTGACCTAACAGTTACCTATTAGAGCGAGGCTTACCAAACATTCAATATTGGAACAAACTGAATAAGGTTTATCATAAAAAAAATGTGTTTTTAAGGTTTTGTCAACAAACTCTGATGAGGTCTGACTTGTTTGAGCATCAGGTTATCCTCCTGGTGCTTCTTGGCTGCCTTTACAGCCCCGTCCATCTGTGCCTGAAGACCTGCGCTCTCATCCAGAGTGAGCGCGACTTGGTTCAGCAAGGTGACAACTCGTCGCATGAGGCTGTTCCCACAAAGGATATAGAACAGACAGGGTGAGTGAAGATGCTGAAAAGGTCATGATGTCATAACACCCTTTTTTGATAAAGTAGATTAGCATGACAGGAAAAGACACTAACATCCACAGGAAGATGGAGAAGCCTGATATGTAGAGATTTCTCTGAGCTCTGAACAGCTTCATGTGGATGTGGTCGTACACGTTTGGGTTCACCTTGGCATCCTGCATGGGTTGTGGTCCAGAGTACTTCTGCACCTCACGGACAGCATCTGAGGGTCCACAGGAGGACAGGAACATGCTGTCAGTACACACTGTATTACTCACCATCAGCTGACAGTCTATGACTCAGCAGTTTGGCCATGACTCAGCAGACTGCTTACCAAGGAAGAGAACAACCAGAACCATGATCATTGTGAAGAAGCATTTGTTCCAATATGGAGATAACCAGTTCCATATCCCCAAGCTGAAAACAGAGCGCCACCTAAAAAGTAGGTCAAAAGGACACAGTAAGTTTAACAGCCCTCACTCACAGAAGATCTACAAAGCAGGACATGACTGGTCTCTGCTGGCTGTTTGGGTGAACTGCCTGTTGTGATTTTCATATTTCCAGTCAGACTTCAGCAGAGAACTCTTTTGATAGAGAAAGCAGGAGCAGCTTAGACCTAAAGTTCAAGAGCATGGTTGTTTTCTTTTTAAAAAAAACCCAAACCTTTTTGTTTCATTTTACTCACTAGGCAGGGAGAATCTTATGAACAACACCTGTGTTTTTAATTATCTCTGCCAAGGAGGTTGTGTTTTTGGCCCCGTTTATTTGTCTGTTTTTCTGTTTGTTTGTTAGGAAGATTATGCAAAAACAGTTTGACAGATTTTGCTGAATTTTCAGGAGATGTTGATAATGTCCTAACTTAAAAATGATTAGATTTTGGTGGTGATCCAGATAACCACTGGTAGCAAACAATCGTTTTTGATCAATAACTGGCAAACTAATTATCATATCAACATGATTCTGAGTGCTAGGTGTGGGTTTTCAGGATCAAGGAATCATATTATGATAGTAAGTTTATCATGGAATTAGCAGTATGTGAGCTACCTTGGTGGAGCATTGCGCTCTCCATGTGCTTTTAAAACTGTCGCACTTCCACTGTCAAATTGTTAAATTTTTTCCATATTTATTGTTTGTAATCTATTGCCTTAATCTTTTTTTTTTTAATTTGTATTTATTATGACGTGTGCTGCTGACCTCTTGGTCAGTTGCCCTTGTTAATGGGATCCTGATCTCAATGGGACTTATCTGGTTATATAAAGCCTAAATAAAAGTAAGTAAAATAAATATTTTGACTTGATTTTAGTTCATGTATTCAACTCTTAGGCTGCAAGAGTATGTTCATGATCACTTATGTTAAAAAAAAATCGAGTTTTCACATCCTGAGTACCCCTGATCCAGATGTTTCACCAGTCTGTCTGAGATGCTCTGTTAGAGTCTCTGCTCCTTCAAGGCTCCCTTTCCCATCTAGGCTAACTCTGATTGGTTTAACGATCACAGTGCTGCTCTGGGACATGTTGTCATTGACTTGGTATTTATTCATTCCCATGTCTCTGCTCTGCACTGGGCTTGGTACCCTGAATCCATCCATCCATTATCTATGGGCTACAGCTTAATCCCTTTCGGAGTTGCAGGGGCTGAAGCCTAGCTGACACTGGGCGAAAGGCGGGGTTCACCCTGAACTGGTCACCAGCCAATCACAGGGCCACATAGAGAGATAAACAACTGTTCCAGCTCACAGTCACACCTAAGGGCAATTTAGAGTCACCAAGCAACCTAATGAGCATGTTTTGGTCTGTGGGAGGAAGCCTGAGTGCCTGGAGAGAACCCACGAACATCCAAACTCCACACAGAAAGGCCCTGACAGACACAGGGATCATACCGACAACCCACTTGCTGTGAGGCACATATGCTACCTGCTGCGCTACCCTAAGTCAATTGGGTTGGACTGCTTACAAAACAATGGTAGGACGTCTCACTGGTAGGTCTACTGGGCATGCAGTAAAATGTACCCAAAAAATCCAATGAAGTTGGGACATTGTGTAAAACATAAATAAAAAAGAATACAATGATATGTAAATCCTTTTCACACTATTTTTCAAATTGAAAACACTACAAAGACAAGATATTGATATTATATCAAACTGATTTGTTTGTTGCAAATATTCACTCCTTTGAACATTTGAATTTGATGCCAACAACATGTTCCAAAAAAGCTGGGACAGGGGCATGTTTTGAATATATTATGGACTGTAGATGATGAAGTTCTTAAATTCCTTGCAATCGTACTTTGAAAAACATTTTTCCAGATGTTTGGTCATACAGTTGCTCACCAAGTGCTGAACCTCGCCCCATCTTTGCTTGTGAACAGCAGAATCATTAAGGGATGCTACTTTTATACCCAATCATGACACTCCCCTGTTTTCAATGAACCTGCTTACCTGTGAGATGTTGCAAACAAGTATTTTTTAAGCATCCCCTTAACTCTCCCAGTCTTTTGTCGTCCTTTTCCAGTTTTTTTGGAACATGTTGCAGACATCAAATTCAAAATGAGGTTTTTTTCCTAAATTTCTAAGACACAGTGAAGTTTATCAGTTTGGACATTAAATATATATATATATATATATATATATATATATACACAAACACACACACACACACACACACACATATATATATACACACACATATGTGTATATATATATATATATATATTTCTGTTTTGCACAACATTCCATCATCACTGGTATTAAAGTTTGTAGTTGGTTTGTAGTTACCTCCGCCAAGGAGGTTATGTTTTTGCCAGGGTATGTTTGTTTGTCTGTTTGTTAGCAAGATTACACAAGAACTATTGGACAGATTCTGCTGAAATTTTCAGGAGATGTTGGTAATTGCCCAACTTGAGAATGATTCGATTTTTGAGGTGAACCAGATAACCCCCCATAAGTGAACGATAGTTTGTTCTCAATAACTGTCTAACCAATAATGATATCAACATAATTCCAAGTGTTAGGTGTGGGTCAAGGAATCATATTATGATGGTAACTTTATCATGGAACTATTGCTTATAGATTGAACAGCAATATATGAGCTACCTTGGCAGAGGTTTGTGATCTCCGAGTGCCTTCTAGTTTTTTTTATTGCTAATAAAACAGAAACTGAGCTTTTCTTCGTCTTGCTGCACAAGCTGCTTGTAAAAAATAAATATGTCTGTTTCTTATCTATCACTTCTACATTATGATCAGACAGCACTGCAATAAATTCACATCTAAACAACCCCCCCAAACAGGGACAAGGCAGGAACACAGAGTCTATAACTGTGTGACAAAGACTAGATATTCTAACAAACAACCAAGTGATGGTTAGTACTGCAGGACAAGATGAGATCTGTTGTTAGGGGAGAAAATGAAACACTGAAAAACAAATTCTGTTTAAACTGATGGTGTGGCTTATAGTTAGACGTGAACTAGTGTGTATTGGCAATTGCAATACAGAGAACCCCATAGTAGAATCACCCACAAAATTAAACAGCCAGTCTAAGGAATACAGGGGACCAGCCCTGTGTCATGAATACATTTTTAATTATGTTTCGGCTTTGTGCGCCTAAATTGCAGTACCTCTTTGCTGATATGAAGGGTATACACAAGATGAGGTTGACAGCTATCTCGGCATAGAGGAAGAAAGCCACAGCCGTCCACTGGAGAGTCATTTTGTCTGTGATTTCCTGAGGGGATTAGCAGATTTGATGAGCTCCACATACAGCACCATCCACAAATTCTCAACAGAACAATAATAGTGACAATAATTTATAATGACAAGCTTTCCTATCAGACCAGAGACACTGAAGGTGCACACCACACTCCTTTTTTCTTTACAGTGTTCCCACTAATCTAATGCTTGTGCTTCTGGAGGCCCGTTACACACAACAGGAGCTCCACAGCCTTTAAATCTATTCTTATTCTTCAGCATTATCACAAACGCCTGGTGATATTTCCCTCAAAAGCATGCAGTAATCAATCCATTTAAAGTAGAACAGAGAGGTGCTGCTTACCAGAGAAAGTTGTGTGATCAGACAAATGGGGAAGTCCACACATGCGCACTCACAAACATGCACAACAGCTGCTGGTGAGTGTCCGAGGAGCTGAAGACCTAAAAAAAAACTCAACTGACACCACCGGACAGCCCCCTTTGGATCTCCCAAATATCACAGTATGATTATGCAGGATGTTCTGTCTGCAGAGGAGAGCATGATTTCAGTTTTTGTGTCCTGAATTAATCTTTTGTATTTGATGAAAATGAGGGAGAAAGTGTTTGTTGGTGTCTTCTCAAATTACATGTCATGGTACAAAAATAGTTATGTAAAGGGAGACACTGAGCCCCTTTATTAATGCAATAATGCATGCTTGGTGTGTATTATCTATTCCTGTTGACACAAAGAGAGATAGCTGGGCTCCTGAAGGACCCAGTAAGGGCCCTTTCCAGATATGATACATTTCTGTAAACCCATGCTCTGGATTAGAGGCACTAGTGCCTACCCCCGGCCAACATTTACCTCCATGCCTTGACTTCAAACAGCTGATCCTGTGCTGCCATCTCAACTTAAGTTCTGGTTCTCAACTGGCATTACACACGTAGAGGGCCTAACGGTCAAACTGACCTGACAAAACGATATAATCGATGAAAGGCCTGTTAAATTTAAGGCAAAGTGGGGTGCATTGTGAAACAGACTACATTTTGTCAAAACACCCAGTGATAGATATGTTTCTGAGTCTTTGATAGGGAATGTATGGAATGTAGGTTAAAAGAAAAGTTTAGTTATAACTGGACCTCCCTGGACTCAGATTATTTTTAGTAACTGGTTTGAATCAGATATCCCTTTCAGTCCGGAGCTCTGTCTAATGGGAGACAAATCTCAGATACCTATATTCAAATGTGTAATTTCTGTCATTACTGTGAGCTCAATAACAGCCTGTTGAATTTTTCTACAACACTGGACACCATTACGGCTCCACAGGTGAAAGAGCAATTGTGAAACGGTCTGGCTTTGTTATAGACTCATTAAGATGTCTGACCAGAGGCTTAGGTATACTCTTAATGGCCATCCCTGGGCAAATGAGTTAGTATCTGTATTTAACTTGAGTGATAGGTCAAATATTTTCCAAACTATGTTACCCTGTAATATTCAGGAGATTAGGAGTAAATTGATTATCAAGTAGAAAGAACAGTGGTCTGTTGTATGGTGTAAAACAAAATTACGAACTGACTGTCTCATATAGAGTAGTTATGATGCAGAATCAAATGTTCAGTACAATTTAACTAAAAGACAAAGATCCCCCTGTGCACAGTTACGCTCAGGAACATCACTTGTTAACCTTGGAGACCAGCAGGTTTAATGCTACTCCATTGGGTCCAGAAGGTAGACTCTGTTTGTTGTGTGAGTTAGATGAAATTAATAATGAAATTCATTTTCTTTGTTACTGTCCTGCCTATGATGATATAAGGGCTGTACCTTTCAGTGAAATGTCTTCTGTTGATTTCCTCTGATTGGATGATTATAAAAAGGTTGAGTTGTGCTTTAGGGGAGGAACTTTTTGAGGCAGATTCTATCTGCAAAGCCTGATAGGAGAAAAAGGAGAACACGGTGTTTTAGAGCAAACAGTTAAGAAAAATGCAAGTTTAAATTAATCTATTATGAGCTGTCAAACTATTAAAACTTTGTTTTTGGTTTCTTATAGACTCATGAGGTTTGTATGTGTCCTTGTATGTCCTTGTATGTGTGTCCTTGTATGTGCTTGTATGTGTAGCATACTTGGCAATAAAAAACGATTCTGATTCTGATTCTGATTCTGATGAGGTTTGTGCACTTTGTATGTGCATGACACATAAATAAAGAACAAGCAATCAATCAGCAGCCCAGGTTTGCCTAAAAAAAAGAGGATGCTTGTAACTGTTTGCTCTTGAAAGGTTTGAGGTTTCACATTTATGAAGATAAAATAAGATAATCCTTTATTGATCCTCAGAGGGGAAATTCAGGTGTTGCAGCTGTACAGGGGTAGTACAAGGGTAAGTAGCATGCATTAAGGTAAGTAGAATAACTTATAATATAAAGATAGAGATCAATGAACTGTACAGTAGCAAAAAAACAAAATGGAATAGGTCTTATTGCAAAAGAAATCCAGGCAGACGAAGCGCTAGTAAAAAATGGCTCAGACTTACAAGTGTGAAATACAGCCAACCAAATGTCCACAGGGGGGCGATGTTCACTAAAGATAAAACTAGGCTTTTGCACAGCAGCAGGGGGATGAACGTCTTGTATGCTTTGCCATCATTCATTGCTGTAAATCCAATCCTGTGTGTGAAGGAGCTGCGCAGACAGCCAACATTGAGGATCAAGCTCCTGGTTTCACACCAGCTGAATATAAATGCTCCTTTTATAAGGGCTCATAATGAAATGCTCTGTCGTTACATAAAGGACTAAATACTGTTGCTGTTTTTGTTTCATTTTGTACCTTTTAGATTTGAGCACAAACAGTTTGCTCTTACACTCATACATAGAATCTCAACATAGGAGACTGAGGGGATTCATCATCCTACAGTTTACCCTCCTCTGCCTCCTGAATAATGATGTTTTTAGGCTCGATTTCATCTCTAAGGACCGTTCTGTGTATCCTGCACATTCTCCACTGTATTCAGCTTGCAGAGCATATTCACTCGGGCTTCCTCTGTGAAAGAGACTGATAGCTGCCGTCCTCCTTGACTGCCAGTCTCAGGAGAGCCGAGGAGCCAAAATGTTTACAGCTGCACCCGGTGATAGCTTTTGGAGTGAGGGTAAAATGACTGTAGCAGACGTGAATGGGCTCTGATTGCTCTCCTCTCTGCGGCATCTCAGAGGTCGCAGCTCAGGAGACTGAAGTGTCATTACAGCAAAACGCTCACAATAAACAGATGGTCAGACTATGACTGTGCGCTTGCTGGAGAGGTGTAATCGCAGAGTTCACTTTTTTTATTTGTTGGGTATTGATACAAGGGCTGCACAGTGGTGCTGCAGGTAGTGCTCGTGTCTCACAGCAAGGCAACTGCTGGGCTGGCTCTCCACGTTGGATGGGGCCTTTCTGTGTGGAGTTGCCCTCAGGTATGAGTCTGAGTGTGAAAGGTTGTCTTTCTCCACATGTTTGCCCTGTGACCTGCAAGCAACCAGTCCAGGGTGTATCCCATTTCTCACCCAAAGTCAGCTGTGATTAGCTCCAGTCCCCCTGACCCCAAAAGGGAAAAGTGGTATAGATTATGGATGGATGGTTGTTGATGCAATTTCTAACATGACTGTTGTGGAGGAAAGGGGAGCCTGACTTTATAAGAAACAACTGGTAGTACTCCAAGAGCACAAAGCTCTGGCAAAGCATTTCCAACATTGTTGAGCCAGTTATTGTCAATAATGTGGAAAAATTGAATCTTGCAATGGTAATAAATCCTTGAGAGAAAATTCTGGATTGACATCTGTGTTGGGATAACAGCAAAAATGTAATCACTTTTTCCTGGTGCCACGACAGACATCAAAAGAATATGTCATCAAAATCAATCAAGAGCTTACTGAGTTATTGTCAAAAATGTGGAAAGCTGCACCACATTGTTAACAAATCCTTGAAAAAATTATTGGATCCACATCCAGATTTGGATCACCATCAAAATCTAATCCCTTCTTCCAATTGCCATGACCAACATCTCCTGAAAATTTTATTAAAACTTGTTTTAAACTTATTGAGTTATTGTCAAAAAATGTGTCAAACTGCCTGATCTGGCAATGTTACCAAATCCTTGAAAAAGTTTTTGTTTCTAAGGTCAGATATGGATCACCACCAAAATTGAATCAATTCTCTCTTGTGCCATGACTAATATTATTGAAAAAATTGAATCAAATTTTGTTCTTTAGTTTTTATATTATTCTGCTCACAAACACACAAACAAACAAATGCTTGCAAGAACATGATCTCCTTGGTGGAGGTAATTGCAGCCAACTCTAGCCTTTTTTTGCAATTATCAAAAATGTTCCAGTATTTATACTTGGAATTGACTCATGAGTCACATTACCACATTCACAAGCAATGTCTGAACATAAGAGCCTACATCCTTGACCTTTGACCTCCAAATCTGATCAGTTAATCCTTTACTAATTGAGGATATTTGAGCAAAATTGAAAACAAAGCCCTTTGAGTATTCTTGAGACATTGCACTCAGAAGAATGGCCCAGACAGATGGGAGAACAGACAGACAGACAGACGATGAATAACCCAAAAACATAAAGCCTCCAGCCCTGGCTGTTGCAGGAGAGTGGGTGTAGAAATGTTTGTTGAATGGAGGCTGAGTCAGTCATTCCTGATGCTTTTTAGGTAGTTAGGATTTATAACTGGACTGACTTTTGTGACCAGCCTTGCAAAGCTGCTGAAGTCTGTCATCAAGCTTGTCCACCCTGCAAGACTACAACCCGACACATTTGTCCCCAGTCTGGAAATGACCAACAACCAGAAAAAAGGGGGGTTATATAAACAGGTGTTGTTTAGTTTTACACAACGTGACTGCAAGCTTGTTAAAAAAAAAATGAAAAAGAGATTAGTGTGGATGGCACCAAGGCAATTGTTTTATCTGAATTTGTTGACATTTTTCACTTTAAGGGGCAAATAGAAATTACACTGAAAACTTTTTTTCAATTAAAAATGTTTTTAGCTTCAAAGGTTTTTAATTAACAAATTGGCTCCCAATTTGAGGAAGAGGTGCCTGTCAGTCACAAAACAATTGGCTGTAACAAATTTGACAAATAGAGAGTTTCCAATCACGTTCCAAGTTTTCTGTTGTGTTTGTTTGTTACTTTGTTGTATTTTTACGTTCTGTTCACTCCATACACTTCCTATGAGCAGTTTTCCTGGATGCACTCTGGTGTAATAAATCCCATGCACGTGCTACACAGTCATCAGAAATGTGAGGTTATTTTGTGACAGTTCATTGAGCCGATTTGCGGCTCAAGTTGAAATGTTCGATCTTCAGTGGAGTATCAGCAACCTTTTTAGAACTGATCAATTTAAAGAGTAGCCAATAGCCTGCCAGTAACCATATTTTAATTTTTTTTTAATTATTATTTTATTAATATTTTCATATATTTATTTTATTTTGCTTTGCTTATATTTGTTTTTATTTATATTTTTGTTTATATATATCTTTTTTATGTATCTTTAAATCTACTTTTTTAACTGTTATTGGAATTCCAATTTCCCTGAGGAGTTGTCTAATCTAATCTAATCTAATCTAATCTAATCTAATCTAATCTAATCTAATCTCTCCACAGTGAGGCATCTAAAACTTTTTTTTTTTCATGTACATCAGAGCTTCTTGCTCCGTCCCTGAGGGGATGCACAGGAAACCTGTGAGGGAAATTCATTTCAGCTGCCCGGATCCACAATCTTATCATTTCAGCCCCCAACCAAGCTTATGATCATGGCTGGAAATTAGCACATAAATCGACTTGTAAATTGAAAGCTTTGGCTTAAGGCTCAGATTTTAGTTTTGACAGTAAAAGCTAAAACTCCATCACCTATCTGACGGGTGGCACATCTATTTGCCTGTCCTACTCAGTATTAGTCTTTTGTGAACAGATCTGTCAACATGTCCATGTGGGGACATTTTCAGCTCTGCTTTGGTCCCTTGTGTGTGGGCTCACATGAGTTGCTACTAAAGCATAACACAGAATACCCATGGGGCCTTTGGCAATCACCCTCACAGGCATCTCATCTTACTGGCTAACTTGTTATCCATAGTTGCTGTCTTTAAGTGCGAGACATTTCTCCAAGATTTTTGAGCAAACTAATCATGATGCAATATGATACACAGAGCTGATGAATGCTTTGTAGTTTTTAAAGGTCAAGCTTTTTGACAGCCAACCCTTTATAAAGACATACAGTGAGAACTTGGGGTTTGGAAGCAGCACATGACACCTTTGATAAAAACTCTCAGTTCACGGAGAAATGTGTGATGCCTCTTAAAACGCTCTGTTTCTTCTTGGGGTTTATTATGTAATAGCTTTACAGAATCCACCTACATGTGTATTCTCTGCTTGTCACAGGCAGACGCCATGACTCTTTTGAAACCTGTTAACCCTCCTCCCCCCTCCAATTAGACATCATAAGGGCAGCCAATCAGTTGTCATTATTCAGTCATTATTTGTTATTTATTTAACAAAAATCAAATCCTTGCTTAATAGACACCCAGGACATTAAGTTAACAGTCAAACACCAAGACTTAAGACCTTTAAGTTATTATTAACATGGTCCCTTTATTTATTTATTTATTTATTTTTCCGAATGGTATAATTGGACAATATTATTGTCTTATTCTGAAAAGAAAGCTGCCCAAACAATCAAGTTATAAAAACAAAGAAATAAGGAATTAGGAGCATCATAGATAAAATATATTACTTTCTTCTTTTCCTTTATCATCTTTTTATCAAAATATTCTTGAAGTAGCAAATATAATGATTTCCTAATTTCCCTGAGGGAGTTTCCCAAAAGGATTAACAAAGTTCTAATCTAATCTAATCTAATCTAATCTAAAATAAAGTTAAGTAATGAATGACATGACCCCCTTAATTCTTTCGAACAGTGCGATTCGCAATATTTTTCATTTAAAAAAAAGAAACAACAAATCTGTCTGTAATCTCCCTTATTTTATTTTTTCACTTATTTTGATTCATTAAATAAACCTAATAAAGTAATCATAATCAATTTATCAATAAAAAACAAAAAAATTCAGTGTAGATTGCATCATACATAAAATATATTATTTTCACTTTGTCCTTTGTTGTCATTTTTATCACATTTTTCAAGATCTAGCAAATATAATAAAGTTAATTATTGAAGAATATGAACCCTTAATAATTTCTGGAATAGTACAATTGCACAATATCCCTGTCATTAATGTCCCTTATTTTTGTTTTTTTCCCCCACATATTTCTAATTTGTAGTGTACACCAAAAAGTAATCATGATCAATTCATCAATTTAGACAAACAAATGAAGTGTAACATGCATCAAGCACAAAAAATATTTTTTTCTACTTTTCCATTGTTATCATCATTTTATCAAAATTTTCCTGAACTAGCCAATAAAGTAAGTAACAACTAACATGATCGCTTTAATATGGTTTTTCGAACAGCACAATTGCATAATATTCTTTTGGCTTCCCTTATTAAAAAAACTATATCTGTCCTAACTATCCCTTATTTTATTATGTTTTACTTCTATTTAATTAGTTGAATTAACCAAACAGAATCATAATCAATTTATCAGTTTAAATAAACAAAGTGTTAAGTGCATTAGATATAAAACAGATTATTTTCAAATTTTTTCTTTGTTGTCATCTTTTAATCACGTTTTTCTTGAACTAGCAAATAAAGAAAAGAAAAGTTTCGAACAGTAAAATTGCACATAATTGTGCAAATATTTTCACATATTTTTAATTGGAAAATACAACAAAAACGGGTCATAATCAGCTTATCCATTAAAAACAAACAAACAAACAAAAGAACAAAACCCTTAATATTTGAATTGCATGACGTCACGTGCGTAACGACCGTTGACGACCTCTGTCTGGTTCGTCCGTATGTTTTTGGACTAATTGTGTACGGAGTGTAATGAGACAAATGTACTGTTTCTACTAAACTACGACTTCACAAAAACTACACAATCTTCGGTAAAGAAAAAATATTTTTTTTCTTTTGAAGGCAAATCAGGGATTTCACGCCGCGTTACTTCACAGAAAGAGGAAGCAGAGTGTTGTGACCTGGGTGTGAACGTTTGGACCGTTGATGTAAAGCTAACCCGCTAACGGCTAATGAAATGGAGGACGTCTCAAAGCTGAATATAAACGACACATGAAGGATTATGTGACGACATGAAGATGAAGGAGATGGCTGTTTGAACGAGCTACGTCCATAATGTGAGTAAAAATTGGCAGAAAGTGAGTTTCTTCTGTAAACTGTGTGGCTCAGATGTGTAGCTATGAGCTAGTAGGAGAAAGGGCAGCGATGCTCATTAATTGAATCAGCCCTGTCTGTCATATCCTTTTGTCAGTGTTTTAGTGTTTCGAAGTGAATTGAACACCAACAGAAACTTCTTGTGGTACTTTGTTTATGCTAAGGTTGGGCAACTGGCAGCCCCCTCCTCATTAAATATGACCCAAGTGTTAAAAACAAGTTAAATGAAAAAAATGTGAGAAATCCTACCATGAAAGCGTCTTGTATAGACTAGTTGTGAGTTTTACTAGTTTATTTACTTTTCTTAGAGGGATTAGAGATATGGTTGTTGGTCTCTGTAAAAGGCTTAACTTTAAACACTGGTCCTGAACTTCAGTCTTGGTTTTGACTTTACACCTTGTGGCTAATGACTATTTCTGCTTGATTCATCAGAGTTTTAAAATAGGCAAAATACTTTTTAATGTTAATTTGACCAGTTACCTTTTCAATTACTATATTGTTTTTGTAGATATATGAAAAGTTATAATGTTTCCTTTAAAGCAAGAAAAAAAATGAAGGATTTGGTCAGTCGGTAGTAGGAATGGGAATTGATAATATTTTATTGATTCCAATGCTATTAACAATCCTAATCGATCCAATTCTTTAACGATTCTCTTATTGATTCCTGCGGATTTTCCGTGTGGGCAAATGTTGGCCTGTAGATTTTCAGTGGCAACAATGACAAACACACATGTCACAGCATAGATAACTGCTTCTACAAGTTGCTGGTGTTTCCACTCACTTAAGGTTGTGCAGTAGGCACCTTTTGTAAAAAATTAAACCACAATTCTGACCGCTTCTGAACCCTGACAGTGGAAGGAATTGATAGGGGAATTGATTAGCAAAAAGACTCATGGTATTGAAACTTTGATGGAGCTGTTAATGATTCTCAACTGGAATTGGTTTTTCGATTCCTATCCCTAGTTGGTAGACAATTGGTGCATCCTTTGGTTACTGCAAACTAGTAGGCTACATCCTTCCATATAGAGTGGTGCAAGAATAATGCTGTGCTCCAGTTGTACTGGGAAGTCGGGATTTCTGATATCTGAGTTGGATGCCCCCTGTGGTCGGAATTTCCTACTGGGAAGCCGGTGGATGCTCACCACCCTCAGATGACAATCAAAGATGGCTGCCATGGGTGTAAACAGTTGTAAAGTTCCTGTAATATTCCGTTTAATAGCACTTCTGACTAGTGTTTGTTGCACTAAATCAGCTGTATACATACAGTTGTTCAACATATATGTATAGAAATGCTGCCAGGGTTATTTACATTCTTCATGTGGTATGTGTGAACTATAACGCAGGGCGTGCTAACAACGGCCAACAATAGCCTGGTAGATTAAAAAGTTTTTTCCAACTTTGTAAATGGAACGCTGATAACTCGTATATGACGTCATTCCCACTCTCCCATTATAAAGTTCAGTGTTTTTTGTGACCTCAATCTGGATAGGATCCAGTTTAAATTTACCTTGATGATAGAGACATGGACCTTATATTATCCTGTGAAACTGGAAGTGAATCCGTTAAAAAATTGATGAGATATGACTTTTAAAGTTCCGCTCAATGTTAACTTATGGGATTTTTTGAAATTTTGGGAATTTTTTGCATCCAAACAAATGTATGTATCACCAGAGTCTAATCATTTCTGAGTTGGGCCATTGCCAACATCTCCTTAAAAATTCAGCAAAATCTGTCCAGTAGGTTTTTTTATAACCTTGCTAACATCAGACAAACAAACAAACGTATGCCGGCAAAAACATAACCTCCTTGGTGGAGATAAATATCCCATAGGCTTTTAGTAGCCTTGCAGTCAAGGGAGCCAGCACAATGCTAACTTGCACGTTGGTCTACAATGCACCATTAATTACTTCTAAGCTAATGCGATTGCTATACTTTACTTGGTTATCTGTTTATAAAAAGAGTCCCTTTTGAGTGAGTGTGAGTGATTTTGAATCTGAGCCTTTTTTTGAATTCCTAACTTAATAAAACTCATGATGATTAAGTAAAGCCACGTGGTGGATTCAGATATTTGCATTTTCCAAGCTCTATATGCTGTTTCCCAGCAACGCTATTTCAGGATGCTTGAATAGGTTTGAGATTCACAGAGTGCTTTGGTAAGAGGTGACGAGGGGGTGTTACTGTGAAATTAACAGTTTGATTAAAGTTATTATTCTGTAAATGTAGTTGTCAAGTTGATTTACATTATTCTTAGCACAGAGTGTCACATTTAATGTAGGTACATGTGCATGTCTGTAAATGTTTTTTTTTCCATAAAAAGTTATGTTGTAAAAACACCTGTTAATGTAGGGCAGCTCTCCATTCATATTTAGGGCAGGTAAAATTCTAGGAGCAGATTTACTTCCTTGCTTTGCTGATTCATGTAGACTGGGCTGTATTTTAGGTTCAGAAGAGGGGGCAGAATGAGAACTTAGAGGATGAATCACTTCTTAGTTAGAGTGGGTGTTATCAGCTGTGTTTATGTGACCATGAACAGTCCCAATAATAATACAGGAAGTTTGTTTACAATATGACCTACATTTGATACTACAATTAAATCTCCATACTCATAAATTAAACAATATGTCTATTACTCTTGTTGTATTCATGACATTTAGATAGTGCTCTGTCTTATTTTGCTCACAACTTTTGATTAAAAGCACTACAGAGGGGATGCTGGTTTGGCATAGTGGTAAACTCGACCCATATACATGCTTCTGCCAGCCCGGGTTCAAATCCAGCCTGAAGCCAGTTTGCAGAGTGTCCTTCCCTACTCTCTCCCGCTTCCTTTCACAAGCCTATCCACTCTCTATCTCTCCGAGCAATAAAGGCACAAAATTCCCCCCTAAAAAAAAGAAAAAAAAAGTTAGGCCAATAAGATTTGTGGGGAATTCCTCGACGGTCTCCAAAGCTACTATACTTTTGTGTGCCTTCATTGTTATGGATGACAGCTTTTTAAGCTTTAATTGCATCTTTAGATGAAGATGCTTGCTAATTTTTGGTACATCGATGGTTGCTCTCACAAATAAAGTAGGCAGTCTTGATTTGGTTCTGTTTGGAAGTTGCAGCGTTATAGGAATTTTCACTTGGTTAGTTAGTTAGTTAGTTAGTTAGTGTAGAACAGAATTTGTACATAATTTCACACTACATTTTCAAATCAACACCTCCATGGTTAGAAAGGAGCAGCAAGAAGAAAACATGTCTTATATTTGTCTGCCCTCTACCTGGACAATTCAAAAAAGAAAAGATGGTCTGACATCACATACAGTTGATTTTCAATAGCCTACACCGACAACACTTTGATTATAACAACAAAAATAAACTATCAAAACAAATACAAAGAAAAAGAAGAAAAAAAACAAGTACACATTTATAAGCTCGAAACAATTTTCCCGAAGATTCAAAAACAAGGCAACTGGACTGTGTAGAGTCCAGTTGCACAGTCCAGTTGCCTTGTTTTTGAATCTTCAGGATGACCATGACCTGGATGAATGAGAATCTACACAGACCTCGAAACAATTGATTATTAATATCCAGTTTAATTTTCGAGTGCATGTTGACAATTTTTTTTTGCATTTGTACATTTTTTTAAATTGATTGATAGCTGTACAACCTTTTAAATCCTGTAGTTAGGAATTCCATATTTTTACACCTGCAACCGGAATTCACATTTGTTTCAAAGTTGTCCGTTTGGTTTGGTTCCTTCACCACCACTAGATGGGGCTGCAGCTGTGGCGTTTGTTCATGTCACCCAGCCTGTTGTTGTGCGATGACCTGAGAGTTCATTTTATTTTCAGGCCAAATCGCCCAGCCCCATCTCAAAATGATATAACTAGTGGAAATAGAAAAAGAAAGCTCAACATCTGATATGGCACATTAACCTTTAAACTCGATTACTCAGGTTCCATAACTGTAAAGGGAACATGTGATCGGAATATTTGATTAATTTACAAAAAATACACATATTTACAGCCTGGTTCAAAATATGGCTTCAGTTTATGTACTCTCACTATAAGAGGATGATTTTTTTCTGTCATGCCTGTTTTTCTTTTAATGAGTTTTTGGTTTTGGAAATGCATAGTCAGTTGGTTGGACAGCCTAAGTCCTGCCTCCACACCGCCTCCCTGACTGTGATTAGGTTGAGCCAAAGTTTGGTTGAGATAAGGAATGTATGATGTTGGATTTTTTTCATCGATGTGCTGATATTTCTAAACTCATTACTGCCTATAATGATATCGATATTTTGTGTCAAGAGCACAAAGTCTCTACTTGACTAAAATTGACCTGTTTCTTCAATGGTAAGCAGTCTATTTGTGTTAGATTCAGATGCGAAGCAAGAAAAACAACATTTTATTCTTTGATAAATGACTCTTATGATTCATAAAAGTGGACATTGTGTGACGGTAAGGTAAACAACCATGGTATCATGTACATTTTGCCAGCATTACAACCAGTATATGGGATTTTTATGGCCAATTTGTATTTTAAAATATCGGTTATAAATATATATATATAAAAAAAATTCATTTCTGCCATTGCCAATAATCAGCTTTTTAGGCAAATATCTGCTGATATCGATGTTGTTGCAATGATATCATGTATCCCCAGTATAGAGATGATATGTTCAGTATAGCAGTGTCCATCACAAGGCACCCACAACCCTCGAAAGGCTTCTTTGAAAGTAAAACACAGAACAATAGAAGAAAATGAGTTCCAGCTTAAATGTAAGTCAGTTTCAGCTTTAGCGAGTGCTCACCATGTAGTATCACACTGGCAGTGTGAGTGTGAGTGAGCTCTGTTGTGGCGTCTCCATTCATATTCCTTCCATGTGGAGAGAAGAGTGGCGGTATAATCACCAGACAGTAAAGTCATCATCACTGTGAGGAGAGCTGGAGGGCAGCAATCTTCTCTCTGCTGTCTCTCCTCTCACCCGCAGAGGTTGACACTCTGTCAGTGCCAGATAAAACAATTGCACTGACACGTATGAGCAAAAAACTGTGACAGGATGCTCACAGACAGAACTACTGCTGGGCCACATGGACCGAGACTCAAGAAGATTTTTTTTAAGGTGAATAGAATACAAATATAAATCACAATAATGTTTCTAGTTAGAAATGGTAAATGGCTGTGACAATATCAGAACAACAAACCATGTTTTTCTGTCATTATTTTTTGTCATTGTTGCTTACTACTATGAAAAGGTAGACGTCCTAGATGCCCAAAATTTATTTATTTTTTATTTTGATTAAATTAAATGCAGACAAACACTTGCAAACTATTTGAACTTTTTAGGATATGGACACAAAAAATGTTCATATCAGCATTTTTAAATTTTACTTAATTATTGAGCTAAATACACAAATTATCATAACTTTTTAGAGAGAGCTATCAACAGACCAGTATGTTGAAGCTCTGCGTTATGGGGCAGATGGAGCGCTGCGTTTTCCCCCGACACACACACAACTCGGTGTTTCTCGAAGTTTACAGACTCATTTACCGTCTTTACAGTGAGCAACACTCATGTCTCATCCATGACTCCAACATGGAATTGTTTAATCAACCATTGATCAGAAATTAGCCTGTTCATGTAGCACACATGCAGTGCTTGTAATTACCTAAAGGCGAGCAATGTATTTTTTATGATCCAGATAGCCTGTAAATATTAATGCAATTGAAAGTCAATCCTGTCCTACTCTTCTATTTGCAGTTTTAGGTAAAAACAAGCCACGAAACATCATGGAGGGATCTGTATTTTACACATTTACAAGAACTTACCTCCACCATCAAGCCTCTTTTTTTGGTGCTACTTCAGCACAGAGCACAGTCTTCTGACCATTCCCCATCAGCGTACTGATGAACATACAGTAATTAATTTTGCAGAGTACACAAATATCATTAATACCAAAGTAGATATTATTGAAATTTGAAAATATTTATAGGTGGACAAACTAACCAAGCAATAAAATTTCAATGGAGTGTGTTATTCTAGCTGAGTTAACCTCCTCAACAATGGTTATACACTGTGTTTTAATCAAGTGAATGTATCAATTAAAACAAAGACATGTGTCCATGTCCAATAAATAATCAGTACAAGCTGAATACTTTCATTGGGCTCTTCGGGTTTGTCTTTGGAGTTTTTTGAACCTAGATTTGGGTCGGTTCAAGTATAAATGTTCATTACAGCAGGGAGAGTCTGCATGATGAGAGCTGCAGACTGTAGATTTACACACATCAGCTGCTAGTATGTTTTGAAGTGTTTTTACCAAATCAGACTGGTATTTTAGTGAATCTGATGACATAAGCTGACAGTTTATACATAGCTGCTCATGTTGAACATAGCCTATCTGTAGTGTTTGTAGCATGTGTTCCTTCCCCTCAGCTGTGGACTCCATGTCTAGCAACGTGTAACTCATACAAGTCCAACACCCAAGCTATGCCCCTTGAATGCATACCTGATAAGCACAATATGAATGAATTATTCATTAAGGGGCTATCAGTGAGGACATGCAGGAGGCTTTTGTTTACCATAATTATCAGCTAAAATGCATTATATTCTGTAAACAGCAGTGGTTTCACTGAAATGAGTGACATCATATGTCACATGTCTGCAAATGCTCCACATCGGGATGTCACAGTATGAAAATTTCATATCATGGTTATTGTGACCAAAATTATCACGGTTATCATTATTATTGCAATATTGTTGCAATGTGCTCAAAATGTTCAAAAAGTACTTTTACACACACTTGAAATCATTTAACCCCTTTAATATAATTATAACAGGTCTTTTTGCCTTTTTTGTCAATGAATGTGTTAGTAAATGTTCTTTAAGTACATTTTTTCACCCTTTTTTCAAGAGAAATAAAAGTAAACAATTCTGGCAAATATTTGTCATTCTTATGTTATAAATGCTTAGACAGTGTTTAATTACAAGAAAAGAAAAAAAGGATTTGATCTTTAAACAGGATTCTCTTTATAAACAACTGTAAATGAACATGTTCAAAGTTTTGAGATGATCAAAAATAAACTGAACCTATTTTACAAACACTCATACATTTTTGTTTGTCTACAGCATTAGTGTCCATGTTACAGCTCGTTATATTAGACCATGTCCAGGTGTTTTTTTTTTTTACTGACGATAGTCCCTGAGGCAATTCCTGTCCAGTTAGTCCCCTTCCATGACTCTCCTCTGGTCTCCCTCTCCCTGGCGGATCTCCTCAATATTTCCACCTCCAATATTTCCAAATTACGATTGATGAAATCCATAACACACGAACTATGATGGAAAAAGTTTGATCACGGAATACGGCAAAACACAGTGAATAAACGGCAAAAGAACAGCAATAACACCCTCCAGAATGATACTAATGCTATTATTTACAACAGTTAAACATTATTTACACAGAAAATACTGATAAAGCACCTATAATTCACTCAGGTATGGCTCACTGAATCTTCTCACCCTCACTCTCTCCGGCTAAGTCAACTCACTTACTCGAGGAGATACAGTAGTTTTAAACACGCACGTCTTTTTCTTTCACCGGCAACAGCTTTGTGTGTTATAAAAAGGGTGACCATCTTCAGTCAGTTTCTCCTCAGCATCCTTGTAAAATCTAAAATTCGACCAGACTTCTGACTTTGTCCATTTCGAGGGGGAAAAAATCTCCGGTAAAGTGTCTGTGTGGGCACCAGCTGCCGTGGCCATACTTTCACTTTCAGAGGCCAAGCAATGCAAACTGCGCATGCGCGCCTCCGTCTGTGAGGGACTGCGGCTGTTTTACCGAGGAGCAGACACATAGTTCTGGCTTCTCCAGGCAATGAGCAGCATCACCGCAAGTTAATGACGCAGTGTGGTAATCAAACACAGTTTACCAGTAATTAAAACAGGAAACGGTAATACTCACTGTCAGAAATTTTACCGCAGTTTATCATTTTACCGGTAACTGTTACATCCCTAGCTGCATATGAACCTGAGCTAAAGCAAATTATGGATTTTTTAAGATTGCAATCCCCAGTTTGATCTTCTTAAACAAGTAAACTACAAAGTCTATATTGTAAGTTGTCTACTCCAGGGTCTCTACAAAAACAGAAATCAATACATCTCAAAACTAGATTTATTGCCCCGTTTAAATCTGCAGACTCGCAGATACAAGCTGGGTATGCTGTGACGCTGGCAGAAAACTTCTTCCTTCTTTTTGTCCTTGACGTACTTGGTCGAGTGTGATAAGAAAGTGCTTGTCTGTCCTTTTGTCTGAGCCAGTTTCCCTAAAGGATGATTAAGATTTCGCTGCATAATGGCACATTTCATCAAATGGAAACTTTCTCAACTCCAAACTGTCTGAATTTCTCGTTTTATGGCCAATTTATCTTCATTAAAGAACCTTGATTATACTGTTTTTCCTAACTATAACACTCCATGACTCCATATTGTTTACTTAAGCATGCATGTTGGGTTGTTACCCTGTTTACCCCCCAGGTTTTATTTGTTCTCTGATGCAGGGTGGATAATAAAGGAGGCATCTTGTTCTGTCATTAAATGTCTGCTTTCTACTGATACTGACTGAGAGTGGTGATCTACATGGCATTGATTTATCGGCAGACTGTTGTGTCATTTTTCTTTAAAGCTACACATTGGTGCCGTTAAGGTCGTCTCAAGTAGAGGTCACACTCCATTGTGTCTGTCTCGCTATGAATCCTGCCATAGATTTTCTTGTATACAGATTATAGGCTACATATCACAGTCATTTATCTCCCGACTCCATGAAGTGTCCCACCATCTCTCTAAATGTGGCTCTGCGAGAGTAACATTTGGAAAATGACCACGAGCCACAATTTGTCAAGCTGTGCTGACTGGTGTGCTCAATTCACTTTCTTCTTTCTCTCCGATAGCAGAATTACAGTTGAGTGTTCGCTGACCTAATGCAATAGAGGCTCCATACGGACAAAGTAATGTGATTTTCCCAGGCTTTCATTCTGTGTCTGCAGCTGGAAAGAGAGAGGGGCCCACAAGAGATGGCATCTGAATTTTGGGGGTGCGGTTGTCTGAGAGAGGGGAGAGGGAGGGACTTAATGCATGAGATATGGACAGCAGCGAGTCACTGCAGCCTTGATGTGGATTATATAGGAGGGAGAGAAGGACATGCCAGGGTCGAGTGATTATAACAACGCTTACAGTGAAGCATCATTACACCTCTGCTATTGACTCCAGGGGTGTATTGACACTTTTGTTATCTGCAGGTCACCTCAGGTTAGAGGGTTATTGTAGTGACCTGCTAGCCTAAACAATATGTTAACTCACATGCAGCTGTAACCTTGAGGTTTGACTTAACCCCTGATTGATTTGTATTTTGTTCAGTGTCAAGCAGGGTTACACAGTTGATAAGGAAAAGTGTTTGGATTTATTGTTTTTTACTTCACCTCCTAGGTTAAAAAAACACTAATCAATATGACTAGGGCTTGGAAATGTAGACCAAAAAGCATTTGTCAAGATTCTTTTGTGTAGAGAAATAACATACTGTTGGCACAAAACCAAGCAATATTGATATTGAGATGGGGGGAAAATCAATACACTGTAGCAGGGCTGGGCAGTATATCAGTTAAACTGATTAATTAAAATTATTTTCTGCAGAAGATTTTAAAATGAAAAATCAAGATTTTTCTCTTAACTTACTTCAATCATAAGTTGTTGCAATGTTGAAAATACAAATACTGTAAATGCACAGTTTTCTAGTCAGGTTTTGCACAAGCACATTTTTAGGCCTTTATTTGTTCCCTAAATGAGATTAAATATTGATCAGATGTTTCCATTGTAATATTCTGTGAAAATAGCTCATATTTCAGTACTTATGTGGACAGGCCTCCCTATGTTTGAACTACATAATCAGCTTTTCGTGATTACTGATAAACCAGCCAACACTTAACATGCTTAGCTTATCAAAGCTACCTCACAGTTCTGAGCGATATCAAAAAAAAGACTCAATCCATTACTTACCTTATATGCAAAGACTGAAGGCTTCACTGCGTAGAGGAAAAGAAGTCCTTTTGTTGCATGCTGGTTGCCATCTTTAAAATATGACTTCAGGAACAGCAGCACTAAAGCCCTTAAGAGCAGTGAGGTTAAAAGTAAAAGAGAGGCTAAACACACCAGAGCGGGTTGCATGGCTCCATGTAGATTAGGTTTTACTACTGTTTTTAATTAAACTGAAGTGACATGACAAATATACTGAGATAGGTTTCTTATTAAATTTTTTAGATTTCCATGATTTTTTTTTACTTTGTTGATGTAAATAGTGAAAATAATGTGTTAAAAATTGCAATATATAAAAGTCTAAGACACCCAATATGATGTCATTTTGTAATTAATTATCAACTATTGCAGACAAACTTATGCAAAATTTTTTGATGATACTACCGTAAACCATTATGAAGAGGTGGTTGGCATGGCCTCATACCATTAAACAATTTTTCAAGGAAACTTATGGTCCTGATGTAGATAATGATATAAGAAAACCTTGGTTCTATTGATGATTGCAGCTTGGAGCATCAATCAGTCCAAACAAAATTAAAGGGATTTTAGATCCCTCTTCGTGACTTTATAGGTATGTGCTCAACATTTACTCTTGCTGCATAGACATGCATAGATATGCTTCTTGAACTGGAACAAACACCTGGTTCCTCATGACATCATGTGAGGAAAAATATTCGAATGGATTGTCAACGTGCACATTGATTAATAAACTAAAAGAAATCAAGAAATTAAGGTGGTAGCTGGATAAAATGGCCACAAACCTGCCAATGCCAACACTTTCAATACTCAGAAATACTATGTGTCTCTAAATTGGTGATATAAAAAACTACAGTCGCATTAGGACCCTCGTCATATTTTTGACTAGAAGAAAGAGAGCACTGTCTAGATTGCACAAATCTGTGAAAGTGGGTGAAACTAGAAAGGAATGACTGAAACTCGCCCTACTTACCAGTTCCCATCACATTTCAAATAGATTATCTTGTAGTCAATAACAGTGTTACTGTTAGTGTTTTTTACTGTAAAAACACTTTTTACTGAGCATTAGGCCTAGATTTTTATTTTTTAAGACTTTTATGTAACATAACCCCCTCTCATAGCTGTTTTAACACACAATGAACTTTATTGATAGACTTGATTTTACCTCATCTTTTACCATTTATCATACCATTGGACAATATCTTGCTAAATCTTGAGTTTAATATATTTCACAGCCCTTAGTTGGACTATTACAGTTGATCATATTTCAAAAGAGGGTGAAATGAGGGTTTTTGCCTCCAGTGGATCATTTCAAATATGTGTTATGACTGTGTGTCATTAATTGATTTATTTGTTGTTATATGGCCTATGTAGAGGAGCGCCTTCCTCCTTTTCCTCCTCCCTCCCTCTGTGCTCCTGCTCTTCCAAACTGCAGGTGGAGCGTCCTGATTGGATGGCAGGAGAAAGACGCACCCGCCGCGGAGTGGAGGAGATCTGGTAGTGGCGCAGGCGATTGGCTGAGAGCTGATGGCTGGGGTTTTAAAAGTGACAAGCTGAAGAAGAGACGCCGACCCTCCTTCCTCACTACCCAACGCCACGACTGAGAAGAGCGACTGTTTTAAGCAGTGTTGTGTTATATTCCGTGAACATTAAGTTAGACAATAAGGTAATGTAGGGGATAGTAGAGTTTTTTTGTTTCCGTTTTCTCCTGTTTTTCTGTTAGGGAGACACTTTAGGTTTGTATCTATTTCTTTTTAGTGATTAGGTAAGATTTTGATTTACAAGAGTGTTTTGGTTTGTTGTTTTTCACTAGCTTACTTTCCCCGAGGTAATTTTGATTTCGTTTGTAAAAATAGAAGAAAAAGAATTATTAAAGAAAAGATCTTTGTTTGGACTACAAAAGTCATGTTTGTTTGTGATTTCTTGCTGGTGTGCCTTGGGAAGTGACAAAGGAGTGGTCAACTTTATGTTTCTTCCAGTATCCCCTAGGCTGGTCGTAACATATGGAACAAAGTTTGTTTTTGGGTGCATGGTGAGTTTTTTTTTTCTTTTGGCTGAAAAATGTAGATATTTTACTAAACAGCATTATACTGCTACATAACATACACAAATACAAATACAAATGAAATGCATTCATGCTAAAACTGAGCCAGCGTCAGCCGTGGCCTTTCATCAGACCTCTGGATTGCTCCACTAGAACTTTTACAAAGTGCTCCGAAGGTCTGTCTGTTATTTCTTGTATGAATGTCTCTGCTCCCCGATGGAGAAGCTACTGAGCCAGTCAGTGCCTTTATAGACAGGCCAAGGTTAAGAATGTCATCAAACTGTGCCAAAGCCAGAATCCAAGTAAATATAGCAACAATAAGACAGGTGGAACGGCTGAGTCACAAACAGCTCTGAAGTAAAAAACATTTACTTTGAAAGTTTGTCACTGAAAGAGTAGGTTTTATTCCATTCCCTGTTCCACTCCAGAATAGACTGAGGAAATTTTTATTATGGGTGGGGACCTTTGGATTATGATGGAAAGTAAGGCTTCTTCAATTATGCTTGTCTTGACAGCTTGAATGGGTTAAAAATCAGTCTCCTAGACGTTGAGGTCATGTACTTGAGCGTGGACCAGGGCTGAGCTATTTTCACTTAAGCGATCACAATTACTCAATGTGCTGATGTGGAGTAGTTTCATCATAAGCGAGTGACGCCATTCCAGAAGTCAGCATTCAGTAAACACCTCATGGAGTTCAATTTTTGTCGAATACCAATTCAACATAAATGGTGCAGTTTGGGTTTCTACATCTTTTTCACTTCTTGGTCTTGACACTTTGTAAAGTGTGTTAAGAACCTGGCAACAGAACTTTATCACTTTATCAAGTGTTTCGCAAGAAACACTTGTGCATTTAATTTGTCATTTGTTGTGTGGGAACTCTACTCTCTGTTTGAGTTAAACCCAGCTTTCACTTTAATAAAATACTCAGTCAGAATGCACGATATTGGATTTTTGCCAACACTGATACCCATATCATTCTTGATGTCGATATTTTTGGTAGTAGTGACAAAGCCTCCTCTTAACTAAATTTGACCTGTTCTGTTCATGAGCATTAAAAGAGGAGTTTAAGCAAGAAAAACATTTTCTCTTGAAAAATTTTACTTTTGATCTTAAAAGTGTAGATGCAGTGAGGATGAGGTAAACCGTTATGGTACATTTGTGCATTCTGCCTTTATAATGGCTAATTTATGGGATGTATTGCCAGTCTTTACCACCAAAACCTTAAAAAAGTGTATATATATATATATATATATATATATATCTATGATAACAGTAATCAACATTTGGGCAATTATCTTTTAGGCAAGAACTTCTTAAGGGTAACAACACTAGCTTAACAACAGTAAAATAATTTGCTAGATATCTTGAAGGGTTACACCACCTTTTTTTTTATCTTTTCATGTCTTACCTCAGTCCTGAGTCCATTACAAGCAGATATACACCATTCTATCCACTGTGTGTGCAGTAACAAGGAAGAGACGTGCAGAGCTTGCCCACCGCTTATTAGCTTACTCAAACACTGGGAGTCAATGGGTAGTGCTAGCCTGCCTCTGCCTACAGTCATCAGATAAACTCTTCAGCAACTCTAAATGGTCCTGTATGCTTGTTGTGATTTGTTTTTTTACCACGTGTTACGTTATCTATTTTTGGATTGAGATTAGCACTTTATGTAATTTTTAAAATAAATATATACTAGACTAAATTGCAGGGCACATGCGCAAACCACCGCGGAAGTGCTTCTAAGCAGGTTAACAAAACAAAGCACAGTCACAATAAGCACACAGGACTGTATAGAGTTGCTTAAGAGTTTATCTAATGACTGTAGGCAGAGGCAGGCTAATGCTAGACTTCCAGTGTTTGAGCTAAGCTAATTAGTAGTGGGCAAGCTTTGCCAGTCTTTTCCTTGTTATTGCACACACAGTCAAAAGAATAGTGTCTATCTGCTTGTCATGCACTCAAGAGTGAGGCAAGACACAAAAAGTAATAATTGTTGCCCTATCCCTTTAACTAAAATTGACCTGGCTTATTCATTGGATATTAAAAGATGTGAATCAATAAAAACACCATTTTCTTTTTAAAAGTATACTTTTGATCTGTAAAAGCGGACATGCAGTGATGATGAGGTAAACTATTATGATACATTTGTGCATTCTGCCTTTATTATGGCTAATGTATGGGATATATTGCCAATCTTTACAGCCAAAACCTCTGCTTTAAATAGTGGCAAAAAAAAACATCTGTGATACTAGTAATCAACGTTTAGACAATTATCTGTTGAAATTGATATTATGCTGATAATTTGTTTATCCCAAATACTAAGAACGTCTTGAGGGTAACAACTTGCCTAACAACAATAAAAATACTTACTACATATCTGAAAGGAAATGAAATTAGCCTAAGGGAATGGTCAAAAACAGAACATATTGTGCAAGGTGCTAAATGCTTTTGACTTGGTTACCAAGAAGTCTGGGAGTGAAGTGAGACATCCAACGGAGCAGTTTTGTCCTTACTTGTAAAAGCATGGAGACATTGAGAACCTAATCCCTCCTAGTTAAGGTCTTGCTGCTTACACCCCTCATTTCTTCATATGGCAACTTATCCTTTCAAAGGGATAGTTCAGGTTTTTTGAAGTGGGGTTGTGTGAGTTACATAGCATGAGTCTGAACGTGTGCCACATTGTCACAGCTCAGATCTCTCTCTGTTCAGAAAAACTCAGGACAGGACGGATGATAAAGCTCTACATTGCTGTACATGGTGCCATATTCACTCACTGCTGTATTAAAAGAATTGTGGGGGAAAACAAGCCACAAAAAACAACGCAGGGTCATCACACGGTACACATTTCTCATCTGGCACCATGTACAGCAATGTAGAGCTTTATCACCCGTCCCAAGATTTCTGAACTGAGAGAGAATTGAGCTGTAACATTGTAGCACATGTGAAGCTCATGCCATGTACCTCGCACAACTCCTCTTAGAAAAAGCCAGACTGTCTCTATAAAAGAGAAAAGAAAGTCAGTGTGCTTTTGCCGTTATTGTGCAGCCCCAGAGTGAACACTGTGTAGTTAATTGTTCTGTCCACCTCACTATATGTTCTAAAGACATTATCTTACGTCAGTGAACATGATAAAGCTCCTATCCTGCACACACACAGCTTTAGTGTCTGATGAAAATTACATCAGGAGAACAGATACATCAGTCTCAGTGATTAATGAGAGCAAAACATCCCCCTCCCTCTCCAACCAGAAAATGACTAACAAGAAGTGAATGTCAGACTGAATAATGAAGTGGTAACATAATGGCGATTAAGTCAGAACATCACGCAGTGCTGGTTGTGCTTGAAGGCCTTTTAGGCTCAAGTCTGTGCGCCTGCGCCAAAGTCCTGTGAGTATCTGTCTTTAAAGGGTAATTTTAGAATTTAATCAATATGAATGATTTTTTAGCAGCAGCAATTAAGTTTGGAGTACATGTGACATTTGAGGAGGGTCTGAAATATGCTTTCATTTGCATTCATTTGCAAGATTGATCGTGGTTATGTATAAGTGGTGTGAAAAATGTCAATTCACTAAGATGTCAGTATTTTCATGGCATGACTATTCATTTTTAATAGTGCTGAATTTATTTGACCAATCAATACTTTATATAAATTCTTAACAGTGGTTGGTATCCTCCACCCACTACATAGCAGCCATTTGATCCCCATCTTCCCCTTCTGTCATGACACTAGACCGTGGATAGGCCGTGGATGTATTGCTATGTCATTTGCTTTGCAGAGTAATGGCTGGAGCCTGATACATCAGACCTTCACGATAGCACATGGCCTACATTGGTGCACCTAAGTCGCAGCATGGGTTACAGAGAGTGCTGAACTCTCAGCGCTGTTTAGGTTACACCAAATCAGTGCTATACTTGATGTTGCAGTGACCGTGTTTTATTTATTAATAGCTTTGCCAACGAACTGTTTGTTCATACGTTTATGATTGTGTAATCCTTATTTTGACAAGACTTTGATGATGAGGGACATGTTACTTAATGAATGTCTATTCTAAACTAAAACCATTGCCCCTTTGGTAATTTGCAACATATTCAGTCATGGTTATCTAATCTTGTGCCATGGACTGTTGGAAGAAGTTTTATATGTTAGTGTTATATATTACCATTTTATGAAGTGTTACATGCAGCATATTCCGGCATTATCTCATCTGCAACAGGATCAAAACATAGGCCATCTCTAATGGTAGAAAACACCTTTGTTTAGGTTTAAGAAGTAATGGTCTTTACCAGTGACTTTAACTCAGTGAGCTGTTGAAAACAGAGAACTTGCAAATGCCTATTTGTGTAGTTTTTCACTGATTACATACCTTATGAACATACTGTAACATCTTAATAACCAGTCAAAGAGATACCAGCTTGGAAGCCAGGAGGCTTTTTTATGTTTAGGATCACTGTCTGCCCACTGAACACAACTCTTCCGTTCCAGCCTTTTCTCATCTTTGTGAGTACCTTTAAGGTGGTTCTACCTAAGTAAAATCAGTTACTTTTTAAGTCCACACAGTGGTGCTGTTGAGCCATTTTGCAGGTGAGGTCTGCAGAGGTGATGTTCATTGTGCAGTGGAGAGTCAGTAAATCGAATGTAACAGCTCAGGAGAGAAACAAAAGGATATACTTTCGGCAGTTAAAACCGTTGTGGGGACTTATCTGGGACTTTCCAAGGGTTGTATGAGTAGCACGTGACACACTGGATTTGAGAGGAGTGACATGAGATCAAAATATAGTGGAAATACAGCTAATCTCACTTGGCAGTGCCCAGAGGAAACAAAAGCTGACAACAGCAAAACTTATGCTCAGCTAACCCCGCTGATAAACCAGCCAAACACTTGACATGCTTAGCTTGTCAAAGCTGCCCCCCAATTCTGAGCAAGCTAAGCAAATATCACAATCTATAACTTACTTTCTATTCAAAGACTCAAGGCCTCACCATGTTGTGGAAACCCTGGGATTTTGTTCCATGCTGGTTGGAGCCCAGGTATGTGCCTCCGTCTCTGCATTATTGCACTGACACAGCAGTACTGAAGCTCGACAGGGCAGTGAAGCTAAAAGCTGAAGAGAGGCAGAGCACAGCTAAGAAGGTTGCATTAACTGACCATGCATGGACATCAGTATGTGAGTTTTACTTATGGTCTGTTGTTAGAGATGTGTTTTTTTTTATTAAACTTTATAAAATTTGGTCTTTTTTTTCTTTTTGGATGCAAATGTAGCCAAGAAAACGTTATAAATTGCAACATATCATTATGGTAAATATCCCAATACTCAGCAATTTGAATTGGGATTGAAGTATCTTGCTAATATCGTATAGTAGGTCCACTGGTGATTCCCATCCTTATCTTTAATTACGGTAAATCGAAATCTTCTTTTCAAACACACCTGCTAAGCTTGAAAGGTAAGAGATTTCTTTCTCTTTGAGAGTGTACTTGTGGATGTCCTAGTAGTACAACATTATTTCCATCTCCATTCTTTTTGTTGTAATTTAATCTCCCCAAATCTTACATTCTACTGGACATACCGTGGTGTCCTTGTGTTTTGCTGTGTCCAAGTTGAAACCTTTTTGCCAAATTTGAAACCAGCTCAGATTTGCTCACCACATGGATGGGTTTGATAGTGGTGCAAAGTGCCCACTGCACCCTGTGTTTCATCACGTATTTCTTTGGTACTGTATGTCCCTGGCCCTGTTTTTTTAGCACTGTGACTAGGAAAAGAAAAGTCAAAGCATTCATATTTAAAACTCCACCTCTGAAGTTTTTCCTCCAAAAGTTTGCTTCATTTCCATATTTATGTTAAATCTCTCCTCTGGTGCTGTGTTTTATCTCATAGGTTATTTATAGGTTATTTCTCGCCATCTCCCCTGTCGGCAAAACTGTCGCTGGCTGTGATCCCATCCCCGCTCTCAATCACAGACATGCTCTCAAGGTACTGTGACACCCTCCCTGCCAGTTTACAGCACGGTCATAAAGAACCTCGCCTACATCAATATTCCCATATCAACCCTGTCCATTGTGCTACACCCGACACATTGGCAGCCGGGGAAGCATCTGATGGAGGTTGTGTAATCACTCTGATAGCCAGCAGCCCCGTGCTCTCAGGTTCTAAAGGGCTCTTTAATTTGCAGCAATACCTGAGACAGCAAGGGCGTAATAAGCTCATTACTGAGATATAAGGGAGTGTGTTATATTCACATGAGTGGGTATACCTTAATGCATGTATCTGAATGCACTGCATATATCTTGTTAAGGATATATAGGCCAGCTTAGCACGACTTTAAATGCTAATGGATATTATAGCACTGCATCTAGATTTTGCATTAGACTTCAGGCTGAATGTATTAAGCTTGATTCATCCTATGCCACTTTTTGTGCAGCTGTTCATAAGAAAACAACATTATTCCAATTTATTCAGGGCAATTTTGCCTCACAGAAAAGTTGAGCCAAAAAATACAAGGCTGAGTGCATCATAATCGACTGGAAGCAGCCATTTGTGCAGTCAAATTTCACTTCTTTATTCCTTGACAAACAAAGAATTACACGCACTGTTGGTTCATACACAGACCAGGAAGAAATACTTCATTATCTGTTAGTATGTGTAAACAGTCGTGTATTAGACTTCTGCTGTAAGGTTTGTTTATTACATTGATGGATTTGCTTATTTGGAGTTCTTGTTGTTGAAGAAGTGCACTGACAAACAGACAATATCAATAAAGAGCTGTTTTCAGAATTTTTCTATAGCTTAATTTGATACCATTTCTTAAATCTAAAAATCTAGCTCTATGTTCAGTGTGAAATCATTATTGCTATTTCCCTGTGTTCAGTATTTGCTCCTTTTGTCACACCATAAAGTCATTTTCAATTCATCAAACCAAAATAAGGCATCTGTAGATTTTCCGTTTGGCTCAGAGTTGACTGTTTGAACAAAACAAACCAAACTTTGATTACATCTGGTTTGTGTCTGACAAGGTGTTGAAACTAGGCTGTTCTGTTGTGTGTGCAAGTGTTGTTTCACACTTAAAGCTGTGATTGTTAACAGACACCCCGTCGCTGCTTCCTATCTTCTTTTTCTTGACCTCACTGAAAAATACCACAGGGTCAAAGAGGGGTGGGGAGTAGGCAAAGAGAAGAGAATCCAAACTTTACTGTAGGGTTCAGTATAATTTCTTAATGGGCTGTTGGAAGCAATAATGTCTGACAGTGTCATGTTAAGTTGTACAGTTTCAAACTAAATATATTTTTCTAAATTTGATAGCATGTGTAAGGTAAATTATAACCTTGCCCAGCAGCTGTGTCTGCCAGATTCAATGTCTGCACTCAAGCAGATCCATCTTTCCAAGCTCCAATCTACTACAATTGTGAGCGGCCCGTGGCATGGCCCAATCAGAATCCTTTAGAGCAGGAAGAGGTGGGAGCTACAAGCATGACAACAGCAGGAAGTGACTGCTTACAGAGATTGGCATAGATGCTAACAGCATAAGTAGCAGTTTTGTCGCATTTCTTAATTGAATGAAAAACAAATAACAACACTGAAAGTATTTATCACTGGCAAAGATATTATCGCTCCACTTTGTTTTATGAACCATCATCCATCACCTGCTGGATATGCTCTTAAAGGGAAAAGCCAACTTTTCTTTTCTTTTCTTTTCTTTTCTTTTCTATTCTTTTCTTTTCATGTCTTGCCTCACCCCTGAGTCCATGACAAGCAGATAGACACCATTCTTTTGACTGCGCCTGCAGTAACAAGGAAGAGATGGGCAAAGCTCGGTCACTGCTTATTAGCTTAGCTAAAACACTGGGAGTCAATGGGAAGTGTTAGCCTGCCTCTTCCTACAGTCATCAGACAAACTCTTCCGCAAGTCTAAACAGTCCTGTGTGCTTGTTGTGACTCTTTTTACCGCATTATGTTATGTTATCTTCTACTATTGTCGTATTATCTTCTTCTACTCGTAAACAGAGGCTTTGTTTTGTTGACATTCTTCCGCGGTGGTTTGCGCTAGAGATGTGATGTTTGCGAACGAGTCAAGTTTTTTGGACAGCTCTTTTAAATGAATGTTGAGAACCGATTCGCAGTTGTGAGTGAGTTGTTCATTTGTGAGCCATTCTTAAATTTGCAGGCAATTTGCATTTAAGAATGGGTCACAAATGAACACAAAATATTTGCATATGTGTGTCAATATTGATAATGAGTTTGGAAATATTACTGATATCAGTGCATCCACAGGTACATATGTCCTCTCTGCCAATTATGGCCAGCACATAAGATATACAGCATGGTTGATATGTATGGCTTTAACACTGACTGTAAATATCTGCAGAAATGAACTTTTCTGCCAATACCAATTATCAAATTTCTAAGCTGCTATCTGCAAATACAAAGAAGGGTAATATTTCCTTGTCCCCTTTGGTAAAGAAAGAACCAGTGTATCCTATGCTGGGAGATAATAAATAAGGCAATAAGGCATCCTTTTCTTTTCTTTTAGAGAATTCCAAGAGCTCTTATTATGACTTCAGCTAAAACAGTTATGAGTCATTTCACACAGCAGGAAGCCTTCCAAACAAAATCAGTATTCAAATGGACCCAGAACTGTCCTTCTATTCCCTCCCTATTTTACCCGTCTGCATTTGCAGCATCTTCACACCTACAGCCCCATTTGAGTCTGAGGTCCCTCCCTTGGAGGGCTCTGAGACAATAAGGTCAGTGGTCACTGGGGAAAACAGGGTCTACTGTCGGAGCAAGTGGCATTGTGATGAATGGGTGTAATCTCATGGCTGTTCGAGAATCACAAACACTTTACCTGGGGGAGGGGAGAAGAAGAAGCATATTGCTGCGTTTGGTAAGTGAGGACAAGATTTATTATAAATATACATTTACAACACAATTTCTACTTCTCTGTTTCTATTTATATACCTTGTTTACCATATGCTGTACATGTTTAATATATGTACACAGTTTACTGTAGGCTATGGTGCTACTTTTACAAAAGCCACGCAGTATCTACAGTACAATATATGTTGAATCTAAGAAATCTACTTGTTTCTCAATAAATAGTAATAAATTATCCACTTCTTGTTTTTTACATCCTATTTCACATACTATTTACATTTCTGCTTTGGATAAACATTTTCCCTTTTTCATCCTGACCTGATAACAGTTTTAGCTTTTGATGACCGTTCACTCTGAAGTTCCTTCACTCAACATCCTCAGAAGACAGACATTTCTGTTGGGCCTCCTTGTCCTCAAATGTTACCTTTTTGTTCCTCTTTGGGTCAATCCAGGAGTTGTGGATGATGGCGTTATTGGGAGTAGGGTCTGCCTCAATGATTGACACTACTCGCTTCTTCATTTTGCTTTTCAAGACTTTCTGGAATTTCTGCCTGGTAAAGGCGTAGAGAAGAGGGTGAAAGATAGTCGTCCCGTAAGCCATGACAAGGAAGCCCAGTCTCAGCTTGACCATGAGGTCACTTGGACCAACGCTTAGGATGACTGTGTTGAGGACTGTAATGGGTGTCCAGCACAGCAGGAACGTGGAGACAATCAGCAGGGACATCCTGAAAACCCTCTTTTGGCGCTCTCGCCTTTCTCTGTGGCGCTTAACAGCCCTGCGCAGTGCGATGATGACAGACACAGAAGTACGCATACCCAGCGTGGGGTTGCGGCTGCTGCTGCTCTGGGATGCATCCGTGGCCTCTGTCTGGGGCGTCATGGCCGTCATGGATGGACGCTTTTTCCTGCGAGCCTTCTTCTTCTGTGAGGCGTGAAAACGTGTGCCAATGCGGATATTGAGCGCCTGCAGGATCTTTGAGTAGGTGATCAGCATGACAACAGCAGTGAAAAAGAAAATAGGGATCTGAGCCAGCAGGTGGTAATAGAGGCCAAGATCTGTGTAGTACTGGTTAATGTGGACCACGTTCTCTACCACTGTCTGATTTAACTCAGCATGGCCCTGTGCAAAGAAACCCACCTCAACAAATGGGACGAGGAAGCTAATAAATGATAGAACCCAGATGGCAGACAGCAGGGCCAGGGCACGGCCCATGGTCAGCACACGGTTGGCCGGTTTGACCGAGATGTCATAACGATCCAGAGTGATGGCAAGCACATTAGCAGCAGTAGCAACACTAGCAAAGGAGACACAGGCTTCATGGAAGCAGCAGACGAGGGCAGTGTCTCCCTCCAGAGAGAGCAGCACCACCACGATGGTGAGGGGGATGCAGCAAACGCAGACCAGCACATCCAACACGTGGAGGTTCATAGTGACAATATTGCTAACAGAACTAATGAGGTTGGACTTCATACAGTAGAGGGCAAGTACAGTGAGGTTAGAGCTCAGGCCCAGGAGGATTTCCAGCATGAGGAAACCGGTCAGAGAGACCTGGAAACTAACTGGATAGGCATAAGGAGCGGGGGTCGCCGGACTCATGGTGCGGCTGATGGGTTCAGTGTTGTCGGTGACCGTGACGTTGCTCATGGTGGCTTCTTGTCCCAGATAGGGAAGGATATGCATTATCCTATGAATAGAAGGAGAAAAGCAAAGTTAATGGTGGTCAAACGAAAAGAAAAGATAATTATTTGAGCAGCTTTTAAAGCTGACTTGTAGCACCACTAGGAAATCCTCCAAAGAGTTTAAGTGGCAAATATTGGGATGGATTAAGATGCCTTCAGAGTGACTGTGAAATGACAAGAGAAGATACTTAAACAGTGCTTTAACTCTTTTTTCTCAGTCCCTACAAATAAGATTTATCTGCTGCGCACACTGTGATAAATTACTCAATTTTGTGCCTTAATCAGCCTGTTCATGATCTTTAAGCCTGTTTCTACAATGTATTAACATAGATTAACATCCATCTTAGGCATTTAAACATCAAGTGATAATCCCTGAGGCTGTGTGTGACATCTTCAAGTGCATACTGGAAATTGTCTGATAATCATTTCTTCAGACTAAATGTAGAAATGAATGGATGGCTCCATTCTGATTTGGTTGATAGTGTTGATATTTAGGGATGTGCTATGTTGATAGTTTTGCTGATATTGGTTATGCCAATATTTCTTAAATCACTATCGCCAAAACCAATATTGATATTATTTAAACCTAAATTTTGTAGTCTACACCTAAATAATATTGACCTGTTACTTACTCTGTGACATTTCATTTGGGTTTGATGATGTGAAAGTAAAAAACAACAGTTCATTCCCTGAAAATGATACTTTGTTTTCTAGTCAATGTAGACAGTTAGTGAAAATATGATGAAGGATTATGCTACATTTATACATTCTGACGATATTTTTGCTGATAAAAGGGAGATTTATCGCTGATAACATTTGCAGAAATTCCTCTATCTGAGTTAAATACGTCTAGCTTTTTAAGCTATTATCTGCCAAAACAGACAAGATAACACTAATGCTGTGCATTAGGGTTGTCACCTTATACTAAACATTGGAATATCCATTGGAGCATGGGGCTAAAAGACATACTCAAACTGTAAATACACATTTTAATATAAAATAACAGCTCAACAACATGTTAAGAAGTCTTGAGCAGTGAACCGCTGGATTGAACAGAGGGCATTCCCTGTGCAACCTGACTGTCCATTGTTCTCCTGTCCTCAACAACAGGAAATGCGCCTTGAGAAAATGGAGGACAAAGTGGCAAAGCCGCTCTGTGGAAGCACGTTGGACTCCACACCACCGGCAAAATAATAATAGCAATTATGATAATAATAAAAAGGAGCTGTGTATTTATAATGTGCAGTGCAGCTGGCCTGCTCCTCATCCACAAATCTGCAAGCCCTTTCGACCCATTAGTTTCACCTCACTGCACATTGTGCACAGGAACTTAGCAAGTGGAGGCTGGATGGACATTAATGCACCAGGGAAGACTTGAGAGCCACTAAAATGATGCATGGGCTGTTATTTGCATAAAAGAAGGGCAAGTGAGTTCAGATCACAGGTCGTCCCTGGAGACAAATTATTTATGCATAGCGTGATCACTTGTTCTCTGGTGCAGTCAACTTGGTATTCAAATGCCTGAAAAGGATGTTGATTCATGTTAATGCATAATGTAAACAGAGTCTTGGATTAGACAGATGCATCCGCCATAGAGGCACATGATTGAAACACTTTTGGACAAATCAGATTCTGATAGGTCCAACAGCATCATCACGTGATTTATTTAGGCTTTGTATTGGCTTGGTTCCCAGGCATCTACTGAACAGCACACTTAAGCTGACATTTTCATCATTATTTATATACACCATTTAAATTCTGAATATAGACAAGAGGTCATGAAGAGGGTGCAGACTGAGATTAAAGAGCGAATTTGATCTCATTTGGACTTGATTTATATGTCTTGGCACTGTTTCAGCATGTGTTACAAGAAATCAGAAATCTTTAGTTGCGTGCTGTTATTAAAACATTTCCAGGAGGGGGCTAATTAACTACAAGTATATTCAGGCAAAGAATTGTTTTTACCTCATCACTAAGGGGCTTCTAACTCTCAGAGATCCATCAAGACGTAAATAATTGAAGGGCTAATGAGTGCACCAAAAAGCAGTATGTGAGACTGTGATTACTCTTGGGTTAGAGGTATAAAATGCTAAGACACATTCACTCCAGAATAAATTAAAGTAGATTGATTAGCACATGAAATATTAAAATCATCCAACCTCCCCCAAGAGAAATAAACCTGATCTTAATGGGCTTTGAAAGAACATTGTGAAAAATAAATGGTGTTTTGTTCTGTTTACCTTTTCCCTCCAACACTATCTGAATACCAGGGCTGTGTAATCAGGCCATAGAGTCCATGTTACATCCACAGAGACGAGCATCACATCCAAACATAGCCCATGGAAAAGTGTTTCCGCTCCAGCAGAGCCCCCCAGTGAGGCTTTTTTCTTTTGACTGCCTGTCCGTCCCAGAGAAGCTGACAGCCGAAAAAGCACCTGTCCGCCTCCCCAAAGAATGTCAGCGGGCTTCTCTGTAACCCAAAAGAAGAGGAAGCTATTAAAGATTCAGCCACCTATGCTCAGTGTAAGATAGAGGCTTTTGCCGTCCCAAGATTTTTTTCCCAGATCTCTTGGCCGTTTGCTTCGGTAAATGTGGGAGTACTGATTGATGAGAGGAAAAGGGGTGAGATGTCAGAGCAACCTCCTGTTTATAATCTCATGATATTCCCAGGAAGGAAAGACAAAGCCAAGCAAGAAAACAAAGAAACACAGACTCCTTCCCCTTGGAATGTAGTGCTTGAAGTGTGATCCAAATTCTTGCTTGCTCAGTGAGTCACATCCAAAAAAACAGTAGAATCCATTAGCGCTCCATCCAGCCGTTTAGATCCCGCAGTTTACACCACAGCAGTGCGCAGATTCTGTCCAGGAGAGGTCAGCGTGTCCGAGCAGTGTCCAGACCCATGTCTCTTCCCCTGGGAGCACTAATGGAACAGGCCTTCACTCTCCACCTCTCCCATCCATCTCGGTACGCCTGGCTCCAGCCGCCATTGACTTGTAAATCGAGCACAGGTCTTCGGCATGCCGAGCCCTCAATCACTGGTTATGGCACGAGCGGAGCAGATTATTGGATTGCATGTGTGTCCAATCACCATGACATGTGTGATCACTTTGACATTTGTGATCACTAGTTTTCATACGAGCGAGGGAGGGGGGTTGATTAAGCGATTGAGGAGAAGGTCATCCTCAGAGGGGTGGTTGTAGAAGTGAGCTCATCTGACACTAGATCCCATTCGACAGTCAGACTTCAGGAAGAGAGAGATTCACACTAGATCATCCGTCCGTCCTTCAGTCTTACATCTGTCTCTCCCAACGACCTGAAGAGAGAGAAAGGACAAGAGAATGGATAGTGGAAAGAGAGAGGGAGAAGGAGAGTAGGTGGAGTAGGAGAGAAGTGTGGGGGATGCGTTAGTGAAAATAAACACATCCTCAGTTGAGAGTCGACAAGGAAACTCTTATTAGCATAGCAACAAGCCTCTGATGTCTTATCTTGTTACTGCTCATCGCCTGATGCACTTTACATCTTGACTGTTGCACTAATTAACATAAGAGCAGTAATGAAGGGCTCGCACAAAAGGAACTTGTATTTTACAGCTCAGCCCAAGGGATGGGAATCGAAAACCAATTCCAGTTGAGAATCGTTAACAGCTCCATTAAAATATCGATATCATGAGTCTTTTTGCGAATCAATTCCCTTATCAATTCCTTCCACTGACAGGGTTCAGAAGCAGTCAGAATTGTAAGGAATCGTTAAAGAATTGGATTGATTAGCAGGATCGTTAATGGCATTGGTATCGATAAAATATTATCAATTCCCATCCCTACTCAGTCCCCAGTAGCATTCTGCTTTTCCAGTATAGGTTAGGGTTGCACATTATGATTGATATGATAGAAGTATCAGCAGATTGAAGCATAAAAAGTTGAATACTTGCAGGTATTTATATTTTGAACATGTTTTACTTAGGATGCAACAATATAGTAAATCAATATGCAACTCGGTTTCCAGGTCACTGCTTTGATTAGGATATGATAGGCCTGTGCTCAAAATATTGATACGGCAAAATATCATCACGCACTCCTTGGGAATACATGTCTCGATATGGATTCTACAGAATCGATACAGCTTCAATGTTTGACAGTTGTTGTCAGTACACATTGGGTAATGTTAACAATTGCACAGTTCAAAGTAGAAGCCAAGCTACATGATGAAGCACATGTTCCAAAATTAAACTTAAGGTTACCATCTTTGAGGACCTGAAGTTTCTTATGTTGCAGAATAATTTATAACTCATCCTTGTTCTTTTCTTCTTGTAATAAAAGTCAAAACTTGTGGGAAATTCTGTTAATAGCGTAGCCAATGTTCACAATTTACGTGTATCGGGATACAGATCATATCGTGGCCTCAGTGTCAGGAAACGTTCTGTATCATGAGGTTGCTGGAAATACCCAGCCCTAGGATATGACTAGGGTTGCTCCGAGGCAAATAATTTTAAAGCCTGCTAAGTTCAATTGAAAAACTGAATTGAATTGAATACTCTAAAGTTTATTAAGTACTCAGAAAATGGGTTAAATAGAGTACTGGTAATGGTAAATGGTAAAATGGTTATATTGAACTTTCTAATCTTTCCTACTACTCAATCCACTTTTGCCCAGCAGGTCACACCTACTCAACAATTCACTCTAACATTCAGGCCCTGAGGGTTGAAGCTTCTATACAACTAATCGGTCCGTCTTAGCTAACACATTTACTGCTTTCATACCCATTTACACACCACTAACATACAGTAGGAACAACTTTGGGTTAAGGGATTTGCCCAAGGACACATCAACATGTAGCTAGAGCTGGGCCTGAATCCAACAAGCAGTTGTTTTGCTGTTAAGACAGAGCTTTTGGCTTGGGTTAAGGTAAAAAAGAATCAAGAATCAGTTTAACCAACTTGAAGCTCTGCCTTAATTTTAATATTTAAAGGATCACAAAGGGCATGGTGACTGAGAAGTGTAGCTGTTTTTCTTGCAGGGTCACTGTACACACTGTTTAATGTTTTGGTGTTGTGTTTTAATTTATAGTCCGTGCACCAGGCGTTGGTGGATTATTTTCTGTATACCATTCTTGGGTGTTCAAGGCAAAGTTTACAAGAACATCACAGGATGATTATTATGGGAAAAAATATTCTATAACTACTGTGTAAACAATCTTGGTGTATTTTATGGTGAGATAAATATTTGAGTATATTAAAATAATAGACGTGGCACAGCATGTTGACCAGGGCCTCTCTGTGTGGATTTATCGTTTTCGGATCAAAATTGCAATTTCAGACAACGCAATCATGTGATTGCCAAAGCTGCAATTTTTGCAGCTTAACCCGACTGACCCAGGATCTGTTGTGTCAACTACTTTCACATACTATTTTTCAAATTTGTAGGTAATTGGCATTTACAGAAGTGCTGGTAAGCAGGTCAACAACACAAAGCCTCTGTTTAAGAGTACAAATTGGAGTATCCCTTAAATAATGAAAACGGATTATTTACCATTAATATTAGATGATGAATAATGTGTTATGTGCTTTTGATCATTGATTTCCTTACTGTTGTCTGTATTGTAAACAGATAATATTGCACTGAAGCTTGATTTGAAGAAAATCGTGAATCGAATTGAAATTGCAAAATCTGCCAGAAAAATTGCAGTTAGATCTTTTCCTAAAATCGTTCAGCCCTGATGTGTGGGTTCTCTCTGGGCACTCTGACTTCTTCCCACTGACCAAAACCAAGCTCATTAGATTAATTGGTGACTCCAAATTGCCCTCAGGTATGGGTGAGTTTGTGATTTTGGTTGTCTGGCTCTCTATGTGGTCCCGTTATTGGCTGGCAGCCGGTTCAGAGTGTATCCTGCCTCTCTCAGCTGGGATAGCCCCCCTGCAAGCCACGAGGGGAAAAGCGGTATAGACAATTGATAGATAGATGCTTATACTCATGAAATTTATGCTACAACTCAAATGCTGAATGTTTGTGAACCAATGGCATGAAAAAAATGACATTATGTCCCAGGTCCGAGTTTCCTTTTCCCAGCACACACACAAAGATAAGCCAATTAGAAGGGAAATATAATGCAATTGAAGCAGTTATATACAAAAACAAAAATATCACAAGAGTGCTGAACCATGTTTTCTGCACAGACGGGTTTAATATGATAGTTAGAATTGTTACATCCTTCTTATTTACTGCAGATATATTGACAAAGCTTGATGGCATTTAGTTTCCTCTTACTTGATCATGAGAGTTGAATTCTTTTTGAAAGAAGAAAGTCCTTATGAAGAGGACACATTTTAATTTAGTGCTCTAAGTCAGCAGGTGGTGCTGTTTGTGGCTTTTAAACATGCAGATGGCGCTTGGTTCTACTATTCCTGTTCAAATGTAATTCAGATGTAATCCAAATGACACTTTTTTAAAAGTTTTTCATTACCATTTCAATAAGAACATCTTTTTATTAATGGTCGAATCAAATGGTAAATTAATTTTTTTATGTCCTTTCCAAAACAAACAAGCTGTCATAGTAAGAGTGATACATGAACTTTCTTACTGAGGAGACTTAGTGTTTTTTTTTTTGCAATTAAAAAGTGCCTATATTGATATTGGCTTAAGTTAACTTGAATGTCTTTGCATCTCAGATGTTGGTCTCAGTGTTGTGCATGCCCTCTTTACTTTATTATAAAACCTTGCTGTAAAATAAGTTTGACTTTTGCCAGCACAGCGGTGATAAAGAGTTCATACATATTTCATTTTGGGACACACTGCCTCAGAGCTGCAGCGCCGTGCAGCTCCTGGGGTAACTTGTCATAAAGACAAGGATGCCCCCTCGTGTGTCCCTATATGGAATCCATGTAATCACTTCAGGGGACTATGTCGGTCATCCCTCAAGGTTGTTTCCGTTAGGGATGCTGGGCTCTTACTATGCTACAGTGTCAGAAATGAACAATGAGTAGCACACTTCTGCACTAGGCAGGAGACAGGATTATGATGCATGTAGGAGAGATGGGCAGTTTTAAGATGTGCTTTCGCAAATCACGCTAAAAAAGGAATGTGGGACCAGACAGCTAAGAAAAGGAGGTGTGTATGCACCAGGAATGGTATTATTATGCAAAATTATTATTTGATAGTTGCTGGCAATTCTTCTATTAACCTGTCCTCTTCTTGCTTTACACGAAATTAAAAACCAGAGCCTCATCAGTCAGAGAACCAGCACTGAAAGAGGGGAAAATACCACATTTCACAGCTCTGTAATGACAACAGAATGAAAAAAAGCTGAAAAAAGACTTGACACTCTGCCTAGAAAAGACAGATCATGTCATGAATACTGGTAACCTAAGTCAGCCTGGTGTCTGGGTGTCTGTGTATATCAGGGTGGTTGTGAGGCTTTGACGGCCAAGATGTTGTCAAAATCAGATTTATACATAACTAAAATTAAGCCTGCATTGTAAATTGTTAATTGATAAAGCAGAGACAAAGAATTTTGGATTTTGCAGATGTCCATTATGGTGGTATTTCCAGACTCGACACTGATAAAGACATATGTTTTGGGTTTTTTTTGGAAGACCACGTCTCTGCTACACTACTATGATCAGTTTCTTCCTATGAGACAAGGTTTTTGTGTATGAAATGGATTTGAACCAAGAAAAGCAACACTTGATCAGGAATGCACAATATTATAGGCATGACATCGGTATTGGGAAAATAATGGCCACAGAAATCAGATCATCTGTATCAGCAGATCTTTTGCTGGTATTCATATCCAGGTCATGTATCTGCCTTATGTAAGAGCCGTTTATATCCCAAATGTCAGTTGTAGTATCAGTAAAAGGTACGATTGTATCATAAATTTATCATTTACAATGCCTCAGTGTATCAGCTGACTGTAGAGTATCATTTATTAGTTAATTGAGTTTCGTATGTCACGTTTACATCCAGTTCGTACACAAACAGTGAGAGAAACAAGTGAAATCAAGTTTGAGAGAGACTTGATGTTTTTGACAAAAAAAAATGTCTAATTTGGAATCAGTATCAATAAAGATGATGAAAAAAAATTTGGAAATTTTAGCATGTTGGATACTCAAAATTTAACATGGCCAAATTGTGGAGCCCTTAATTGGATGTACATTGTAAGAGACCCTCATATCTACTGAAATCAGTGATCAACTTCTGATTCTGATATTCTGCTAATGAAAGGGTCGTTGGTGCCTTAGTCTAATAGTTCGTTCTGCCATAAATCAGAAGATTTAGTGTCCAAGCTAAAGTGCAGATATCACATGTCGATGTGTCCTTGGGCAAGACACTTAGCCCCCAATTGCTGTCAATGCTGCATCAGCTGCATGTAAATGGGTATGAAAGAGTGTGGATCTGTTCGTCAATACTTATGGACAACTTCATCAGTGAGTGAATGTGAGAGTGAATGGGTGTGAATGAGTCGATGTGACCTGTGGTGTAAAAGCACTGTGAGGAGTCAGAAAGACTTGAAAAGCGCATAAGTCAAGTTAAATAGATGGTGTAATAGAAGGATAAGAAAAAAATCAATACACCAATATATTGCAACATTTTGCACTGCAATGCTGTAATTCATAGAAATTTAGGACAGTTAGTTATGTCATATTTTATTTCAGCCTTCCGTCACTAGTTGGCAGCAGACATTCTGCAATGTTACTCTTCTTCTCTCCATCAAATTTATTACTATTTTATTCGTTCAAAGGAACTATAAAGTTTATAAACATACTTTATATATGTATAGATATATATATAGTAGCTCAGCTATATATATAATAGCTGAGCTATTTTTTCGTAAATGAACATGAAACTCTGATCAGTATTTAATCCCATTTTTAAAACAAATGCAAGTCTAAACATGTCCTTGTGCAGAACCTGACAAGGCCTACCATCATGAAAACTGTCAATATTCATTATTTCAGTATTATTTTCAAACATTGCAACAACTTGCAATTGAAGTAAGTCAAGAAAAAAAATCTGGATTTTCAATTTTTAAATCTTCTGTAGAAATATAATTTGAATTAATCGATTCAATCGATATATTGTCCAGCCCTAGTTCTCAGGGCGGTAAATAAAATATGTCAGTGAAAAAACTTAAAGTATCACCCTGTTCTACTATGGCAATTTATCATGATGTATGCTAACATCAGATTTTTGCCATGACACACCCCTATTGTTTAAGTGACCAGTAATCTTCATACTGTTTTTTTTTAATTATTATACGTTAAAGTTGTTCTTAATTTCATCTCCACACTTAAATGCTGTAGCCGTGTCACTTCCTGACACCACATCATTTTTTTCTTCTGTTGTTATAAACTGACAGCTGACAAACAGTTAAAGGGCTACAGAACATCTGGTAGCAATATCACAGTAAAACTAGGTGCTAAGGATGCACAGATACATTTTTCTACACCAAGTACCAGTAGTAGCATTTTAGTTCTCAGTGACACTGAATTCAAACATTAATACTCAATAGTACCCTTACAGTTTCTTAATTCACTCTTAAAGTTTGTATTTTTCCTATCAGACATTCACTCTTCCATGTATAGTTGTACTTTTTGTCTCCAGCACTTAACATTAAAACAAAAAAAATGCATACATGGCTCCAGCTTTGCCCACCTGCTGAAGGTAGATTGACAAGCTCACGCAAGTACAGGATTGAAAATGTTTTATGAGTTCAAGTATGAAAACTTTGATGATACTAGTTCTGGTACATCCCTACTAGGGGCTGGTGAAAGCACTGAGAAAAATAATTTAATGAGTTTTTTGTCACAAATTGACATCACTGCTTTTTATCTGACCTAAGGTAATGATGGCTAGCAAACAGCATTTAGATGTCCCGTGGTAGCTGTCAGGTGGTTATAGTGCATTACATTTACGTGCTATGGATGCACAGATATCACTTTTTTTATACCGAGTACTAGAGCCAACATTGAAACATTTACTGTTACTGAAATTTAATATTGGGACTCAAAAGTACCCTTACAGTTTATAAATTCACTTTGATACTTAGCTTATCAGTGTGTAGTTTGATGTCTGTTGTACTGTTTGTTACCTACATGTTTGTTAAATTATATTTATATAAAATTGCAGACGTAGTTCCAACTTTGCTCACCACCTCAAGTGCAGTGCCTGGTGTTTAAATTATAGCAAGTTCAGTATCCAAAATCTATAATGATACTTGTACATTGATGCATCCCTACTAGTGGGAAAAATATATATGAATATATAATATAT